>CM057347.1:169209655-170409655 GCA_030015575.1 Agapanthus africanus | reverse complement strand
TCAGTCCAAAGAAAAGAAACCTGCTTTCCGGTCGATTCAGTTGACGGTGCAGCATTACTCTAGCAATCCTGCACGAAACGGCGGTATAAACCTGCTAAGCCCAAAAATCTGCGGACCTCCGTACTGCTCACAAGTCTGGGCCTAAGCTGTACGGCCACGATCTTTCTCGGAACCATACGAAACCGTATCCCGTGACTACAAGACCTAGGAGTCCACACGAACAAGCCTGAAAGAACACTCCGAGAATCTAACAAACCGCTGGGGCTCTCCCAGTATCTGCAAAACAAATCCTCAAGTGCTACTCCTGTCCCTCAAGACACATTAAATAGACCAGAATGTCATAAATAACAAAACAACACAGGTCGAGGAACGGCTTGAAGAAATCTGGTTCACCATATCTACAAATGCTGCTAGGGCATCAGTGAATCCAATGACATACCAAGTCACACAAAGCCCGTAGCACGCATAAGGCAGTCTTCGGAATGTCATCACTCCAAACCCGCAATAATGATGACCTGATCCCGAACAAACTTAGAAAATGTCTCGCACTCTGGAGCTGATCGAAGAAATCGTCAATGCGAGGTAAAGGATACGTATCCGCACCGTAAGCCGGTTCAATTAACGATCCGTCGATACACAACCTCAAACTGCCGTCTTTCTCTTGACGAACAGAAATAGGAGCTTCCAAAAGCGAAACACTCAGAAGCATGAAACTCCCCAACAAACAACTCTGCAGATGAACCTTAAGCTCCCTAAATTTTGCCGGCCTATTTAGAACAACATCGGAAAACTCTCGCACGAAAGGAACTCGGTCCAACAAACCCAACTGAAATACATGTCGCGCAACAAAAGAATCGCTGACAAAAGTTAACACAACAAACTGCTAATCTAGCTAACACGACTCTCATCCCAACCATGGCACAAGTGTGGAAAACAAACAAATACATCAAAAGAACATGCGAATTAAGAATACCTGAAAACTCCACATTGGACGCCTGCGCGTCCCGATGAGTAGAAGCAAACTCCTGTGTCTGCCCTCTACCCGCAACTGGCTGAACACCTCTTGTAGACTGACCCCTCTGAGAAAAATTTCCACGTCCATGGCCTCTGTGAATACGATCCTGACTAGGTGCTAAGGAACAATCCCTTACGAAGTGCTGAAGGCTTCCGCATCGAAAGCATCCATGCGTTGACTGCTGACCCTCCTGGGAATGACAGCTGAACGACTGTCCTCGTCCTAAGCCTCTGCTACTCCCATGACAGCCACGAAATCTGTCTCGACAACCAAACCTCTGGCTCTGGGCTGGTACACTGGTACGAGTCCTCCTCTGTCCTGGAGCTCTCAGCGTCTCTGGAATATGTGCCTCATCAACTGGAGCTGCAACCACTGGTGCTATGTAAGTAACGGACTGCTGCATGCTGATCGCAAAGGACAACTAAGTAACAGGGGTGTCAACCTCCTGTCGTAGCGCTCGAACGACATCAACCAAAGAACTCATAATCTGATGGAAGTCCTGCATCTCTGCCACAAGCCTATCGATACTATATGTCGAAGGCTGATCCGTCTGCACCTGTGCAACTAGAGTGCCATCCTGGTCAGTGCTCGTCTCACCCGAGCCAACTCTGACCTCGGCCCTCGCTGCATCACTCTGAGTTCCCATAGTCATCGGCGGCAAGGCTATAAGTAGAGATAAGATTCGATAAGAATAAGGAAATCGAATCACAAGGATATGAATCATCAAGAAAGGAATTTCAAGCAATTGTACTTAGGTCACTTATGGCGAAGTACCGCATCGTGGGTATGCTGCAGACATACACATACTACGTTACTCTGCTTAAGCTACCTACTCCATCATATTAAGGTCATCCTACACTCCGAAGGGTAAAACCTAGCGCTCTGATACCAACTTTATCACGACCCAAAATTGGCATGTGACGGCCCTAATACTACGCAACGCCTAAAGACGTAACGTAGTAAAAGAAAGCCAAAACCCAGAAATTTAAACCATGAAAATACGGAAAAGATAATAAAAGTTTTTGAAACATTTGAAATCGCAACCCAAATTCTTTAAAAGTCCAACTTTCTTCTTTAAAATTTTGGCAACACCCCCATTGTAAAAACTAGCCCAAAGATGGAAAACAATCACATCACAAATATACGACGCCGTAGAGAAGAAATATAAGACAATTGGAAGGAAACTGTATATAAAAGACAACAAATCCATAAATAATATACAATATTGTCCTCACCAAGTCTCTAAGTCAACAACATAATAATAGATAGAGAGTACAAGATACAACAAATGTACAATACAAAATACAGATAACCACCAATACCCACCTAAGCAAAATAGCACACTGTGAGCCGATGCTGTATCTGTAGCAAAAGATGATAGGTGAATAGCCTGCCTCGACTACTCTGGGGAAACACCCTGCAAAACAACTGTGGCACAACGGGGGTGAGTTGCCAACTCGTGAATAGTAGATAACATATGCAGGTAATCGCAGGAATGTACGTACAGCATGAATCTAAGATATGCAATTTACAGTAATAACCGGTCATGTGAATGCGAAATAATGGAAAATACACTAGCAGGTACAGTCAATATGTGAATCAATAATAACATGACAATAGTATGCAATAATCATGCAATAGGGATATGGGAATGTAGATATGCAGTAATCATGAAGGGTATACTAACAGATACTCCTAATACATGGAACAGTGCATAAGCAAATAGGTATGAGGTATGGAGTGTAATATGTCATTCCCACAGAATCCTGATATCGTAGTAGGATCACAATCCATCAAGACACTCAAATTCACAATTCCTCAATCAGCCCCAAGTTGGGCTCTCATATCATATAAGTCTCACATCTCCTCAATGTACATAATCGAAAAATCTCCTATATCCTGAATGTACAAATCGACAATCTTATATGTATCCGGTATCCAATCTCAATGAATCACCTAATATCCTAAATCAAATCTCATATAAGATTCTAGCATCCTAAATATATATATTTGCAGAAATAAATATGATGGGGTCAATACACATATATTAGCGTCCCATTCCACTAATATTAGTGTAAGGGTATATATAATAACGGCTAAATCCCCTGTTATATATACAAAGGTGTTGAAAGAAATATCATGAAAACAATGTGCCAAGCATCGACACAGAAATCCTGATCTATCAGATGCCGTCACCAAGACTAGCATCCTGATAGGTACATATGATACGCTATCCCGAAACCACGAGTGCCTAGCTCTGACGCTCGCCTTTCGACGTATCCATACGTACATGACTCCCAACGGTATCTCCATGATCCCTGTCGAGACATTGGTGCTGTCACCGGATGGTATGGTCCCCCTGCCGGGCTCATCAGCGTGGTACATCGATATCCCTTTCTTGCCCCGGGGTACCTCTGGGCCCTACCATGTACCCTCTACGGCCTCGATGCCTCTTCGTAGGAGTATATATAAATCAGCACAGATAAAACTCATGGTGGATGCGCAAATATCATATCAAGGAAACTGGGTTTTTCAATGTATGCATAATTTCATGAACTCCCACGGTTTCCAAATCCAGAAAACATCATGAAAAATCCATATAAGAATGCGCAAATCCATGAATACAATATGTGCGACATAAACTGAAATGCGAGCATATAAAAGGAAAACTGCTAAGTAACATCAGTAAAGGTAAATATGTAACATACAGGTGTAACAATGTATAGGTATCTACCTATAAGAACCGATGAAGTATACCCCCTCCGGGTATGAGTGGAATATGTGAGTAAGGTATATCGGTAGCTAAATGTCAAAGCGTGATAAGTAATGTGAATCGATGTCGCAAAGTCCCTAACCAAGTAGTAATATCTATAATGGTTTGTGTGTGACATGGCAATTATTGACGGTGTGTGTGTAGCATACAATCCGTGCTCTTGCAACATGAACCGTCAATAATATGTGCAGTGTCCTACGGCTACTGGTCACAGTACAACTATATCTAAGTAAATAGGGTAAAGGCGCAATTCTAACAATGACGTAGAATATGCGACAAGTATTAGAATTCTAACCCAGACGCATAACGTCATGCGTGCGATTCCCTTGTAGATGTTAAATCTACTCACCTACGCTCCGAGCTAGGTGAATCCTACCACCTGCACCCCTCTGTAGCAGTGTCCGTAGTCCCCGCCTGCAAACCTGAAAATGAAACAAGAATTCCATATATAAGCCAAATATCTCGCAAAACGCGATATCGACACTAAACGAGAAACTCATGTCGCGAACTAAACGCGCGTGTGCACGATACGCTGAAACGTGTGTATACGCGTCTAAAACAACCGCGACACGCCGCGACACGCTGGATCGCAGAACCCACTCACGTATCGCACGTATCGCGCAATACAACGAACTAGAAATACGATATATTGTCCCAGATTTTCCTACAGGTCAAATCTCACAAAACTACACATGCCAAAACACTAGAAAACACTGCAGAGAACCCTAGCCAAGACCCCAACACCCCAGCCCCCCTCCTGGCCGCAATTTGTGGCCAATCCTATTAAATCTGCGGCCTGTGTTTTGAATGAGGGGCTCGTGTTATGGTGGTGGTGTCTAGACCTAGTGAGCATGCCCCAGTTTCCTCAATTTTAACCTGAAGGGTCCGGGTCAATAGCAGATCACAGAATGCCACAAAGTCGCTTAAAAACACCAATTTGCACACAAATGTAAACCCTTTGATATTTTTGTGAAATCTGGGTAATTCTCAGTTCAAGTGACCCTAATAACACTAAAATAGGCTAGGCTAACTAACAAAATCATCATTTATCCAAAATTCCACATAATCACCATAATTAACATAAAACTCACAAAAATCGCAAACCGACGCTAATCTACACACAAGCTAAGCAAACTAGGAAATTGGGTTCAAGAATTTTACCCTATGGAACCCTAGAAAGCAGGTGAAGAAATGGATGGAGGAAATGAGGGATGCTACTGCTTCTGGCGCTCCTGTTGCTGCTGCCAGAAGCTGCTGCTGATGCCGATGCTGTTGCTGTCTGCTGCTGAAGCTGCTTCTGGTGTTGCTGCTGCTTACTTCTGGTGCTGCTACTGCTGCCTTCTGCTGCTGCTGGGTGTGTGAGTGTGTATGAGAGAATGAGAGAACAAGAGAAATGTGTGAGGGTGAGAATGAGAGAAACACAACAACCCCCCTTCTCACTCTCTCTCACTTCATTAATGAGGCATGGCTTGGGCCATGAAGCCCCATGCTTTCTCTCTCTCTCTCCCCCTCAAGGTCAACAAGGAAAGTCAATTTTAAATCCTTTTACATTTTTAAAAACCCTTTTTTATTTTATATCAACCATGCACACTTCAAACCCAAAATACTTAAAAAAAATTATAAAACTAGATTGAGAAATGGTTAACTAACCATGTTGCTAATCATGGTTAAACCCTAAATTAAAAGCCTAGTTAATGTGCACAAGTGTGTGCAAGCCTAGGAAAAATCTAATAAAATATTCATTAATTAGGATAAAATAATTCAAAACCAATTTGGTAAACTTTTAATTAAAAACCATATATTAAAATATAATTATCCACAAAACACATTCTAAGGTGTTACAGCAGTTCTCTGGTAACCATGGTACGGGTTAGTCTGTAGACCCGAGATCGTCATAGAGTCTTATGTGGTTCCCACTGTGCTTTGTTTTCCATCTTACCACGTTCAAGAGAACGTGCAAAACGGTGGCTTTTGGGTACAGTCCCGATTCACATGGAGGCTATGAGCGATAGGAGGGGTTTCGTCTCTCCCGGTATTGGGAGTTGATGTTGCGCTGTGCTCGATTGACTATAACAGGAAGTCCCTAACCAGGGATGATATAGAGATCTCTTGGTAAGTGTTATCAGTAGTTTCTCGACCCGTTATGTGCCTCACATCGGCATGACTTATCGAGTTACTGGGGTCTGACGTTTCCCACCCCTTGACGAGATATGCGACATATCAGACGAAGAGACCGGACTATACGGTAGTGTGACTGATTGAATTCGCAGGAGTATGAGCAGGCTTACTTGTTGATCTTCTGATCGCTCAATACCCGGGTGGCCGTTACGTTTAGTAGACCGCTTAAGCCTTGTGGGTGTTTTATATAATCATCACCTACTGCTGGCGTATTGACGAGTCTTTAGAGTCCTACACAGAGGTTTTCTGGCTCGAGGGAAACGGAGTAGGAGCACATATGTGATATGTACAGGACCAATATTTATACGAGTATGTGATACCGTATTGTATTCTCGCGATATGTGATATCGGACGGGTATATGTGATTTAGCCGAGTTATCGAATCAAGTGTTGATTCGGTAAATTGATATTATTGATATTAGTCGGTTGTATATGATATAGCCGGATTATTATATCAAGTGTTGATTTAATAATTTAATGTATAATTATATATTTGATATATTACATTACATTAACTAATATTAGCTCACTTAAGATTTCTTTTCTCACTTGATGTGCACATTGTATATATGTGATATATATATATTTGTGTACATGTATTTGTCATGCTAGGTTACACATGCAACATAGTTGTGTGAGACTTACACCATGCTAGGGTTTGGTTAAGGTTTTATTTATTATTAAGTAAATTAAAAAATGGTGGAATTAGTCATGGTTAGGGTTTGTAGAAACTTGTAGAACCATCGACTTTCTCCACCTCTTTTGTTTTACTTAAAGATATTTGTTAACCTAACCTTTAAACCTTAGCCATAGTTTAATCTTTACAAGGTTTAGTTTATGTGATACACTCACCATGGTTGCATTTCTAACCTCACTTGATTATTCTTCACCTGGTTAATGATCATGAGAGATTTTCTTCTTCTTCTTCCTCAAAAAGCTTTCTAGCTTCAATGGAGATGTGAGGAAAAATGTGAGAAAATCATTTCTAATGTGAGAAAAATCCCAACTTCATCATTCTCTACTACTTGCCATTTAGTATAGGATTTTTGCTTCACCAATTTCATAATTAGTGAAGAGATAGCTTGGGTTAATGTCTCCTAGACGTAGATCATCTTCGGCCTCGAAGACTTCGATGCAAGCATGTTCATTTCTTCATGTGGAGCCTCTCTAGAGTCCGGGAGTTCATGACCACAGCGATGGGAAGACTACACGGAGCTAATGAAGTGAAGGAACGGTCTACAAAGGTTGTATTCCTTGTTCACTTTACTTGCAAAGTCGTTTGTATTTCATTCAGTTGGATTTTAAGTATACGATTCTAGTGTTAGGGTTAGCTAGAACGACAAATTTTTGAATTTGGCATGGACGATGCCTTCCGAAACCTTGCTTCCATGCTAGACAACACTGCAGTGGTATCGGAGCCATGCTAGAAAATTTGACGGATTTTGTTAAGATTATGAAACCGAAATACTCAGAAACATGCAACGCCAAAAATTGGTTTCTGTCGATTCTAAAAAGTTGTCAAAGTTTTTTTTAAACAAGTACAAAATGTTATATGGGATATATCATGAACACCATGAAAATTTCAGGTGGTATGCTCGTATTTTAGCCGAGGACAATGAGGTTCAGGCCGACCACTTTGTGTTGGTTTTGCTTGAAATTTTCACTGTGTTCCAGTGACTGGGTTTTGGTGTTTCAGGTGTTGTTTGTTTTTGTTAATTTTGCATGTGATGTAATCTTACACTATAAGCAATTCAGAGTGTTTCGTATTCGTGGTTTTAACATTGTTTCGGGTTATTCACATATTGTCTGGGCGAAGATAAAAATTTCGAACGATTATCAAAAACCCATTTTTCCAAGTTTAATATATTTGGAAAAACATGCAAGTAAATCTATGAACCCTCTTGAAGAATGAAACCCTAACCAGACTTTTTGGATCGCTGAACCGCGGTCATACCCTAGGGTTTGCCGCAGTTTCGTGGCGACATGAGTGAGGCTTGGGTCTGCCCTTCTACGGCTGGTGCATAGGTACTGTGGCATATTCTCGGTATTATTGAACTGTGCTCAAGTGTTGAGCTGTCGGGAATTGTGGGAATTTTATGAATCGATCGAAAAGTTTAACGTCATCCGGGTATCATGTAATGGAATACAATATTTGGAATCCACAAAATGTAGTTATGAGATAACTAATTTGAATGTTATAAATGTAGCAATTTAGTCTCATTTGATCGGTTGACATGTGATCAAAAGTACGTCACAATTACGTAGCGTACACGGATACTCGCCAGGTAACCTTACTAGATAGCCACGCCGCATAGCCCCGACTAAGTGACTCTAGGAGAACCCCGTCGCCAAAAGCATCCATTCGAATGCTCGCGGCAGCGGTGTTCCACCTTAGTGCACTTCGTCAACGGCATCGGGGGGTGTGGCCGTCTACTAAAGTTTCCGACGAGCATTCGATCAGGATGTCGGGAATCTTGTTGAATTGCCCAGCTTGATATTGAAAAGTGTTTTCGAGATCGAGACTAAAATGCGGGGTTTATAATTGTTAGGCATGTGATGTCTAAGGAATTCATTTCGTTGGGCATGAAATCCAAAGTATGTGATACATTGGGTTTATGATGTCTAAGGTGGTTGCGGATTCCAACTGTTGTAGTTTTTCACTTTTTTTTCTACGACCATAAGTGTAATATGTGGTGTATCGCCGGTTTCGTTAGTACATGTCAACGATAATTGGGATACGCATATTTACTTACTTTGATGACAAGTGATGTTATGTGTTGCTGTGATATATTATATTGGATCATCGTGATTGAATAGACGGGGGTTTTATGTGAGATGAGAGATTTTATTTTCATTCATGTAAAATTCATTGTATGTAATATTCTTTTATTGGGGCACATCCGGGTTGAGGATGATTTCACCATTGTATATTATTTACTTTTCCACATTAGGATAGACCCAAGGCGGGGAGCACAAGTAACTGGGTTCTAGGGTCCAGTAGGAGACCATCTCAAGTAGTTGAGACCGGGTCTCGTAACTCTAGAATTGGTAGGGTTGCATGACGCTCTCGTAGGGGTCTAGAGATGTGGGATTTGCTATTCATCACGACCGTGGAATCCATGTTTAATACAGGCTTAATTTAAAACACGGAAATCCTAGTATATCCAATATTTCATATGTTATCTTCTGCTGCTCTGTGATGTCATCTATGTGATATGTTCAGACGAATTCCTATATATTATATATATGAGATATAATTAATATTTCTTCTTTCGTTTTATATGTGATGCTTGGGAAGCATAACAAATGGGACTTCATTAATAAGATTAATGAAATAAAAGAAACCTAAAGATGTTGTAGAAACTTGTTTTAAAAACTGGTAGCTCTAGTTCTTGCTTTGCATAGCGGTACTCCTTGTAGAATATCCAGCACCTTGTTCGATAAGGAAAGAGCTGAGATCCCTTCACCGGGAGTGACCTCTTTAGCGAAATTAGCAGATGCTACAAACTCGGTTTTTCTTTTGATTGCTTTTATAGTTTTTAATTTGCATAGTGGTATTTATGAAATATCATGCACTTTATTCGATGAGGAAAGAGCCGAGATCCCTTCACTGGGAGTGACCTCTTTAGCAAAACTACTAAAGCCTCAAAAACACTACTTTTAAAATTCACTCGATTCTACAACGATATCAAGTTCATTACGCAAAAGGCTTTCTTAAAAACCTGTCGTAGCCCTCCGTTATTTCAGATAGGTTCTACTCAGTATTCGTGCTACGTTTGTTGGCCTTCGTCAAGGCGTAGTGTGCGGTAGCTAACTAGCGCTTATCTGCTTAAGCATATGATGCGATTGGATTAAGGTTGTCATTCGACCTTGTCAAGGGTTATGCTGGTGGGTTTAATTCAATTAGGAAAAAACGGGTTGAACTTGACTTGCGGTCTATGGTTTGTTGACCTAGTCATGGACATAGATCGCTCAGGGCAAAACATTATCGGGAATTTCAAGTGTTGAAATTTGCAATGATATTGCATACCTTCTATGAGATAGTTGGACCCCGATACTCACTGCAAGTATAAGTTACTCCTGGGAGAGTTTTACATATCACAATTAGCCGATCAAGTAGGTGTCTAAAAGGTGTCAACGGGGTTACGCCTCTAGGAAAACGAGATTTATTTTAATTAGGTCCGTGCGAAAGCACAGGAAACCTCCCTTAAAGTACCGACACTGGCCGGGCTGAATGATTGGCGAACTTGTAGGGCGTAATTAATCCCGGCTAGTCTTACCTTTTAGGGTTTGAAGGTAGATTTGACTAAACCAGTGGGAGCTATCATGATTAGATAAATTGATAACCAATCTAATTTTGCAAGAGCATATGCCGAGTGTTTTCTTCTCTCTCTCTCTCTCTAGATAGCGACCATGTCACGCCTTAATCAAGATAATAATATAGATTTATTGACTGAACCCGCATGTTATACTGAGCTGGGGAACGTTGGTCCCGCTCCAACTTATAATTGTTATAAGACCAAGTAGGAAATAGAGGATTATTAGGATTCCCGTGCCGCCCAAACGAAGAAAGTACATGATGATGCATCTTCTTCGGGTGTGTTCATTACCGAGAACTGTTTTTCAGTATCCTTTACGTCGTGGGTATGAGATATCAGATTAGGATCCCAAATATGTAATCTGTTACATGGGCTATAGAATGGTAGAGAACTGAGAATGGGTGATAAGTTTTAAGTGTTAGAAACGGTGCAATTGTTGCAGCCAAGGTGTTGGCAGTTATCACCCTTATCACTGAATACATTGATTCTGAACGAATGCTATTAGATACCGAACCTGATATACAATATCATATCAGTCTCTTTATTGAGTAAAAAAGGATATAATTTTGTATTGTTGGATAAAGTTTTGAACATTTCCTATATCAAGAGTTGATCGGTTCAGGCACGTTATCTAAAAGTATATACGTTCTAAATCAAACCACAGTTCTTAACGTACAGAACACACACAAGAGGAAGAGTTCAGAAATGAACGAATCCTTCTTGAGGCATTGTAGTCTAGGTCATATCAATGCGACCCGACTAGCTAAGTTACATTAATATGCATATTTAAAATAGTTTGAATCTACATCTTGTGAAACTTGCCAGTCATGTCACAAAGATAAAATGACCATAGCTCCGTTTACTGGAAACAGAGAAAGAGTTGGTGAACTCTTGGGATTGATACATGATGATGTATGTAGGTCCCCTGTCTAGACATGCCAGGACTGGTTCTTTGTACTTCATTAAATTTACTGATAATCTCTCAAGATTTGTACATGTGTTCCTGTTGAAACACAAGTTTGAATCTTTTGAGAAATTAAAGAATATAAGTCAGAAGTGAGAACCAAAAAGGGTATAAGTATTATATCCTTTGATGAGATCAGGGAGGAGAATACTTGAGCACGGAATTCCTGGACTATTCTAAAGGAGAATGAGATTCTCTCTCAGCATTACTCCTCCGTATACACCACAGCACATCGGTGTATCAGGGCGGAGCAATCTTACCCTATGAGATATGGTGTGCTCTATGATGAGTACTACTGAGCTGCCTATTTCCTTTTCGGGGTTACGCACTTGTGAAGCTGCATACTTATCGAATAGGGTTCCAACCAAATGAGGTGCCTACCACTCCATATGCGATATGATATGGGAAGAGCCCATCTCTTAAGTCAGTTAAGCTTTGGGGTTGTCCGGCCTATGTCAAAAGCAAAATCCGGACAAGCTCGAGGCAAGGTCAGTTCTGTGGAAGTTTGTTGGATATCCTAAGCATTCGCAAGGGAATATCTTCTACCGCACCGAGGAACAAAAGGTGTTTTATTTCTCGGCATACCACCTTTTTAGAAAAGGAATTTGTTTTGGAAACAAATTTGTGGTCATGAGATAGAACTTGAAGGAGATCCAGCTATACAAACTGCAGCTGATGATTTGGTAGAACAGGAGGATTCAATAGTTCCCAACGAACCTCAGCCTCTCCGCCTATCTGGTAGGGTTCCTCACCCACCTAAGAGATACTTCGGTTTTCTCTATGACTGTGGAAGCAAGGATTGCATCATGAGATAATGACCCAACTAGTTTCGAGCAGTCTATCAGGAGTGAGGACTCTGTGAGAATGGATGGATGCTAAGCGTTCTGAGATGGAATCCATATACACCAAAAAAGTTTGGACTTTGGTTGCTTTATATGAAAGGTTAAATCCCCATCAGTAGCAAGTATATCTTGAGAAGATTACTTGGTGCACATGGAAAAGCTGAGACTTTCAATGCTAAGGCTTGTTGCAAAAGGTTCTCGTCACTGATCAGGTGTGGATAATGATGAAACCTTTTCTAGTGCCTATGCTTAAGTCCATCCGGATCCAACTTGCCACTGCTACATACCATAACTACGATATCTAGCGGTTGGGTGTCCTGACTGCTTTTCTAAATACTGATTTAGAAGAGAGCATCCATAAGTACACAGCCAGAGGGCTTCGTAGACAGTGGAAGCTGCAGAAACGTATGCAAGTTGCTTTACAGGTTAAATCAGGCATCACGGAGTTCGAACATCTGTTTTGATGTGGTAGTCAAAGAGTTTGACTTCATCAAAATGGTAGATGAACCTTGTATATACAAAAAGGTAGTAGGGAGTATGGTGGTGATCCTCGCATTGTACGTGGATGACATACCCTTGATAGGAAAGGAGTTTCCTATGCTACACTCGGTCAATCTCCTCTTATCACAAAGATTCTCCATATAGGATCAAGGTGATACCTCCAAAATCCTAGGTTTTGCATCTATGAGATAGATCTAAGTGGATGTTAGGATTCTCACTAGGTATAGTGAGATGGTATCAATCGATCCTGGGGAGAATCACTGGATAGATTCCAGGGTGGTAAGGATGACTGGATGTCAGTCATAGGCATTGTCTTTACCCTCAGTGGACGGACGGTATGTTGGAAGAGTTCCAAACTATATACCGTGGCATACTAAACGATAAAGGCTGGATACACCGCTACCAAGGATGCTACCAAAGAGGCATTATGGATGTATATAAGTGTCACGACCCAAAATTTAGGCCCGTAACCGGCACTTAAACTACGTAACGTCAAGAGGTGTACGCAACATAATTAAGACGAAAACCCAGAAATCTAAACCACCAAAAACTGGATAAGTGGAGAAAAACATAGTTTAAAACATTCGGAAAATCTCAAGTAAAATTTTTAACTTTAGTTTACTTTATTGAAAATTTCGGCAGCACATACTTTGTAAAAACTAGCCCCGAAAACGGGTACAACATATAATATAAATAAAGCATCCCAAACGGGAGCAACTCACGCCCAACGGCGGAGACAACCACCACAAACATATATACGACGCCGAAGCGAAGAAATATAAATGAAAACAGCATAAGGAGGTAAAACTTAACTACAAGACCGGCTCCCACGAGCACGGCATCCAAAGTCACCAAAAAAATATACGTCACTGAATCCTCACAACTCGTTTCTAAGTCAAATACATGAAATGATAGATGGAGAATACTAGATCCAACAAAAAGATATCCAATGTACATAAACGGATAACCGCGAACGCACCTAATACCAAAGGCCTCACAACCAACCGTAGCGGTATCCATAAATATATAGAAAAGAAGGCACCCTGCCGCGACTACTCTGAGGGTAAGTCCTACAAAACAATGTGGCACAACAGGGGTGAGTTGCTAACTCGTGAATAGTAAATAACATCATACTGTAATCGCAAGTTTGCACGAACAACGATAAATCTATCACATGTAATCTGATAGCATAAGTATGGCAATATGAATATGCAACAATCATGTAAAGGTACATCATCAGGGTACTACAACTACATGAAGCAATGCATATCAAAATAATCCTGAGTGTAGGATGTTATAATAAAACCTCATGCAAAATCATCAGCATTGAAAACCCAAGTGTCCCTCACTGACACATCAAATCCCAAAATCCTCAGGCACCGCATCCTCAGGTCGGCCCTCATATCCTGTAAGTCTCATGGAACCTGAGTGTCAAACCTCGACACCCGAAAACACATGAAAACATATACCTGTATGGATATATAAATATATGTACGAGGATATCAACTACGTATGTCCATCGATGATACATAAAAATCATGGAAACCTGAGTGTCTAACACCGACACTCGAAACAACATGAAACCCGTATCTAGCATCTACACGAAATCCTCGTATAATAGGCTCCGTTTGTGGGATCGGCCCGCGGGCTCCGGCAGAACGGGTCGACCTAAATCCATCTCATGACTCCGGTCGGTATCCTCCAGATAACCGCCGAGTCAAAATACTGTCATCGGTAGGCAGTGCACACCCCCTGCCAGGCTCATCGGTTAATCCATCGACATACCTTTCTTGCCCTGGGGTACCATACCGGGCTCCACCATATACCCGCACACAGCCCACTCCACTCCCCGCATTGGGTATATATCACAAATCTCAGAACCGAGAAATCTCTTGGTGGACGCACTGAAATATCATATCACGAGAAACCGGGTTTTCAAATAATACATAAAATTTCTTGAAATACCCCCACGGTTCTCAAATCCATAAATCACATGAAATCCATATATCAATGCGTAAATCCATGAAAACTGATATATGCAACATAAAACAGCAATATGAGTATATTAAGGGAAAACCGCTCTTTTAAGTATATCCAGCTTTTAAAATATATCATGCGGTTCCCAAATCCTCCGAAATTAAGTGCAGCATCATATGAAGTGTACATGTAACATTAGAAAGATATAAGTAACTACATGTAAGCAAGTACGTATGATGCATTTCATAAGCGCAATAGAACAATAACAAACGTCTCAACATCACATGTCAATACAATACCACTTAGGTGTATATGCAGCTATAGCAAGATATATGGGTGTACATGTCAGTATGTATGCGTGATGTACATGTAGCTATAACAAGGTATACGTGAAATGGAATCAGAGTCACTACCTCAAATATTCCTATCCAATACAATATCATGTATGTATATGTGTCAGCTTTATCTCATATGCACAATGGAATAAGAGTCACTATCTCAATTATCCCTATCCATTACAATATCACGTATGTATATGGGATGTGCGTGTCATGGCAATTATCGACGGTGTGTGTGTAGCATACAAATTAGTGCTCATGCAACATGAACCATCAGTAATGGTGTTGTGTCTAATAGGTACAAGTCAAGGTACAATAGGTAATAACATGCAATGACGCTCATACGCAATCAACTCATATGCTAATAACATATAGCTATCATATCATATCCAGCCCTGACGCATAACGCCATATGGATGATTTACTCGTAGATGTTAAATCTACTCATCGATGATCTCGAGCTACGAAAATCCGACCACCTGCTTCCCTTTCTTCGCAACTCCCGAAGTCCCCGCTTGCGATCCTAAAATTTTACAAACACATCACATAAGCTAAATATCCTACGCCGACACAAAGATAACGAAACGCAAGGATAACGCCCAGAAAATTACACTATGCACCTAGTGCAAAAAACGCGCACGATATCGGCAAAACCCTTGCTAGGATCGCTAAACTACGTAACCAACAAGTCTAGACCCTGATCGTACCGATTGCGCATTCACAACACAATATCTCGCGTGGAAAATAATATACATAATATCGCAACGCCCACAAGAACCTACGTCCAACTTTTACCGAAACCTAGTAAGCAACTTTATCGAAATTTAGCACAAGTCTAAAGCTAACACAATTCTAGCGATCACAAACATCGCGAAGTAGCTTAACTAAGTTATCCAAACCATTTCCATAATTTTAATCTCACCCAAATAACTTTTAGTAAAACCTAGTTTTCTAATAAACTCAATTATACAAAATAGGAATTAACAACAATTATTATTCTCCCAATAGGTTATGTTTTCCTAGACTTAACTTATCAATAAACCATATCATCAACTTAACCCAAACTTGATTATCACAAAATTATCATGAATTAACTAAACATGAAATAAAAGCTATATTAAACAATTAAATATCTAGCTTAATGATTTTAATACAACAATTAAAGATTAGGGTTAGAAATTATACCTCCTCAAGAACACAATCTAGCAACTAGACTCATCATTTTTGCCTTCAAAATGATGTTTTTCTTGAAGATCAAAGCAAGTTTAGTGAAGAAGAATGATAGGTTATGATTTGTTTATGAGTTTTGTGGGACTATTTAAGGATTTTTGAAGATTTATTGATCTTGAAGATGAAGAAAATGGGCAAAGAAAATGAAGGTGCAGAACAAGGAGGGGGCTCGGCCAAGAGGAAGAAGTAGGGGGTTTTGTGAAAAGTGTGTGGAGTTTTCTAGCTAAAATGACAATAAATGCTCATAAATGCAATATTATCTCCAAGCCACCTCATTCTTTTCTTTTATAAAATTTCCTTTAACCACAAAATATCTAGATATTTGGATGGATGGACTTAACTTAAACTTATGATTCTATTAGCATAGATTCACATTAGTAGTAATTAATCAAAACCAAAATTCTAATTACCACTAATTAAGTACATAATTAACGACTTAAAATAGTATTTTAATTTGGGAAAAAATATATGTGAACCAAAACTTTCAATTGCCCCCCAAAACCCGCAAACTAGCACCATTCTAGCTAAACTAGGTGCAGTCAAGTCTGTACTGAAATTTGATCACATCCGGGTTAAAACGTGAAACACCGACTATTTTACCCTAAAATGGAAAAATTCGCATAACGATTTCTAAAACGTTACAATATCCCCCCCTTAAAGAAATTCGGCCCACGAATTAAAAATTTAACTACGTGTACCTTGGAAAAGGTGAGGGAATTTCTTCCGCATCTCGCTCTCGGCCTCCCAAGTGATCTCCTCACTAGTAGGGCCACGCCAAAGAACCTTCACAGATAGCAAGAACTTTGACCGAAGTTTCTTCACTTGCCGATCCAATATAACTACCGGCTGCTCGGTGAACGAAAGATCGCGTTCAAGCTGAACGGTCTGGTGCTGAATCATGTAAGAAGGATCATGAAGATATCTACGAAGTATCGACACATGGAAAACAGGGTGAACATCCGGAAAACTAGGCGGGAGCACCAAACGATAAGCAACAGAACCCACTTGCTCAAAGATCTCGAAAGGACCTACAAATCTAGGATTGAGCTTCCCCCTCTTCCCAAATCTCATAACGCCCTTCATCGGAGAAATCCGCAGGAATACATGATCCCCCACAGCGAACTCGAGTCTCCGACGACGACGGTCGGCATAAGACTTCTGCCTGCACCTGGCTGCTTTCATCTTGTCCTGAATCAGATGGATCTTCTCCGTAGTCTCCTGAACTAGCTGGGGTGCCAAAACCCTACTCTCGCTGAGTTCGGTCCAATAGACCGGTGATCGACACTTCCTACCATACAAAGCCTCAAAATGCGCCATCTGAATCGTCTCCTGATAATTGTTATTCTAGGAGAATTCAATCAACTGCAAGTAACGATCCCAACTGCCACCAAAATCAAGCACGCACGCACGAAGCATATCCTCCAGAGTCTGTATAGTCCGCTCCAACTGATCATCGGTCTGTGGATGAAAAGCGGTGCTAAAACACAACCGGGTACCAAAGCTTCCTGAAGCTTCTGCCAAAGACGGCTAGTAAACTGGGTGCCTCTGTCGGATACGATGCATGTGGGAACGCCGTGCAAACGCACAATCTCATCTATGTACAACTGAGCATACTGAGCATAACCGAAAGTGGTCTTCACTGGAAGGAAGTGAGCCGCTTTCGTCAACCGGTCAACAATCATCCAAATGGAATCATACCCTCGACTGGTCCTGGGTAGACCCACAATGAAGTCTATGAAAATCTGCTCCCATTTCCACTCCGGAACGGGTAAAGGCTGTAAGTCACCTGCCGGCCTCTGATGCTCAGCCTTGACTTGCTGACAAGTCAGGCACCTATAAACGAAGCCCGAAATATCGCGCTTCATCCCTTCCCACCAATAAAAGTCTCTCAAGTCACGGTACATCTTGGTGGAACCTGGATGAACGCTAAAGGCTGACTGATGTGCCTGCTCTAGGATCTCGCATCTCAAACCATTAGCATCTGGTACACACAAGCGAGTCCCGCATCGTACCACCCCCTGGTCATCAATCATGAACTCCGAAACTGTACCCTGCCGAACAAGCTGAAGAATCTCAGACAAACGGGCATCACTGGGCTGCGCGTCACGGATACGATCAAAAGGTAGTGGATAGGCGCGGACATGAGTAAGCTGTCCCCCAGTGGAGGTGAACTCAAACTGTACTCTACCATCGCACAGGAGCTGCCAATCTGCATAAGATTGTCGCTGAACTGCGCTCAACTGGGACAAGTTACCCCCGGGCCTACGACTCAAAGCATCAGCTACCACATTCGCCTTGCCCGGGTGATAAAGAATCTCACAATCATAATCCTTCACAGTTTCCATCCAACGGCGCTGTTTCAGATTCAGATCCCGCTGTTCGAAGATGTACCTCAAGCTCTTGTGATCCGTGAAGATCTGACACGACTCCCCGTACAAGTAGTGTCTCCAAATCTTCAACGCAAAGACCACCGCGGCCATCTTAAGATCATGAGTGGGGTAATTCTGCTCGTGATTTTTCATCTGCCTAGAAGCATAAGTGATCACTCTATCATGCTGCATCAATACACAATCGAGCCCCACTAGAGAAGCATCACAGAAAACAACATAGCCGCCCGATCCACAAGGCAAAGATAGAACTGGTGCCGTCGTCAACCGAGTCTTCAACTGCTGAAAACTCTGCTCATACGCATCAGTCCAAAGAAAAGGAACCCCTTCCGGGTCAGTCCAATCAGTGGTGCAGCGATACTCGAAAAATCCTGCACGAAATGGCGATAATAACCAGCTATGCCCAAAAAGCTGCGGACCTCAGTCACAGATACAGGTCTGGGCCAAAGCTGCACAGCCTTGATCTTTCTCGGGTCCACAAGAATACCATCTCCAGTCACCACATGACCCAGGAAAGCAACTCTATCAAGCCAAAATGTGCACTTTGAGAATTTAGCATACAGCTGGTGCTCTCTCAATGTCTGCAAGGCAATCCTCAAGTACTGCTCATACTCCTCACGACTCCTAGAGTAGATCAGAATGTCATCAATAAACACAATAATGAACTGGTCGAGGAACGACCTGAAAATCCGGTTCATCAGATCAATGAACGCTGCTGGTGCATTGGTGGGTCCGAACGACATCACCAAAAACTCATAATGACAATAGCGCGTACGAAAAGCAGTCTTCGGAATGCCATCATTCCGAACCCGCAACTGATGATAACCCGAATGCAAATCGATCTTAGAAAAATGTTTTGCACCATGGAGCTGATCAAATAAATCGTCAATGCGGGGTAAAGGATACCTATTCCACACCGTAACTTGGTTCAATTGACGATAATCCACACACAAGCTCAAACTGCCGTCCTTCTTCTTGATGAACAGAACAGGAGCTCCCCACGGCGAAACACTCGGACGCATAAGTCCCCTATCAAGTAACTCTTGCAATTGATCTTTAAGCTCTCTAAGCTCCGCCGGAGCCATCCGATAAGGCGGTATAGAAATAGGCCCCGCACCGGGAATCAGATCAATGCAAAACTCAATACCGCGCTGTGGCGGCAACCAAGGTAACTTATAGGGAAAAACGTCGGGAAACTCTCGCACGGTAGGAACCCGATCTATCGACTCCACTGTGTCTTCAGTATCATGAATGAAAGCCAAGAATCCCCGACATCCTTTCCTCAAAAGCTGACTAGCGCAAAGGACAGAAATCAAACTGTGAGGGGCGGCACCACGGTCCCCCCTACACAACAAACACTGACTCGCCGGGAAAAAAAAACCTAACTGTTTTCTCACGGCAGTCCACGGACGCGTAGCAAGTAGCTAACCAGTCCATGCCCAGGAGAACATCGAAGTCCAACATCCCAAGAAGGATCAAGTCGACGGACAAATCTCGATCTCCTTTACGAACAGCACACGATCGAAACACGTGTCGCACAACAAATGACTCTCCAACAGGAGTAGTCACGACAAGAGGCTGATCTAGCAAACACGACTCTCGGCTTAACCTCGGCACGAAGTGCGTAGAAACATATGAATGCGTAGATCCCGGATCAATTAAAACATGTGCATCAAAAGAACATACAGAAAGGGTACCTGAAACCACAGCATTGGACGCCTGCGCGTCGTGATGAGTCAAGTCAAACACCCGAGCCTGCCCACTACAGGCAACTGGCTGCCCTCTGCCTTTGCCATCTCGTCCTCTTGGCACAAAACCACCGTGACCACGACCCCTCTGAGCAGGAGACTGACGCGGGGCAACAATAGGCATAAGAGGCAACGCTCTCTTAGGTGGAGAAGGTGGTAAGATAACCTGCGGTACAACTGCCTTGCCTTCAAGTGTCTCAGAACAATCTCGAACCCGATGATACAAACTCCCGCACCGGTAACATCCAGATGAAAACTGCTGACTCTCCTGGGGATAAGAGCTAAATAACAGGCCTAGTCTCGAGCCTCTGTCACGACCCGAAAGTACGGAACGTGACCGGCACTTAGATTACGAAACGTCTAGAGGCGCAACGTAACCTAAGTAAGCCGAAGCCCGGAAATCTAAACCATATAAAAGGAAAAGAAGTAAAAGAAAACATGAAGAAAACAAGTTTAAAAGCATCAGCAAATTTTCCCAAAAATTCGGCAGAGTCTCCTCTGTAAAAACTGGCCCCAAACGGGTACAACAAGTATAATATACATAAATAATAAAAAGCATCCAAAAACGGGAGCTAGCTCAACGCCAACACGCGGAAACAACCACAACAAGCATAATAATATACAACGCCAAAGGGCGAGGCTCAAAACTCAAAAGAAAACAAATCCACCAAATCAGAATAATACATGCGCGACTCTAAGGTCGAAATAAAAGACTGGTCCAATAATCTATCAAATAATACAAGTTTGGTTGATGGAGGTTTCAAGATACAAATGAAATAATAAAAATACAACGGGGGTTCAGATACAAATGAACCAACCTACCGTGCAAATCATCCGAAATGAAAATGATGTGCCAGCAACTGCCAAGGGAAACCTGTACATCGAACCTGTAATAAAATTTGGCACAACGGGGGTGAGTTGCCAACTCGTGAGTAGAAGACATCTACGAAAAGAAATCGAATGCACGACGCTATCCTAGGTCATAAAATAATACACTACTATATCCTAATCATATAGTAATAGCAGGGTAACAACTACGTGTAAATACAGATACTCCGTGCTCGTGTCAGTGCCTCATATAATACTATGTCATATGAGTGGATAAGCATGCACCATGAATATAAAATAATCAATCCTGAAATCTAGATATATCTGTATAAGAAATCTTTAGCTGTTATCATAGTAAAATGTGTATAGGAATCTGAAATCTCAACAATGAAATCCATGGAAATCCGTGTCAAGCATCGACACAAACATGTAAATCTCAAGCCTCATAGTTTCAATACCTCGGGCTCCGTCAGTCCGGATCGGCCCATATCATCAAATCTCACGACAACGGTCGGTATCCTCCGGATATCCGCCGCGCCAGACATCACCGGTAGGTAGCCTTCCCCTGCCAGACTCATCGTCTACAACTCGATCTTCTTGCCCCGGGGTACCATACCGGGCCCACCATGTACCCGAGACGGTTCATCCACTCCTCGAATCGGGTCTCGAAATCCATCAGAAAACATGAAATCTCATGGTGGACGACACATACATCACGAGAAAACCGCATCTTATATTTTAAAAAGAGAGGAGGAGAGAGAGAAGTTTTTATATATTCTTGCGGTTTTCCCCAAAATCCAGAAATCTCATAGAAATCCAAATCTCAAAATCATGAGTAAGTAAATGATAAGTGTCGGCATATGCCCATAATACTGCATAATAATATGAAAATATGAATGCATGAATGTCTAAGTAATAAATATCATGTCTATACTAACATCAGAGAATAATCACAATATTATATCGGTCTAGTTGTTAACTGATTCTATCCATAAAAGATAATATGATCTAAAGTGTACGTGACATAGCAATTACCGATGATGATGTGTGTGAGCCGGCAAATAAGTGTGCGTGGAATATGCACATCATCGGTAATGGTGCTGGTGTCCTAACAGGTAAAGTTTATACTGATTATAGCAACATATGTATGAACATGTAACATTATAATTACAGTGAAAAAAAGTAAAGACGGATGTGTGTTATCCACTCATTTGATATACAAAAACCACTACCACTATATGGCTCAAACCTAACCTAGTGTTCATCTAACCCTCCTAAGGAAAACTAAACCTAAGAACTAGTCAATAGAAGTACACCTAACGTCTAAGTCCATATCTCTAATAGTCGGCGATCCTGCCTCAATAGCGTCACGTACATAGTACGACTTCCTCAAAACAAGAGTGCGGATCAATCATCATATCTATGCCTCGTACGGTAAAATCCATCGTACGTCATCCCAATATCGGGGTACGGGTCAAGTATCTCCTAGGTGTCTCATCATTCGTATAATGTCATCATCAACACATCTCATGATCAAGGTGTTAAACTGTGATCGCATACATCAATCATATATCATTTCCATCATGATAAGCATCATTAGTTTATCCTCAGAAATATCATGTCATATGTATCATATTGTGATTAAGTCATACTGATATCATATCGTCATCAAGTCACACTTATATGATATCGACATCTGGTCACACCTATATGATGTCGTAATCAAGTCATACATATATTATATCGTGATCTGTCACAAGTTACAGTCCGGGTCCTATTTTAGAGTCCCATGTACCTCAATATCATCACTACCCATTATAATTTATGTATACATGTTCATTATCTCATTCTCTAATGATCCGCTAACACTTAATACGACTGTATAGCCAAGAATCACGGCATCAAGCCCAGTTATACTGTTTCATCATACCTCGGATATCATATCACATCAATGTATCCCATACACGTGTTGTATAAATATATACCTATACCTACTCCTATATGTACATATACATGCGCGTATACACCATGTCGAGTTTCAATGTGTGCGTGTGTGTGTTTCTACCTGAAACCTACGAAGCTCTTCCAAGGTACTCATCCTCTGATATGGTTTCCCTAAATCAGTCTAGTCCAGCCTAGGGTTATTACGAGGGCCCTACTCATTAAGAATCTAGGGTCACATCTGGGTTCCTAATGTCAATAAGTACTATTCCTATTCTACGTTGCGGGGGTGCTAAACGCCATCCACCCGACTTCCCCCCGTAGATATACATCTACTCACCTGGTCCATGTCTGCCGAAGACGGTGTCGCCATCCTCCTCTTCATCGCCCGCAGTCCACGTGAGGGGTACCTAAACGCAAACATATAAATAGCATCGTAAACTGAATTACATACAAAAGTCAAAACGACGAAATGAACCAGCATAGGTCAAAACCTATGTCCCGTCCACGCAAAAGAACCAAATATCGCTCGATATCGGCGTACAAACTCCGATGGATCGAGATAAACATCAACAAATAACTCATAGTTTTAAAACACATTACTTATATTATAAAACATGATTAAATCCATCGAAACCCTAAAATCTATCAAACCGTCCAATTTCGTAAAACCCAAAAATGCCAATTTACCGTTTTTCATCAAAACTTGACATTTAAATGAAACCAATGGTTATAAAACTCATTAAATAGCATAACTAGACTATACAAACCATTACTATATTTTTATTACACAAATTTGTATTAATTTGAAATTTCTAGTTTGCAACCTTTAACAATTTTCAACATTTTTCAAGCAAAATACCACAATTCCAGCACAAAACATGATTTTGCATGAATTAATGTATTAAACCACAATTCATGATGATAATGATTTAATGAAACCATAAATTATATTTTTAATCTCATTTATTTAGAAATTCCTAAAATCTAGTTTACAAAATAGCAAATTTTTATCACAATTTATCAATTATCAATAGAAACTAGCAATCAATTTAAGTTTCCCTTCCACCAACAAGTTAATACCCTTATTAAGACCACAATCTAGTGTTACAAATATTAATTGAAATTTTATTTCACCAAAAATTATGTTTTATAGAAACCTAGTTAGCAAAATTCCCAATTTAAACAATTTTAAATGAAAAATTTACAATTCAACAACCATGAAAGATTTTCCAATTCTAAAAGTGTTAAACTAACTATTATAACCCTAATTGATTAATAAAAATCATAACATGAATTTACAAACCCTAACTTGAATTTTAAAAATTGAACATAGAATTAATTCATTAAATCTAAACATGCTTAAAACAAATATCTAATAATAAATAAACAAAAGAAGGAAATTTATACCTCCAAAATATGAAATCCAAACAAGAAAATGAGCCTCCAAAATGCATGCTTTCCATCTCCAAATTCCATATAAAAATGAGTAAGGAATAAAGGGTAGGAAATAAATAGGATTTTGTGGATTTTTAATTGAATTTTTAAAGGATATTTGATGAATTTTGGAGAAAAATAAAATGAGGAAAATGGGGGCTACCATGGGGGGTGAGGCCGGCCATTTTTTTGGAGGTGAGGGAGAGAAAGAATAGGGTGAGAAAATGTGTAGAAGTCTCCACCAAAATATCACTTCATTATGTCTTTTCATGCATTTCTTTATTTTATTTTATTTCTTTACTATAGCAACTCAAGAAAGCTCTAGAAAAATGGAAAAATTTGCAAATAAATTTTGCATGATACACACTAAATTCTAATATGCCATGGTTCATTTTTACAAATTAAAATCATTCAAATTTGTAATTTACACTAATTTAGTGTAAAAATAAAGCTTATGTTAATATTTAAAATAATTAATTTAGGAAAAATATTTAATTAAACTAAAAATTTATAAGTGGCTAAATAAACACCATTTACTAGTAATTACATAATTAAAATAGGTATTTTTGAAATTATAATGAAAAACAATCACGGTTTAATTTTACGAAAAATACATTTTACTTTACCGAAATTCATAAAATTCACTTAAACAATTTTATTCATTTAATTATTTATTTAATTATTTTTAAAACGTTTCAGCCTCCACTACCCCCAGTACCTGAACGGAATCTATCACGGTGTCTAAACGTCTGTCTCTGTGCTGGCATACCTGTACGAACCCTCTTCGGTTCTGGAACAACCGACGACTCAGAAAGACACTCCTCAACCAAAAGGTTTGCGTCCACCGCCGCTGCATATGTATCACAATGCTGTATGTTGATAGCGAGGAATAACTGGGTAAGCAGGCCTTGAACAAACCTCTTCACCCTCATCTCCTTAGTAGGTACAAAATACGGAGCATACACTGATAGCTTGGTAAACAGTACATCGTACACAGCCACCATCATCCTCGGAGTCTGGCGTAACGACTTGATTCTGAGCGCTCGAGCATCCCTGACGCTCGGTGGAAGAAAACAGGTGAGAAACACCGTCACAAACTCTGCCTAGGTCATAGGAGCAAGACATGTGGCTCTGCCCCTCTCCAAGGACTCACACCACTTCTGGGCCAGACCCTCCAGACGAAAGCTCGCGAACTCCACCCATCTCGCATCGGAGCATCGGAGCGAACGACATATCATGGCCATCCCATCGATAAACGACTGCGGATCCTCGGCTGCATCGTTGCCAGTGAACACCGGAGGCCTCAGTCTCATGAACTCTGATAGTGTCACGGTGATAACCTCCGTAGCTGTAGTTGTGACTGCCGGAACAGTAGGTACCATCGCGGTCCCCGCAACAGGTAGAATGACCTCCTTCTTCTGTGCTCGAATGGCCTCAACTAATGATCCCATCATCTGGCGCAAGTCCTGCATACTAGCCCCAAGCATAGCAATCTGCTCCGGTACAACAGGCGTACCGCCCTGGTCAGTCCTCGTCTCAGACGAGTCAACTCTACCCTCGGCCCTCGTGGCCGCTCTCTGTGTCCTCGTAGTCTTCGGCGGCATAAAGACTGGAAATTGAAACAAGATTCGATAAGGACACAGAAATCGAATCACAAGGATGTATATAATCACGGAAGGGAGTTCAATCAATAAGTCCTAAGGTCACTTAGGCGGAGTATGCCGCGGAAAATACACATGCTACGTTACTCTGCTTAAGCTACTTACTCCATCATACCAAGGTCGTCTGTAAAATTTCAGAAGATATAAATTATTATTTTTGGAATTTAAAATTAAAATAATATATTTCCCGAAAACTGCCCGATTTGCGAAATTGGGGTTTTCGAAAAAGGTTATTAATATATACCAATAATTATGAAATAATTGGAAATTAAAATGATTTATTCATTTAATAATATATTTATAGGATTTGGCAGTTTTAAAATTATTTTTATGCAGTTTCGATAAAAATCCGATTAGTGCACAACTAATCGTGATTAAGCCAAATCCGCGTTTCAATAGTTTTTCGTGGCCAGTGCACCATGTCGTGTTATGTTTTTGTTATATGTTGTTGGATTGGTGTTATGTTATGGGTATTATGTGCTTTGGTTTTTAAATGAGAAAAGAAAAGGAAAGATAAATGGCATAAGGGTAAATATTGAGAGAGAGGGTTAGAATAAGTGAGGAGAGAGAGAGAGGGGCTGCCTCATTGTCACCTCCCCCATCATTTTCTTCTTCTCCTCACTACCCTCTACCTTCACCCCCAAGGTATCATCTCAAAAACTCCATCAAAAGCCTAAATCTCTTTCATTAAAATTGATCACCTCCTTCTCCTCTACACTTTTGACCATGAAAAGTTAGATTTTGACAACCTTGAGGAGCTAAGGTTTTTCTTTGGTTGCCTAAATGAGGTATGAATTCTTCCATCTAGTTTAAATTGAAGTCTAATAGCACCCCATAGTAGTTTAGAGTTAAATGGGTATTGATTAGTGATATTAGAAATTTCTAGTGAAGGGTTTGAGTGTTGTGTGAATTGGTTGATGCCTAGTGGCTGTTAACATTGCTTGAGTGGTGTTTTACTGACCTAGAACAGAGGATGGAACCCAAAACACGGATTTAGAAACCCCGACATTGGATAAATGTGTAAATTGTGAGGGTATTATGGAATCTGGAGTAACCCGGGGGCACTAAAAATAATTTAGCGAACACAGTGACACATGCAGGCACCCAGGAAGCTACCACAGAGACCTAAGACCCCAACTCCACCTTTTGGCCATAGATTAATCCATTCTGGCTGCAATTTGCGGCCAGAGCAGGGAATTAGGGTCGCAAGTTTGGTCCATGGCTCCTTTTGCAATAAATTAGACCCCTCCTGTATGCAATTTTGGTTAATTGCCACCTGGGGAAAATCTTGGAGTGTTTTACTTAGTTTCTAAAATTATTTTGCGGCTTTTAATGAATTTGAATTTGGTATTTGGTATTGTGTTTCCGTCGTGTGGCGTTTGGACGTCAACGACTAGGGTTATTGGTCGTGTTTTGCATGCTAGGCTATAGGTTTTAACCTATGAGCGAAACGTATGCCGTTTTGGTTTTCCGCTTTGATTTTTAATACGCATTGTGATTGATTATTATTTTAGGTACCTTCACGTGGATTCCGAGGCGATGGAGTGTGGCGTCATCGACATCGGTAAGCAAGAGCAAGGTGAGTGGATCTATATCCACGGGGGAAGTCGGGTGGATGGCGTATAGCACCCCCGCAATGTTTTGGTGGAAACCGATTTGTAGCACATGGTTAAGAAAACCTAGAGTAGCAAACTAGGGTTAGGATTAAAATATAGCTATAGAAACCATATTAGAAACTAGAGGATAGTTAGAAGTGATATGTTACGACTATTATAGGATGACGGAATTTGAGGATGACGTTTGTCGATATTGCCGTTTAGGGTACGGTAGGACTAGATAGTCGATGTAGATGTGTCATCCGAACCATAACTTTTTATAAACCGAAGAATCGTAAGTATCTTTTAAATATATACCTTAAGGGATTTTATGGATTTTCAAATGATATCTTTTCCTTAAAAACACCGTAACCCCTATTTTCAAAACTACGATTCGCTTCTTTAAAAAACTGATTGTATGGTACGGGTGTGTATGTTAGACTAGATACTTATACTTATAGTGGAGATAGAATGTTTATGTAAACTTGACTTGATGTGAGATATAAATGCGATGAAAAGAATATATGATGAATATGATGATCCGATGATATGTTGGTATACGAATGCGAGTCGATTGAGATGATCGATACCTTGTCGGTCCCCTTATATGAGATCGTTATGGATGTGACCTGGGACATAAGTATATATATATATATATATAGAAGGTCGTGAATCATGGACGTTAGGTCCTACGTGACGTTAGGTCCGTACCCTCCTCGTCTTATAGGATGATAGGATCCCTGATAGGTTAATGCCGCCGTACATTGATTTTCCGTACGTGATGGGTTTGACTTGAGGTTTGATCCATACCCTTTACTAGAGGACGCTGTACAATGGATTATACCGTACGTGATGTTGTGAGGCTAGATGCTGATTGATAGATTCACCGACTCGGTCATGTTAGACACGTATACCCGTCAGCATTTGCATATGATTTACCTTATGCTGCATTCATGTTATTCGCATTGCATTACTTATACCTGTGCTAGTACACTTACACCATTATCGATGAAGCGTATGTTACACGTACACAGATTCTCTGGCTCACACACTTCATCATCGATAATTGCCATGTCACTACACAGTACGGTTGCTGCATCATGATATGCATATTGTACATCCATATTGTCACACATACATTTGTACATCCATATTGGCACACATACATTGGTACACCATACTTGTGCATATACATATTGTACGTACATAGATAACTGGATTATTTGGGAATTGGGAACCTCATGTTATATTTTAAAAACTGGAATCATTTAAAAGAACGGTTTTCCCTTAATATGATGTTTCACTGTTCAATGTTGCATGATACACGGATATACTCACATTTCTATTATATGTCGCATACATCATGCGTTATGATTTTACGCATTGAGATATGCTGTTTTCATGAGATTTCTGGATTTGAGAACCGGGGGCATTTTAAAAGAGATTATGTGTTGTTTTAAAAACCCGGTCTCTCTTGATATGATATTTCTGTGCGTCCACCATGAGTTTTCTCGGTTCTAAGAGCGACATGTGAAACACGATTCGAGGAGGCGGATGAGCCCAATTGCGGGTACATGGTGGACCCGGTATGGTACCCCGGGGCCAGAAAGGGATGCTGTGTATATAGACGGTGAGCCTGGCAGAGGGACTACTACCTACCGGTGATTGGTTGGGCCTAGAGGATATCCGGAGGAAACCGACCGGAGTCGAGAGATGATATGGGCCGATCCGGACTGACGGAGCCCGTGGGCCGATCCGGACTGACGGAGCCCGAGATATGAGGATTTACGTGTCGATACTGGACACGGGTTGTTTGATATAGTGCCCTCAGAGTCAATTATTGGATCACAGGCACGTGATTGCAATGATTGTGGGAGGACCTATGCCGGTAGGACAGTCTTACTCGAGATGATAGTATGCTATCTAGTTTATCTTTATCATCGTGTACAGCTTTAGGTGACCTTACAGATCACTATTACACATTGATAGAGCCCTTAGGATTCTTACTTGACTACCAGCAGTATGATGGCGATCATATAAGTGGGAGCTGGGGTCTATAAGCACATCCTTAAAGTGGTCCCTAGTCATGGGAGTTTCGAGACTGGGCATCGATACTCCATTAGTAGACTAGTGTATACAGTCGAGACCCGGACGAGAGGCGTTGGCCGGTCTCACAAGACATTGGTGTCAGTTGGTTCACCTAAGATGTATACAGGTGCTCATTGGGTTATGAGTACACCGGACAGTACTCGCCCGGAACATGCTAGTTGGTATTATACCTGACGTCAGATAGCAGTTCTTTGGTGACATGTGTACACGTTAGTTCATCGACCTGAGATCGTCATTTGTCTCGTGTGAGTTCCCACTGTGCTTTGATTACGACCCTACCATGGCTCAAAGGAGTCGTGCAAACAGGTTTTAGTTGGGTACAGTCCCGAGCCACATGGAGGCTGTGAGCGGATCGGCAGGTGTTTCGTCTCTCCCGGTATTGGGGGTAAGATTGCGCTGTGTCTAGGAGAGCCATTACATGAAGTCCTTGGACAAGGCAGGAGATTTACTTGTAGGTATTCCAGTAGTATCTCAGGGTGTTCTGGGCTACACTCCGACATGACTTGTAACGCTTTTGGGGGTCTGACTTTTACCAACCCCCTAGGCCCGCCATGCGATGCTCATAGACGAACGGACTGGACTATATGGATATTGTCACTGACATGCTCAGTAAGGTGTTAGGATGAGTTCTCTCATCGACCACCCTTTTTGTCGAAACATGGTAGCCCGTTACGTACGGCTAGTACCTCTGACGTGCTAGTGGTTAAATCCACAGCCAATGTATTGACGAGTGTTTAGAGTCCCTCACAGACTGTTTCTCAAGTTTCGGGCGAAACGTTGTAGGGTCCGATAATAAACGTGCAGTAGTGCACGGATCATGATCGGACGGATCATACTAGTAGGCTTTGGTTTAAGACGGATCCTACTATTAGATTTGTTGGATTACTTTAGTCTCATCGAATTCGCATTCGTTCGGAATGCGGATGTAGGTATGTATATACAGGTGAGGGGTATCCTTGTTATCCGTCACGAGTTTACTTTAGATGTTGCCGTATCTTTTCATTGTTGCAAACATTTGGATTAATGTTTGCATATGGAAATTATGAGCTAGAAATCTTCATTTTGTGCATTTAATGATACATGTACTTCATTGATGACTCATGGTATCATTTGTTGTGCAAATGTCACCTTATGTGATTGATTAGTGAGATGAAATGAGAGGAAGAGAGAGAAGGGCAGCCATATGAAGAGTTTTGGTCTCGTATTTTTATTCCTCACTCCCATTTTTGATAGCAACACAAAAGAAAAGAAAAAGAAAGCTTCTTCTTCTTCTTCCTCTAGCTCATAGCCTCCATTAATGGCAACACCTTCAACCCCCATCCAAGCAACGGATGCAAGAGACAAAGTGATCACAAAATTTCTCTACAACACCTTGGACATGTCGGCTAGCACAATTCATGCCCGAGTTGCTTCGGATGAAGCGGGAGCCCGTAAAAAGACTCGTAGATGTGGTGCCCTTTCCGACGAGGAGATCAAGACCGGGGATGCCGCGAGGAGCTTGGGATGGTGGCCAAAGACCGAAGGACACGGATCGATCAATATAGCTTTCCAACCCTCTTTCTAGATAGCTAGTTGTAGGTTAATGGTTCGATCCGGGTTTTAAGCATACAATAGCGCCGGTTTCAAGTTTTGAAAAAGTTATCGTTTCCGCATTTTAGCCTCGGAAAGACGGCCGAGGCGCTACCGTAGTCTTACATGGGTTTCATGATGTTTTCGGGTGTCGATATTGGACACCCAGGTTTCATGATTTTGATGTGTCGCGAGGGACACCGTTGATTTATATCCTAATACTTACTTGCATACAGACATTGATTATATGGTTGGACGAGATCCACATGCATACATACATTGATATGGTTGGATGAGATCCACATGCATACATACATTGATTATATTGTTGGATTATATCCGCATACATATAGGTATTGATTACATTGTTGGCACATATACGACCCGGTCACCCTAGATATCATAGTATTACCTGTATGATATAGTTGACCTAGGAGTCGTTGTTTATTCGATTTCTATCTGTTGATATTTTTGTACTCACGAGTTGGCAGCTCACCCCCGTTGTGCCATAGTTCTTGCAGGTTTACCGCATGGATCCGTAGCAGAATCGCTGGCACATAGCTTCATTTGGGTGTTTTGCATTGGTAGGTGGGACATTTGTATCGTACCCACTCTTGTATTTATATTTCATATTGTATCTAGTCAACTCCATCAATCAAAATTAGTAAATTGTGTAAGTAATGAGTCTTAGTGGGATTGTGTTTGCGAGACTTAGAGCGAAGGGTTTTCCACTACTTGTGGTTTTTTTGCCTTGCTTTTCTTTATCTTTGTGGTGATCTTCGCCGATGGGCGTCGTATACTTATATATGTTGTCTTGCGTGGTTGTGATCCGCCGTTTGGCGAAGTGCTAGCTCCCGCTTGGGGATGCCTTTATCATTATCTTGTATATGTGGTTTTTGATCAAAACATGCAAGTGAGGTGCTGCCCCAATTTTCAAAAAAGACGAAACATGTTTTTAAACGTGCATAATCCATTTGCATTTTCCTGTTCCTTTTCTATGCTTCAAGAAAACTTGATTTCATTATACCCTTATTTCAAAACTTCACCTCCTTTATTTTCTTAAAAACGTTTAGATTTCTGGGTTTTCAGCTTACTTGAATTACGTTACGCCTTTAGACGTCGCGTGATTTAAGTGCTGGTCACGAGCTAATATTTCGGGTCGTGACAATGTTGGTATCGGAGCGCTAGGTTTAACCTTGGTTCGAGTCTATGTTTGACTTTGCGGAGTCTAGGGCAGGTATGTATTTCGAAACCTAGGCTTGAACTTACAGAACATAGACTTGAACTGGGGGGAGGGTATTATACCCGAACTTTCGTTTCATAGGCTGACCATAATTGATGGAGTAGGTAGCTTGAGTAGAGTGACGTACCGTACGTATGTTCCGCGGCATATTTATGATACGATACTCCACTTAAGAAACCATAGGATGTACATATTTTGAGATCCTCGATTCTATTTGTTTCCATGATCATACTCTCATTGATGCTATTTCTGGGCTACACTCCGACACGACTTGTACCGCTTTTGGGGGTCTGTCTTTTACTAACCCCCTAGGCCCACCATGCGATGCTCATAGACGAACGGACCGGACTGTATGGATATTGTCCCTGACAGGCTCAGTAGGGTGTCAGGATGAGTTTGCTCATCGACCTCCCTTTTGGTCAATATATGCTAGCCCGTTACGTACGGCTAGTACATCTGACGTGCTAGTGGTTAAATCCATAGCCAATGTATTGACGAGTCTTTAGAGTCCCCCACAGACTATTTCTCAAGTTTCGGGCGAAACGTTGCAGAAGCCGTATGATATATGGCAGGGTGCGATCATATACGTGCAGTAGTGCACGGATCATGATCGGGCGGATCATACTAGTGGGCTTTGGTTTAAGCCGGATCCTAGTACTAGATTTGTTGGATTACTTTAGTCTCATCGCATTCGCATTCGGTCGGAATGCGGATGCAGGTATGTATATACATGTGTGGGGTATTCTTATGATCCATCACGAGTTATTTTAGATGTTGCCGTATCTTTTTATTGTTGCAAACATTTGGATTAATGTTTGCATATGGAAATTATGAGCTAGAAATATTCATTTTGTGCATTAAATGATACATGTACTTCATAGATGACTCATGGTATCATTTCTTGTGCATATGTCACCTTATGTGATTGATTAGTGAGATGAAATGAGAGGAAGAGAGAGAAGGGCAGCCATATGAAGAGTTTTGGTCTTGTATTTTTATTCCGCACTCTCATTTTTGATAGCAACACAAAAGAAAAGAAAAAGAAAGCTTCTTCTTCTTCTTCCTCTAGCTCATAGCCTCCATTAATGGCAACACCTTCAACCTCCATCCAACCAATGGATGCAAGAGACAAATTGATCACAAACATTCTCTACAACACCTTGGACACGTCGGCTAGCACACTTCGTGCCCGAGTTGCTTCGGATGAAGCGGGAGCCTGTAAAAAGACTCGTAGATGTGGTGCCCTTTCCGACGAGGAGATCACGACCGGAGATGCCACGAGGAGCTTGAGATGGTGGCCAAAGACCGAGGGACACGGATCGATCGGTATAGCTTTCCAACCCTCTCTCTGGATAGCTAGTAGTAGGTTAATGATTCGATCCGGGTTTTAAGCATACGATAGCACCGGTTTCAAGTTTTGAAAAAGTTTTCGTTTCCGTATTTTAGCCTCGGAAAGACGGCCGGGGCGCTACCGTAGTCTTACATGGTATCAGAGCCACGCTATTAACCTTTACTAGCTTGTTCTAACGTATTTGAAACATCGATCGACCGAATTTTCCAAAACCCTAATTCCATTTTAACAGTTTCTGTCGAATTGTTTTTGTCGTCGAAAAATTATTTTGAGTATTGTAGAAAATCAAGAAGGCTTTTCTAAGAACATTGCAGAAATTTGGTAGCATGATGTCACTGTAGCGCCGCGGGACCACGGCCGTACCCACGTCTTGGCCGAGGTTCCGCCGCCGCACTGTAGCAACAATGCACCAAAATTTCCACAGTGGTCTCTGACTTGGAAATAGGGTTTCTGGAATGTTTATTTTTGGCCCAGATTATTTTTAGTGCTGCAGTTGTACTTGGGGCCAACTTCGGAAAATTTTGTCGATCGAAAATTTTAAATATGTTAGTTTATAGTACTTATATTATATCTGCGACCTTAAATGTCATTTGATCGGTAAATCTTGTCTAATCGCTATAGCTCTTTTAGACGGAATTGCGAACGTGACATTCACGTTGATGTTCTGTGTTGTGCTGTGATGTTGCGGATTTGTCGTGGTGGATAGCCTGGATGCAATGGTAGTATAGTTTGGTATTATTTGTACATTTGATATTGCGGGGCGAGCGTCCGACATGCGGACTGCCATCACTGCCTGTTTGTATATTATTCTTTTGGGGCACGTTCGGGCTGAGGTCGATGTACTCGTTGTATATTTTACTTTCTGTACTAGGATTACCCCGTGGTGGGGTGCACGGATAGCCGGGTTCTAGAGGGCAACGGGCCCGCATCTCATGGCTTTGAGATGGAGGGGGCTTTACTCTAGAATTGGAGGGCTATTCGCCGCACTCGTAGGGGTACAGGTTGGCCCAAGGAGGGGTGCTCAAGTTACCGGATTCCGTGAAGTGCTGGGTAGTCCATTCACTTTGTTGAAGGGGACTGCCTCGCTTCAGGTTTTGGCGGGTAACTTGCTGCGCCCGTAGGGGTCTACGATTTCATTGCACAGGCTATCAACACGACCAGGGGAACGTCGGGTTTCAGTAGAGGTTCTATGAAACCCGGGGATCCCAGATTATCTGTATTGTTCAGTGATACTTATTACATTTCTGTGATGTTGCATTTTATCACGCCTTGAGCGAATATTATATATTGATATATATACTAGTAGATGTTGTATATGTTTTGCATCCGCGCTAGTCCAGTCCCCGCTTTGTCGTTAGTTAAGTAACCTAACGGGTGATGACGGGACCCAGTGGCGAATGCGAATGACATATACGTACATCGTATTTTCGTTCTTTTGTGGTGTGATTAATTGATGGGAATGCATTGATTTGGATCAATGCAAGCTAAACAAACCTATTCTGATGTTGTTGGAACATTTTTCAAAAAAAAGCTGTTATTATAAGGACGTTCTCTTTTGTTTTGCATAGTGGTATTCGGTTATGAATATCCAGCACCTCAGTCGACGAGGCAAGGGACGAGATCCCTTCACCGGGAGTGACCCCTTGGACAAAAGTTTGCGTCAGGTTAATAACTTCACTATAGCCGATTACTTTTTTCTTTGCATCGTGGTATTCAGTTGGAATATCCTGCACCTCATTCTACGGGGAAAGAGCCGAGATCCCTTCACCGGGAGTGACCTCTTTAGCAAAGGTTTTCGCCACTATATTTTTATAAAATGCTATCCGGTTCCTTCAACGATATCAAGTCCATTACGTTAAAAGGTTTTTCGCGAAAAACCTGCCGTAGCCCTCCATCATTTCAGATTAGTATTGCTTAGTATTCGTGCTAAGTTTGTCGTGCATTGCCGAGGCATAGTGTTCGGTAGCTCTGTAATTCTTTTCTGTCGCATGGATATGTGGATTGGTTAGGACAGTCGTACGGTTATGTTGGCATTGTCAAGGACTCGTACGGGTGGGTTTAACGCAATCAAGATAATAACGGGTTGAACTTGATTAGAACTCTTTGATTTGTTGGCATTGTCAAAGTCACTTTGGTCCTAGGGATAAAAACACACATCGGGAGTTTCTAAAGAAACTGAAACTTTCCAGGCATGCGCAGACCTTCTGGAGTGTGATAACGTGAGTGGATTCCATTACGTTATCATGTGATAATAGTTGGATCCCGATTCCCACTGATGAGTTGGTTTACTCCTCGGGTGACCCCGACAAATTCTTCTTTCAGGTTTGGAAGAGAATTTGAGGTTACAGTGGAAGGTTTCCTGATCAGATAAATAGATAACCATTCTGATCTAGGTTAGAGTGCACGCTGAGTGTTTCTTTTCTTTCTCTCTTTGGCAGCGACCATGACCCGACCCTAGACTATGACTCAGTGACCAAGTTAACCGAACCTTTTTAAAGCACTGGCTTTTGGATTGTCTGAGTTGCATACCTCATTGCCACTCATACTTTTACCCTTTTCTCCAGAACAACCCGTATTACTACGAACATACACTTCCATTGGATAAAACCATCGTTTGGTCATATACGAACTCGAAGCAACTTATTCGAGGATGGTTTCCGGTTCTGGAGAAAACGAATAGGACTATTCAGTTGTCTTTTCCTTTTACCTTCTCTCAGGTTGCGAGTGTTCCTTGGATTAGGACAGTACACCTATTACGCTTTGGATAGTCTTCATCCAAACCATAGGCAGGTGCCGAACGGTAGGGAATGAAGAAAACCATTTATCCTAAAAGGTGCACAGAAGGTATTAAGTAAAGACAAATAAAGGGATTAGTAAGAGGGCAAAGTAAACTGCGACTGCTATTCACGACCAAACGAAGTATTTCATCGCCACTCCTACTCCACCTTTGTTTTTCTCCGGAACACCCCGTATCACTATGAAGATCCATAGTTATTTAGATACTCTATCATATGGTTATATACGAACTCGAAAGAACTTGTTCCAGTTTGGGGATGGATTCTGGTTCAGGAAAAATGGGAATAAGGTTTTATTCATTTGTCTTTTATCTATACCTTCTCTCGGGTTGCGAGTGTTCCTCGGATTAAGACAGTACACCTATTACCCTTTTTAGATAGTCTTCTTCTAAACCATAGTCTGGTGCCGAACGGTAGGGAAGGAAGAAAACCATTTAGCATATAGGGGTGTATAGAAGGTAATGACTAAAGAAAGATAAAGAGATTTGGAGAGATGGCAAAGAAATATACGGTTACAGTTGTGAATCTGATAATGGAAGAGGCATTACTTTGAATACCCGGATACCCCTTCGAAACACTTACCTGTTTCTGTTTCACTGTGTACTGTTAAAAGAAAACGGATTTCCCTATTAGTCCTTGCTCCAGGGTATGTATTTACCAGGTTTGATTCTTACATCTGTATGGTTTTATAGATGATGAGTGGGAGTAAGTTATTGGGAATTGGGTGATCATCCTCATTATATCGGGATTCATTGTAATTGGTGATATTTGAGGAAATCGCCTGGGTTGTTTGCCGGACGACAAATATTTGGTTTTGAATATCCATTGTTATGCACCAATTTCAAATTGATATATCTGTACGTTTATTTTTATAAAGTGAGATATAACTTTTTAAAATTATGTCTATGACATTTACCTATATCTGTGGATGGTTAGATAAGGAGCATTAAACAGTGGTGTAATTCTTCTTAACCATAAGTACAGTTTTCAACCAACGACGCATAGGGTTTGAGTTATTAGACTCAGGGGACTTATACAGAGTATTGTATGTTGTCCAGTGTCCATTAGGACCGAGGGGTAGGTACTCGTACTATATTCTGTTTACTTATGACTTCTCTAGTTTGTAGACAAGTGTTTCGTAGAAATGCAAGATCTAAGTTTTGAGAAGTTATCGGCATAAGAATATAGTAGAGAACTAGGTGTTGCAAGTATCAGGATTCTTCAAGGTGATCGATGATGTAGATACTTGTATTCGGTATTCAGTTGATAGTAATGGTTTTGAGAACTTGCTTCTCTTCCAGGTTACTCATATCTGGATGTACTCCTAAGTTGAGTAATGCTGATCGGCATCTCTCCATTTAGTTGACATGCACTGGAGACAGCTGCATGATTTGAATCTGGTTCCAATTAAATCAGTGCCTCTGTTTCTATATTGGATATAGAATAGTTCATATCTTAACATTGTTAAGGTACGGGGAATTGTCCGGCATATGCTTAGAACCAAACTCTGGATAACTCAAGACACGTTTCTGTAATGGCTGTTTGTTTGTTGACCCGGGCTATGACGAGGGTTGACTTTCTACCATCTGGAAGATCAATAGTGATATTGTTCTTGAATCGCCACAGTTTTAGTAAAATGGATTTTTCAGAAAACAGTAGTGGGAGTATGGTAGAACTGGAAGTGATTCCAGAACCGCAAACGATTACTGAAAATTTGATAAGAACCTAAAGATTTAATCTGGTTTGACATTCCATTAGCCACTCCGCAGATAAGGTGGGTAACCTCTGGCACTCGAGAGGTACTTCGGTATGCTCAAAGACGGTGACAGGGAGGTTCTTGTTTACCCAGACTTGCCATTGCCGTTGTTCCAGACTATGAGACCCGGAAGGAGGATGAGTATAGCGTCGTTTTGAACTTGCTTTAGAAGTGCACATGTATATTATTCTGCCAGAGGGTTGTCGTAGTCAGTGGGAGCAGCGGAAGCATAGGGGACAAGTGGCTTATGTCTATTTATAGACTAAAGCAGATATAGCGGAGATAGATCATCTATTTTTGATGTGACAGTCATAGGTTTGACTTCAGCAGAATAGGGGATGGATCTGTTAAAAAGGTAGTAGGTGTGATGTCCTGGTATTTGGATGACTTACACAGAGTAGGAAGTGAAATTCCTATACTACGATCGGTTATACTTTGGTTGTCACACAGTGGTTTCTTCACATAGGATATAGTTATAATATCTGTCATTCTGGTTACTAGGTCTATGGTTTTGGATTTAGATTTGGGCAGTTTCCCAATCTGGGTACTTAGACAGCATTCTACAGGTGTTTCAGAATGGACGACTCCTGGCACGGTAGTGTACCTGCAGGTGATGGAGCCACCCTCTCTAAAGGTGTCTTACAGACTAAAGGGTAGAAGGATGTGCATGATTGGCAAATCACTTGCTTAGGCAATTGAGTCAATCATGAGATGTCAAGTACCACACCAGATATTGTTTTTGCACGAGATGCAGTAAGTTGATATTAATCCAATCCTGGAGAAACGTTAGGAAGCAGTTTTAGAACATAAGTGGATGTTCTAGGGAAATGATAACGGCAGCCTCGTTCGGGGAACGGTTATCATTCCAGGCTTCCAAGGTGACCTGGATGACAGAGTGACTGTCAGAGTTATAGTTTTCCCTCTGACGAGGGGCGGTATTTTAGACAGGTGGTCCAAGCGGATACTAAGGGAGGTATGGTGCAAGATACTGATTATGTTCAGTTGACGATACAATCTAACAAGTTTGGATTTGGAGTTCATTTATGAACTAGTTCCCATCAGATATCCAGACATATTCTAAGACAGGTATTGCTCATTTCGGGAGATGGCTTTCTCCGCGAACTTGAGATAAAGAGAGACATAGAAAGAAATATTAGGGCGGATCTACTCACTAAGGCTATTCCTCGAACGCAATAGTTTCGCAAACGGGCTTTGTGAGACTGATTAGTAAAGGAGCTGGGTGTTCGTTATCACACGGGCTGTAAGTATGCGACATCGCAATAATTAGCCTTGAGTGCAAGTGGGAGATTGTTGGATATAGTGCCCTCAGAGTCAATTATTGGATCACAGGCACGTGATTGCAATGATTGAGAGAGGACCTATGCTGGTAGGACAGTCTTAATCGAGATGATAGTATGCTATCGGGTTTATCTTTATCATCGTGTACAGCTTTAGGTGACCTTACAGATCACTATTACACATTGATAGAGCCCTTAGGATTCTTGCTTGACTACCAGCATTATGATGGCGATCATATACGTGGGAGCTGGGGTCTATAAGCACATCCTTAAAGTGGTCCCTCGTCGTGGGAGTTTCGAGACTGGGCATCGATACTCCATTAGTAGACTAGTGTATACAGTCGAGACCCCGACGAGGGGCGTTGGCCGGTCTCACAAGCCATTGGTGTCAGTTGGTTCACCTAAGATGTATACAGGTGCTCATTCGGTTATGATTACACCGGACAGGACTCGCCGGGAACATGCTCGTTGGTATTATACCTGACGCCAGATAGCAGTTCCCTGGTGATATGTGTACAGGTTAGTTCATCGACCTGAGATCGTCATTTGTCTCGTGTGAGTTCCCACTGTGCTTTGATTACTACCCTACCATGGCTCAAAGGAGTCGTGCAAACAGGTTTTAGTTGGGTACAGTCCCGAGCCACATGGAGGCTGTGAGCGGATCGGCAGGTGTTTCGTCTCCCGGTATTGGGGGTGAGATCGCGCTGTGTCTAGGAGAGCCATTACATGAAGTCCTTGGACAAGGCAGGAGATTTATTTGTAGGTATTCCAGTAGTATCTCAGGGTGTTCTGGGCTACACTCCGACATGACTTGTAACGCTTTTGGGGGTCCGACTTTTACCAACCCCCTAGGCCTGCCATGCGATGCTCATAGACGAACGGACTGGACAATATGGATATTGTCACTGACATGCTCAGTAAGGTGTTAGGATGAGTTCTCTCATCGACCACCCTTTTTGTCGAAACATGGTAGCCCGTTACGTACGGCTAGTACCTCTGACGTGCTAGTGGTTAAATCTGTTGGATATATATGCCCTAGAGGCCTACATTGTATAGGATGCTTGGGATATGTATGTACATGACAGTCTTGCTTGATATGATAGTACGCTATTTGGTTTGACTTTGTCTTAACGTATGATATATTTTACTTGGTATTTATATATATATGTTGATAAAGCCCATAGGGTGTTTGTCTGACTACCGGCGTTGTGATGGCAGTCATACTAGTGGGAGCTGGATAGTCAATAGGCACACCCTTAGATGTCCCTGGTCACAGGAGTATCGAGATTGGGCATCAATACTCCGGAGAAGACTAGTGTATACATATCTAGACCCTGACGAGGGGCAATGGATTGGTCCCGCAACCATTGGTGGTGTTCACGTAAGATTGTATACAGATGCTCACTGGGTGTGAGTACACCGGACAGGACTCGCCGAGAACTGACTGGATGGTATTATACCTAACGTTAAATAGCAGTTCTTAGGTGACATGTGTGCAGATAGTCCGTTGACTTAAGGTTATCATTTGTCTCGTGTGAGTTCCCACTGTGCTTTGATTGTTACCCTACCACGGCTCAAAGGAGTCGTGCAAACAGGTTTCAGTTGGGTACAGTCCCGAGCCACGTGGAGGCAGTGAGCGACTGTTAGGGATTCGTCTCTCCCGGTATAGGGAGTTGATATCGCACTGTGGTCGGTTGGTCATTACCATAAGTCCCTGGCCAGGGCTGATTGAGAATTACTGATGGAATGATCAGTAGATTCTCGGGTGGTCTTGAACCATACCGACACGACTTGTACGGTTATTAGGGGTCTGACGTCCACCACCTCCCTAGACCATACATGCGATACTCTTAGACGAACAGACCGGACTGCGCGGATATTGTCACAGACATGCTCAGTAGGATTTCAGATGGGTTACCTCATCAGCTTTCTTATCGACAACTACCTGGGGACCGTTACGTACAGCTAGTGCCGCTTGCGGTCTGTGGTTAAACCCACTGCCAGCGTAGTAGTCGAGTCTTTAGAGTCCCACACAGAGATTTCCCAAACCCAGGCGAAAAGATATAGAGGTCGTATGGTTTTACGACAAAGGTTCGGACGCATACGTGTTTGAACGCACGTACGACATTCAGACAGTTTTTACTAGCCGGCGTTGGTTTAAGCCAGATTCTAGTATCAGGTTATTGGATTTATACAGTCTAAAGTTTTTCCGTATTTTCACGGTTGAGAGGGGCGTTCTCGTAATTTTCCGAGAAGCTTCTAGAAGGATGTGACATGAAGGGAGAGGTGGCATTTTCATTTAATGAATTAGTGACTCATTGTGAATGATTCATCATATCATTAATGCATTATTAAATGCTTAATGACTCATATAATGAATCACCCACTTGCATTAATGAAACATGATAAATAATCTCTTATTATTCATTTCTTTTAATTCATTATGTTTCATATATATCAAGTGAGAAGCTTTTTTCATTATAATAATATCATTATCATCTTCTCACTCTCTCTCTTCAAGTTCTCTCTCCTTCACCAAGCCTAATCCTACCCCTCATGAGTTGAGAACAAGGATTAGGAAAGACTAATTACTCCATAAACTATCTCTACATCACCTTAGCTACTCTATTTAGCAACTAGAGAAACTAAGTAACCTCAAGTTTAGAGGTTATAGCTTGGATTAGGGTTCTCGGGTGGATCGTCTATCACGGGAGAAAGCCGAAGAGGACGTGGAGATCCAAAGAGGCCGTAGACAACATCAAGACGAAGGAGTAGAACCGTTTGGTATAATCTCTTGGCATAGTAGTTTAAAACTCTATAGCTTTTGTTAAAACTTGTTTAGCAAACGATTCATACGGTTAATCGATGTTTGATCATAGAACTTGATTGTTATTCATATTTCCGCCTCCCCACAAGTATTGGGGTGTTGAACATCGACTTACAGTGATATCAGAGCCTAGCTAAACAACTTTTAACTTTATTGCAAATTTGTACGAATTTCGAACGAAAAAAAAACGAAACCGGAAAACCTCGAACTGTCAAGTTTCTGTCGAAATTTAAATGAAGTCCAAAATTTTTTCAGGGATGTTCAGAAAGCATGTAATGACACCAGAAGAACACCCAAGAAAATTGGGGTCATGATTCGACCAAACGGCCGCGGATCAGCGGCGGATCCCACACGATCCGCCGCGGTTCCGCCTCCGAGTTGGTGAGTCATGAACCCAAATTTCTTTTGTGGGTTCTCTGTAATATTTGGGATTTTCTAGAATATTTAATATTTGCTCAGGTTTCAGATTTGCAGAGCAGTTTTTGGAGCAATATTAAAGATGTTTAATCGATCGAAATTGTACAGTATTTGCATATTGGATTATATCTGTGATTGTATAATGTGTTCGTAAACCTCCCCTAACTGCTAGTATGTCGGTTGGCAGGGGGTTGCACATTTCTGTAATGGATTTTAACTGTTTGTGTATATAAACTGTATTGGACTGTTGTGGTGATTAGCCGGGTTTTGTGATGGGTTATTGTATTAATTCATTTGATGTAATTGTAACAAGTTGTAATATTATTTTGCGGGGCACATCCAGGTTGCGGTTGTAGCCACCGTTGTATTATTTCTTTTTACTGTTTTTGCTCCTAGGACAGACCCAAGGTGGGGTGCACAAACTGCCGGGCGGGTAGTTTGCCGCACCCGTAGGGGTCGTGGGTGGGGTAATGGCTATTCATCACAACTGTGTAATCCGTCTTTCATTGCAGGCTCAAATGAAATGCGAATTGCTAGCAAATCCAATATTGTTTATCTGTGATCTGGAATGCCTATTATTGCGTCTGACGAATGTACAATATCTATATATGATAGCTATTTAGACGTCGCTTATGTTTTACACCCGCGCTAGCCCAGCCCCCGCTCTGTCGTTAGTTAAGTAACCTAACGGGTGATGACGGGACCCCGTGGCGAATGCGGATGGCATAAGAGGACGTTGTATTTTCGTTGTTATCTGTAATGATAGGTTAAAGATGGGACGCATTATTATTAATGCAAAGAAAATAAAACCTAAACTGAATCGTTGGAACAATTTCTAAAAAACCACTCGGTTTTCTTGAAAAAAAACAAAATTTTAAATGCGGAGCTTAAACCACTCCTTTAAATAAAAGCTATCATAGTTCCTTCGATCAAATCAAGTTCACTACGTTAACGGTTTTTTGCCAAAAACCAGCCGTAACCCTCCGTCGTTTCAGATAGACAGCACATCGTATTCATGCTATGCTTGTTGGCCTACGTCAAGGCATAGTGAATGGTAGCAGTGTGTGTGCCTATTTGTTGCATAGATAGATGCATTAGTTTAATACAGACGTACACCTTGTTGGCCTACGTCAAGGGCTTGTACGATGTATTTAAATTGATCAGGACAACGACGGGTAAAACATGACTTGCGTCTTATGACTTGTTGGCCTACGTCAAGGTCTATAAGAGCTTGGGGTAAAAATCACATCGGGAGTTTCAAACATAAAGGAAACTTGCAGATTTAGCTTACCTTCTGGAGTGTGGTGACTAGAGTGGCTTCCATCTAGGGTACAGCAAAGAATGTCGGAAGATGGAAATCAGTGCTTCCAAAGTCGAAGACGCATATGTATGGTGCATCAAAGAAATGGAAGTTGGATCCCGATCCCACTGATGAGTAGGATTACTCTCGGGAATTTCTCTCACTTAACAATCAATGCTATAAACCAAGTAGGTTCCTAGAAAGGTGTTAGAGGGGCTACGCCTCCAGGGAAAAGAGGTTCTTTAATTATGGAACTTCGCGAAAGCGTTGGAAAACCTCCCTCGAAGTACCAACACCAGCCTGGCTGAAAGGTTAAGCAAGTATTGTGACGTGTGATTAAATCCTGACTAGTTCTTCTTTTAGGTTTTGAAGAAGGATTTGAGGAAACAGTGGGAGCCATCCTATTTAGATAAATTAATAAACCAATCTAAACTTGCAAGAGCATATGCTGAGTGTTTTCTTTTCTCTCTCTCTGGCAGCTACCATGACTGGACTAAAACTATTACTTGAAAAGAATATACTAACCGGGCAGAACTATAAAGACTGGCCAAGAAACGTCAATATTGCGCTGACTTATGACAAAGTTGCATATGTTACCACCGCTGTTCCTCCCCTTATCCCAGGACCAGATTCCTCAGTTGCGGACAAGGAAGTTCGTAAAACCTGGGATCTAGACTGTGAGCGAGCTAAGTGTATCGTGCTGGCGTCCATGAATAATGAACTCCAGAAACAGCACGAGAGTATGGATATTGTATCCATATTCCTCCATTGCAAGGAATTGTATGGTGAACACTCCCGTATCGTGAGGTACGAAACCTCAAGGAAACTCTTCCAGATGAGGTTAGCTCCAGGATCGCCTGTTGGAGAGCACGTCCTCAAAATGATCACCCTCATTGAGGAACTCGCAAACCTGGGATGCGTGCTAGAGAATGATTTGTATATCGACTTGATTTTGCAGTCCCTTCCCCACACCTTCTCTCAGTTCGTGCTGAACTTCAACATGCACGAAATGGAAGCGGATCTTCCAATGCTCCTCAATATGTTGAGGGTAGCAGAGACCTCCTTGAAAAAGGAGAAGACCCCCGTTCTGTATGTTGGCCAATCATCTTCTCCTAAATCTAAAGCGAAAGCAAAAGGGAAGAAGAAGATGAAAGCCACCAAACCGAAGGGTGGGGTCAAGAAGGTGCAGGGAACGAACAAAGCAGGAAGGGTGAAGGCAGAAAAGAACGAATGCTTCTATTGTCACAAGCAGAGGCACTGGAAGAAGGATTGTCAGGCCTTCAAAGCCAAGGACATGAAGCAAGCAGTTGCTTCTACTTCAGGTGTGTTCGTAATTGAAAATTGTCTTTCAGTAAACTCTACTTCATGGGTACTTGATACCGGTTCTGGTTCTCACATCTGTAATTCTTTGCAGGATCTGAGAAATAGTAGAGTACTGGGGGCAGGTGATATGACTCTCCGGATGGGCAATGGAATGCATGTAGATGCAGTTGCAATAGGGGAATATCACCTAGGGTTGAATAGTGGAAACATTTTGGTATTGTATAACTGTTTTTGTATTCCCAGTATGTTGTGTAATATTATATCAGTGTCTTTATTGTCTAATAAAGGATATAATTTTGTGCTTGAAAGAAATGTCATGAACATTCTCCTAAATCAAGAACTGATTGGGTTTGGCACACTGGAAAACGGCATATACATACTTAATCAACCACAAATTTTCAATATTCAAAACACGCGTAAAAGAAAGGCTCCAGATTCGAATCAAGCCTTCCTATGGCATTGTAGACTTGGGCATATAAATGAAACAAGGTTGACTAAGTTACATAAAGATGGATATCTAGATTCGTTTGAATATTCATCATATGCAACTTGTCAATCATGTATCAAAGGAAAAATGACCAAATCTCCGTTCGCCGGACACGGAGAAAGAGCCACCGAACTCTTGGGACTAGTACACAGTGATGTATGTGGTCCGATGTCTATACATGCACGAAGTGGTCACTCCTACTTCATCACTTTTACTGATAACTTCTCTAGGTATGGACATGTGTTCTTAATAAAACATAAATCCGAGGCTTTTGAGAAGTTTAAGGAGTATAAAAATGAAGTAGAGAAACAAACTGGTAAAAGCATCAAGACACTTCGATCTGATCGAGGTGGAGAATACTTAAGTACAAGTTTCCTTGAATACTTGAAAGCAAATGGAATACTCTCTCAGCTTACTCCACCTTATACACCTCAGCATAATGGTGTATCAGAAAGAAGGAATCGCACGCTATTAGATATGGTGCGATCAATGATGAGTAGTGCTGAGTTGCTACTTTCCTTCTGGGGATTTGCTTTAGAATCAGCCGCATATCTATTAAATAGAGTTCCAACTAAGTCTGTACCAACCACTCCATATGAAATGTGGTGTGGGAAGAAACCATATCTCAAGTATATCAAGATATGGGGGTGTCCGGTATATGTTAAAAAGCATAATCCGGACAAGCTCGAAGCACGATCGGTTTTATGCAAGTTTGTAGGATACCCCAAGCATTCAAGGGGGTACATGGTCTACCACACTGAAGAACAAAAGGTGTTTGTCGCTCGTCACATTGTCTTCTTAGAAAGCGAATTTCTTGCAAAAGAAATTAGTGGGAGCGCGGTAGAACTGGAAGAAATTCCAGAACCTCAAACTGCAACCGAGGACTTAGAAGAATCTCAGATTTCAATAGAACATGACGAACCAACGCCACTCCGCAGATCTAGTAGGCTTTCTCATCCTCCTGAAAGATACTATGGTTTTCTTCTTGATGGGGATCGAGAGGATTGCATCATCGATGATGATGAGCCTACTAGTTTCCAGCAAGCTATCACAAGTAGCGACTCAGTAAAGTGGCTGGATGCAATGAGATCCGAAATGGAATCTATGTATACCAATAAAGTATGGACTTTAGAAGTTGCTCCTCCTGGGGTAAAACAAGTTGGGTGCAAATGGATCTTCAAAAAGAAGATTGGTACATTTGGACAAGTGGAAACCTACAAAGCAAGACTAGTAGCAAAAGGTTTTCGTCAAAGACCAGGATTGGACTATGATGAAACTTTTTCACCAGTAGCTATGCTTAAATCCATTCGGATCATGCTTGCCATTGCTGCCTTCCATGACTATGAAATCTGGCAAATGGATGTAAAAACAGCTTTTCTAAATGGACATCTAGAAGAGAGTGTTTACATGGATCAACCAGAAGGTTTCTTAGACAGTGGGAGCAGCGGAAAAGTGTGCAAATTGCTTAAATCCATTTATGGGTTAAAGCAAGCATCGCGGAGTTGGAACATCTGCTTTGATGAAACAGTCAAGGAATTTGACTTTATCAAAAATGTTGATGAACCATGTGTTTATAGGAAGATTGTAGAAGGAGCAGTAGTCTTCCTCATTTTATACGTCGACGACATACTACTGATAGGGAATGATATCCCTATACTACAATCAGTAAAGCTCTTCTTGTCACAGAAATTCTCTATGAAAGACTTGGGAGATGCATCATACATTCTGAGCATTAAGATCTATCGAGATAGATCTAATAAAATATTGGGACTTTCACAGTCCAGGTATATAGACACTATACTAAAGAGATTTAGTATGGAAGATTCCAAGCGCGGCAATATGCCCGCTTGTCACGGAATCACCCTCTCCAAAGAGATGTCTCCAAAGACTGATGAAGAGAGGGCTCGCATGGGTATTATACCCTACGCTTCGGCGGTAGGATCAATAATGTATGCGATGTTATGTACCAGACCAGATGTAGCTTACGCACTTAGTGTGGTAAGCAGGTATCAATCGGACCCAGGTGAGAAACATTGGATAGCGGTGAAGAACATTCTCAAGTACCTGAGAAGGACTAAGGAGATGTTCTTGATTTACGGTAATGGGAACCTCCAGGTAGAGGCTTTTACCGACTCCGGCTTCCAAAGTGACAAGGATGATTCTAAATTTATTTCGGGTTTTGTGTTTACCCTCAATGGAGGAGCGGTATGTTGGAAGAGTTCCAAACAAGATACCGTCGCAGACTCAACTATGGAGGCTGAGTATATAGCTGCTAGTGAAGCCGCAAAAGAGGCTGTCTGGATAAGGAAGTTCATTTCTGAACTTCAGGTGGTTCCGTCCATTGCCAATCCAATACCTTTGTATTGCGATAACAATGGCGCTGTAGCTTTAGCGAAGGAACCAAGGTCCCATCAGAAATCCAGGCATATCTTAAGGCGGTTTCACCTGATCAGGGAGATCGTGGATCGTCGGGAGATCGAGATATGGAGAGTAGACACAAAAGACAACACGGCAGATCCATTCACCAAGGCCATTCCTCAAGTACAGTTCGAGAGGCTTTTTGAGATGTCGGGCATGCGGTACGCAAGCAACTGGATCTGGTAGAGACAGTGGGTACTCATTGCGCCAATTATAGGCCTTAGTGCAAGTGGGAGATTGTTGGATATATATGCCCTAGAGGCCTACATTGTATAGGATGCTTGGGATATGTATGTACATGACAGTCTTGCTTGATATGATAGTACGCTATTTGGTTTGACTTTGTCTTAACGTATGATATATTTTACTTGGTATTTATATATATATGTTGATAAAGCCCATAGGGTGTTTGTCTGACTACCGGCGTTGTGATGGCAGTCATACTAGTGGGAGCTGGATAGTCAATAGGCACACCCTTAGATGTCCCTGGTCGCAGGAGTATCGAGATTGGGCATCAATACTCCGGAGAAGACTAGTGTATACATATCTAGACCCTGACGAGGGGCAATGGATTGGTCCCGCAACCATTGGTGGTGTTCACCTAAGATTGTATACAGATGCTCACTGGGTGTGAGTACACCGGACAGGACTCGCCGAGAACTGACTGGATGGTATTATACCTAACGTTAGATAGCAGTTCTCAGGTGACATGTGTGCAGATAGTCCGTTGACTTAAGGTCATCATTTGTCTCGTGTGAGTTCCCACTGTGCTTTGATTGTTACCCTACCACGGCTCAAAGGAGTCGTGCAAACAGGTTTCAGTTGGGCACAGTCCCGAGCCACGTGGAGGCAGTGAGCGACTGTTAGGGATTCGTCTCTCCCGGTATAGGGAGTTGATATCGCACTGTGGTCGGTTGGTCATTACCATAAGTCCCTGGCCAGGGCTGATTGAGAATTACTGATGGAATGATCAGTAGATTCTCGGGTGGTCTTGAACCATACCGACACGACTTGTACGGTTATTAGGGGTCTGACGTCCACCACCTCCCTAGACCATACATGCGATACTCTTAGACGAACAGACCGGACTGCGCGGATATTGTCACAGACAGGCTCAGTAGGATTTCAGATGGGTTACCTCATCAGCTTTCTTATCGATAACTACCTGGGGACCATTACGTACAGCTAGTGCCGCTTGCGGTCTGTGGTTAAACCCACTGCCAGTGTAGTAGTCGAGTCTTTAGAGTCCCACACAGAGATTTCCCAAACCCAGGCGAAAAGATATAGAGGTCGTATGGTTTTACGACAAAGGTTCGGACGCATACGTTTTTGAACGCACGTACGACATTCGGACAGTTTTTACTAGCCGGCTTTGGTTTAAGCCAGATTCTAGTATCAGGTTATTGGATTTATACAGTCTAAAGTTTTTCTGTATTTTCACGGATGAGAGAGGCGTTCTCGTAATTTTCCGAGAAGCTTCTAGAAGGATGTGACATGAAGGGAGAGGTGGCATTTTCATTTAATGAATTAGTGACTCATTGTGAATGATTCATCATATCATTAATACATTATTAAATGTTTAATGACTCATATAATGAATCACCCACTTGCATTAATGAAACATGATGAATAATCTCTTATTATTCATTTCTTTTAATTCATTATGTTTCATATATATCAAGTGAGAAGCTTTTTTCATTATAATAATATCATTATCATCTTCTCACTCTCTCTCTTCAAGTTCTCTCTCCTTCACCAAGCCTAATCCTACCCCTCATGAGTTGAGAACAAGGATTAGGAAAGACTAATTACTCCATAAACTATCTCTACATCACCTTAGCTACTCTATTTAGCAACTAGAGAAACTAAGTAACCTCAAGTTTAGAGGTTATAGCTTGGATTAGGGTTCTCGGGTGGATCGTCTATCACGGGAGAAAGCCGAAGAGGACGTGGAGATCCAAAGAGGCCGTAGACAACATCAAGACGAAGGACTAGAACCGTTTGGTATAATCTCTTGGCATAGTAGTTTAAAACTCTATAGCTTTTGTTAAAACTTGTTTAGCAAACGATTCATACGGTTAATCGATGTTTGATCATAGAACTTGATTGTTATTCATATTTCCGCCTCCCCACAAGTATTGGGGTGTTGAACATCGACTTACAAAATCCACAGCCAATGTATTGACGAGTGTTTAGAGTCCCTCACAGACTGTTTCTCAAGTTTCGGGCGAAACGTTGTAGGGTCCGATAATAAACGTGCAGTAGTGCACGGATCATGATCGGACGGATCATACTAGTAGACTTTGGTTTAAGACGGATCCTACTATTAGATTTGTTGGATTACTTTAGTCTAATCGAATTCGCATTCGTTCGGAATGCGGATGTAGGTATGTATATACAGGTGAGGGGTATCCTTGTTATCCGTCACGAGTTTACTTTAGATGTTGCCGTATCTTTTTATTGTTGCAAACATTTTGATTAATGTTTTCATATGGAAATTATGAGCTAGAAATCTTCATTTTGTGCATTAAATGATACATGTACTTCATAGATGACTCATGGTATCATTTGTTGTGCAAATGTCACCTTATGTGATTGATTAGTGAGATGAAATGAGAGGAAGAGAGAGAAGGGCAGGCATATGAAGAGTTTTGGTCTCGTATTTTTATTCCTCACTCCCATTTTTGATAGCAACACAAAAGAAAAGAAAAAGAAAGCTTCTTCTTCTTCTTCCTCTAGCTCATAGCCTCCATTAATGGAAAAACCTTCAACCCCCATCCAAGCAACGGATGCAAGAGACAAAGCGATCACAAACTTTCTCTACAACACCTTGGACACGTCGGCTAGCACAATTCATGCCCGAGTTGCTTCGGATGAAGCGGGAGCCCGTAAAAAGACTCGTAGATGTGGTGCCCTTTCCGACGAGGAGATCAAGACCGGAGATGCCGCGAGGAGCTTGGGATGGTGGCCAAAGACCGAAGGACACAGATCGATCAATATAGCTTTCCAACCCTCTTTCTAGATAGCTAGTTGTAGGTTAATGGTTCGATCCGGGTTTTAAGCATACAATAGCGCCGGTTTCAAGTTTTGAAAAAGTTATCGTTTCCGCATTTTAGCCTCGGAAAGACGGCCGAGGCGCTACCGTAGTCTTACATGGGTTTCATGATGTTTTCGGGTGTCGATATTGGACACCCAGGTTTCATGATTTTGATGTGTCACGAGGGACACCGTTGATTTATATCCTAATACTTACTTGCATACAGACATTGATTATATGGTTGGACGAGATCCACATGCATACATACATTGATATGGTTGGATGAGATCCACATGCATACATACATTGATTATATTGTTGGATTATATCCGCATACATATAGGTATTGATTACATTGTTGGCACATATACGACCCGGTCACCCTAGATATCATAGTATTACCTGTATGATATAGTTGACCTAGGAGTCGTTGTTTATTCGATTTCTATCTGTTGATATTTTTGTACTCACGAGTTGGCAGCTCACCCCCGTTGTGCCATAGTTCTTGCAGGTTTACCGCATGGATCCGTAGCGGAATCGCTGGCACATAGCTTCATTTGGGTGTTTTGCATTGGTAGGTGGGACATTTGTATCGTACCCACTCTTGTATTTGTTGGAGATAGTGACCTCATAGTCAATTATTGGATCGCAGGTACGTGATTGCAATGATTGCGGAGGACCTATCCCGGTAGGACAGTGTTACTCGAAATGATAGTATGCTATCTGGTTTGCCTTTATCAGTCGTGTACATGTTCAGGTGACTGATTGCATGTTACACTTTGATAGAGCCCTTAGGATCTTGCTTTACTACCAACAGTATGATGGCGATCATATACGTGAGAGTTGGGTAGTTTATATGCATATCCTTAATTGTGGTCCCTAGTCGTGGGAGTTTCGAGACAGGGCATCGATACTCCGGAGTAGACTAGTGTATACAGTCGAGACCCCGACGAGGGGCGGTGGCCGGTCTCACAAGCCACTGGTGTCAGTTGGATCACCTAAGATGTATACAGGTGCTCATTGGGTTATGAGTACACCGGACAGGACTCGCAGGGAATCTGCTAGTTAGTACTATACCTATCGTCAGATAGCAGTTCCCTGGTGACATGTGTACAGGTTAGTTCATCGACCTGAGGTCGTCATTTGTCTCGTGTGAGTTCCCACTGTGCTTTGATTTCTACCCTACCACGGCTCAAAGGAGTCGTGCAAACAGGTAGCTTTTGGGTACAGTCCCGAGCCATATGGAGGCATGTGAGCGGATCGGCAGGGGATTCGTCTCTCCCGGTATTGGGGGCAAGGTCGTGCTGTGTCTAGGAGAGCCATTACACAAAGTCCATGGCCATGGCAGGAGATTTATTGGTAGGTACTCCAGTAGTATCTCAGGGTGTTATTGGGCTACACTCCGACACGACTTATACTGCTTCTGAGGGTCTGACGTTACTAGCCCCCTAGGCGGATATGCGATACTCATAGATGAACGGACCGGACTGTATATACATTGTCACTGTTAGGCTCAGTAGGGTTTCTGGATGAGTTCGCTCATCGGCCTCCCTTGAGTTGGCTCATCGGCCTCCCTTGAGGTCAGTCCATGGGCAGCCGTTATGCATAGCTAGTGCCGCTGACGGTTTGTGGTTAAACCCACTGCCAGGGTACTGACGAGTCATTAGAGTCCCCCACAGACAGTTTCCCAAGTTCGGGCGAAATGTTGTAGAGGCCGTATGGTTTTATGGCTGGGTTCGGAAAATGCACGTGCGTTTACGCACGTGTCAGTTTTCGGGCAGATAATACTGGTCGGCTTTAGTTTAAGCCGGATCCGAGTATTATATTGAGTAGGTATAATATCTTTGTCTCAGTTGCATTTGTATTCGGTCGTAATACAAATGCGGGTATATTTATACAGTTACGGGGTTATCCTGAAAGTCGTTTCAGGATCACTTTTGGAAGTTGCCAGTTTCCAGTTTTCTATCAGCCGTCTTTTAACATTCGGTTAAAAACGGATTTATCTTTTCTTGGATGAGGGTGAGTCATGCTTCTAGAAGGTTCTAGAAGGTTCTAGATTTGGTGAGGTGTCTTGTGACTCATGCTTTGATATCAACCATTTCTTGTTTTGCTTAAGATCTTTATGCTTGATATTATTTTGTGTTCACATTATGATATTTACTTATGGTTACCCCCCCTCTCCTACGGTCACCTCCCTCTTTGCTATAAGAGGCCGGCCCCCTCCTCTCTCTCTCTCACTTGATGGTTTTTCATTTGTGAAAAGATTATGATAGTATTTGGGGTGTATGGAATTTCACAGCTCATTTAATTCCAACACCCGATTCCAACGGCAACTTCATTAACCGTCCGTCCATAGCTTTGGACGGAACGAGACAAAGTCATCTACTCATTCTCTACATCAATCTTGGTCGTCTCTTCTAGCAAACTTGACGACCGAGTTGCCTCGAGTCAGAGGCGGGAGCCCGTTTAAAGAATCGGTGATGTGGTGCCACCTAGACGAGAAGATCGGAGATCGACGAGATCGGAGCAGCCGCAACGGAGCGTGGGATGATGGTTAAAGAACGAAGGACTCGGATCGTTCGGTATAACCTTTCTACACTCTTTACAGTTTGTTAGTTTAGCAATAATGGAAGATCCGGGTTAAAGTATACGATAGCGCCAGTTAAAAAGTTTTTGTTCCGCATTTGGCGTCTGTAGACGGCCGGGGCGCTAGCGTAGACTTACAGTGGTATCAGAGCCTCACCATTTTGCTATACTAACTTGTGCTAACGCGTTTAAAACATCGATCGAACCGGAAATCGAAAATTGCAAAATTCCAACTTGACAGTTTCTGTTGATTTTAAATAGCCTCCTAAAATTTTTTACATGTCTCAGAAAACTGTGCAGGCTTTTCTAAGAACCACGACAAAATTTGGGGACATGAATCCACCAAACCGCCGCGGAAACGCGGCCAAACCCATGGTTTGGCCGCGCATCCGCGGCCACTTGGTGAGCTCATGCTCCCAAATTTGTACAGTAGGTTCTCTGTTGGATTTTGGGGTTTTTGGTAAATATCGTTTTGGCCCAGATTTTGTTACTGTTCACCAGTAAGCAGTGGGGCCCACTTCTTGATATTTTGTCGATCGAAATTTAAACATGTTAGTTTACGGTGCTTATATTATATCTCCGACCGGGAATGTCATTTGATCGGTAAACCGCGTCCGATTGCTATAGTTCTTTTAGACGGGTTTGCGAACGTGACATTCGCGTTGATGTTCTGTGTTGTGCTGTGATGTTGCGGATTTGTCGTGGTGGATAGCAGTGTGCAATGATAGTACAGTTTGAGTTTATTTGTACATTTGATATTGCGGGACGAGCGTCCAACTTGTGGACTGCCGTCACTGCCTGTTGTATAATATTATTTTGGGGCACGACCAGGTTGCAGTCGATGTACCTGTTGTACTATTTTTCATTACTGTACTAGGTTTTGCCCCGAGACGGAGTGCACGGATAGCCGGGTTCTGGAGGGCAACGGGTCCGCATCTCATGGCTTTGAGAGGCAGAGGGGCCCCACTCTAAAATTGGCAAACTATTCGCCGCACTCGTAGGGGGTACAGGTTGACCCAAGGAGGGGTGCTCAATTTACCGGATTCCGTGAAGTACCGGGTGTTCCATTCACTATGCTGTGGGGACTACCTCGCTTCAGGTTTTGGCGGGTAACTTGCCGCACCCGTAGGGGTCTAGGTTTCATTGCACAGGCTATCCACACGACAGGGGAACGTCGGGTTTCAGCAGCGGCTCTGTGAAACTCGTTGATCCCAGATTATCTGTATTGTTCTGTGATGCTTATTACTTTTCTGTAATGTTGCATATTATCACGCCTGGAGCGATTATTGTATATTGGTTTATATACTATTAGATGTTGTATATGTTTTACACCCGCGCTAGTCCAGTCCCCGCTCTGTCGTTAGTTAAGTAACCTAACGGGTGATGACGGGACCCAGTGACGAATGCGGATGGCATATACGTACATTTTATTTTCGTTCTTTTCTGGTGTGATTGATTGATGGGACTGCGTTGATTCTGATCAATGCAAAAAGTAAAACAAACCTGTTTGATGTTGTTGGAACAAATTTAAAAGGTGTTATTGCAAAGACGTTTCCTTTTGTTATGCATAGCGGTATTCAGTGGAATATCCTGCACCTCATTCGACGGGGCAAGGGCCGATATCCCTTCACCAGGACTGACCCCTTGGGCAGAAGTTTTCGTCAGGGTAATAACTTCACTATAGTCGATTACAAGTTGCTTTGCATAGAGATATTCAGTGGAATATCCTGCACCTCATTCCACGAGGAAAGAGCCGAGATCCCTTTACCGGGAGTGACCTCTTTAGCAAAAGGTTTTCGCCACTATATTTTAAAAAGCTATCAGGTTCCTTCAGCGATATCAAGTTCACTACGTTAAAGGTTTTTCGGCAAAAACTAACCGTAGCCCTCCGCCACTTCTTTTGGGTATTCAGTAGTATTCAAGCTATGTATTTTGACCTAACGCCAAGGCATAGTGTTTGGTAGCTGCTGGGTATTCAATTGTTGCATAGATAGATGAGTTGGTTTGGGACAGTCGTATTACCTTGTTGGCATACGTCAAGGGTATGTACGGGTGGGTTCAAATTAACAAGATAATGACGGGCAGAACTTGACATGTGACTTATGATTTGTTGGCATACATCAAGGTCATAAGAGCATGGGGCATGAATCATATCGGGAGTTTCTAAAGAAACTGAAACTTGCCAAGTATGCGCATACCTTCTGGAGTATGAGTAACGTGGATGCATTCCATCACGTTATCATGCGATGAGAGTTGGATCCCGATTCCTACTGATGAGTTGGTTTACTCTTCGGGTAATCCCGATTGATTCTTCTTTCAGGTTTGGAGGAGAATTTGACAGGACAGTGGGAGGTTTCCGGATTAGATAAAGTTATGACCATTCTGATCTAGGTTAGAGTGCACGCAGAGTGTTTCTTTTCTCTCTCTCTTTGGCAGCGACCTTTGACCGACCCTAGACTATGACTCAGTGACCAAGTTGACCGAACCTTCTTAAAATACTGGCTTTTGGATTGTCTATGTTGCATAAGTCATTGCCACTCCATCTTTTACCCTTTGTATTTCTCAGAACACCCGTATTACTACGGACATCCACTTCCATTGGATAGATCCATCGTATGGTTATATACGAACTCGAAGGGACTTCTTCGAGGATGGATCCAGGTTCAGGAGAAATAGAATTGGTTTATTCAGTTGTCTTTTATTATCACCTTCTCTCAGGTTGCGAGAGCTCCTTGGTTTAGGAGAGTACACCTATTACGCTTATTGGATAGTCTTATTCCAAACCATAGGCAGGTGCCGAAAGGTAGGGAATGAAGAAAACCAATTAGCCTAAGTAGGGTGTGCAGAAGGTAATATGTAAAGACAAAATAAAGGTATTAGAAAGAGGGCAAAGTAAATTGCGACTGATATCATTCACGACCAAAACCGCGTACTTCGTCACCACTCCTATTTTCACCTTTAAAGGAATAAGGTATTATTCAGTTGTCTTTTATCATCACCTTCTCTCAAGATACGAGTACTCCTTGGTTTAGGAGGGTACACCTATTATGCTTACTGGATAGTCTTCTTCCAAACCATAGGCTGGTGCCGAACGGTAGGGAAGGAAGAAAACCATTTAGCCTAACAATGGTGTACAGAAGGTAATGACTAAAGACAAATAAAGGGATTTGGAGAGATGGCAATAAAATATACGGTTGAAGTCATGAATTGGATTATGGAAGAGGCATTGCTATGAATACCAGGATACCCCTACGAAACATTTTTCATGTTTCAGTGCATTGTTAAACAAAAACTGTTTTCCCGATTAGACACTTACTCCAAGGGTATGTATTTACCAGGTTTCATTCTCATATCTGTATGGTTTTACAGATGATGAGTGGGAGTAAGATATTGGGAATTAGGTAATCATCCTCATTATATCGGAATTCGTTGTAATTGGTGATATTTGAGGAAATTGCCAGGGTACAGTTTCCAACCTACGACGCACAGGTTTTGAGTTGTTTAACTCAGCGGACTTATACAGAGTATTGTATGTTGTCCAGTGTCCATCAGGACAAAGGGGTAGGTCCTCGTACTATGTTCTGTTTACTTATAACTTCTCTAGTATTTGGACAAGTGTTTCGATGAAATACAAGGTCTAAGTTTTGAGAAGTTGTGGGTATAAGAATAAAGTAGAGAACCAGGCGTCACAAGTATCGGGATTCTTCAAAGAGATCGAAGATGTAGATTCTTGTGAATGGTATTCAGATGATAGTGATGGTTTTGAGAAACGTGTTTCTCGTCCAGGTTACTCATAATTGGATGGATTCCTAAGTTGAGTAATGCTGATTAACCTCTCTCCATTAAAGTGATATGCACTGGAGACAGCTGCATGATTTGAATCAGGTTCCAATTAAATAAGTGCCAAAGTTTCTATATTGGATATAGAGTGGTCCGTACCTTAAAAGATGTTAAGGTACGGGGAGTTGTCCAGCTTATGCTTAAAACTAGACTCTGGATAACTCAGGACACGTTTCTGTAATGGCTGTTTGTGGGTTGACCCTGGCTATGACGAGGGTTGATATTCTACCATTTGGAAGATCAATAGTGATATTGTTCCTGACTCGCCACAGTTTTAGTAAAAAGGATCTTTTTCAGAAAACAGTAGTGGGAGTATGGTAGAACTGGAAGTGATTCCAGAACCGCGAACGATTACGGAAAATTTAATAGGACCTATATATTCAATCAGGTTTGACATTCCAATAGCCACTCCGCAGATATGGTGGGTAACCTCAGACACCCGAGAGGTACTTCGGTAGCCTCAAGGACGGTGACAGGGAGGTTCTTATCTACCCAGACTTGACACTACTGTTGTTCCAGGATATGAGACCCGGTAGGAGGGTTGTCGTAGTCAGTGGGAGCAACGGAAGCATAGTGGGCAAGTAGCTTATGTCTATTTATAGACTAGAGCAGTTATAGCGGAGAAAGATCATCTGTTTTTTTATGTGACAGTCATGGATTTGACTTCAATCAGAATAAGGGGATGGATCTGTTAAGAAGGTAGTAGGGTGTGATGTCATAGTATCTGGATGACATACACACAGTAGGAAGTAAAATTCCTATACTACGATCGGTTGTACTGTGGTCGTCACACAGTTGTTTCTCCAGACAGGATATGGATATAATATTTGACATTCTGGTTTCTGGATCTATGGTTTTAGATCTAGATTTGGGTAGTTTCCCAATGTGGGTACTTTGACAGATATTCTAATAGTTTTTAGAATAGTTGACTCCTAGCATGGTGGTATACCTGCAGGTGATGGAGTCACCCTCTCTAAAGGTGTCGTACAGACTAAAGGGGAGAGGGATGTGCATGATTGGCAGATCACTTGCTTAGGCAATTGAGTCAATCATGAGATGTCAAGTACCACACCAGATGTTGTTTTTGCACTAGATGCAATGAGTTTGTATTAATCCAATCCTGGAAAAACATAAGGAAGCAGTTTTAGAACATAAGTACATGTTCTACGGATTTGATGACGGCAGCCTCCTTCGAGAGACGATTATCATTCCAAGCTTCAAAGGTGACGTGGATGACAGAGTGATTGTCAGAGTTTTAGTTTTTCCCTCTGACGAAAAGGGACAGTATTATGGACAGGTGGTCCAAGAGGATACTGTGGGTGGCATGGTGCCCGATACTGATTAGGTTCAGTGATCGATACAGTCTAAGAAGTTTGGATAAGGAGTTCATTTATGAACAAGGTCCCATCAGATATCCAGACATATTCTAAGACAGGTATTACTCAGTTCGGGAGATGGCTTTCTCCGTGAACTTGAGATTAAGAGAGATATAGAAAGAAACATCTAGGCGGATCCACTCACTGAGGCTATTTCTCGAACACAATAGTTTTACAAACGGGCTATGTGAAACTGATTAGTAGAGGAGTTGGATGTTCGGTTTCACACGGGCTGTGAGTAGTCGACATCGCAATAATTAGCCTTGAGTGCAAGTAGGAGATTGTTGGAGATAGTGCCCTCATAGTCAATTATTGGATCGCAGGTACGTGATTGCAATGATTGCGGAGGACCTATCCCGGTAGGACAGTCTTACTCGAAATGATAGTATGCTATCTGGTTTGCCTTTATCAGTCGTGTACATGTTCAGGTGACTGATTGCATGTTACACTTTGATAGAGCCCTTAGGATCTTGCTTTACTACCAACAGTATGATGGCGATCATATACGTGAGAGTTGGGTAGTTTATATGCATATCCTTAATTGTGGTCCCTAGTCGTGGGAGTTTCGAGACAGGGCATCGATACTCCGGAGTAGACTAGTGTATACAGTCGAGACCCCGACGAGGGGCGGTGGCCGGTCTCACAAGCCACTGGTGTCAGTTGGATCACCTAAGATGTATACAGGTGCTCATTGGGTTATGAGTACACCGGACAGGACTCGCCGGGAATCTGCTAGTTAGTACTATACCTATCGTCAGATAGCAGTTCCCTGGTGACATGTGTACAGGTTAGTTCATCGACCTGAGATCGTCATTTGTCTCGTGTGAGTTCCCACTGTGCTTTGATTTCTACCCTACCATGGCTCAAAGGAGTCGTGCAAACAGGTAGCTTTTGGGTACAGTCCCGAGCCATATGGAGGCACGTGAGCGGATCGGCAGGGGATTCATCTCTCCCGGTATTGGGGGCGAGGTCGTGCTGTGTCTAGGAGAGCCATTACACAAAGTCCATGGCCATGGCAGGAGATTTACTGGTAGGTACTCCAGTAGTATCTCAGGGTGTTATTGGGCTACACTCCGACACGACTTATACTGCTTCTGGGGGTCTGACGTTACTAGCCCCCTAGGCGGATATGCGATACTCATAGACGAACGGACCGGACTGTATATACATTGTCACTGTTAGGCTCAGTAGGGTTTCTGGATGAGTTCGCTCATCGGCCTCCCTTGAGTTGGCTCATCGGCCTCCCTTGAGGTCAGTCCATGGGCAGCCGTTATACATAGCTAGTGCCGCTGACGGTTTGTGGTTAAACCCACTGCCAGGGTACTGACGAGTCATTAGATTCCCCCACAGACAGTTTCCCAAGTTCGGGCGAAATGTTGTAGAGGCCGTATGGTTTTATGGCAGGATTCAGAAAATGCACGTGCGTTTACGCACGTGCCAGTTTTCGGGCAGATAATACTGGTCGGCTTTGGTTTAAGCCGGATCCGAGTATTATATTGAGTAGGTATAATATCTTTGTCTCAGTTGCATTTGTATTCGGTCGTAATACAAATGCGGGTATATTTATACAGTTACGGGGTTATCCTGAAAGTCGTTTCAGGATCACTTTTGGAAGTTGCCAGTTTCCAGTTTTCTATCAGCCGTCTTTTAACATTCGGTTAAAGAAGGATTTATCTTTTCTTGGATGAGGGTGAGTCATGCTTCTAGAAGGTTCTAGAAGGTTCTAGATTTGGTGAGGTGTCTTGTGACTCATGCTTTGATATCAACCATTTCTTGTTTTGCTTAAGATCTTTATGCTTGATATTATTTTGTGTTCACATTATGATATTTACTTATGGTTACCCCCCCTCTCCTACGGTCACCTCCCTCTTTGCTATAAGAAGCCGACCCCCTCCTCTCTCTCTCTCACTTGATGGTTTTTCATTTGTGAAAAGATTATGATAGTATTTGGGGTGTATGGAATTTCACAGCTCATTTCATTCCAACACCCGATTCCCACGGCAAATTCATTAACCGTCCGTCCATAGCTTTGGACGGAACGAGACAAAGTCATCTACTCATTCTCTACATCAATCTTGGTCGTCTCTTCTAGCAAACTTGACGACCGAGTTGCCTCGAGTCAGAGGCGGGAGCCCGTTTAAAGAATCGGTGATGTGGTGCCACCTAGACGAGAAGATCGGAGATCGACGAGATCGGAGCAGCCGCAACGGAGCGTGGGATAATGGTTAAAGAACGAAGCACTCGGATCGTTCGGTATAACCTTTCTACACTCTTTACAGTTTGTTAGTTTAGCAATAATGGAAGATCCGGGTTAAAGTATACGATAGCGCCAGTTAAAAAGTTTTTGTTCCGCATTTGGCGTCTGTAGACGGCCGGGGCGCTAGCGTAGACTTACAGTATTTATATTTCATATTGTATCTAGTCAACTCCATCAATCAAAATTAGTAAATTGTGTAAGTAAGGAGTCTTAGTGGGATTGTGTTTGCGAGACTTAGAGCGAGGGGTTTTCCACTACTTGTGGTTTTTTTGCCTTGCTTTTCTTTATCTTTGTGGTGATCTTCGCCGATGGGCATCGTATACTTATATATGTTGTCTTGCGTGGTTGTGATCCGCCGTTTGGCGAAGTGCTAGCTCCCGCTTGGGGATGCCTTTATCATTATCTTGTATATGTGGTTTTTGATCAAAACATGCAAGTGAGGTGCTGCCCAAATTTTCAAAAAAGACGAAACGTGTTTTTAAACGTGCATAATCCATTTGCATTTTCATGTTCCTTTTCTATGCTTCAAGAAAACTTGATTTCATTATACCCTTATTTCAAAACTTCACCTCCTTTATTTTCTTAAAAACGTTTAGATTTCTGGGTTTTCAGCTTACTTGAATTACGTTACGCCTTTAGACGTCGCGTGATTTAAGTGCTGGTCACGAGCTAATATTTCGGGTCGTGACAATGTTGGTATCGGAGCGCTAGGTTTAACCTTGGTTCGAGTCTATGTTTGACTTTGCGGAGTCTAGGACAGGTATGTATTTCGGAACCTAGGCTTGAACTTACAGAACATAGACTTGAACTGGGGGGGAGGGTATTATACCCGAACTTTCGTTTCATAGGCTGACCATAATTGATGGAGTACGTAGCTTGAGTAGAGTGACGTACCGTACGTATGTTCCGCGGAATATTTATGATACGATACTCCACTTAAGAAACCATAGGATGTACATATTTTGAGATCCACGATTCTATTTGTTTCCATGATCATACTCTCATTGATGCTGTTCCTTCTAATGATCATGTATCCATTCTGGATCTGTCATTCCCTCTCATGCCGTTGAACTGCTTTCTTCGATACTCGATTGAGCTTCCTGTCACCGTGGTTTGAGCGCAGTTTGAGCTGCTGCTGGTGTTGCGGTCAGGGCGAGCTCGTCATGGACGAGGGCCGACCGTTGTGTTTTCTGGTGACATGGGAACGTCTTGAGTTAGCGTTTGTGTTGTGACCTCTCGGATGAGGCGAGTGTTTGGTCTTGCTCCGGATGATCGGGCCTTTGATAGAGTTGCCAGTTGCAAGAGGACTGTTGACGCACAACATACCTCAAAGATTTTGATGTCGCCTACCGTGCAGACAGATGAACCAGCTGTTGCTTAGATTGATGGAATGTCGCTTCCTAAGATTACAAGCTGAGATCGCCGGAGCTTCCAGGCAGAATGCGACAGATGATAGCTAGTCTATCCCGAGTTGAGAGACGAAGGTGATTTGTCGGATTGATGCGCCGACGCAGGCCCGGTGGAGTTGAAGATTTTCAGTATGGAGAGTCTTACTCAGGTCTAGAGATGACCGATCCAGAGATTACCGTGATGCACCATCTTTCCTGGGGGATTGGGGAATTGTTTAGCATGCGGGCGAAGAATATTCTCATGTTGTATAGGCGAAGCTAAGAAGTTCGAACGAGTGTCGGAAACCCATTTTTCCCAAGTTTAAAGTGTTCGGAGGAACATGCAAGTGATTCTGTGGACCCTCTAGAAGAATGAAACCTTAACTCGACATTATGACCATGGAACCGCTTTGAACCTTAGGGTTTGTGGAAGTTTGGCGGTGCCATCAGTGAGGATTGGGTTTGTCCTTCTACGGCTGGTCCAGAGGTACTGTGGTATGTACCAGATATTTTTAGACTGTGCTCAGTTGTTGAGCATTCGGGAAATTTTGGGACCTCAATGACTCGATCGAAAAGTTTGACGTCGTCCAGATATCATGTGATAAGAGATCAGCAAGCTGACCATCTTTGGATAGAGGACCTCACCCAGATGCGTTGTGAGTTGATCGAGAATGGACGAGTATTGAGTATTCCTCTGACGGTTGGGACGAGTTCCCGAGGACGTGTTCGGCCATATATCTTCTACGGAGTGATGAAAATACCGAGTTCGTAACTTCGAGTCCGTGTGAGAGACTCCGGATTGACCGTGGCCGAGAATAGTTGCAGTGCGCAGATAGCATGGCGTGACGTCAAAATGGACGACGATACAGACAAATGGAACCAGAGGTTCGTGCGAGATACTGACGAGCTGTTGTTACTCCCTGTTGATGCCTGAGGATCTGATATGTATACTGAGGTGTTGAGATGCAGCCAATTCCCGAGGAAATGTTGTGTTGAGAACGCAGATGTCGAGAAAATAAGAACAGATTATGTAAGCGTACCAGCCTCCGTACAGTTCGGCATAGGCGAGATCGGAAGAGACCTTGAGAAGGATTCCTTCCAGGACACTGCAGCAATGAGATTTGCACCCAGGATCAGTTGTGCCATGTGTATTCAGTGGGCCAGAGGCCGACGCTAGTGACGTGCTACTTTACGAGTGGTCCTGATGATTGACCGAGATATGATCAGAGAAGTGCCAGAACGGAATCGTTCCCGTTAACACTCCTGACCGGGCTGATGAGCCAATGGATTGCGAGATTGGTAAATCCACAGAGAAAATGAGGACCCAGAGACAGAGGACGCCAGACCATGAGCAGGAGGAAAACGGATGTTCTTTCCCTGGCAGTTTTAGGCGTCCCGATTTTTTTTCGACATTGTAGGAGGTATACCTCGATGTCCATTATTGCGATTTGTGTTTGTAATCCGAGTATCACGCTTATATCGCTTGGATTTTAGTTTTGATGATTGAGTTTCAAGATATCGTTTTCGTGCACCATGGCTGCACCTACAGGATATTTACATGTTGCGCATAGTTATCGCACTTGGTATATATTTTATACACCGTTGTATTGATTTGCGATTTGTGCGTATTTAGTGCACTTGATATTGATTTCGTGCCTTGGCTGCACAGGTTTATGATTTCATGGACTTCATATAGTCGAGCTGATTTTGTGCGTGTGTGTAACGTTTCAGAAATCGTTTTGCGAATTTTTCCGTTTTAGGGCAAAATTGTCGGTATTTTCCGTTTTAACCCAATTTCGATCAAACTTCCGTAGAAACTAACCGGCACTTTTTTTTAGCTAAAATAAAGCTTGTGCGTGAACTTTGGGAGTATTTGGGAGGTTTTGGTTCAGATAGAATTTTTCCTAAATAAAATATTATTTTAGCCGGTAAAATATGCACGTAAATCGGGAAATTTCTTCTAAATGAAAATTTTTGGAAATCATCACAGCAATTATTTTTAGAACCTTCTTTTTAAATATCTAGATATTTTTAGTGCAAAAGGTTTTTGAATTAAAAAAGAAAAGTAAATGAAAGAAAAGGTGTCATTTTTGCATTTAATGAAGTAATTAATGAATTAAACTAGAACTTTCTTCTTCTTTTTTGCACAAAACACCCCCCACACCCTCATGGCCGGCCCCTCTCTCCCCCTTGCTGCCCTTGTTCTTCCTCGCTCATTTTTCAACATTTCTTTCACAAATAAATCATGAAAAATACAAATAAATTCATAGAAATTCAAATAAAATCCAAAACCTTCATTCTTCTTCACAAAAGTTGCTTGGATCTTCATTCTAGTGAGGATTTTGGAGGCTAAAATTTGGTTTTATTCTTGATTTAAGTGGTCTTCTTGAAGGTATAAAAGCCTAACCCTAATCTCTAATTGTTACTTAATACTTTATGCTAGGTTAACCAGATGTTAGTTTAATCTTTAAATTTCATGCTTCAAAATTCTTGAAATGGTTTTAGAAATTCAAGTTAAGCTTAAAGCTTAATTTAAGTGTTTAATATTTAATTGAAGTGTTAATTTGTGTTTAGGAAAAACTTAATCTAGTAGAAAATGCTAATTATTGTTAATGAATATTTTGTTTAATTAAGGATTTTTGCTTACTAGGTTTTTGCTAAAACTCTTTTTGCAAGTGTTAAAAATATAGAAATGATTTAGATAGCATAGTTAAGCTATTTTAAGGTGTTTGTAATCGCTAGATATGCGTTATCTTGAAACTAGTGCGAAATATTGCGATAAGTTGTTCTCTAGGTTTCGGGGTTTTTCCAACGTGGGTTTGATTGGTCGTTGAGAGGTTATATCTATTTTATTTCTCGTAATTCTTTATGTTGTATTGCGCGATAAGGATGATTGGGGTCTAGACTTGGTGTTTTGTAGTTTAGCGACTCCAGTTAGGGTTTTTGGCCGATGTCGTGCGCGATAGATGCGCTAAGCGCGCCGTGTAATTTTCCGGGCATTTTCATCGCGTTTCGTTGTCTTTTCGTCATTGTAGGATTTTTTCTTATGTGATGTGTTTGTGAAATTTTAGGTTCGCAAGCGGGGACTTCGGATGCTATGACAAGGGGAAAACAAGTGCTAGGCTTCACTTAGCCAGGAGCGTTGGTGAGTAGATTTAATATCTACAGGGGAATCGCCCGCATGGATTTATGCGTCTGCGCTAGAGATGTTATTTCTGTCGCATATTCTATGTCATATTTCGAATTGCGCATTTACCCTATTACTTAGATATTGTTGTGCTTGGACTAGTATCCTTAGGATACTGGAAATATTATTGACGATTCATATTGCACGAGCACTGATTGTATGCTACACACACCGTCAATAATTGCCATGTCACGCACAACCCACTTATAGATATGATATTGCTTGGTTAGGGACATTAAGACTTTGATTCATATTTCTTTATGCATTGACTTATAGCATACCTGTATACCTACATTCTTACATATATGCTCTGACATACTTACATGCTAGTTATCTGTATACCTATAGAGTATCGTACCATTAGTGATAGGTACATACACACTTCATGTCATAGCTACAGGTATATTTTGCACACATACTTCACTTATACCCAAGGGGTATACTACATCATTACTTATAGGTAGATACATATATCTTGCTATACCTGTACGTTGCACATATATCTGGTTATAGCTACATGTTTACCTTTACTTGATGTTATTTTAGAATTGGAGAGATTAGGAACCGCATGATATTATATTAACTTGTTACAGTTAATTGCTGCTTTTCCTTTATATGCTCGCATTTCAGATTTATGATGCGTATATTATTCATGGATTTTCGCATTGAGATATGGATTTTTCATGTTGTTTTCTGGATTTGGAAACCGTGGGAGTTCATGAAATTATGCATTATTTGAAAAACCAGGTTTCCCTTGATATGATATTTCTGCAGCCACCATGAGATTTATCGGTTATGATTATATACTCCATACGAGGAGTGGGTGCCGTATGAGAGTACATGGTGGGGCCCGGTACAGTTCTCCTCGGCAAGATGATCGATGGTCCATGCCGATTGAGCCTGGAAGGTAGGCAAGTACCTACCGATGACATTACCAATGACTCGGCGGTTATCATGTGGATACCGATGGGAGTCATGTACGTATAGATACGTCGAGAGGCGAGGGTCAGAGCTAGGCACTCGTGCTTTCGGGTTAGCGTATGATACATACCTATCAGGGTGCCAGTCATGGTGACAGCACCTGATAGATCAGCATTTCTGTGTCGATGCTTGACACATTGGTTTCATGATATTTCTTCTTACTCCTTTGTACATATAAGAGGGGATTAGGCCGCTGTTATATATGCCCTTACACCAATATTAGCGGAATGGGACGCTAATATATGTGTATTGACATTAAATTATATACATTATCATATTTATTCATGCAAATATACCTAGAATGTAAAGGACTCATTGACATTGGATTTAAAACATTTGAGAATTTATTTGATATTGATTACATGTTATATGTGAGATCTACTTGATATTGTACATTCGGGGTATACGAGATACACTTGATATTGTACATACGGGATATGTGAGATTTACTTGATGTTGTACATTAAGATTATGTGAGACTTACTTGATATGATAGCCAAATTGGGAGCTGATTTGAGGAAATTATGATTTGGATTGTCTTGATGGATTTTGATCCGACCACGATGTCAGGATTCCGTGGAAATGACATGTTTCATTCCATACTCTACATTTATTGTTTATGCACTGCTTCATGTTTTAGTAGTACCTGATAGAGTACCTTACATGACAGTTACCTACATATCATCAAATTATTGCTTCATGTATTAATTGTACCTGCTAGTGTACTTTTTCATGATTATTGCATTATATATGACCATTCATTGCTTGGATGCTTATGTTAGATTCGCGCTGTACGTGCATACTCGCGATTACCTGCATATGTTATTTACAATTAATGAGTTGGCAACTCACCCCCGTTGTGCCACAGTGTTTGCAGGTGTTTCTCAGTATAGTCAGAGGAAGGCTATTATCACACATCTTATCATCTTTTGCTACGGATACCGCATCAGCTCACAGTGTGCAGTTTGCTTAGGTGAGTTTTGTGGTTATTCGTTGTATTGTATATTCATTGTATCCCTGTACTCTCCATCTACTATTTTCATATTGACTTAGAGACTGGGTGAGGATGATATTGTATATTATGTTGTGACTTGTTGTCTTTTATACAGTTTCCTTTCTATCGTCTTCTATTTCTTCGCTACGGCGTCGTATATTTATTATGGTGGTTGTTTTCCGCCTTTGGGCGTGGATTTGCTCCCGTTGGGGATGCTTTACTTTATATTTATGTTGTACCCATTTTTGGGGTTGGATTTTATAAAGGAGGTGCTGCCGAAATTTTCAAGAAAGAAAATTGGACTTAAAGAATTTATACAGATTTTTTTTAAGGTTTAAACAATGTTTCTTATCTTTTCTTGTCTTTTAATGGTTTATATTTCTGGGTTTTGGCTTTCTTTTACTGCGTTACACCGGTTGACGTTGCGTAGTGTTAGGGCCGTCACGTGCCTATTTCGGGTCGTGACAAAGTTGGTATCAGAGCGCTAGGTTTTACCTTTCGGAGTGTAGGATGACCTTGGTATGATGGAGTAGGTAGCTTAAGAAGAGTAACGTAGTGTGTGTATGTCTACAGCATACTCACGATGCGGTACTCCGCCTAAAGTGACCTAAGCACAAATTGTTTGAAATTCCTTCCTTGATCATTCATATCCTTAGGATTCGATTTCCGTGTTCATATCGAAGCCTATCTCTATTTATAGCCTTTGCCGCCGCCGACTATAGGGACTTAGAGTGATGCAGCGAGGGCCGAGGTCAGAGTTGACTCGGGTGGGTCAAGGACTGACCAGGATGGAGCGCTCATTGCACAGGAGCAGACGTATCCGCCTTCGACAGATAGTATCGCTAAGCATGTGGCAGAGATGCAGAACTTGCGCCAGACGATGAGTTCATTGGTTGAGACCGTCCGAGCGCAGCGACAGGAGATTGTCACCCCTGTTACTCAGTTGTTCCTTGCAATCAGCATGCAGCATTCCGTCACTTACATAGTACTAGTAGATGCGGCCCCAGTTGATGAGGCACGCCTTCCAGAGACTTTGGGAGTTCCGGAACAGTGGAGGACTAGTACCGGTGTACCATCCCAGAGACAGAGGCCTAGTCGTCGAGATAGCTTTCGTGACCGTCGCGGGAGTAGCAGAGGTTTAGGACGAGGAGAGTCGTGTTAGCTAGATCACCCGTTTTTTGTGTTAACTTCTGTCAGCGATTCTTTTGTTGCGCGATGCGTAATTCAGTCGTGTGCCAATCGGATTGAAGATAGAGATTCGTCCGTCGTTTAGATCCTTCTAGAGATGTTGGATTTGACGTTCTCCTGGGCACGGACTGGTTACCTACGTACTATGCGTTTGTGGACTGCCGTGAGAAAATAGACAAGGTTTGTTTTCCCGGCGAGTCAGTTCTTGTTGTGCATAGGAGGGTAGTGGTGCCGCCTCTTACAGCTTGAATTCAGCCTTTTTGCTAGTCGGATTTTGAGGAGAGGGTGTCATGGATTCTTGGCGTTAATTCGAGATACCGGAGCCACAGTGGATTTGTAGGGCCGGGTTCCTATCGAACGAAAGTTTTCCGACGCCGTTCTAGATGAGCCGGCGAAGCTTAAGGAGCTTAAGGATCAGCTGCAGAGTTGTTGTTGGGGGGCTAGCGCGTCTGAGTGTTTCACATTGAGGAGCTCCTATTTCTGTTCGTCAAGGAGAAAGACGGCAGTTTGAGGTTATGTATTGATGGATCGTCAATTGAATCGGCTTATGGTGCGGATAGGTATCCTTTATCTCGCATTGACGATTTCTTCGATCAGCTCCAGAGTGCGAGACATTTTCTAAGTTTGTTCGGGATCAGGTCATCATTGTTGTGGGTTTGGAGTGTTGACATTCCGAAGACTGCCTTGTGCGTGCTACGGGCTTTGTGTGTTTTGGTGGTGTCGTCGGACTCACCAATGCCCTAGCAGCATTCGTAGATATGATGAATCAGATTTCTTCAGGCCGTTCCTCGATCAGTTATTGTTGTGTTATTGACGACATTCTGGTCTATTTAATGTATTTTGAGGAACAGGAGCAACACTTGAGGATTTATTTTGCAGATACTGGGAGAGCACCAGTGGTTTACTAGGTTCTCGGAGTGTTCCTTCAGGCTTGATTGTGTTGACTCCTAGGTCTTGTAGTTACGGGAGACGGTTTTTGTATGGTTCCAAGGAAGATCGAGGCCATACAGCTTTGGACCAGACTTGTGTATGGGACGGAACTTCGCAGATTTTGGGCTTAGCAGGTTTTTACCGCCATTTCATGCAGGATTGCTAGTGTAGTGCTGCACTGTTGACTGGACTGACCTAAAAGGAGGTTCTTTTTCTTTGGACTGAGGCATGCGTGCGGAGTTTTTCAGCATTTGGAGATTCAGTTAACAACCGCGCCAGTTCTTTCTTGCTTTTTGGTTCGGGCGACTTTGTTGTTTTAACTTTGATGTTTCATGAGTGGGGCTCGATTGTGTACTGAGGTGACACTATAGAGTTATCGCTTCTGCTTCCATACATTTAGAAGAAGTACGAGCATGATATCCCACTAAAGATCAGGAGATGGCCGCGTTGGTAGTGCGTTGGGGATTGGAGACACTACTTGTTCGAGAGTCGTGTCAGATTTTCACGGACCACCAGAGCTTAATGTACATCTTCCTGCAGCGGGTTTTGATTGTTGAGACAACGCCGTTGGACGGAACGTGTGGAGGATTGTGTTTGTGAGATCCTTTATTTCCCTTGGCAAGGCGATTGTGGTAGCTGATGCTGGAGTCGTAGGCCCGGGGTTAGTTTGTTCCAGTTGTGCGCAGTCAGAGACAGTCTTCTGCAGATTTACAGTTCTTGTCCGATCGTGGAGTAAAGCTTAGGTTCGCCTCTACTGAGGGGATAGCTTGCTCATGTCCGCGCCCGACCACTTTTCTCTAATCGTTTTCGCGAGGCACTGCCCGCCGATGCTCGTTCGTCAGAGATACTCAAGCATACTCGGCAGGGTAAAAATTCGGAGTCCTGGATTTGTGACTAGGGTGTGCTACGTTTAAGGACGCATTTGTGTGTACCTGGTGTTGATGGGTAGAGACACGAAATCCTAGAGCAGGCGCATCTGTCCACTCTCTGTGTACATCCAAGTTCCACCAACAATTGACGTAACTGGTGAGATTGTTACGGGTGGGCAGGGGTGTAAAGAGCAGTTTCGGGTTTCGTTTCAAGGTGTCTGTGTTGTTGTGAGCTAAGGTTGAGCATTTGAGAGCTGCTGGAGAGTTGCAATCTTTAACTGTTCCGAAGTGCGAATGGGAGCAGATCTAAATGAAATTCGTTATGTTGTCTGCCCAGGTTTAATCAAGGCGTGACTCCATTCAGATGCTTGTTGTCTGGTTTTTCTTAGTCTGCTTAGTTGTTCTTTTATAAGTTTGTGCGTTGCATGGAGTTCCTTCGTGGGTCGTATCCAAATTGGGCACCCTATTCGCTTGTCATCTTGGGCAAGGACTTCAGGAAGCCTTGGGTACTGGTTGAGCTTTAGCTCCGTTTTTCCATCCGCAGGAAGATGGTTTTGTGAGAGCGGGCTATACCGACTCTGGAGGATATGCTTGTGCGTACGTATTAATTGTTGTCGGCAGTTGGGATCGTCACTTTCCATTGTTCGGATTCTCCTTCGATAGCTGTTATCAGGAGGCACTCCAATTGGCAACCTTTAAGTTTTGTTTGTTAGGTGGTGTCGATCTCCAGTCTGTTTTTCTGACTCTGCGTAGTAGGATTTTTGGACCCCAGCTAGTCTAGAGACTTCGGAGATGATCCAGTTGGTTCAGGTTAAGATGATGACAGCCAGTGCAGACAAAGGTCTTATGGCGACCATGGTGGTCTCAGACTTGGGTTCGTAGTGGGAGATCATGTATTCCTACGGACTTTCCGATGAATGACGTGTTGAGTTTTGGGAAGTATCCCAGGATTGTAGATCCTTGTAAGATCCTCAAGCGAGTTGGTTCCGTTGCCTATAATTTGGCACTCCCGCTCAGATTTTGAGTATTCACCCCGTATTCCTTGTGGCGATACTTCGCAATTACCTTCATGACCTTTTTCACATTATTCAGCATCAGACCAATTAGCTTGGACGCGATCTTTCGTTCACCAGCAGCCCCTAGTTATAGTGGATCAGCAGGTGGAGGAACTTCGGTCAACGGTCATGCCGTCTGTGAGGGTTCTTTGGCATAGCTGTATAGTGAGGTGATCACTTGGCAAGCTGCGAGCGTGATTTGGGAGTTTTGTACTCATCTTCTTGCAGGTACGCGTAGATGAATTTTAATTCGGGGACAGAATTTCTTTAAGGGGGGAAGATTGTAACATTTCAGAAATCGTTTTGCGAATTTTTCCATTTTAGGGCAAAATTGTCGGTATTTTCCATTTTAACCCGATTTCGATCAAACTTCCGTAGAAACTTACCGTCACTTTTTTTGGCTAAAATAAAGCTTGTGCGTGAAATTTGGGAGTATTTGGGAGGTTTTGGTTCAGATAGAATTTTTCCCAAATAAAATATTATTTTAGCCGGTAAAATATGCACGTAAATCGGGAAATTTCTTCTAAATGAAAATTTTTGGAAATCATCACTATAATTATTTTTAGAACCTTCCTTTTAAATATCTAGATATTTTTGATGCAAAAGGTTATTGAATTAAAAAAGAAAAGAAAATGAAAGAAAATGTGTCATTTTTGCATTTAATGAAGCAATTAATGAATTAAACTAGAACTTTCTTCTTCTTTTTTGCACAAAACACCCTCCACACCCTCATGGCCGGCCCCTCTCTCCCCCTTGCTGCCCTTGTTCTTCCACACTCATTTTTCATCATTTCTTGCACAAATAAATCATGAAAAATCTAAATAAATTCATAGAAATTCAAATAAAATCCAAAACCTTCATTCTTCTTCACAAAAGTTGCTTGGATCATCATTCTAGTGAGGATTTTGGTGGCTATAGTTTGGTTTTATTCTTGATTCAAGTGGTGTTCTTAAAGGTATAAAACCCTAACCCTAATCTCTAATTGTTACTTAATACTTAATGCTAGCTTAATTAGATGTTAGTTTAAGCTTTAAATTTCATGTTTGAAAATTCTTGAAATGGTTTTAGAAATTCAAGTTAAGGTTAAACCTTAATTTAAGTGTTTAATATTTAATTGAAGTGTTAATTTGTGTTTAGGAAAAGCTTAACCTAGTAGAAAATGCTAATTATTGTTAATGAATATTTTGTTTAATTAAGGATTTTTGCTTACTAGGTTTTTGCTAAAACTCTTTTTGCAAGTATTAAAAATATAGAAATGATTTAGATAGCTTTGTTGAGCTATTTTAAGGTGTTTGTAATCGCTAGATATGCGTTATCTTGAAACTAGTGCGAAATATTGCGATAAGTTGTTTTTTACGTTTCGGGGATTTTCCGACGTGGGTTCGATTGTTCGTTGCGAGGTTATATCTATTTTATTCCTCGCAATTGTTTGTGTTGTGTTGCGCGATCGGGACGATCGGGGTCTAGACTTGGTGTTTTGTAGTTTAGTGACCCCAGTTAGGGTTTTTGGCCGATGTCGTGTGTGATAGATGCGCTAAGCGCGCAGTGTAATTTTCCGGGCATTTTCATCGCGTTTTGTTGTCTTTTCGTCATTGTAGGATTTTTGCTTATGTGATGTGTTTGTGAAATTTTAGGTTCGCAAGCGGGGACTTCGGATGCTACGACAAGGGGAAAACAGGTGGTAGGCTTCACTTAGCAAGGAGCGTTGGTGAGTAGATTTAACATCCACAGGGGAATCGCCCGCATGACGTTATGCATCTGGGCTAGACATGTTATTTCTGTCGCATATTCTATGTCATATTTAGAATTGCGCATTTACCCTATTACTTAGATTTTGTTGTCTTTGAACTAGTATCCTTAGGACATTGCACATATTATTGACAATTCATGTTGCACGAGCACTGATTGTATGCTACACACACCGTCAATAATTGCCATGTCACGCACAACCCACTTATAGATATGATATTGCTTGGTTAGGGAAATTGAGACTTTGATTCATATTTCTTTACGCATTGACTTATAGCATACCTGTATACCTACATGCTTACATATATGCTCCGACATAATTACATGCTAGTTACCTGTATACCTATAGAGTATCGTACCATTAGTGATAGAGGTATATACACACTTCATGTCATAGATACAAGTATCCTTTGCACACATACTTCTCTTATACCCAGGGGTATGCTACATCATTACTTATAGGTAGATACATATATCTTAATATACTTGTACGTTGCACATATATCTGGTTATAGCTACATGTTTACCTTTACTTCATGTTATTTTAGAATTGGAGAGATTAGGAACCGCTTGATATTATATTAACTTGTTACAGTTAATTGTTGCTTTTCCTTTATATGCTCGCATTTCAGATTTATGATGCGTATATTATATTCATGGATTTTTGCATTGAGAAATGGATTTTTCATGATGTTTTCTGGATTTGGGAACCGTGGGAGTTCATGAAATTATGCATTATTTGAAAAACACGGTTTCCCTTAATATGATATTTCTGCAGCCACCATGAGATTTATCGATTCTGATTATATACTCCATATGAGGATTGGGTGCCGTATGAGGGTACATGGTGGGGCTCGATACGGTTCCCCTCGTCAAGATGATCGATGGCCCATGCCGATTGTGCCTGGAAGGTGGGCAAGTACCTACCGGTGACATTACCAATGACTTGGCGGTTATCATGTGGATACCGACGGGAGTCATGTACGTATAGATACATCGAGAGGCGAGGGTCAGAGCTAGGCACTCGTGCTTTCGGGATAGCGTATGATACGTACCTATCACGGTGCCAGTCATGGTGACAGCACCTGATAGATCGGCATTTCTGTGTCGATACTTGACACATTGGTTTCTTGATATTTCTTCTTACTCCTTTGTATATATAACAGGAGATTAGGCCGCTGTTATATATGCCCTTACACCAATATTAGTGGAATGGGACGCTAATATATGTGTATTGACATTAAATTGTATACATCATCATATTTATTCATGCAAATATACCTAGAATTTAAAGGTCTCAATGACATTGGATTTAGGACATTTAGGAATTTATTTGATAATGATTACAGGATATATGTGAGATCTACTTGATATTGTACATTCGGGGTATTCGAGATACACTTTATATTGTACATGCGGGATATATGAGATCTACTTGATGTAGTACATTAAGGTTACGTGAGACTTACTTGATATGATAGCCAAATTAGGGGTTGATTTGAGGAAATTGGGATTTGGATTGTCTTGATAGATTTTGATCCTTCCACGTTGTCAGGATTCGGTGGAAATGACACGTTTCATTCCATACTCTACATTTATTTTTTATGCACTGTTTCATGTATTAGTAGTACCTGATAGAGTACCTTACATGACTGTTACCTACATATCGTCATATTATTGCTTCATGTATTAATTGTACCTGCTAGTGTACTTTTTCATGATTATTGCATTACATATGACCATTCATTACTTTGTTGCTTATGTTAGATTCGCGTTGTACATGCATATTCGCGATTACCTGCATATGTTATTTACTATTCACGAGTTGGCAACTCACCCCCGTTGTGCCACAGTGTTTGCAGGTGTTCCTCAGGATAGTCAGAAGCAGGCTATTATCACACATCTTATCATCTTTTGCTACGGATACCGCATCAGCTCACAGTGTGCAATTTGCTTAGGTGGGTTTTATGGTTATTCGTTGTATTGTATATTCATTGTATCCCTGTACTCTCCATCTACTATTTGCATATTGACTTAGAGACTGGGTGAGGACGATGTTGTATATTATGTTGTGACTTGTTGCCTTTTATACAGTTTCCTTTCAATCATCTTCTATTTCTTCGCTACGGCGTCGTACATTTGTTGTGGTGGTTGTTTTCCACATTTAGGCATGGATTTGCTCCCGTTGGGGATGCTTTACTTTATATTTATGTTGTACCCATTTTTGGGGTTGGTTTTTTTAAAGGAGGTCCTGCCGAAATTTTCAAGAAAGAAAATTGGACTTAAAGAATTTATACTTGAGATTTTTTTTAAGGTTTAAACAATGTTTCTTATCTTTTCTTGTCTTTTAATGGTTTAGATTTCTGGGTTTTGGCTTTCTTTTACTGCGTTACGCCTGTAGACGTTGCGTAGTATTAGGGCCGTCACGTGCCAATTTCGGTTCGTGACAGTGTGGTACGCACTCGATTTGATTTTGCACTCGTTATAGCTTATATATGCTTTCAGTGCATTGATACGTGTTTTGTGCACGCAGTTGCACACGTTTATGATTTTATACACTTTGGTACACTCGGTGTTGCTTTTATTCGCATTTAAGTTATGTATTTGTATTTCGTGCACTGGATGCACTGTATTAGTGTTTCGTGCACTGGATGCACTGTATCCGTATTTCATGCACTGGATGCACTGTATGCGTATTTCATGCACTGGATGCACTGTATTCGTATTTCATACATTGGATGCACTGTATTCGTATTTCGTGCACTGAATGCACTGTATTTGTATTTCGTGCACTGGATGCACCAGATTTTTGCGTCGTGCATTTGTGGCACTAGATATTCATTTCGTGCGATTGTCACACCAGATTTATATTTTTGGGCATTTGCTGCACCAGATTCGTATTTCGTACATTAGTCGCACTAGATTTGCATTTCTTGCATTTGTTGCACCAGACGGGTATTTATGCGTTTGTTGCACTGGATTTATACTCCGTAACTTGGTTGCACCCGATTTATGTCCTTGAGAATTCGTCTTACCAGATTTGTATTTTCTTGCGCGTTGGCACTTGCCGTTCGTTTTCGTGCATGCTACTGCACTATATGCTTTTACGGACCCGGCGTGTTTTGGTTGGATTTTTGCGCGTATTAGGCACTTGATTTTGGATTTTTATGCGCATCAGATGCACTTAAGTGAGATTTTACTCGTACATGTTGGATGCTTTTGATTTAGATTTCTTTCGTGCATGATGGATGCACTTCATTTGGATTTTCGTTCTTGTTGGGCGCATGATATAAGATGTAGTTTTGTGCACACCGGATGCACTCAATTAAGATTTTCATTCGTGCTTGTTAGTTACACCGGATGCACTGTAAATGCACTTGAAATTGTTGTCGTGCACACCCGTTGCACTGGACAGATGCTTTCGTGCACACCAGTTGCACTGAGTTTTCTTTTGTGCATATTGTGGCGTTTGTATTTGGATTTGATTTCCGTGCGCACCAGACGCACGCGATTATTGGATACGCCTTTTGAGACTGATTTTGCTTTTGAGCACCTTGTTTTCATGATAGGCACTATATTATGAAGTAGCCAAACAAGACTGATCCAAGGACAGTACATGAGTACTTTGCAAGCATTAAAATCTTGCCAAGAGGTTTTCAAAGGAGCTATAGTCTCGCTATTTCCTACGTGTCCGTGAGCGACACGAACGTTTATAAAAGGAAAACCTTTTGGGTTGTTTTAAAATGGACGACAAGTGTATCTAAGTAAAACATATACGAAACTATAATTATTATTTTACAAATGAATGTCCGTCACTTATGCTGTAAGTTACGCATCACGCGGCGATTCAGAAAAGATTTTTCATGTATTTTATTCAGAATTTGGAGATTTTTTAAGGATGCGTACTATATATGTTTAATAGTATTTGATTAGTGCATATTGGATTTCAGTAGTGGATTTGGAGATCTGTATCTCTATTGTAACTCCAAGGATATGCATGCAAATCTGATGATTTGCGTAACGCTTGACGGAGTTCGGATTTTGAGTTTTGTATTTGTTTTCAGGCGCACGCGATGCGCTGTGTTATTTCTGCATTTTCCATGATTTCGGAGCCCCGTTGATTTGAGTTGGCTATTGAAATGTTTTAGAATTTGGGGGTTTAAATTTAAATTCGGGAACCGAATTTATTTAAGGAGGGATGATTGTAACATTTCAGAAGATATAAAATATTATTTTTGGAATTTAATATTAAAATAATATATTTCCCGAAAACTGCCCTATTTGCGAAATTGGGGTTTTTGAAAAAGGGTATAAATATATACCAATAATTGTGAACTAATTGAAAATTAAAATGATTTATTCATTTAATAATATATTTAAATGATTTGGCATTTTTAAAGTTATTTTTATGCAGTTTCGATAAAAACCCGATTAGTGCACTGCTAATCGCGATTAAGCCAAATCCGCGTTTCTACAGTTTTTCGTGGCCAGTGCACCATGTCGTGTTATGTTTTGGTTACATGTAGTTGCATTGGTGTTATGTTACGGGTCTTATGTGCTTTGGTTTTTAAATGAGAAAAGAAACGAAAAGATAAATGGCATAATGGTAAATATTGAGAGAGAGGGTAAGAATGAGGAGAGAGAGGGGGGCTGCCTCATTGTCACCTCCCCCATCGTTTTCTTCTTCTTCTTCTTCTTCCTCACTTCCCACCACCTTCACCCCAAGGTATCATCTCAAAAACTCCATCAAAACCCTAAACCCCATTCATTAAAATTGATCACCTCCTTCTCCTCTACACTTTGGACCATGGAAAGTTAGATTTTGACAACCTGAGGAGCTAGGGTTTTCTTGGGTTGCCCAAATGAGGTATGAATTCTTCCATCTAGTTTAAATTGAAGTCTAATAGCACCCAATAGTAGTTTAGAGTTAAATGGGTATTGATTTGTGATGTTAGAAATTTCTAGTAAAGGGTTTGAGTGTTGTGTGAATTGGGTGATGCCTAGTGCCTGTTAACAAGGCTTGAGTGGTGTTTTACTGAACTAGAGCAGGGGATGGAACCCAAAACACAGATTTAGAAACCCCGACATCGGATAAATGTGTAAATTGTGAGGGTATTATGGAATCTGAAGTAACCTTGGGGCACTAAAAATAATTTAGCGAACACAGTGACACATGCAGGCACCCAGGAAGCTACCACAGAGACCCGAGGCCCCAACTCCACCTTTTAGCCACAGATTAATCCATTCTGGCCGCAATTTGCAGCCAGAGCAGGGAATTAGGGTCCCAAGTTTGGTCCATGGCTCCTTTTGCAATAAATTAGACCCCTCCTGTATGCAATTTTGGCTAATTGTCACCTGAGGAAAATCTGGGAGTGTTTTACTTAGTTTCTGAAATTATTTTGCGGCTTTTAATGAATTTGAATTTGGTCTTTCGTATTGTGTTTCCGTCGTGTGGCGTTTGTGTTAGTTATATGTATGCCCTAGAGGCCATTACTGTACATAGGATGTATATTGTAGTGGATGCTGGGACATATATAGGGAGGACTTTCTTGCTCGACATAATAGTATGCTATCTGGTTGAACTTTACCTTAACGTGTATACTGATTGTCTCTCTGTTACATGTTGGTAAAGCCCTTAGGATCTGTACTTGACTACCTGGACTATGATGCGGATCATACTAGTGGGGACATGGTAGTCTATAAGTACATCCTTCAAAGTCCCTAGTCGTGGGTGTATCGAGACGGGGCATCGATATACCAGAGTAGACTAGCGTATACCTTCTCGACCCATACAGATGGCCGATGGATGATCCCATATCCATTGGTGTTTGACATCGGAGATGATATACGGGTGCTCAGTAGAGACTGGGTACACTGGACGGACTCGCCGAGAACTCCCAGATGGTATTATACCTCACGTCAGATGGCAGTTCTCTGGTGACACTGGTACAGAGTAGTCTGTTGACCCGAGATCGTCATAGAGTCTTGTGTGGTTCCCACTGTGCTTTGATTTCCATCTTACCACGTCCAAGAGGGCGTGCAAAACGGTGGTTTTTGGGTACAGTCCCGAGTCACATGGAGGCAATGAGCGATAGGAGGGGATTCGTCTCTCCCGGTATAGGGGGTCGATGTTGCGCTGTGTTCGATTGGCTATAACAGGAAATCCCTGGCCAGGGTTGCTGAGATTTACTGGTAAGTGTTACCAGTAGTTTCTCGAATTGTTATAGACCTCATATCGACACGACTTATTGAGCTATTAGGGTCTGACGTTTACCACCCCTAGGTGAGATATGCGACATATCAGACGATCAGACCGGACTGTACGGTAGTGTTACTGGTTGGATTCACTGGAGTGTGAGCGGGCTTGCTCGTCGATCTTCAGATCGCTCAATACCCGGGTGGCCGTTACGTTTAGCAGACCGCTTGCGGCTTGTGGATGTTTGATATGATCATCATCTGCTGCCGGCGTATTGACGAGTCTTTAGAGTCCTACACAGAGGCTTCCTGGCTCAAGCGAAACGAAATAGGAGCGCATATGAGATATGTGCGGGACCGAGAATAATACGAGTATGTGATACTGTATTCGATTCTCGCGATGTGACATTGATCGGTTATATGCGATATAGCCGGGTTATCGGATCAAGTGTTGATTCGATAAGATGTTACTGATGATACCAGTCGGTTATGTGCGTCATGACCGGATCGTTAAATCAAGCGTTGATTTAATAATTTAATGTATAATTATATATTTGATATATTACTTTGCATTAACTAGTATCGGTTCACTTTAAATGGATTTTCTCGCTCGGTTGTGCGCATTGCATATGCGATATGATTTTGTGCACTTGTTTGTATCATATTTGATGATACATGCAAATTAGGGTTTGTGTAAAGAATTAAACCTTGGTTAAAGAAATGGTTAGGGTTTTTATTTGATTATTCATTTATTCATTTGTTTTTATTTTTTTTTGGAAAATAAATTGCATAAAATAGAATGGTGGCTTCTTTTGTTTTCTTTCATGAAGCTTCATGAACTTTTGACTTAGTCACCATTTTGTCTCATGCTTAACCCTAACCAATTCAATTAACTCAAGTTAATTCTCTACACCTAACCATGGTGAGAATTATGATAAGAATGGATTTTTATTTATTCTTTTATTCTTATCATAATCATATCTTCTTCTTGCTCTTCTTCTTCTTCATTCTTCTTTGAAGAAAACCAAGCTCCATCAATGGTGATTGTTGGAAAAGAGTGAGAAATCCAAAACTAAAGTCTACCCACTTCCTATTTCTTCATCCTCTACCTCTTGCCAAGTAGTAGAGTGTGTTTCCTTCATAAGTTTTCAAGACTTGATGAAGGTGGAGCCTGATTTAGCGATGCCTCGACGTAGATCATCTTCGGCATGGACATCGACGACCTAGCTCGCTTTTTCTCCGACGAAGCCGACTCTAGAGCCCGGATTCCTTTTGGACAGCGGAGACGACTTCGTTATGGAGCTATGGAGGTGGAGCACCGGATCTACAAAGGTTGTATTTCTGATATCCCATTAGTTAAGTGTTAACTAGTTTACTTTTCGCCTAGACATCTAGCTAACGATCCGTAGTCGGGTCTCTCGGCACCTAGATTTTTTGAAATTGGCATGTTCGATGCCTTGTGTGACCTCACTAGGGTGCCTAGGAACCCTACAGTGGTATCAGAGCCTAGCTAGAGCCTTAGGCGAAGTCCAGACGAAGTTTGAAACCCGAACGAACCCGAAACCCCAACTCAAATGTGCTCTCTGTACTTTTTCCAAAAACAGGGATTTTTCAGTATTAAAAATATGTAGAAATATCAGCAGGAAAATATAAGAGTAACTGTGCAATTCGTTACCCTAATTCCATTAAAGCGCCGCGCTTCCGCGGCACGAGCATGGCTCGTGCGGCGGAACCGCGGCCTGTTTGTCGTTTTGTGTGGTGATGTTTGCACAGTAACTCCTATTTAACAGTGCTGGTTTTCCTGGGTATTTTTAATATTTATTCAAGTGTTGAATAATTCTGGGGTTGTTTTGGGGATTCGAATGTTCGATCGGATTATCAAATTTTGTCTGTGTGGCTTTCCGGATAAATTTTAGAATATGTTAAAAAGTTCGACCGGATATAAATACCCAATTTTTCCCCTGTCGGGAAATTTCCAAGTGTTGGATTTTTCCGTAGTTTAACGACGTTCTAAGTAGTGCAAGTAACGCGATGGTCCCTCTAGAAGACAACAAACCTTAACTCGATTATGTGACCGTCTTGAACTGCCCTTTGAACCTTCGGGTTTGGGGCAGTACGGCGTGCCACATGTGAGGCGTTGGCTTGACCCTTCTACGGTTGGACCGTTGGTACTGAGGCACGAACTGAATGTTGTTAGACTTATTTCATGTGTTGACCTGTTTCGGAAAAACTTTGGTGTTCGATTGTTTGATCGGAATGTTTAACATTTTCTATTTATCCGGAATGTGATACAATAATTGGAATTCACAACAAGTTATGAGATAACTGAATGAATGTTATAAACATAGCACTTTAGTCTCACTTGATCGGTTGCCACGGAATTTTGATGCGATCAAAAGTCCGTCGCAATCACGTAGCGTACGCGGATACTCGCCGGGTAAACTTAATAGACAGCCTCGCTCCATAGCCCCGACCAAGTGACTGTAGGAGAACCCCGTCGCCAAAAGCATCCGTTCGGGTGCTCGCGGTAGCGGTGTTCCGCCTTGGTGCACTTCGTCGACGGTATCGGGGGTGCGGCCGCCTACTGAAGTTTGCGACGAGCATTCGATCAGGATGTCGGGAATCTTGTTGAATTACCCGACTTGATATTGAAAAGTGTTTTCGATAATGAGACTAAAATGCGGGGTTTATAATTGTTAGGCATGCGATGTCTAAGTAATTCATTTGGTCAGGCATGCGATGTCTGAGGTGGTTGCGGATTCCAACTGTTGTAGTTTTACACTTTCTTTTCTGTGACCGTAAGTGTAATATGTGATATCACCGGTTTCGTTGCTATATGTCAACGACAATTGGGATACGCATGTTTACTTACGTTGATGACATGTGATGTTATGTGTTGCTGGATATGTTATATTGGATCGTCGTGTTTGAATCGCCGGGGGTTTTTATGTGAGATGAGTGTTTTTCATTTTCATTCATGTAAAAAACTTGTATGTAATATTCTTTTATTGGGGCACTTCCAGGTTGCGGAAGATGTCACCGTTTGTATATTATTTACTTTTCCGCACTAGGATAGACCCAAGGAGGGGAGCACAAGTAACCGGGTTCTGGAGTCCAGTGGGAGACCAACTCGAGGAGTCGAGTCCGGGTCTCCTAACTCCAAAATTGGTAGGGTTGCTTGCCGCTCTCGTAGGGGTCTAGGGGTGTGGGTTTGGCTATTCATCACGACCGTGGAATCCATGTTTTATACTGGCTCGTATTGAAAACACGGACGTCCTAGTATATCCAATATTTCATATGTTTCTTCTGCTGCGATATCTGTGATGTGATCATGTGATGTTCTGTGATAGATAAAGTATATAGTATATATGATATATTATATAGGCGTTACTTATGTTTTACACCCGCGCTAGCCCTGCCCCGCTCTGTCGTTAGTTACCTAACCTAACGGTGCATGAGGGGACATCGAGGCGAATGCGGATGGCATAAGTGTACGTCGTATTTATCTGTGATGTTTAGGTAATTTTAATGATGGGACTTCATTAATGTGATTAATGAAATAAAAGAAACCTAAGATGTTGTAGAATCGAATTTCAAAATAAAACAGGTAGCTACAGTTCTTGCTTTGCACAGCGGTATATGTGATATATCCTGCACCTTATTCGATGAGGAAAGGACCGAGATCCCTTCACCGGGAGTGACTCCTTTAGCCATAACTGGCAGATGCTACACACTCGGTTTGTCTTTTGATTGCTTTTAAGAGTTTTTGCTTTGCACAGTGATATATATGATATATCCCGCACCTCATTCGACGAGGAAAGGACCGACGATCCCTTCACCGGGAGTGACTCCTTTAGCAAAACTAGAAAAGCCTCAAAAGCACTCCATTTTAAAATCATTTGATTCTACAACGATATCAAGTTCATTACGCAATAGGTTTTCATAAAAACCTGTCGTAGCCCTCCGTCATTTCAGATATGTAATGGTTAGTATTCGTGCTGCGTTTGTTGACCTCTGTCAAGGCGTAGTGTGCGGTAGCTGATTAGTGCTTATCTGCATAAGCATATGATGTGATTGATTTAGGGTTGTCGTGCGACCTTGTTGACCTCTGTCAAGGGTCGTGCTGGTGGGTTTACTTCAATCAGGAAATGACGGGTTGAACTTGACTAGCAGCCTATGATTTGTTGACCTCTGTCAAGGTCATAGGACGCTAGGGGCAAAATATTATCGGGAATTTCAAGTGTTGAAATTTGCAATGAGATTGCATACCTTCTATGAGATAGTTGGATCCCGATACCCGCTGCGAGTAAGAGTTACTCCTGGGAGAGTTTTATACATTACAATTAGCCGATCAAGTAGGTGTCTAGAAAGGTGTCAACGGGGTTACGCCTCTGGGAAAACGAGGTTTACTGTAATTAGGTTCATGCGAAAGCACGGGGGACCTCCCTCAAAGTACCGACACTGGCCTGGCTGAAAGATTGGCGAACTTGTAGTGTGTAATTAATCCCGGCTAGTCTTTCCTTTTAGGGTTTGAAGGAAGATTTGATAAAAAGCAGTGGGAGCCATCCTGATTAGATAAAATAAAACCAATCTATTCTTGCAAGAGCGCACGCTGAGTATTTTCTTCTCTCTCTCTCCAGGTAGCGACCATATCACGCCTTAATCAAGATAATAAAACGGAAAATTGACCGAACCCGCTTGTTATACTGAGCTGGGGAACGTTGGTCCCGCTCCAACTTATAAATGTTATAAGACAGAGCAGGAAATAGGGGATTACCAGAATTCCCATGCCGCCCAAACGAAGAGAGTGCATGCTGATGCATCATCTTCGGGTGTGTTCATTATATAGAATTGTTTCTCAGTGTCCTTTACGTCCTGGGTATGTGATACCAGATCAGGATCCCAGATATGTAATCTGTTACATAGGGCTACAGAAAGGTAGAGAACTGAGAACGGGTGATAAGTTTCATGAGGCAGAAAACGGGGCAAGTGTTGCAGCCAAGTCTGTTGGTCACTGTCACCCTGTATTACCAATACATTGATTCTGAACGAATGTTATTAGATATCGAACCTGATATACAAAATCATATCAGTCTCTTTATTAGTAAAGAAAGGATATAATTTTGTATTGTTGGACAATGTTTTGAACATTTCCTATATCAAAAGTTGATCGGTTCAGGCACGTTATCTAAAAGCATTGATGTTCTAAATCAAATTACAGTTCTTTGTATACGGAACACACACAAGAGGAAGAGTTCAGAAATGAACGGATTCTTCTTGAGGTATTGTAGACTAGGTCATATCAATACGACCCGACTGGCTGAGTTACATTTAGATGCATATTTAAATCAGTTTGAATTTACATCTTGTGAAACTCGCCAGTCATGTCACAAAGATACGATGACCACAGCTCTGTTTATTGGAAACAGAGAAAGAGTTAGTGAACTCTTGGGATGATACATGTTGATGTATGTAGGTCCCCCGTCTACACATGCCAGGACTGGTTCTTTATACTTCATTACGTTCTCTGATAATCTCTCAAGATTCAGTCATATGTTCCTGCTGAAACATGAGTCCGAACCTTTTGAGATATTCACAGAATATAAGCTAGAAGTAGAGAACCAAAATACGGGTATAAGTATTATGTCCTTTGATGAGATCAAGGAGGAGAATACTTGAGCACGGAATTCCTGGATTATTCTAAAGGAGAATGAGATTCTCTCTCAGCATTACTCCTCCGTATACACCATTGCACGATGGTATGTCGGGGCGGAGCAGATACACCCTATCTGATATGGTGTGCTCTATGATGAGTACTACTGAGTTACCTATTTCCTTTTTGGGAGTGATGCACTTAAGAAGCTGCATACCTATTGAATTAGGTTCCACTCAAATCAGTTGCCTACCATTTCATATGTGATATGGAAAGGGAAGAGCCCATGTCTTAAGTTAGTTAAGATTTGGGGTTGTCCGGCCTATGTCTAAAAGCAAAATCCGGACAAGCTCGAGGCAAGGTCTGTAATGTAGAACTGGAAATGTTCCAGCCATACAAAATGCAGCAGATGATTTGGTACAACCAGAGGATTCAGTAGAAACCAACGAACCTCAGCCTCTCCGCCGATCTAGTAGGGTTCCTCACCCACCTGAGAGATATTTCGGTTTCTCTATGACAGTGGGAGCGAGGATTGCATCATGAGATGATGACCCAACTAGTTTCGAGCTGGCCATCAGGAGTAAGACTCTGTAAGAATGGCTGGATGCTTAGTGATCTGAGATGGAATCCTTGTACACCAGCAAAGTATGGACTTTGGTTGCTATATCTGAAGGGTTAAATCCCCATCAGGAGCAAGTATATCTTGAGAAGATTACTTGGTGTACATGGAAGAGTTGAGACTTTCAAAGCTAGACTTGTTAAAGGTCTACATCATTGACCAGGTATGGATGATGATGAAATCTTTTCTAAGTAGCTATGCTTAAGTCCATCCAGATCCTACTTGCCACGGCTACATACCATGACTACGATATCTGGTGGTTGGGTGTCATGACAGCTTTTCTAAATGATGATTTGGAAGAAAGCGTCTATAAGTACACAGCCAGAGGGCTTCGTAGACAGTGGGAGCAGCGGAAACGTGTGCAAGATGTTTTATAGGATAAAGCAGGCATCGCGGAGTTGGAACGTCTGTTTTGATGTAATAGTCAAACAGTTTGACATCATCAAAATGGTAGATGAACCTTGTATATACAAAAAGGTAGTAGGGAGTATGGTGATGATCCTCGTAGAGTACGTGGATGACATACTCTTGATAGGAAAAGAGTTTCCTATGCTACGCTCGATCAATGTCCGCTTATCACAATGATTCTCCATATAGGATCAAAGTGATACCTACTAAATCCTGGGTTTTGGACCTATGAGATAGATCCAAATGGATGTTAGAATACTCACTAGCTGTAGTGAGATGGTATCAATCGATCCTGGGGAGAATCACTGGAAGGGTTCCAGGGTGATAAAGACGACTGAATGTCAGTCACAGGCATTGTCTTTACCCTCAGTAAAGGGACAGTATGTTGGAAGAGTTCCAAGCTAGATACCGTGACATACTAGAAGATAAAGGCAGGATGCATCGCTACTTAAGATGCTACCAAAGAGGCTGTTTGGGTGTATATTGGTTCATGAGATGAACTATGTTCCTCCCATTGTGTGACAATGGAGTTGTGGCTTATGCTAAGGAACGCCGGTCCCATCAGTGATCCAGACATATTCTATGGCAGTATCACTTGATCATGGAGATGGTTGATCTCCAGGGAGATCGAGGTAAGGAGAGTAGGCTCAGAGGACAACACAGCGGATCCACTCACAAAGGCCTGTTCCCAGAGAGAGATTTTTATGGGATGGTTGAGTATGAGATACTACAACCACTGCTACAGATGGCCCTAGTGCAAGTGGGAGATTGTTAGTTATATGTATGCCCTAGAGGCCATTACTGTACATAGGATGTATATTGTAGTGGATGCTGGGACATATATAGGGAGGACTTTCTTGCTCGACATGATAGTATGCTATCTGGTTGAACTTTACCTTAACGTGTATACTGATTGTCTCTCTGTTACATGTTGGTAAAGCCCTTAGGATCTATACTTGACTACCTGGACTATGATGCGGATCATACTAGTGGGGACATGGTAGTCTATAAGTACATCCTTCAAAGTCCCTAGTCGTGGGTGTATCGAGACGGGGCATCGATATACCAGAGTAGACTAGCGTATAACTTCTCGACCCATACAGATGGGCGATGGATAATCCCATATCCATTGGTGTTTGACATCGGAGATGATATACGGGTGCTCAGTAGAGACTGGGTACACTGGACGGACTCGCCGAGAACTCCCAGATGGTATTATACCTCACGTCAGATGGCAGTTCTCTGGTGACACTGGTACAGAGTAGTCTGTTGACCCGAGATCGTCATAGAGTCTTGTGTGGTTCCCACTGTGCTTTGATTTCCATCTTACCACGTCCAAGAGGGCGTGCAAAACGGTGGTTTTTGGGTACAGTCCCGAGTCACATGGAGGCAATGAGCGATAGGAGGGGATTCGTCACTCCCGGTATAGGGGGTCGATGTTGCGCTGTGTTCGATTGGCTATAACAGGAAATCCCTGGCCAGGGTTGCTGAGATTTACTGGTAAGTGTTACCAGTAGTTTCTCGAATTGTTATAGACCTCATATCGACACGACTTATTGAGCTATTGGGGTCTGACGTTTACCACCCCTAGGTGAGATATGCGACATATCAGACGATCAGACCGGACTGTACGGTAGTGTTACTGGTTCGATTCACTGGAGTGTGAGCGGGCTTGCTCGTCGATCTTCAGATCGCTCAATACCCGGGTGGCCGTTACGTTTAGCAGACCGCTTGCGGCTTGTGGATGTTTGATATGATCATCATCTGCTGCCGGCGTATTGACGAGTCTTTAGAGTCCTACACAGAGGCTTCCTGGCTCAAGCGAAACGAAATAGGAGCGCATATGAGATATGTGCGGGACCGAGAATAATATGAGTATGTGATACTGTATTCGATTCTCGCGATGTGACATTGATCGGTTATATGCGATATAGCCGGGTTATCGGATCAAGTGTTGATTCGATAAGATGTTACTGATGATACCAGTCGGTTATGTGCGTCATGACCGGATCGTTAAATCAAGCGTTGATTTAATGATTTAATGCATAATTATATATTTGATATATTACTTTGCATTAACTAGTATCGGTTCACTTTAAATGGATTTTCTCGCTCGGTTGTGCGCATTGCATATGCGATATGATTTTGTGCACTTGTTTGTATCATATTTGATGATACATGCAAATTAGGGTTTGTGTAAAGAATTAAACCTTAGTTAAAGAAATGGTTAGGGTTTTTATTTGATTATTCATTTATTCATTTGTTTTTATTTTTTTTTGGAAAATAAATTGCATAAAATAGAATGGTGGCTTCTTTTGTTTTCTTTCATGAAGCTTCATGAACTTTTGACTTAGTCACCATTTTGTCTCATGCTTAACCCTAACCAATTCAATTAACTCAAGTTAATTCTCTACACCTAACCATGGTGAGAATTATGATAAGAATGGATTTTTATTTATTCTTTTATTCTTATCATAATCATATCTTCTTCTTGCTCTTCTTCTTCTTCATTCTTCTTTGAAGAAAACCAAGCTCCATCAATGGTGATTGTTGGAAAAGAGTGAGAAATCCAAAACTAAAGTCTACCCACTTCTTATTTCTTCATCCTCTACCTCTTGCCAAGTAGTAGAGTGTGTTTCCTTCACAAGTTTTCAAGACTTGATGAAGGTGGAGCCTGATTTAGCGATGCCTCGACGTAGATCATCTTCGGCATGGACATCGACGACCTAGCTCGCTTTTTCTCCGACGAAGCCGACCCTAGAGCCCGGATTCCTTTTGGACAGCGGAGACGACTTCGTTACGGAGCTATGGAGGTGGAGCACCGGATCTACAAAGGTTGTATTTCTGATATCCCATTAGTTAAGTGTAAACTAGTTTACTTTTCGCCTAGACATCTAGCTAACGATCCGTAGTCGGGTCTCTCGGCATCTAGATTTTTTGAAATTGGCATGTTCGATGCCTTGTGTGACCTCACTAGGGTGCCTAGGAACCCTACAGTTTGGACGTCAACGACCAGGTTTATTGGTCGTGTTTTGCATGCTAGGCTATAGGTTTTAACCAATGAGCGAAACGTGTGCCGTTTTGGTTTTCCGCCTTGATTTTTAATACGCCTTGCGATTGTTTATTATTGTAGGTACCTTCACATAGATTCTGAGGCGACGGAGCATGGCGTCATCGACATCGGCAAGCAAGAGCAAGGTGAGTGGATTTATATCCATGGGGGAAGTCGGGTGTATGGCGTATAGCACCCCCGCAAAGTTTTGGTGGAAACCGATTTGTAGCACATGGTTAAGAAAACCTAAAGTAGCAAACTAGGGTTACGATTAAAAGATAGCTATAGAAACCATATTAGAAACTAGATGATAGTTAGAAGTGATATGTTACGACTATTATAGGATGACGGAATTTGAGGATGACGTTTGTCGATATTGCCGTTTAGGGTACGATAGGACTAGATAGTCGATGTAGATGTGTCATCCGAACCATAACTTTTTCTAGACCGAAGAATCGTATGTATCTTTTAAATATATACCTTGAGGGATGTTACGGATTTTCAAATGATATCTTTTCCTTAAAAACACCCTAACCCCTATTTTCAAAACTATGATTCGCTTCTTTAAAAATCTGATTGTATGTTTCGGGTGTGTATGTTAGACTAGATACTTATACATATAGTGGAGATAGCATGTTTATGTAAACTTGACTTGATGTGAGATATAAATGCGATGAAAAGAATATAAGATGAATATGATGATCTGATGATATGTTGGTATACGGATGCGAGTCGATTAAGATGATCGATACCTTGCGGTCCCCTGATATGAGATCGTTATGGATGTGACCTGGGACATAGGTATATATATATATAAGGTCATGAATCATGGATGATTGGCTGTACGTGACGTTAGGTCCATACCTTCCTCGTCTTATAGGATGATAGGATCCCTAATAGCTTAGTGCCGCCGTACGATGATTTTCCGTATGTGATGGGTTTCACTTGAGGTTTGATGCATACCCTTGACTAGAGGACCCCGTACGATGGATTATACAGTACGTGATGTTGTGAGGCTAGATGCCGATTGATAGATTCACCGACTTGGTCATGTTAGACACGTATACCCATCAGCATTTGCATATGATTTACCTTATGCTGCATTCATGTTATTCGCACTGCATTACTTATACCTGTGCTAGTACACTTACACCATTATCGATGATGCGTATGTTACACGTACACAGATTCGCCGGCTCACACACTTCATCATCGATAATTTCCATGTCACCACACAGTAGGGTTGCTGCATCATGATATGCATATTGTACATCCATATTGGCACACATACATTTGTACATCCATATTGGCACAAATAAATTGGTACATCCATACTTGCGCATATACATATTGTACCTACATAGATAACTGGATTATTTGGGAATTGGGTATCGCATGTTATATTTTAAAAACTGGAATCATTTAAAAGAACGGTTTTCCCTTAATATGATGTATCACTGTTCTATGTTGCATGATACACGGATATGCTCACATTTCTATTATATGTCGCATACATCATGCTCTATGATTTTACGCATTGAGATATGCTGTTTTCATGAGATTTCTGGATTTGAGAACTGGGGACATTTTAAAAGAGATTATGTCTTGTTTTAAAAACCCGGTCTCTCTTGATATAATATTTCTGTGCGTCCACCATGTGTTTTCTTTGTTCTGAGAGCGACATGTGAAACCCGATTCGAGGAGGCGGATGAGATCGATTGCGGGTACATGGTAGATCCGGTATGGTACCCCGGGGCAAGAAAGGGATGCTGTGTATACAGACGGTGAGCCTGGAAGAGGGACTACTACCTACCGGTGATTGGTTAGGCCTGGCAGATATCCAGAGGATACCGATCGGAGTCGAGAGATAATATCGGCCGATCCGGACTGACGGGGCCCGTGGGCCGATCCGGACTGACGGAGTCCGAGATATGAGGATTTACGTGTCGATGCTGGACACGGGTTTCATGATGTTTTTGTGTGTTGATGTTGGACACCCAGCTTCCATGATTTTGTTGTGTCGCAAGGGACACCGTTGATTTATATCCTCATATTTACTTGCAGACAGATATTGATTATTTGGTTGGACGAGATCCATATGCATACATACATTAATATGGTTGGATGAGATCCACATGCATACATACATTGATTATATTGTTGGATTATATCCGCATACATATAGGTATTGATTACATTGTTGGCACATATACGACCCGGTCACCCTAGATATCATAGTATTACTTGTATGATATAGTTGACCTAGGAGTCGTTGTTTATTCGATTTCTATCTGTTGATATTTTTCTACATACGAGTTGCAAATCACCCCCGTTGTGCCACAGTTCTTGCAGCTTGACCGCATGGATCCGTAGCGGCATCGCTGGCACATAGCTTCATTTGGGTGTTTTGCATTGGTAGGTGGGACATTTGTATCGTACCCACTCTTGTATTTATATTTCATATTGTATCTATTCAACTCCTCAATCAAAATTAGAAAATTGTGTAAGTATTGAGACTTAGTGGCATTATGGTTGCGAGACTTAGAGCGAGTGGTTTTGCGCTACTTGTGGTTTTTATGCCTTGCTTTTCTTTATCTTTGTGGTGATCTTCGCCGTTGGGCGTCGTATACTTATATATATTTTCATGCGTGGTTGTGATCCGCCGTTTGGCGAAGAGCTAGCTCCCGCTTGGGGATGCCTTTATCATTATCATGTATATGTGGTTTGATCAAAATATACAAGGGAGGTGCTGCCCAAATTTTCAAAAAAGACGAAACATGTTTTTAAACTTGCATAATCCACTTGCATTTTCATGTTCCTTTTCTATGAATGAAGAAAACTTGATTTCATTATGCCCTTATTTCAAAACATCACCTCCTTTATTTTCTTAAAAAGGTTTAGATTTCTGGGTTTTCAACTTACTTGAATTACGTTACGCCTTTTGACATCGTGTGATTTAAGTGCTGGTCACGAGCTAATATTTCGGGTCGTGACATCATCCTACACTCCGAAAGGTGAAAACCTAGCGCTCTGATACCAACTTTATCACGACCCAAAATTTAGGCCCGTAACCGGCACATAAACTACGTAACGTCAAAAGGCGTACGCAACATAAGTAAGACGAAAACCCAGAAATCTAAACCACCCAAAACTGGATAAGTGGAGAAAAACATAGTTTAAAATATTCGGAAAATCTCAGGTAAAATTTTTAACTTTAGTTTACTTTCTTGAAAATTTCGGCAGCACCTCCTTTGTAAAAACTAGCCCCGAAAACGGGTACAACATAGAATATAAATAAAGCATCCCAAACGGGAGCAACTCACGCCCAACGGCGGAGACAACCACTACAAACATATATATGACGCCGAACCGAAGAAATATAAATGAAAACAGCATAAGGAGGTAAAACTTAACCACAAGACCGGCTCCCACGAGCACGGCACCGAAAGTCACCAAAAAAATATACAACACTGAATCCTCACAACGCGTCTCTAAGTCAAATACATGAAGTGGTAGATAGAGAATACTATATCGAACAAAAAGATATCCAATGTACATAAACGGATAACCGCGAACCCACCTAATAGCAAAGGCCTCACAGCCAACCGTAGTGATATCCACAAAAGTATAGATAAGAAGGCGCCCTGTCGCGACTACTCTGAGGGTAAGTCCTGCAAAACACTATGGCACAACGGGGGTGAGTTGCCAACTCGTGAATAGTAAATAACATCATACTCTAATCGCAAGTATGCACGAACAGCGATAAATCTATCACATGTAATCTGATAGCATATGTATGTCAATATGAATATCCAAAAATCATGTAAAGGTACATCATCAGGGTACTAAAACTATATGAAGCAATGCATATCAAAATAATCCTGAGTGTGGGATATTATAATAAAACCTCATGCAAAATCATCAGCATTGAAAAACCCCAGTGTCCCTCACTGACACATCAAATCCCAAAATCCTCAGGCACCGCATCCTCAGATCGGCCCTCATATCCTGTAAGTCTCATGGAACCTGAGTGTCAAACCTCGACACCCGAAAACTCATGAAAACATATACCTGTATGGATATATAAATATATGTATGAGGATATCAACCACGCATGTCCATCGACGATACGTAAAAATCATGGAAACCTGAGTGTCTAACACCGACACTCGAAACATCATGAAACCTGTGTCTAGCATCGATACGAAAATCCTCGTATAATAGGCTCCGTCAGCGGGATCGGCCCGCGGGCTACGACAGAACCGGTCGACCTAAATCCATCTCATGACTCCGGTCGGTATCCTCCAGATAACCACCGAGTCCAAATACTGTCACCGGTAGGCAGTGTACACCCCTGCCAGGCTCATCGGCTAATCCATCGACATACCTTTCTTGCCCCGGGGTACCATACCGGGCTCCACCATGTACCCGCACATGGCCCACTCCACTCATCGTATCGGGTATATATCACAAATCTCAGAACTGAGAAATCTCATGGTGAACGCACTGAAATATCATATCACGAGAAACCGGGTTTTCAAATAATACAAAAAATTTCTTGAAATACCCCCACAGTTCTCAAATCCATAAATCACATGAAATCCATATCTAAATGCGTAAATCCATGAAAACTGATATATGCAACATAAAACAGCAATATGAGCATATTAAGGGAAAACCGCTCTTTTAATTAAATCCAGCTTTTAAAATATATCATGCGGTTCCCAAATCCTCCGAAATCAAGTGCAGCATCATAAGAAGTGTACATGTAACAGTAGCAAGATATAAGTAACTACATCTAAGCAACTATGTATGATACATTTCATAAGCACAATAGAACAATAACAAACGTCTCAACATCACATGTCAATACAATACCGCTAAGGTGTATATGCAGCTATAGCAAGATGTATGGGTGTACATGTCAATATGTATGCGTGATGTATATGTAGCAAAAGAAAGATATACGTGAAATGGAATAAGAGTCACTACCTCAAGTATTCCTATCCAATACAATATCACGTATGTATATGTGTCAGCTCTATCTCATATGCACAATGGAATAAGAGTCACTATCTCAATTATCACTATCCATTACAATATCACGTATGTATATGGGATGTGCATGTCATGGCAATTACCGACGGTGTGTGTGTAGCATACAAATTAGTGCTCGTGCAACATGAACCGTCAGTAATGGCGTTGTGTCCAATAGGTACAAGTCAAGGTACTACAGGTACTAACATGCAATGACGCTCATACGCAATCAACTCATATGCGAATAACATATAACTATCATATCATATCCATCCCTGACGCATAACACCATACGGGTGATTTCCCCGTAGATGTTAAATCTACTCATCGATGATCTTAACTACGAAAATTCGACCACCTGCTTCCCTTTCTTTGCAGCGTCCGTAGTCACCGCTTGCGATCGTAAAATTTCACAAACAAATCACATAAGCTAAATATCCTACGACGACACAAAGATAACGAAACGCAAGGATAACGCCCAGAAAATTACACTGTGTACCTAGTGCACAAAACGCGCACAACATCGACAAAACCCTAGCTAGGATCGCCAAACTACGCAACCACCTAGTCTAGACCCCGATCGTACCGATCGCGCATTCATAACACAATATCTCGCATGGAAAATAATATATATAATATCGCAACGACCACAAGAACCTACGTCCAACTTTTACCGAAATCTAGCAAGCAACTTTATCGAAATTTAGCACAAGTCTAAAGCTAACACAATTCTTGCGATCACACGGCGGATCTCCAGGGAGATCGAGGTTAAGGAGAGTACAAACGGAGAACAACACGGCGGATCCACTCACAAAGGCTTATTCCTAATAGAGACTTTTATGGGATGGTTGAGTATGGGATACTACAACCACTGATCATTGTTGGGTATGGGATACTACAACAGATGGCCTTAGTGCAAGTGGGAGATTGTTAGTTATATGTATGCCCTAGAGTCCATTACTCTACATACGATGTATATTGTAGTGGATGCTTGGACACATATAGGGAGGACTTTCTTGCTCGACATGATAGTATGCTATCTGGTTGCTCTTTGTCTTAACATGTACGCTGATTGTCTCTATGTTACATGTTGATAAAGCCCTTAGGTTGAGTACTTGACTACTTGGACTATGATGTGGATCATACTAGTGGGGACAGAGTAGTTGTTAAGTACATCCTTCAAATGTTCCTAGTCGTGGGTGTATCGAGACAGGGCATCGATATACCAGAGTAGACTAGCGTATAGCTTCTCGACCTATATAGATGGGCGATGGATGATCCCATATCCATTGGTGTTTGACATCAGAGATAGTATACGGGTGCTCAGTGGAGACTGGGTACACTGGACGGACTCTTCGAGAACTCCCAGATGGTATTATACCTCACATCAGATGGCAGTTCTCTGGTGACACTCGTAAAGGTTAGTCTATAGACCTGAGAACGTCATAGAGTCTTGTGTGGTTCCCACTGTGCTTTGATTTCCACCTTACCACGTTCAAGAGAACATACAAAACGGTGGCTTTTGGGTACAGTCCCGAATCATATAGAGGCAATGAGCGATAGGAAGGGTTTCGTCTCTCCCGGTATTGGGGGTTGATATTGCGCTGTGCTCGATTGGCTATAACAGGAAGTCCATGGCCAGGGCTGATATGGAGATCTACTGGTAAGTGTTATCAGTAGTTTCTCTACCTGTTATGAGCCTCACATCGGCATGACTTATCGAGTTACTGGGGTCTGACGTTTACCACCCCTAGACGAGATATGCGACATATCAGACGAAGAGACCGGACTGCGCGGTAGTGTTACTGATTAGATTCGCAGGAGTATGAGCATGCTTGCTTGTTGATCTCTAATCATTCAATACACGGGTGGCCGTTACGTTTAGCAGACCTCTTACGTTAGACACCCCACATGATGCGGGGAGGCGGAATAGGTAAAACAATCATTTTGTTTGAGTTAACAACGACTAACATTACGGATCTTTGCTAAACCCTAACTAACAACTATATAGAAGTGATTAACTACTATGATAGATGATTATACCTCAATATTCTAGTCCTTCTTGTTCTTATTGTTCACCTCCTCGTCGGCCTCCTCGATGTGATAGAAGATCCACCCGAGAGCTCCTTCTCCAAGCTTTAACCTCTCACTTGAGGTAACTAGGTGACTATGATTTCTAATCAAGGTAACCTAGAGGATTTAGAAGAGGATTAGGGATCTATTAGTCTTGCTAACCCTTGGATCTCAACACATGAGAGGATTAGGGTTAGTTCTTTGAAGAGAGAGAGCTTGAGGAGAGAGAATGTGAAAGAGAGAATCATAATGAATTCTAAATCATTTGTGAATATATGAAGCATGATAATTATCTAAATGAATAACATATGATAATATCAACCATGCTTCATTAACTCACTTTGGGTGAATCATCTCAGGAGTCATTAAGCAATAAATGCTTCATTAACTCATTTAGATGAATCACTCCATGAGTCACTAATCCATTTAATGCCAATTCCACCTAAGCTCTCCACCTCATCTATCTTCTAGAAGCTTCTCGACTAATTATGAGAATGCCTCTCGCATCCATGAAAACACGGAAATACTGAGACTGTATAAATCCAATAATCCAATTCTAGAATCTGGCTTAAACTATAGCCCGCTAGTAAAAACTGTCCGAACATCGCACGTGCATAAATACACGTATGTGTCCGAACCTTTATCGTAAAACCAAAAGATCTCTATATCGTTTCGCCGGAAGCAGGGAAACTCTCTGTGTGGGACTCTAAAGACTCAACTACTACGCTGGCAGTGGCTTTAAATACAGGCTGCAAGCGGTGCTAGCTGTACATAACGGTCCCCAGGTAGATGTCGATAAGAAGGCAGATGAGAAAACCCATCCGAACTCCTACTGAGCCTGTTGTGACAATGTCCATACAGTCCCGTCTGTTCGTCTTGGACTATCGCATATCGGGCCTAGGGGGGCGGCAAGCGTTAGTCCCCTAAAAGCGGTATAAGTCATGTCGGAGTGAAGCCCATTACACCTTGAGAAGCTACTAGAAATCCTACCAGTAAATCTCGTTTGCCCTGGCCAGGGACTTTTCGTAATGGCTCTCCAAACACAGCGCGATATCAACTCCCAATACCGGGAGAGACGAATCCTATCTAACCGCCACTGTCTCCAAGTGCTTTAGGACTGCACCCAACTGCTACCTGTTTGCACGACTCCTTCGAGCCGTGGTAAGGTAGCAATCTATGAACAGTGGGAATACACTCGAGACGAAGCAGCGGTGTCAAGTCTGCAGACTATGTTGTACTCATGTCACCTGGGAACTGTTAACTGACGACGGGTATAATACCAACCAACAGTTCCCTGCGAGTCTTGTTCGGTGTACCCGTAACCCAACGAGCACCTGTATACTATCTCCAGTACAACGTACTGATGGCTGTGGGACAGACCAACTCCCCAACTGGGATGAGAAGCGTACACACTAGTCTACTCCGGAGTATCGATACCCAGTCTCGATAATCCTACGACTAGGGACCTGAAAAAGGATGTGCTTGTAGACTACCCAGCCCCCACTAGTGTGATTGCCATCACAACGCTGGTAGTCAAGCAAGATCCTAAGGGCTCTACCAATATGTATTCGCGATATGCTAACTTATACACATATTAAGATAGATATAAACCAAGTAGCATGCTACTATGTTGAGAGAGACTATTAATATAACTGTGAATATCCCAAGCTTCCATTAAGTAATATACAAACTAGTATGATACAATAATGGCCCCTAGGGCATATACACTAACAATCTCCCACTTGCACTAGGGCCATGTACTGGCATATCGAAGACCTATCATCTTGAATAGCCTCTCGAACTGTGTCCGAAGTAAGGCCTTTGTGAATGGATCAGCAGTGTTCTCCTCTGTAGCAACTCTCCGGACCTCGATCTTCCGGCGATCTATGACCTCCCTGATCAGGTGATACCGCCTTAAGATGTGTCTAGACTTCTGATGGGACCCGGGTTCCTTTGCTAAAGCTATAGCCCAGTTGTTGTTGCAATACAGAGGTATTGGATCAACAATGGATGGAACCACCTGAAGTTCTGTTAGGAACTTCTTCATCCAGACTGCTTCTTTTGCGGCATCGCAAGCAGCGATATACTCCGCTTCCGTCGTCGAGTCAGCAACGGTGTCCTGCTTGGATCTCTTCCAGCATACCGACCCTCCATTGAGGGTAAACACATAACCTGACATGGACTTGGAGTCATCCTTGTCACTCTGGAAGCTGGAGTCAGCAAAAGCCTTGATCTGGAGGTGTTTTCCGCCGTAAACCAAGAACATCTCCTTAGTCCTTCTCAGGTAGTTGAGAATGTTCTTTACTACTATCCAGTGCTTCTCCCCTGAGTCTGACTGATACCGGCTTACCACGCTCAGTGCGTAAGCTACATCTGGTCTGGTGCACAACATCACATACATTATAGAGCCTACCGCAGAAGCGTAGGGTATAACTTACATGCGATCCCTTTCTAAATCAGTCTTGGGAGACATCTTTTTGGAGAGGGTGATTCCGTGACAAGCTGGTAAATTACCGCGCTTTGAATTTTCCAGACTGAATATTTTCAGTATAGTGTTGATATACCTGGACTGTGAAAGTCCCAACATCCTCTTAGATCTATCACGATCGATCTGGATCCCCAGAATATAAGTGGCATCACCCAAGTCTTTCATGGAGAACATGTGTGACAAGAATCCTTTGACAGATTGTAGCATAGGAATGTCATTTCCTATCAAGATGTCATCCACGTACAAGACGAGGAATACGACAGTTCGTGAAACAATTTTACTATATATACATGGTTCATCTGGATTTTTGATAAAGTCATATTCTTTGACCGTTTCTTCAAAATAGATGTTCCAACTCCGCGATGCCTGCTTCAGTCCATAAATGGACTTAAGCAACTTGCATACTTTCCCGCTGCTCGCACTCTGATTGAAACCTTCTGGCTGATCCATATAGATGCACTCTTCTAAATTACCATTTAGAAAAGTCGTCTTTACGTCCATCTGCCAGATCTCATAATCATAGAAGGCGGCAATAGCAAGAAGGACCCGAATGGATTTGAGCATAGCCACTGGAGAAAAAGTTTCGTTATAGTCCAAACCAGGTCTTTGACAAAAACCCTTTGCAACAAGTCTAGCCTTATAGGTTTCCACCTATCCATCTACACCAATCTTTTTCTTGAAGATCCACTTGCATCCTATGGGTTTTATCCCATCTGGAGCAAAGTCCAAAGTCCATACTTTTTTGGTGTACATGGACTCCATCTCGGTCCGCATTGCATCCAGCCATCTTACTGAGTCGCCACTCAGGATGGCTTGCTGGAAACTAGTAGGTTCATCATTATCAATGACGCAATCCTCTCTATCCGCGTTAATGAGAAAACCGTAGTATCTCTCAGGCGGATGAGACGGCCAACTACTCCTGCGGAGGGGTGCGGGAATGTCCTGTTCTTCTGGAACTTCTGGTTCTACCAAACTTTCAGTAGTAGTTTGTGGTTTTGGAATTTCTTCCAGTTCTATTGCGCTCCCATTTGTTTCCTTTTCTAAAAACTGCTGTTCTAGAAAATGGGCATTACGAGAAACAAAAACCTTTTGTTCCTCTGCGTAATAGAAAAAATACCCCTTAGTGTTCTTTGGATATCCCACAAACTTACACTGTACTGATCATGCCTCGAGTTTGTCCACATGCTGCTTTTTAACAAAAGCTGGACACCCCCATATCTTCAGATACTGAAGATAGGGTTTCTTCCCACTCCACATCTGATATGGTGTGGTAGGCACAGTCTTGGTAGGAACCCTGTTCAAAAGATATGCAGCTGATTCTCGTGCATAACCCCAGAAAGATCGCGATAACTCTGCATTACTCATCATGGAACGTACCATATCCAATAGGGTTCGGTTCCATCTTTTCGATACACCGTTATGTTGTGGAGTGTATGGATGTGTAAGCTGAGAGAGAATTCCTTTCTCTTTTAGGTAACCCAGGAGGCACTTAAGTATTCACCAGCTAGATCAGATCTTAGTGTCTTGATACTTTTGCCGGTTTCGTTTTCTACTTCATTCTTATATTCTCGGAATTTCTCAAAGGCCTCGGATTTATGTTTCATCAAGAAAATGAATCCATACCTAGAGTAATCATCCGTAAAAGTAATGAAATATGAAAAACCGCCTCTTGCATGTGTAGACATTGGACCACATACATCGCTGTGTATGAGTCCTAAGAGCTCGCTCGCTCTTTCTCCATGTCCAGTGAATGGAGTCTTTGTCATCTTTCCTTTGAGACATGATTGACAAGTGGCATAAGATTGATATTCGAACGGATCCAAATATCCTTCTCTATGTAACTTAGTTAACCTTGTCTCATTGATGTGACCTTGTCTACAATGCCATAAGAAAGCCTGATTTATATCTGGAGACTTTCTTTTTAGTGTGTTCTTGACATTGAAAATCTGTAATTGGTTTAAAATGTATATACCGTTATCTAGTGTACCGGACCCAATCAAACCATGATTAAGGTGGATGTTAACAACATCGCTTACAAACGTGAAATCATAACCTTCTTTTGATAACAACTATACTGATATGATATTACACGTTAAACTGGGTACACAAAAACAGTCGCGCAAAACCAAAATATGTCCACTCGTCAATCCAAGGTGATAATCCCCTATGGACACAGCAACCACGCTAGCTCCGTTAGCAACCTGGAGGGTCATATCACCAACCTTCAGCACTCTACGGTTTCTTAGTATAGCACCCTATGAAGTGTTTTGAAGCATCACATGACCCAAAATCATAATTTTTAAGGTGCTAAACTAACATGCAAATGGATCGATCCTAGAAAATTAGGGTTATGAAACTTTAAACTAGAAAAGATTAGGGTTTGAAGGCTACAACCTTTGTAGCTCCCCTTTGCTAGACTCCTTGGTGTCTTGGGTGTTGAATCGAGGTCCTCTCGAAGTTCCCTTGCGTCCACGACGATCCACCACGGAGCACTCCGTCCAAGCTCGCTTCTTTGGAAAACCGAAGGAAACACTCTAATCAAGTCGGCTAGACTTGAGTAGAATGATGTTGTGGTTTGGAATCTCACTTCAAAAACATATTTTTATGAGTATTTTACTCTCTTATAAGAACTAGAGAGCAAAGCATGGAGGTTGATGAAGATGGTGGTCTTTTGTGAAGAAGAGAATGAATTAAGCTTCAAAGAGAAAAGAAAAATAACTATATATATTTTTCTTTCTCATAACCAACCATGGTTAGATTTAAAGATATCATTTGATTTAAGTTAAAAGCATAATAAGAAAATAAACCATGGGTTAAAAGTTAGGTGAGCATGGTAGAGTTTAGAAGAGTGTAGAAACTCTTAAATGATTTAACCCATTTTTCATTTCCTTTTGCTTTAATTTAAATCCAATAATAATCCAAAAATAACCATGGTGTAATTCTTATATATCCACCATTCTCATTGTATAAACAACCATGATAATGATGTATGTATGCATGTGTGCTTGCATATCCATATGTGCATGAACAAGAATGAATGCATACATGCATGCATACATCCAAAATAAACAAGATAGGATTTGTAGTGAGAAACTAATGATGAATCAACACTTGATTCACTAATCCGGTCATATCACATATGACCCGACCATTAGCAAGCCGCCCGATTAATATACGGTATCATATACGCACATTTCAATCGGGTGCAAGCGCATATCGCATACGCGCACCATAACGTTTCGCCTGGACTGGGTAACTCCTCTGTGGGACTCTAAGACTCGTCAATACGCCGGCAGAGGGTAATGATCATATCAAGTACCCTCAAGCCGCAAGCGGTCAGCTAAACGTAATGGCCACCCGGGTATTGAGCGATCAGAAGACAACAAGCGAACCTGCTACAACTCCCGTCGAGCCATCCGGCAACACTACCGTACAGTCCGGTCTCTTCGTCAGATATGCTGCATATCGAGCCTAGGGATGGTCACGTCGACCCCAATAACTCAATAAGTCATGCCGGTGAATGGTCTATAACAGATCGAGAAACTACTGATAACACATATCAGCAAATCTCAGCAGCCCTGGCCAGGGACTTGCTGTTATAACCAGTCGGGCACAGCACAGCATCAACTCCCAATACCGGGAGAGACGAAACCCCTCCTATCGCTCATCGTCTTCGTGTGTCTCGGGACTGTACCCAACGGCCACCTGTTTGCACGACTCAGTAGAGCCGTGGTAGGGTGGCAATCAAAGTACAGTGGGAGAACACACAAGGCTCTATGACGATCTCGGGTCTACAGACTAACCTGTACCAGTGTCACCTGAGAACTGCTATCCGACGATAGATATAATTCCATATAGGAGTTCTCGGTGAGTCCGTCCAGTGTACCCAGTCACCACTGAGCACCCGTATATGATCTTGATGTCAAACATCGATGAATGTGGGAACATCCATCGCCCATCGTATGGGTCTAGTATCATATACGCTAGTCTACTCTGGTATATCGATGCCCCGTCTCGATATACCCACGACTAGGGACGTTACAGGATATGCTTATAGACTACAGATGTCCCACTAGTATGATCTCCATCATAATCAGAGTAGTCAAGCCGATATCTTCAGGGCTTTATCAGCATGTATGAATGAATAAAAGCATGATCAAATCAACATGTCAGATAAAGAAGAACCAGATAGCATACTATCATGTCGAGCAAGAATGCAAACTGAATATATATACATGTATAGATACATCCACTATCATATAATGGCCTCTAGGGCATATATATATCCAACAATCTCCCACTTGCACTAAGGACAGTTATTGGCGTATCTCATACCCAACATCTCAAAAAGTCGCTCATGCTGCGGCTGAGGGAGGGCCTTGGTGAATGGATCCGCGGCGTTGTTCTTTGTGTCTACTCTCTTAATCTCGATCTCGCGGCGATCTACAATCTTCCAGATCAAATGAAAGCGCCTCAGGATGTGTCTGGACCGTTGATGGGATCTGGGCTCCTTGGCTAATGCCATCGCCCCATTATTGTCACAATACAAAGGTATTGGATCAATAATGGTTGGAACTACTCCTAGCTCCGAGATGAACTTCTTCATCCAGACGGCTTCCTTGGCGGCATCATTTGCAGCAATGTACTCAGCCTCCATCGTAGAGTCTGCAACGGTATCCTGTTTGGAACTCTTCCAACATACCGCCCCTCCATTGAGGGTAAATACAAACCCTGAGATAGATTTGCTGTCATCCTTATCGCTCTGGAAGCTCGAATCGGTAAAGGCCTCCATTTGGAGATCTGTATTACCATACACCAAGAACAATTCTTTAGTCCTTCGTAAGTACTTAAGAATGTTCTTCACAGCTGTCCAGTGGTTCTCCCCTGGGTTGGATTGATACCTGCTTACAACACTAAGTGCATAAGCTACATCTGGGCGTGTACAAAACATCGCATACATTATAGATCCTACTGCCGAAGCATAAGGTATAATGCTCATGCGAGCTCTCTCTTCATCGGTCTTTGGACAAGAATCCTTGGAGAGAGTGACTCCATGGCAAGCGGGTAAGGCACCCCGCTTGGAGTCTTCCATACTAAACCTTTTTAGGATGGTGTTGATATACCTGGTTTGGGACAATCCCAATAACATTTTGGATCTATCCCTATAGATCCGTATGCCCAGGATGTATGTGGCATCACCCAGGTCCTTCATGGAGAACCTTAGTGATAAGAATGATTTGACCGACTGTAGCATAGGAATATCATTTCCTATCAGAAGAATATCATCCACGTACAATACGAGGAATGTGACAGCTCTTCCTACAGCCTTCTTATAAACACAAGGTTCATCTGGATTTTTGATGAAATCAAACTCTTTGATAACATCATCGAAACAGATGTTCCAACTCCGAGATGCCTGCTTTAACCCATATATGGATTTAAGCAGTCTACATGCTTTTTCGCTGCTCCCACTGTCAATGAAGCCCTCTGGCTGATCCATATAAACGCATTCTTCTAAATCTCCATTTAGAAATGCTGTTTTAACGTCCATCTGCCAGATTTCATAGTCGTAGTGAGCAGCAATAGCAAGTAGGATCCGAATGGATTTAAGCTTGGCTACGGGCGAAAAAGTTTCGTCATAGTCCAAACCTGGTCTTTGACGAAAACCTTTCGCCACAAGTCTTGCCTTATAGGTCTCTACCTGCCCATCCACACCAATCTTTCTTTTAAAGATCCATTTGCACCCTACAGGTTTTACCCCAGGGGGTACAACGTCCAAAGTCCATACATTGTTGGTGTACATAGACTCCATTTCGGATCTCATAGCATCCAGCCACTTCATAGAGTCACCACTCGTGATAGCTTGCTGAAAACTGGTAGGATCATCATCATCCATGATGCAATCTTCTCCGTTACCATCAATGAGGAAACCGTAGTACCTCTCCGGTGGGCGAGAAGTCCTACCAGATCTACGGAGTGGCCGAGGTTCTTCAGTTTCTGTTGCAACAGCCGGTTCAACCAAATCGTCATTTGTAATTTGTGTCTCCAGAACCTCTTCTAGATCCACCACCTTGCCATCATCTTTGTCTGTGAAAAACTCTTTTTCTAAGAATGTGGCATGTTGAGAAACGAACACTTTTTGTTCCTCTATGTGGTAGAATAGATATCCATAAGAATTCTTTGGATATCTCACAAAGTTACACATGACTGACCGTGTCTCGAGTTTGTCCGGATTCTGCTTTTTAACATAGGCCGGGCAACACCAAATCTTAATTCTTTTAAGAGATGGTCTCTTCCCATTCCATATCTCATATGGCGTGGTAGACACGGCTTTGGTTGGAATCCTGTTTAGCAGATACGCTGCAGTCTCTAATGCATGCCCCCAAAACGAGACTGGTAACTCAGCGTCACTCATCATGGACCGGACCATATCTAATAGGGTCCTATTCCGTCGTTCTGACACACCGTTGTGCTGTGGTGTGTAAGGAGGAGTGAGCTGAGAGAGAATCCCATTCTCTTTTAGGAAGTTTGCAAATTCTGTACTGAGATACTCTCCACCTCGATCTGATCGAAGCATCTTAATACTCAAGCCGGTTTGTTTTTCTACTTCTTGTTTATATTCAACGAATTTCTCGAAAGCGTCGGACTTGTGCTTTAATAAAAATACATGACCGAATCTTGAGAAATCGTCGGTGAATGTAATGAAGTATGAAAAACCGCCTCTAGCCTGTGTAGACATTGGCCCACATACATCACTATATATGAGGCCAAGGAGCTGAGTAGCTCTTTCTCCGTGTCCGGTAAACGGAGTTTTGGTCATTTTACCCTTGATACAAGACTGGCAAGTCGCATAAGATTTTTATTCAAAAGAGTTTAAATATCCATCTTTGTGTAACCTGTTTAGTCTTGTTTCGTTAATATGACCAAGTCTACAATGCCAAAGAAAAGCTTCATTTAATTCTGAAAGTTTTCTTTTATTAGTGTGTTGTATACTGAAAACTGTGTGTTGATTTAGGACATATATTCCGTTATTAAGCGTACCATACCCAACCAACATTTGATTTAGGTGAATGTTCATAACATTGTTCTGCAACACAAAATTATATCCTTCATTGTCCAACAAAAAAACGGATATTATATTACATAGCATACTTGGTACAAAATAACATGGATTCAAAATCAAAATACATCCAGATGGCAACCCCAAGTGATACTCTCCCACTGCGACTGTATGTACATTGGAACCATTTCCAACGCGGAGAGTATGGTCACCTGTCCTCAAAACCTTGCTATTTCTCAGCCCCTGCATAGAATTGCAAATGTGAGAACCTGAACCGGTATCCAATACCTAGGAAGCAGAGTTTATAGAAAAACAGTTTTCAGTCACAAACGCACATGAAGCAGAAGCATCACCATGCTTCTTCTTGAGACTTAAGTACTCCGTGCAATTGCGCTTCCAGTGTCCTGTCTTGTGGCAATGGAAACATTCGCCTTTCCCCGATTCTCCAGCCTTGGACTTTCCCTTTCCCTTCACCTTTTTAACTCCACCCTTAGGATTAGTGGGTTTCTTCTTTTTCTTTCCCTTGGCCTTGGCTTTCGGGCGAGAAGAGGAAGACTGTCCAATAGTCATAACTGGAGTTTTTGCTAACTTCATAGTGCTCTCTGCACTCCTTAACATATTAAGGAGTTCAGGGAGGTCCTTCTCCATGCCATGCATGTTAAAGTTCACTATGAACTGAGCAAAGATGGAGGGGAGGAACTGCAGAATAATATCTATATATTGTTCATTGTCCATTGTCCATTCAAGGTCCTCAAGCTCTTCTATAAGAGCTGTCATCTTCAGAACATGGTCTCCTACTGGTGTGCCAGGGGCCATTCGCATCTGAAACAATTTCTTTGATGCTTCGTATCGTAATATGCGGGATTGCTCCGCATACAACTCCTTTGTATGGAGCAATATACCGTGAATGTCCATGTCCTCGTGCTGCTTTTGATGTGTGTTATCCATCGATGCAAGCGCGAGGCATGTGGCCGTGGCACAGTCAGCGTCCCATGTTTTGCGGACTTCAATGTCCGCAACTGAGGATTTTGGACCTGGGACGGGCGGGGCTGAAGCCGTGAGGACATATGATACTTTATCATAAGTCAAGGCGATCTTCAGATTCCTTAGCCAGTCTTTATAGTTGGTCCCATTCAGTTTGTTTTTATCTAGTAGAAGCTTAAGTCCAGTCATTGGTATCTGCCATTAAGAGAGAGAAAAGAATACACTCAGCGAAAGCTCTTGCACAGATTAGATTGGTTTATTATCTTGTCTAATCGATGTTTCCCACTGCTTTTTATCAAGTTTTTCTTTCAAACCTTAAAAAGAAAAACTAGCCAGGATTAATTACAGTCTACAACTTCGCTAACCGTTCAGCCAGGCCAGTGTCGGTACTTTGAGGGAGGTTCCCCGTGCTTTCGCACGGACCTAATTAGAGTAAACCTCGTTTTCCCAGAGGCGGAGCCCCGTTAACACCTTTCTAGACACCTAATGAGTTAGCTAATTGTAAACTGTAAAACTCTCCTAGGAGCAACTATTGCCCACAGTGGGATCGGGATCCAACCATCATATGGAAGGTATGCAATCTCATTGCAAATTTCAATTATGGAAATTCCCGATGTGGTTTTTACCCCTAATACTCGTGACTTTGGCTAAGGTCAACAAATCACGAGCACTAGTCAAGCTCAACCCGTCATTTCTTGATTAATTAGACCCGTTCACATGACCCTTGGCTAAGGTCAACAAAGTCATATGCCCGTCCTAATTAATCTGCATCATATGCGTTTGTAGGAAGACATCACTTAGCTACTGTACACTACGCCTTGGCTAAGGTCAACAAACGTAGCACGAATACTAAGTACTCTACTTCCTAAAATGGCGGAGGGTTGCGAATGATTTTTAAGAAAATCTTTAACGCTTTGAACTTGATATCGTTGTAGAATCAAATGGTTTTCAAAAGGAGTGGCTTAAGCTCCGCAGTTTTGAAATGTAGCTTTTTCATAAATAGCCGAGTAGTTTTTAAATCCGATTCTACAACATCTTTTTAGGTTTATTTTCTTTACATTAATCACATTAATCTAATCCCATCATTTAAGTCCTAAAGCCAATCACAGAAAAGAAACGAAAATAACACGTACGCTTATGCCATCCGCATTCGCCGCAATGTTCCGTTATGCACCGTTAGGTTACTTAACTAACGGCATACCGGGACGGGACTAGCGCGGGTGTAAAACATTAGCAACATCTACTATATATCATATATATAATATGTCATTCGTCTCAGATATCACAGAACACAGGCAGCAGAAACATAGATATAACGTGGGATATCCTAGGACGTCCGTATTTAGTATTTAGCCAGAACAGAAAATACGGATTCCACAGTCGCGACGAATAGCCAAGCCCACACCCTGGACCCCTACGAGAGCGGCAAGTGACCCTACCAATTCTGGAGTTTAGGAGACCCGGTCTCGACTCCTCGAGATGGCCTCCCACTGAACCCCAGAACCCGGTCACCTGTGCTCCCCTCCTTGGGTCCATCCTAATGCGGAAAAGTAAATAATATACAACACTGGTGACACAACCGCAACCTGGAAGTGCCCCAAATAAAAGAATATTACATTACATTTGAATTTACATCAATGAAAATATAAAACTCTCATCTCACAAAAACCCCCCGGCTATTCGATCGCGACAATCCTGCACATCGTATCTCAGCAATACATAATATCACATATCATCAACGTAAGTAAGTATGCGTACCCCGATTGTCGTTGATGTATAGCAACGAAACCGGCGATATCTAACATACTACACTTACGGTCACAGAAAAGAAAGTGTAAAACTACAATATTTGGAATCCAGATTCACTTTAGACATCATAAATGCGAAATATCACATATTTCGTATTTCATGCCTACACTATATGAATTCCACATATTGTATCACAATCCAGATAAACAGATAGTATTAAAGTTTTCGAACGAACGATCAAGCACCCAAGATCCACTAAAGCTCAACACTTGAGCAGGGTTCAAAAATCCGGAGTGTGACACAGTAGTAGCGGTCCAGCCGTAGAAGGGTCAAGCCAACGCCTCACAGGTGGCACGCCGTACTGCCCCAAACCCTAAGGTTCAAAGGGCAATTCGAGACGGTCACATAATCGAGTTAAGGTTTGTTGTCTTCTAGAGGGACCACCGCAAAAAGACTTGCACGTATCTCCAAAGTATTTAAACCCCGTGAATAGTGAGTAAATGATACTCGTTCAAACACTTCAATACTTTCTAATTTACCCGGAAAAGCTACGAAATGAAAGTCCCGATCGAATTGACGAGTCCAACACCATCTCCAGAATTTTTCAAAACCAAATACAGATTAAAAATATCCAAAAAATTATACAAGCAGATTCATGAATTACTGTGCAAACAATATCCATCAATTCATATGTACGGCCGCGGAACAGCGGCCTAAGCAAGCTTAGGTCGCGTTTCCGCGGCGATAATCACTGTTCACCTGAAAAATTTTGTACCGTAATCCTTATTTTTTCCTGCTGTATTTTTTACATATTTTTAATTCTGCAAATTATCAAATTTTAGAAAATTTCCAGAGAGCACCCAAAAACACCGTATTTTTGTCCGATCGGGGTTTTCACTTCGTAAAAACGTCGCCTAATGTTCTAGGCCGGCTCTGATACCACTGTATGTCAGGCAGCAACCCTATCCAATGGGGTCGCCGTGGCACCAACGGGTCCCTCAGCAGCTACATTTTACGCATGCCCCCTCGCGAGGACTACAACCTGCCGGAACACCTTCCGGTCTCGGGACACCCTGGGGGTAAGAGCCTATGCTTCGCCACACTGTCACACAGTGAGAACCCCCCATAGGTCGACATCCAATGCCTAGTAGCTCTGATACCAATGTAAGGTTAGTATAGCACCCTATGAAGTGTTTTGAAGCATCACATGACCCAAAATTATAATTTTTAAGGTGCTAAACTAACATGCAAATGGATCGATCCTAGAAAATTAGGGTTATGAAACTTTAAACTAGAAAAGATTAGGGTTTGAAGGCTACAACCTTTGTAGCTCCCCTTTGCTAGACTCCTTGGTGTCTTTGGTGTTGAATCGAGGTCCTCTCGAAGTTCCCTTGCGTCCACGACGATCCACCACGGAGCACTCCGTCCAAGCTCGCTTCTTTGGAAAACCGAAGGAAACACTCTAATCAAGTCGGCTAGACTTGAGTAGAATGATGTTGTGGTTTGGAATCTCACTTCAAAAACCTATTTTTATAAGTATTTTACTCTCTTATAAGAACTAGAGAGCAAAGCATGGAGGTTGATGAAGATGGTGGTCTTTTGTGAAGAAGAGAATGAATTAAGCTTCAAAGAGAAAAGAAAAATAACTATATATATTTTTCTTTCTCATAACCAACCATGGTTAGATTTAAAGATATCATTTGATTTATGTTAAAAGCATAATCAGAAAATAAACCATCGGTTAAAAGTTAGGTGAGCATGGTAGAGTTTAGAAGAGTGTAGAAACTTTTAAATGATTTAACCCATTTTTCATTTCCTTTTGCTTTAATTTAAATCCAACAATAATCCAAAAATAACCATGGCGTAATTCTTATATATCCACCATTCTCATTGTATAAACAACCATGATAATGATGTATGTATGCATGTGTGCTTGCACATCCATATGTGCATGAACAAGAATGAATGCATACATGCATGCATACATCCAAAATAAACAAGATAGGATTTGTAGTGAGAAACTAATGATGAATCAACACTTGATTCACTAATCCGGTCATATCACATATGACCCGACCATTAGCAAGCCGCCCGATTAATATACGGTATCATATACGCACATTTCAATCGGGTGCAAGCGCATATCGCATACGCGCACCACAACGTTTCGCCTGGACTGGGTAACTCCTCTGTGGGACTCTAAGACTCGTCAATACGCCGGCAGAGGGTAATGATCATATCAAGTACCCTCAAGCCGCAAGCGGTCAGCTAAACGTAACGGCCACCCGGGTATTGAGCGATCAGAAGACAACAAGCGAACCTGCTACAACTCCCGTCGAGCCATCCGGCAACACTACCGTACAGTCCGGTCTCTTCGTCAGATATGCTGCATATCGAGCCTAGGGATGGTCACGTCGACCCCAATAACTCAATAAGTCGTGACGGTGAATGGTCTATAACAGATCGAGAAACTACTGATAACACTTATCAGCAAATCTCAGCAGCCCTGGCCAGGGACTTGCTGTTATAACCAGTCGGGCACAGCACAGCATCAACTCCCAATACCGGGAGAGACGAAACCCCTCCTATCGCTCATCGTCTTCTTGTGTCTCGGGACTGTTCCCAACGGCCACCTGTTTGCACGACTCAGTAGAGCCGTGGTAGGGTGGCAATCAAAGTACAGTGGGAGAACACACAAAGCTCTATGACGATCTCGGGTCTACAGACTAACCTGTACCAGTGTCACCTGAGAACTGCTATCCGACGATAGATATAATTCCATATAGGAGTTCTCGGTGAGTCCGTCCAGTGTACCCAGTCACCACTGAGCACCCGTATATGATCTTGATGTCAAACATCGATGAATGTGGGAACATCCATCGCCCATCGTATGGGTCTAGTATCATGTATGCTAGTCTACTCTGGTATATCGATGCCCCGTCTCAATATACCTACGACTAGGGACGTTCCAGGATATGCTTATAGACTACAGATGTCCCACTAGTATGATCTCCATCATAATCAGAGTAGTCAAGCCGATATCCTCAGGGCTTTATCAGCATGTATGAATGAATAAAAGCATGATCAAATCAACATGTCAGATAAAGAAGAACCAGATAGCATACTATCATGTCGAGCAAGAATGCAAACTGAATATATATACATGTATAGATACATCCACTATCATATAATGGCCTCTAGGGCATACATATATCCAACATATTCTCGTGCCTCCTCTGATGTTCATCATTCATAGGGGCAAGCACGATGCATTTGGCCTTTGCGCAGTCAATCTCCCAGGTCTTGCGGATTTCCTTATCCGCGACACTGGATTCTGGACCAGGTACTGCAGGTGCCTTAGTATTAAGGACATACCCCAATTTGTCATAAGTAATTGCCATCTTGACATTCCGGAACCAGTCTTTATAGTTTGGCCCTGTCAAAATATTTTTATCTAATAGTAACTTAAAGCCTGTCATGTTCTGGGTCGCTACAATGAGAGAGAGAGGGAACACTTTAGCATGATGCTCTTGCAAGTTTAGAGTGCTTTTTAGTTTATCTAAACAGGTTGGCTCCCACTGTTTCTCGAATCCTTCCTCAAACCAAAAAGGAAGAAGTAGTCAGGACTATTCTCACCGTACAATACTTGCTTAACCTTTCAGCCAGGCCGGTGTCGGTACTTCGAGGGAGGTTTTACGACGCTTTCACGAAGTTCCTTAATTAAATAACCTCTTTTCTCTGGGGGCAGAGCCCCGCTGACACCTTTCTCGACACCTACTTGGTTTATAGCATTGATCGTTAAGTGACGAATCTCCTGATGAGTCGCAGATACTCACAGTAGGATCAGGATCCAAATATCATCGTGTGATAAAGCTGAAGGAATCCTACCAAAATTATCACACTCCAAATGGTATGCAACTCTTAGCAAATTTCAGTTTCTTTGGAAATTCCCGATATCTATTTCTGCCTCATGCCCTTATGACCTTGGCGTTGGTCAAAATGTCATAAGTCACATGTCAAGTTCTACCCATCATTATCTTGTTAATTTGAACCTATCCATACATACCCCTGACGTTGGCCAAATTATAGTACGAGTGTCCCAAGCCAACTCATCTATCTATGCAATAAATGAATACCCAGCAGCTACCAAACACTATGCCTTGGCGTTGGTCAAAATACATAGCTTGAATACTAATGAATACCCAAATGAAATGACGGAGGGCTACAAATGGTTTTGGCAAAACCGTGAACGTAGTGAACTTGATATGATCGAAGGAACCTGATAGCTTTTAAAAGGAGTGGTTTAAGCTCCGCAATTTAAAAAATATCTTCTGCTTTAAAATAACCGAGTGGTTTCTTTTAAACCGTTCCAACGATTCAACTTTGTTTTATTTTCTTTGCATTAATATATGTGTCCCATCATTTAACCTATCATTGCAGAAAACAACGATAATACAACGTCCTCTTATGCCATCCGCATTCGCCACTGAGCCCCGTCATTCACTCGTTAGGTTACTTAACTAACGACAGAGCGGGGACTGGGCTAGCGCGGGTGCAAAACATAAGTGATGCCTACTAGATATTGTAAGTGCACGGCGGCGCCCCGGCCGTCGATCCGACGCCGGAAAGCGGAAGCGGTGATAAACTTAAATTTTGCGGACTTAGCAAACCGGCACCACCGCGCACTAAACATCCGGATCGAACCATTAACTAGTCCTAGCTACCAACAAGAAAGGGAATAGAGATATACCGACGATCCAAGTCCTCCGGTCTTCTCGTCATGGTCCCGATCTCCTGCGGAAAAGTCGCGTCTCCTCCTTGTTGCCGGAAGTGCACCACATCGCCTACTTTGTTTACGGGCTCCCACCTCAATGCCGAGGCAACTCGGGCACGAAGCCGGCTACTCGACGTGCACAAGGTTCGCTGTAGAATATGTAGTCCTCAAGTCTCACTTTGGGGTTCATGGAGATGCCATTTTAGGTGGAGGGATGATACAAGAACAATGTGGAGGAACTAGTGGGTATTTTGGAGCATGATATGAACCAAAAATACACACACACAATTTTTTTGGACAACCCTTGCATATAGTGGCCGGCCACAAGAGATGATGGAGGGAGTGAATGAGAGTGAGGGAGTGATATGAAAAAACAAAAGATCAAACCACAACCATAATCAAAAGAGAGAGAGAAAGGAATGGTTATGATAATCAACCATGATCACAAAGCAATGCCAACACTCCACACAACCATCATCAACAACCATGATGCTAACAAAGTCAAGCCATCATGAAGTATGAAGTCAAGCAAGTCAATGGATGGTGCACCATCATGAAGACTATCATGATGCTATAAAAAGCAAAGACCCCCCTCCACAAATGCCTATTTGCAACAATGCAAATAAACCCTCCTCCACCAATCTTCGGCCAATGAACGGAATAAAGGAAATTGGCCGAAACGGAAAGCAAACTGGCAACTCCAGAAAACTGGTCCCGTAATAAATTACAGGAAAACCCCGATACTGTGCATACACACCTGCATCTGTATTTCGACCGAAATACAAATGCAATGAGACAAAATCTACACTGTACTATACTAGGATCCGGCTTATACCAAAACCGGCTAGTAATATCTGTTCGATCCTGATCCGTGCAATACCGCACGTATCTGATCGAACCCTGCCATATATCCATACGGCCTATAGTACAGACTGTCCGATCCTGATCCGTGCAATACCGCACGTATCTGATCGGACCTTGCCATATCTCCATACGGCCTCTACAACCTTTCGCCCGAAAGCTGAGTAACTGAATGTGGGGGACTCTAAAGACTCGTCAACACCTTGGTTGTGGATTTAACCACTAGCACGTCAGAGGTATAAGCCAATACGTGACGGGCTACCAGGTACTGACCAAATGGGACGTCGATGAGGAAGCTCACCCCGACACCCAACTGAGCCTGTCAGTGACAATATCCGTGCAGTCCGGTCCGTTCGTCTATGAGTATCGCATGGCGGGCCTAGGGGGTTGGTAAAAGTCAGACCCCCAAAAGCGGTACAAGTCGTGTCGGAGTGTAGCCCAGAACACCCTGAGATACTACTGGAATACCTACCAGTAAATCTCCTTGCCTTGGCCAAGGACTTTGTGTAATGGCTCTCCTAGACACAGCACGACCTCACCCCCAATACCGGGAGAGACGAACCCCTGAAGATACGCTCACTGCCTCCATGTGGCTCGGGACTGTACCCAACTAAAACCTGTTTGCACGACTCCTTTGAGCCGTGGTAGGGTAGTAATCAAAGTACAGTGGGAACTCACACGAGACAAATGACGATCCCCAGGTCGATGAACTAACCTGCACACATGTCACCAGGGAACTGCCATCTGACGTCTGGTATATGACCAACTGGCATGTTCCCGGCGAGTCCTGTCCGGTGTACTCATAACCCAATGAGCACCTGTATACATCTTAGGTGATCCAACTGACACCAGTGGCTTGTGAGACCGGCCACCGCCCCTCGTCGGGGTCTCGACTGTATACACTAGTCTACTAATGGAGTATCGATGCCCAGTCTCGAAACTCTCACGACTAGGGACCTTTTAAGGATAAGCTTATAGACCCCCAGCTCCCACTTATATGATCGCCCTCATACAGCTGGTGGTCAAGCAAGAATCCTAGGGGCTCTATCAACGTGTAATAGCGACATGTCAGGTCACTTAAAAAAGTACACGATGATAAAGGTAAACCAGATAGCATACTATCATCTCGAGTACGACTGTCCTACGGGATAGGTCCTCCCTCAATCATTACAATCACGTACCTGTGACCTAATAATTGACTTTGAGGGCACTATCTCCAACAATCTCCCACTTGCACTCAAGGCTAATTATTGCGATGTCGCATACTCACAGCCCGTGTGATACCGAACATCCAACTCCTCTACTAGTCAGTCACACAAAGCTCGTTTGCGGAACTATTGCGTTCGAGGATTAGCCTCAGTGAGTGGATCCGCCATGACGTTTCTTTCTATGTCTCTCTATATCTCAAGTTCGCGGAGAAAGCCATCTCCCGAAATGAGCAATACCTGTCTTAGAATGTGTCTGGGTGTCTGATGGGACATAGCTCATAAATGAACTCCAAATCCAAACTTCTTAGACTGTATCGTCAACTGAACTTAATCAGTATCCTGCGCGCCATGCCTCCCTCAGTATTGCCTTGGACCACCTGTCCAAAATACTGCCCCTCATCAGAAGGAAAACTATAACTCTGACAACCTCCTTGTCGTCCATGTCACCTTGGAAGCCTGGAATGATAACTGTCTCCTGAATGAGGCTGTCGTTATCATATCCCTAGAACATCCACTTATGTTCTAAAACTGCTTCCGACTGTTTCTCCAGGATTGGATTAATGTCAACTTATTGCATCTAGTGCAAGAACAACATCTGGTGTGGTACTTGACATCTCACGATTGACTCAATTGCCTGAGCAAGTGATCTGCCAATCATGCCCGTCCCTCTCCCCTTTAGTCTGTAAGACACCTTTGGAGAGGGTGACTCCATTACCTGCAGGTACACTACCGTGCCAGGAGTCGTCCATCCTAAATACTCTTAGAATGCTGTCAAGTACCCTGATTGGGAAACCACCCAAATCTAGATCTAAGACCATAGATCTAGTAACCAGTATGTCTGATATAAGATCCATTTCCATTGTGGAGAAACAACTGTGTGACGACCAAAGTATAACCGATCGTAGTGTAGGAGTTTCCTTTCCTACTCTGTGTATATCACCCAAATACCAGGATATCACACCCTACTACCTTCTCAACAGATCCATCCCCTATTCTGATGAAGTCAAACCCATGACTGTCACGTCAGAAATAGATGATCTATCTCCGCTACATCTGCTCTAGTCTATAAATAGACATAAGCAACCTGTCCACCAATGCTTCCGCTGCTCCCACTGACTACGACAACCCTCTGGCAGAGTCATATAGACGTACACTTCTAAAACTGGTTTAGAACGACGCTATACTCATCCTCCCGCCGGGTCTCGTAACCTGGAACAACAGCAATGGCAATTGTGGGTAAACAAGAACTTCCCTGTCACCGTCCTTGAGGCTACCGTAGTGCCTCTCGGGTGCCTGAAGTTACCCACCTTATCTGCGGAGTGGCCAATGGAATGTCAATCCAGATTGAAACTTTAGGTTCCTTATCAAATCTTCAGTAATCGTTTGTGGTTCTGGAATCACTTCCAGTTCTACCATACTCCCACTACTGTTTTCTGAAAAAATCCATTTTTAATAAAACTGTGGCGAGTCTAGAACAATATCGCTATTGTTCATCCAGATGGTAGAAAGTCAACCCTCGTCATAGCCTGGGTCAACCCACAAACAGCCATTACAGAAACGTGCCTTGAGTTGTCCAGTGTCTGGTTTTAATCATAAACCGGACAACTCCCCGTACCTTAACATCGTTAAGATATGAACTGTTCTATATCCAATATAGAAACAGAGGCACTGATTTAATTGAACCAGATTCAAATCATGCAGCTGTCCCCAGCGCATGTCAACTAAATGGAAGGAGGCCGATCAGCGTTACTCAACTTAGGAATGCTTCCAATCATGAGTAACCTGAAAGAGAAGCAAGATCTCTTAAATCATTACTATCAACTGAATACCGTACACAAGTATCTACATCTTCGATCTCTTTGAAGAATCCCGATACTTGCTACACTTGGTTCTCTACTCTATTCAAATACCTATAACTTCTCAAAATTTGGACCCTGTGTTTCCACGAAACACCTGTCTAAAAACTAGAGAAGTCATAAGTAAACCGAATATAGTACGAGGACCAACCCCTCTGTCCTGATGGACCCTGGACAACATACAACACTCTGTACAAGTCCCTTGAGTCTGATAACTCATTCACTGTGTGTCGTAGGTTGAAAACTGTACTTATGGTTAAGAAGAATTACACCGCTGTTTAATGCTCCTTACCTAACCATCCACTGATATAGGTAAATGTCGTAGACATAATTTCAGAAAGGTATATCTCACTCTATGAAAATAGACGTACAGATATATCAATTTGAAATTGGTGCATAACAGCGGATATTCAAAACCAAATATTTGCCGACCGGCAAACAGCCCAGGTGATTTCCTCAAATATCACTGATTACAAAGAATCCCGATATAATGAGGATAATCACCCAATTCCCAATAACTTACTCCCACTCATCATCTGTAAAACCATACAGATGTGAGAATCGTACCTGGTAAATACATACCCTGGAGTAAGTATCTAATCGGGAAATCAGTTTTCCTTTAACTGTACACAGTGAACCTGAAACATTGAAATGTTCCGATGGGGTATCCCGGTATTCCTAGTAATGCCTCTACCATTATCCAGATTCACAACTATAACCGTATAATTCTTTGCCACCTCTCCAAATCCCTTCATATGCCTTTAGTCTTTACCTTCTGCACAACCTTTTAGGCCAAATGGTTTTATTCCTTCCCTACCGTTCGGCACCAGCCTATGATTTGGAAGAAGACTATCCAATAAGCATAATGGGTGTACTGTCCCAATCCTAGGAACACTCGCAATGAGAGAGGGTGAAGATAAAAGACAACCGAATGAACCTTATTCCTATTTCTCCTGAACCAGAATCCATCCCCGAACTGGAACAAGTTCCATTCGAGTTCGTATATAACCATACGATGGAGTATCCAAATAAACTGTGGATCTTCGTAGTGATACGGAGTGTCCTGGAGAAATACAAAGGTGATGTGGGAGTGGTAACGAAATATTTGGTTTGGTCGTGAATATCTGTTGCAATTTACTTTGCCCTCTTACTAATCCCTTACTTTGTCTGAACTTAATACCTTCTGCACACCATCGTTATGCTAATTGGTTTTCTTCATTCCCTACCGGTCGGCACCAGCCTAAGGTTTGGAAGAAGACAATCCAATTTGCGTAATAGGTGTACTACCCCTAAACCAAGGAGTACTCGTAACCTGAGAGAGGGTAAAAGGAAAAGACAACTGAATAATCCTATCCGTTTTCTCCAGAACCGGAAACCATCCTCGAATAAATTCTTTCGAGTTCGTATCTAACCATACGATGGTTTTGTCCAATGGAAGTGGACGTTCGTGGTAAACCGGGGTGTCCTGGAGAAAAGGGTAAAAGTAGGAGTGGCAATGAGGTTTGCAACTCTGACAATCCAAAAGCCGGTGTTAAAGAAGGTTCGGTCAACTTGGTCACTGAGTCAAAGTCTTAGGGTCGGGTCAATGGTCGCTGCCAAAGAGAGAGAGAAAAGAAAACACTCAGCGTGCACTCTAACCTAGATCAGAATGGTCACCAATTTATCTAATCTGGAATCCTCCCACTGTACCTCAAATTCTCCTCCAAACCTGAAAGAAGAATTAGTCGGGGTTACCCGAGGAGTAAACTAACTCATCAGTGGGAATCGGGATCCAACTCTCATCGCATGACAACGTGACGGAATCCGCTCACGTCATCACACTCCAGAAGGTATGCGCATATCTGGAAAGTTTCAGTTCTTTTGAAACTCCCGATGTGATTTCTGCCCCATGCTCTTATGACCTTGACTAAGGCCAACAAATCATAAGTCACATGTCAAGTTCTACCCGTCATTATCCAGGTTGATTTGAATCCACCCGTACAAGCCCTTGACTAGGGCCAACAAGGCTATACGACTGTCCCAAACCAACGCATCTATCTATGCAGCATATGAACACCCAACAGCTACCAAACACTGTGCCTTGACTATGGCCAACAAACACAGCTTGAATACTATTGACTACCCATATGAAACGACGGAGGGCTACGAATGGTTTCTGGCGAAAACCTTTAACGTAGTGAACTTGATATCGTTGAAGGAACGGATAGCTTTTTGAAAATATAGTGACGAAAAACGTTGCTAAAGAGGTCACTCCCGGTGAAGGGATCTCGGCTCTTTCCCCGTAGAATGGGGTGCAGGATATTCCAACTGAATACCACGGTGCAAAGCAAAAGTAATCGGCTATAGTGAAGTTAATGCCCTGACGCAAACTTCTGTCCAAGGGGTCACTCCCGGTGAAGGGATCTCGGCCCTTGCCTCGTCGACTGAGGAGCAGGATATTCCAATGAATACCACGATGCAAAACAAAAGTGAACGTCCTTGCAATAACAGCTTTTTGAAAAGTGTTCCAACAACATCAGATTAGGTTTGTTTTTAAACTTGCATTGATCCGAATCAATGCAGTCCCATCAATTGATCACACCAAAAAGAACGAAAATATAGTGATGTACGTATATGCCATCCGCATTCGCCACTGGGTCCCGTCATTACCCGTTAGGTTAGCTAACTAACGACAGAGCGGGGACTGGACTAGCGCGGATGCAAAACTTATACAACATCTACTAATATATATACCAATATATTATATTCGCTCAAGGCATGAATAAAATGCAACATCACGGAGAAGTACAGCATCACAGAAACAATACAGATATCTGGGATCCCCGGGTTTCACAGAGCCACTACTGAAACCCGACGTTCCCCTGGTCGTGCGGATAGCCTGTGCAATGAAAACCTAGACCCCTACGGGCGCGGCAAGTCACCCGCCAAAACCTGAAGCGAGGCAGCCCCCTTCAGCGCCGTGAATGGACCACCCAGCACTTCACGGAATCCGGTAACTTGGGCACCCCTCCTGGGTCAACCTGTACCCCCTACGAGTGCGGCGAATAGCCCGCCAATCCTAGAGTGAAGCCCCCTCCGTCTCAATGCCATGAGATGCGGGCTTGTTGCCCTCCAGAACCCGGCTATCCGTGCACCCCTCCTGCGGGGCAATCCTAGTACAGAAAGTAAAATATACATACAACGGGTACATCGACCGCAACCAGGTCGTGCCCCAAAATAATAATACAAACAGGCAGTGACGGCAGTCCACATGTCGGACGCTCGCCCCGCAATATCAAATGTACAAAATACAACAGAACTGTACTAGCATTGCATCCAGGCTATCCCTACGACCGATCCGCAACATCACAGCAAATACATAGAACATCAACGTGAAAGTCACGTTCGCAAATCCGTCTAACCGGGCTATAGCGGTTAGACCGGATTTACCGATCGAGTGACATTCACGGTCGCAGATATAATGTAAATACTGTGAAAAATGTGTTTAAAATATCCGATCGATCAAAAATTAACAAGTGGGCCCCCAATCAAAACTGTAGCACTCACAGAAAACCTGGGCCCAATTTTAATATTCCAAAACCCATATTTTAAGCCCAGAAGGCCTCTGTAAAAAATTGGTGAAGTGATCTCCACAGTGCGCGGCGGAAGGGCAGCGGGAAGGGGGGTTTTCGCGGCGGTTCCGCGCTCCCACTGTGGAGTTACTTCGTCGAATTTTTACAGAGCTCTTAGATTTTCCAGTACATCAATATTTTACAACCTGAAAAATTTTTCGACACCAAAAATTTCCAACAGAAAACTGATGCTAACAAAAATGTAGTTTTGGAACATTCGATCGATCGAAACAGAAAAACACACTACACAAAGCTAGACTAAGTTAATGGGGAGGCTCTGATACCACTGTAAGTGCACGGCGGCGCCCCGGCCGTCGATCCGACGCCGGAAAGCGGAAGCGGTGATAAACTTAAATTTTGCGGACTTAGCAAACCGGCACCACCGCGCACTAAACATCCGGATCGAACCATTAACTAGTCCTAGCTACCAACAAGAAAGGGAATAGAGATATACCGACGATCCAAGTCCTCCGGTCTTCTCGTCATGGTCCCGATCTCCTGCGGAAAAGTCGCGTCTCCTCCTTGTTGCCGGAAGTGCACCACATCGCCTACTTTGTTTACGGGCTCCCACCTCAATGCCGAGGCAACTCGGGCACGAAGCCGGCTACTCGACGTGCCCAAGGTTCGCTGTAGAATATGTAGTCCTCAAGTCTCACTTTGGGGTTCATGGAGATGCCATTTTAGGTGGAGGGATGATACAAGAACAATGTGGAGGAACTAGTGGGTATTTTGGAGCATGATATGAACTAAAAATACACACACACAATTTTTTTGGACAACCCTTGCACATAGTGGCCGGCCACAAGAGATGATGGAGGGAGTGAATGAGAGTGAGGGAGTGATATGAAAAAACAAAAGATCAAACCACAACCATAATCAAAAGAGAGAGAGAAAGGAATGGTTAAGATAATCAACCATGATCACAAAGCAATGCCAACACTCCACACAACCATCATCAACAACCATGATGCTAACAAAGTCAAGCCATCATGAAGTATGAAGTCAAGCAAGTCAATGGATGGTGCACCATCATGAAGACTATCATGATGCTATAAAAAGCAAAGACCCCCCTCCACAAATGCCTATTTGCAACAATGCAAATAAACCCTCCTCCACCAATCTTCGGCCAATGAACGGAATAAAGGAAATTGGTCGAAACGGAAAGCAAACTGGCAACTCCAGAAAACTGGTCCCGTAATAAATTACAGGAAAACCCCGATACTGTGCATACACACCTGCATCTGTATTTCGACCGAAATACAAATGCAATGAGACAAAATCTACACTGTACTATACTAGGATCCGGCTTATACCAAAACCGGCTAGTAATATCTGTTCGATCCTGATCCGTGCAATACCGCACGTATCTGATCGAACCCTGCCATATATCCATACGGCCTATAGTACAGACTGTCCGATCCTGATCCGTGCAATACCGCACGTATCTGATCGGACCTTGCCATATCTCCATACGGCCTCTACAACCTTTCGCCCGAAAGCTGAGTAACTGAATGTGGGGGACTCTAAAGACTCGTCAACACCTTGGTTGTGGATTTAACCACTAGCACGTCAGAGGTATAAGCCAATACGTGACGGGCTACCAGGTACTGACCAAATGGGACGTCGATGAGGAAGCTCACCCCGACACCCAACTGAGCCTGTCAGTGACAATATCCGTGCAGTCCGGTCCGTTCGTCTATGAGTATCGCATGGCGGGCCTAGGGGGTTGGTAAAAGTCAGACCCCCAAAAGCGGTACAAGTCGTGTCGGAGTGTAGCCCAGAACACCCTGAGATACTACTGGAATACCTACCAGTAAATCTCCTTGCCTTGGCCAAGGACTTTGTGTAATGGCTCTCCTAGACACAGCACGACCTCACCCCCAATACCGAGAGAGACGAACCCCTGAAGATACGCTCACTGCCTCCATGTGGCTCGGGACTGTACCCAACTAAAACCTGTTTGCACGACTCCTTTAAGCCGTGGTAGGGTAGTAATCAAAGTACAGTGGGAACTCACACGAGACAAATGACGATCCCCAGGTCGATGAACTAACCTGCACACATGTCACCAGGGAACTGCCATCTGACGTCTGGTATATGACCAACTGGCATGTTCCCGGCGAGTCCTGTCCGGTGTACTCATAACCCAATGAGCACCTGTATACATCTTAGGTGATCCAACTGACACCAGTGGCTTATGAGACCGGCCACCGCCCCTCGTCGGGGTCTCGACTGTATACACTAGTCTACTAATGGAGTATCGATGCCCAGTCTCGAAACTCCCACGACTAGGGACCTTTTAAGGATAAGCTTATAGACCCCCAGCTCCCACTTATATGATCGCCCTCATACTGCTGGTGGTCAAGCAAGAATCCTAGGGGCTCTATCAACGTGTAATAGCGACATGTCAGGTCACTTAAAAAAGTACACGATGATAAAGGTAAACCAGATAGCATACTATCATCTCGAGTAAGACTGTCCTAGGGGATAGGTCCTCCCTCAATCATTACAATCACGTACCTGTGACCTAATAATTGACTTTGAGGGCACTATCTCCAACAGATATCATATATAGATATTGTACATTCGTCAGACGCAATAATAGCTATTCTAGATCACAGATGAACATATTGGATTTTCTACGAATCCGCATTCCTTTTGAGCCTGCAAAGAAAGACGGATTATGTAGTCGTGATAAATAGCCAAAACCCCAGCCTAGACCCCTACGGGTACGACAAACTACCCGCCAAGTACCCGAAGTGAAGCGGTCTCCCTCAACGACGTGAGTAGGACACTAAGCACTTCAAAGTACCCGGTAGTTTGTGCACCCCACCTTGGGTCTATCCTAGGAGCAGAAAACAGTAAATGAAATAATACAACGGTGGGTACAACCTCAACCTGGATATTCCCCGCAAAAGAATATTACAACAAATTACAAGTTAAATTTGAATGAAAGAAACACTCGTCTCACATCCTCGGCTATCCATTCACGACAATCCAACAAGTCCACATTCACAAACCAGTAAAAACCATTACAGAAATATGCAGTCTCCTGCTAACCGACATACTAGCAGTTAGGGGAGGTTTACGAACACATTAAACACAACAAAGATATAATCAAGTTAGCCGAACATCTTAGAATTTCGATCAAGCAACACAAATGAATCTACTCCAAACAATTCTCTGTGCACATAAAACCTGAGCAGAAACAAAACATCCCAGAAAACACAACATCAACACAGAATAATAACTAAGCAAATTTGGGTTGACTCGGAGTCAACTCGGCCGCGGATCCACGGCGGATCGCTTGGATCGGCGGCGGTTCCGCGGCGCTATGGTCGAGTCATAGTCCTAAATTTCTTCACAATTCTTAAAATTCCCTGCTTGTATTTTTAAGGGTCCCTGAAAAATTTTTAGACCCCGTTTTAAAAACGGCAGAAACATGGTGAAAATGATGTTTTTTCGGGTTTGTTTTGCGATCGAATTTCTAACGACTTTGCTAACATGTTAGTTATGGTTTAGCTAGGCTCTGATACCACTGTATGTCGACGTTAGACACCCCCATGATGCGGGGAGGTGGAATAGGTAAAACAATCATTTTGTTTGAGTTAACATCGACTAACATTACAGATCTTTGCTAAACCCTAACTAACAACTATATAGAAGTGATTAACTACTATGATAGATGATTATACATCTAGATTCTAGTCCTTCTTATTCTTGTTGTTCACCTCCTCGTCGGCCTCCTCGATGTGATAGAAGATCCACCCGAGAGCTCCTTCTCAAAGCTTTAACCTCTCACTTGAGGTAACTAGGTGACTATGATTGCTAATCAAGGTAACCTAGAGGATATAGAAGAGGACTAGGGATCTATTAGTCTTGCTAACCCTTAGATCTCAATACATGCGAGGATTAGGGTTAGTTCTTTGAAGAGAGAGAACTTGAGGAGAGAGAATGTGAAAGTGAGAATCATAATGAATTCTAACTCAATTGTGAATATATGAAGCATGATAATTATCTAAATGAATAACATATGATAATATAAACCATGCTTCATTAACTCACTTTGGGTGAATCATCTCATGAGTCATTAAGCAATAAAAGCTTCATTAACTCGTTTGGATGAATCACTACATGAGTCACTAATCCATTTGATGCAAATTCCACCTCATCTATCATCTAGAAGCTTCTCGACTAATTACGAAAATTCCCCTCCCATCCGTGAAAACACGGAAATACTGAGACTTTATAAATCCAATAATCCAATACAAGAATCCGGCTTAAACTATAGCCGGCTAGTAAAAACTGTCCGAACATCGCACGTGCATAAATACACGTATGTGTCCAAACCTTTGTCGTAAAACCTTACGACATCTATATCGTTACGCCTGAAGCAGGGAAACTCTCTGTGTGGGACTCTAAAGACTCGACTACTACGCTGGCAGTGGGTTTAACAACAGGCCGCAAGCGATATTAGCTGTACGTAACGGTCCCCAGGTAGTTGTCGATAAGAAGGCCGATAAGGAAACCCATCCGAACTCTTATTGAGCCTGATGTGACAATCTCCGTACAGTCCAGTCTGTTCGTCTAGGACTATCGCATATCGGGCCTAGTGGGCGGCAAGCGTCGGTCCCCTAAAAACGGTATTAGTCGTGTAGGAGTGAAGCCCATTACACCTTGAGAAGCTACTGGAAATCCTACCAGTAAATCTTGTTTGCCCTGGCCAGGGACTTTTCGTAATGGCTCTCCAAACACAGCGCGATATCAACTCCCAATACCGGGAGAGACGAATCCTATCTAACCGCCACTGTCTCCAAGTGCTTTGGGACTGCACCCAACCGCTACCTGTTTGCATGACTCCTTTGAGCCGTGGTAGGGTAGCAATCTATGAACAGTGGGAACACACTCGAGACGAAGCAGCAGTGTCAAGTCAGTGGACTATGCTGTACTCATGTCACCTGGGAACTGTTAACTAACGACGGGTGTAATACCAACCAACAGTTCCCTGCGAGTTCTGTCCGGTGTACCCGTAACCCAACGAGCACCTATATACTATCTCCAGTACAACATACTGGTGGCTGTGGGACATACCGTCTCCCCAACAGGGATGAGAAGCGTACATACTAGTCTACTCCGGAGTATCGATGCCCAATCTCGATAATCCTACGACTAGGGACCTGAAAAATGATGTGCTTGTAGACTACCCAGCCCCCACTAGTGTGACTGCCTTCACAACGCTGGCAGTCAAGCTAGATCCTAAGGGCTCTACCAATATGCATTCGCGATATGCTAACATATACACATATTAAGATAGATATAAACCAAGTAGCATACTACTATGTTGAGCGAGACTGTTAATATAACTGTGAATATCCCAAGCTTCCATTAAGTAATATACAAACTAGTATGATACAATAATGGCCCCTAGGGCATATACACTAACATATGTGATATAGCCGGGTTATCTAATCAAGTGTTGATTCGGTAAATCGATATTATTGATATTAGTCAGTTGTATGAGATATAGCCGGATTATTAAATCAAGTGTTGATTTAATAATTTAATGTATAATTATATATTTGATATATTACATTACATTAACTAATATTAGCTCACTTAAGATTTCTTATCTCACTTGATGTGCACATTGTATATATGTGATATATATATATATATTTGTGTACATGTATTTGTCATGCTAGGTTACACATGCAATATAGTTGTATGAGACTTACACCATGCTAGGGTTAGGTTAAGGTTTTATTTATTATTAAGTAAATTCAAAAATGGTGGAATTAGTCATGGTTAGGGTTCGTAGAAACTTGTAGAACCATTGACTTTCTCCACCTCTTTTGTTTACTTAAAGATATTTGTTAACCTAACCTTTAACCCTTAGCCATAGTTTAGTCTCTACAAGGGTTGGTGTATGTGATATACTCACCATGGTTGCATTTCTAACCTCACTTGATTATTCTTCACTTGGTTAATGATCATGAGAGTTTTTCTTCTTCTGCATCCTCAAAAAGCTTTCTAGCTTCAATGGAGATGTGAGGAAAAATGTGAGAAAATCATTTCTAATGTGAGCAAAATTCCTACTTCATCATCCTCTACTACTTGCCATTTAGTATAAGGTATTTGCTTCACTAATTTCACAATTAGTGAAGAGATGGCTTGGGTTAGTGTCTCCTCGACGTAGATCATTTTCGGCCTCGAAGACTTCGATGCAAGCATGTTCATTTCTTCATGTGGAGCCTCTCTAGAGTCCGAGTGTTCATGATCGCAGCGAAGGGACGACTACACGGAGCTAATGAAGTGAAGGACCTGTCTACAAATTGTAGGGTTTTCCTTAGCACTACTACTAGGGTTTGGTAGCATCACACATGCCATATTAAAATTTTATAGGGCGCTAAAGAAACTATCCTAAGGATCAAACTAGAAAAACTAGGGTAACACTAAACTTTAACACAATCCACAAGTAGTTAAGTGCTAGGTTTAAAGAATACAACCTTTGTAGTTCCTTTAGCTAGACTCCTTGGCTACTTGAGTGTTGGAAGAAGCTTTATTGAGATTCTCCAAGTCCACGACGATCCACCCGGAGTCCACTTTGTCCAAGCTCAAAGCTCCACTTGATCAAGATGATGAAGTTGAAGATAATACTCTAAACTAGTGGGCAAGAGTATTATAGAATGATGATGTGGTTTGTTTTCTCACTTCAAAACCCTAACTTGATCACTCTTTTGTTCACTATCAAAACCTAGAGAGCAAGAGAGTGAGGAAGAAGAAGATGGCAAATGAGAGGCTCAAGATAATGATAAGTGTTAGGATAAAAATAAGAAAAGAAAATATATATATTTTCTCCCTATCATTCTTAACCCTAGTTAATAAATATCTAGATATTTCATTTGGAACAATAATGGCCATGGAAAGATAACTCAAGGTTAACAAATGGTTTAGTGGATGAATAAAATAATGAACCATGATAGATTTTTCCATTTCCATTAATCCAAAAATAAATATCAACATATTTACAAAGGTGTGAGTCTTATATTGCCACCATCCAATGTATCAACAACCTTGATAGAAATGTGTATGCATGTACGTGTGCATGCACATCCATATGTGCATCAATGTAAACATGTGCATACATGCATGCATACAACAAAAGACAAAAGGGTCTAAAGTGAAAATGCTAATGGTCAATGTTAAATCAACACTTGATTTAGCAAACCGGTCATATCACATATGACCCGACCAATAGAAAACTGCCCGATTAATATATGGTATCACATACGCGCATTTAATCGGGTCCCCGTGCATATCTCATATGCACACCACATCTTTTCGCCTAGACTATGTAACTCCATTGTGGGACCCTAAGACTTGTCAATTCGCCGGCAGTGGGTGATGATCATATTAAGCACCCCCAAGCCGCAAGAGGTCAGCTAAACGTAACGACCACCCGAGTATTGAGCGATCAGAAGAAAACAAGCGAACCTGTCACAACTCCCGTCGAGCCAACCGGCAACACTACCGTACAGTACAGTCTCATCGTCAGATATGCTGCATATTGAGTCTAGGGATGGTAACGTCGACCACAATAACTCAATAAGTCGTGCCGATGAATGGTCTATAACAGATCGAGAAATTACTGATAACACTTATCAGTAAATCTCAACATCCCTGGCTAGGGACTTACTGATATAACCAATCGAGCACAGCACAGCATCAACTCCCAATACCGGGAGAGACGAAACCCCTCCTATCGCTTATCGTCTCCATGTATCTCAGGACTGTACCCAAAAGCCACCTGTTTGCAAGACTCAGTAGAGCCGTAGTAAGGGGGTAATCAAAGTACAGTGGGAGAACACACAAGACTCTATGACGATCTCGGGTCTACAGACTAACCTGCACTAGCGTCACCTAAGAACTGCTATCCGACGATAGATATAATACCATATAGCAGTTCTCGGCAAGTCCGTCCAGTGTACCCAATCTCCACTGAGCACCCGTATATGATCTCGATGTTAAACATCAATGGATGTGGGAACATCCATCGCCCATCATATGGGTCTAGTATCATATACTCTAGTCTACTCTAGTATATCGATGCCCCATCTCGATACACCTACGACTAGGGACATTTTAGGATATCTTATAAACTACAAACGTCCCACTAGTATGATCTCCATCATAATCGTAGTAGTCAAGCAAATATCCTCAGGGCTTTTTCAACATGTGTAATTGAATAAAAGCATGATCAAGTCAACATGTCAGATAAAGAAGAACCAGATAGCATACTATCATGTCGAACAAGAATGCACACTGAATATATATAGATGTATAAATGCATCCACTATCATATAATGGCCTCTAGGGCATACATATATCCAACAATCTCCCACTTGCACTAAGGCCAGTTATTGGCGTATCTCATACCCAACATCTCAAAAAGTCGCTCATCCTGCGGCTGAGGGAGGGCCTTGGTGAGTGGATCTGCAGTGTTGTTCTTTGTGTCTACTCTCCTAATCTCGATCTCGAGGCGATCTACAATCTCCCAGATCAAATGAAAGCGCGTTAGGATTTGTCTAGACCGCTGATGGGACCTGGGCTCCTTGGCTAACGCCATAGCCCAATTATTATCACAATATAGTGGTATTGGATCAATAATGGTTGGAACTACTCCTAGCTCCGAGACGAACATCCTCATCATGACGGCTTCCTTGGCGGCATCATTCGCAGTAATGTAGTCAGCTTCCATCGTAGAGTCTGCAACGGTATCCTGTTTGGAACTCTTCCAACTTACCGCCCCTCTATTGAGGGTAAAAACAAACCCAGAGATAGATTTGTTGTCGTCCTTATCACTCTGGAAGCTCGAATCGGTAAAGGCCTCCATTTGGAGATCTCCATTACCATACACCAAGAAAAATTCTTTAGTCCTTCGCAAGTACTTAAGAATGTTCTTCACAGCTATCCAGTGATTCTCCCCTGGGTTGGATTAATACTTGCTTACTACACTAAGTGCATAAGCTACATCTGGGCATGAACATAACATCGCTTACATTGTAGATCCTACAGCCGAAGCATAGGGTATAATGCTCATGCGAGTTCTCCTTTCATCGGTCTTTGGGCAAAAGTCCTTGGAGAGAGTGACTCCATAGGAAGCGGGTAAGGCACCCCGCTTGGAGTCTTCCATACTAAACCTTTTTAGGATGGTGTTGATGTACCTGGTTTGGGACAATCCCAATAACTTCTTGGATCTATCCCTATAGATCTTAATGCCCAGTATGTATGTGGCATCACCCAGGTCCTTCATGGAGAACCTTAGTGATAAGAAAGATTTGACCGACTGTAGCATAGGAATATCATTTCCTATCAGAAGAATGTCATCCGCGTACAATACGAGGAATGTGACAGCTCTCCCTACAGTCTTCTTATAAGCACAAGGTTCATCTGGATTTTTGATGTAATCAAACTCTTTGATAACATCATCAAAATAGATGTTCCAACTCTGTGATGCCTGCTTTAATCCATAAGTGGATTTAAGCAATCTACATGCTTTCCCGCTGCTCCCACTGTCAATGAAGCCTTCTGGCTGATCCATATAAACGCATTCTTCTAAATCTCCATTTAGAAATGCAGTTTTAACGTCCATCTGCCAGATTTCATAGTCGTAGTGAGCAGCAATAGCAAGTAGGATACGAATGGATTTAAGCATGGCTACGGGAGAAAAAGTTTCGTCATAGTCCAGACCTGGTCTTTGACGAAAACCCATCGCCACAAGTTTTGCCTTATAAGTCTCCACCTGCCCATCTACACCAATCTTTCTTTTAAAGATCCATTTGCATCCTACGGGTTTTACCCCAGGGGGTACAACGTCCAAAGTCCATACTTTGTTGGTGTACATAGACTCCATTTCAGATCTCATAGCATCCAGCCACTTCACAGAGTCTCCACTCGTGATAGCTTGCTGAAAACTGGTAGGATCATCATCCTCCATGATGCAGTCTTCTCTATCACCATCAATGAGGAAACCGCAGTACCTCTCCGGTGAGCGAGATGTCCTACCAGACCTACGGAGGGGCCGAGGTTCATCAGTTTCTGTTGCAACAGCCGGTTCAACCAAGTCATCATTTGTAATTTGTATTTCTAGAACTTCTTCTAGGTCTACCACACTGCCATCTTTATCATTTGTAAAAAACACTTTTTCTAAAAATGTGGCATGCTGAGAAACAAACACCTTTTGTTCCTCCTTGTGGTAGAATAGATATCCATAAGAATTCTTTGGATATCCCACAAAATTACACATGACTGACCGTGTCTCGAGTTTTTCCGGATTCTGCTTTTTAACATAGGCCGGACAACCCCAAATCTTAATTCGTTTAAGAGATGGTCTCTTCCCATGCCTTATCTCATATGGCGTGGTAGTCACGGTTTTGGTTGGGACCCTGTTCAGTAGAAACCCTGCAGTCTCCAATGCATGCCCCTAAAGTGAGACGGGTAACTCAGCATCACTCATCATAACCATACCTAATAGGGTCCGATCAGACGTTCTGACACACCGTTGTGCTGTGGTGTGTAAGGAGGAGTGATCTGAGAGAGAATCCCATTCTCTTTTACGAAGTCTGCAAACTCTGTACTGAGATACTCCCCACCTTGATCTGATCGAAGCATTTTGATGCTCAAGCCGGTTTGCTCTTCTACTTCGAGTTTATATTCAGTGAATTTCTCGAAAGCTTCGGACTTGTGCTTTAATAAAAATACATGACCGAATCTTGAGAAATCATCAGTGAAAGTAATAAAGTATGAAAAACCACCTCTAGACTGTGTAGACATTGGCCCACATACATCACTATGTATGAGGCCTAAGAGCTCAGTAGCTCTTTCTCCATGTCCTGTAAATGGACTTCTGGTCATTTTACCCTTGATACAAGACCGGGAAGTCGCATAAGATTTATATTCAAAGGGGTTTAAATATCCATCTTTGTGTAACTTGTTTAGACTTGTTTCGTTAATATGACCAAGTCTACAGTGCCAAAGAAAAGCTTCATTTATTTCTGAAAGTTTTTTTTTATTAGTGTGTTGTATGCTGAAAACTGTGTGTTGATTTAGGACGTATATCCCGTTATTAAGTGTACCATACCCAACCAACATTTGATTCAGGTGAATGTTCATAACATTGTTCTGCAATACAAAATTATATCCTTTATTGTCTAACAAAGAAACGTATATTATATTATAAAGCATACTGGGTACATAATAACATGGGTTCAAAACCAATATACATCCAGACGGTAACCCCAAGTGATACTCTCCCACTGCAACTGTATATACATTGGAACCATTTTCAACCCGGAGAGTATGGTCACCTGTCTTCAAAACCTTGCTATTTATCGGCCCCTGCATAGAATTGCAAATGTGAGAACATGAACCGGTAACTAATACCCAGGAAGCAGAGTTTATTTAAGAACATTTTTCTGTCACAAACACATCTGAAGCGGAAGCATCCCCATGCTTCTTCTTCTTGAGCTCCAAGTACTCAGTGCAGTTGTGCTTCCAGTGTCCCGCTTTGTAGCAGTGATAGCATTCACCTTTCCCCGATTCTCCAGCCGTGGACTTGTCTTTCCCCTTAGCCTTTTTGACTCCACCAATAGGTTTGGTGGGTTTCATCTTCATCTTTCCCTTTGCTTTAGCCTTCGGGCGAGAGGAAGAAGATGGCCCAACCTTCAAAACGGGAGTCTTCACTTACTTCAGCGTGCTCTCTGCACTCCTTAACATATTAAGGAGTTCAGGTAGTTCCTTATCCATGTTGTGCATGTTGAAGTTAACTATAAATTAAGCAAAGGTAGAGGGGAGAGACTGCAGAATAATATCAGTATATTGCTCATTGTCTATTGTCCACCCAAGGTCCTCAAGCTCTTCTATAAGAGCTATCATCTTCAGAACATGGTCCCCTACTACTGGTTTTCCAGGGGCCATCCACATCTGAAACAGCTTTCTGGATGCTTCGTATCGTAAGACACAAGATTGCTCTCCATACAACTCCTTTGTATGGAGAAATATAGCTTGGACGTCCATATTCTCGTGCTGCTTCTGATGTGTGTTATCCATCGATGCAAGCGCGAGGCATTTAGCCGTGGCACAGTCAGCGTACCATGACATGCGGACTTCAATATCCGCAACTGAAGATTTAGGAACTGGGACGGGTGGGGCTGGAGCCGTGAGGACATATAATACCTTATCATAAGTCAAGGCAATGTTAACGTTCCTCAGACAGTCTTTATAATTGGTCCCATTCAGTTTATTTTTATCTACTAGAAGCTTGAGTCCTGTCATTGGTATCTGCCATTAAGAGAGAGAAAAGAATACACTGAGCGAAAGCTCTTGCAAAGATCAGATTGGTTATTATCTTATCTAATCGATGTCTCCTACTGCTTTTATCAAATTTCCCCTCAAAGCTTAAAAGAAAAACTATCCAGGATTAATTATAGTCTACAACTTCACTAACCATTCACCCAGGCCAGTGTCGGTAATTGAAGGAGGTTCCCCGTGCTTTCGCACGGACCTTATTAATATAAACCTGGTCTTCCCAGAGGCGTAGCCTCATTAACACCTTTTTAGATACCTAATGGGTTAGCTAATTGTAAACTGCAAAGCACTCCTGGGAGCAACTGTTGTCTACAGTGGGATCGAGATCCAACCATCATATGGAAGGTATGTAATCTCATTTCAAATTTCAACTCTTGAAATTCCGATATGGTTTTTATCCCTAGCACTCATGACCTTGGCTATGGTCAAAAAATCACAAGCACTGGCCAAGTTCAACCCGTCATTTCTGTACGGTTTCCTTAACACCTCGTTTAGTGTTTGAAAGCATCACATATGCCATAACTTCAATTTATGAGGTGCTAAGTAAACTAAACTAGGAATCGAACTAGAATTATGAAGTAACAATTAAAATTATCATATCTAAAAGATAATTTATACTAAGTGGAGAGACTACAACCTTTGTAGACCTCCTAAGATGACTCCTTTGGTTTGGAAAGGTTCGCTTGATCACCTCCAAGTCCACGACGACCCTCCCGAAGTCCTTTGCCTTAAGCTTGTTGTTTCACTTGATCTTTGAAAACCTTGAAGCAAAACACCATACACAAAGTAGCAAGGGTTGTGTAGGATGATGAAGTGGTTGCTAATCTCAATTAATACCCTTTCTTTTTATTTATCTAACACAATTTAACACCCAAGAAAGAGCTAGAGAGAGGAAGAAGAAGATGGCTTAATCTTTTTTCTTTTGGAATGAATAATGCAAAATGAAAAAGAGAGAGAGAGAGATAATATCAAAAGAATAACCATAGTTAATAAAAATATCTAGATATTTTCATCTTGAGTTAAAGGCAAAGGAAAAATAAACCATGGTTGAGTCAAAGTCAACCATGGAAATATGTAGAAGAAATGAGTCAAGAATAAGAAATGAGTAATTTTCTATTTTTCCTTTATCTTTAACTTTATTTAAAAATTTCCATATATATATTTATCTACCATGTGATTCTTATATTTCCATCTACCTTGTATCATCAACCATGATACATTTGCATGTATGCATGTGTGTATGCACATCATCATGTACATATACATGCATGCATCCATCAAAAGAAAATGGTTTAAATAAATGAGATAAAAGTCAATATTAAATCAACACTTGATTTAATAATCCGGTCATATATCATACGACCCGACTAGTATAAAATGCCCGATTAAAATACAGTATCACATACTCGTATTTAATCGAGCTTCCGCACATATCTCATATGCGCACCACTTCGTTTCGCCTGAGCCGAGAAACTGCTATGTGGGACTGTAAGACTCGTCAATACGCCAGCAGTAGGTGATGATCATATCAAACACCCATAAGCCACAAGCGGTCAGCTAAACGTAACGGCCACCCGGGTATTGAGCTATCAGAAGAAGAACAAGTGAACCTGTCAAAACTCCTGTCAATCCAACTTGCAACACTTACCGTACAGTCCGGTCTCTTCGTCAGATATGCTACATATCGAGTCTAGAGATGGAATCGTCGACCCCAATAACTCAATAAGTCATGCCGGTATATGGTCTATAACAGATCGAGAAACTTACTGATAACACTTATCAGTAATATCTCAGCAGCCCTGGCCAGGGACTTCCCGTTATAGCCAATCGTGCACAGCACAGCATCAACCCCCAATACCGGGAGAGACGAAACCCCTCCTATCGCTCACTGCCTCCATATGCCTCAGGACTATACCCAAAATCTACCTGTTTGTACGACTCAGTAGAGCCGTATTAGGGTGGAGATCAAAGTACAGTGGGAGGACACACAAGACTCTATGACGATCTCGGGTCTACAGACTAACCTGCACCAGTGTCACCTGAGAACTGCTATCCGACGTATGATATAATACCATATAGGAGTTCTCGGTGAGTCCGTTCAGTGTACCCAGTCTCACTGAGCACCCGTATACTATCTTTGGTGTCATCACACCAGACGGATATGGGATCATCTATCGCCCATCATATGGAACAAGAATGGTATACGCTAGTCTACACTGGAATATCGATGCCCTGTCTCGATATACCTACGACTAGGAACATTTCATGGATATGCTTATGAACTACAGATGTCCCACTGATATGATCCGCATCATAATCCCAGTAGTCAAGCCAATATCCTTAGGGCTTTATCAACATGTACCAAATGAATATAAGCATGATCAAGTGAACATATGATAAAGTGAAACCAGATAGCATACTATCATATCGAGCAAGACTGTCCTCCGAATATATATATATATACATACACTATCTCATAATGGCCTCTAGGGCATACATATATCCAACAATCTCCCACTTGCACTAAGGCCAGTTATTGGCGTATCTCATACCCAACATCTCAAAAAGTCGCTCATGCTGCGGCTGAGGAAGGGCCTTGGTGAATGGATCCGCAGCGTTTTTCTTTGTGTCTACTCTCTTAATCTCGATCTCGCGGCGATCAACAATCTCCCGGATCACATGATATCGCCTCAGGATGTGTCTGGACTTCTGATGGGACCTGGGCTCTTTGGCCAACGCCATAGCCCCATTATTGTTACAATACAAAAGTATTGCATCAAAAATGGTTGGAACCACTCCTGGCTCCGCGATGAACTTCCTCATCCAGACGGCTTCCTTGGCAGCAATATATTCTGCTTCCATCGTTGAGTCTGCAACGGTATACTGTTTGGAACTCTTCCAACTCACCGTCCCTCCATTGAGGGTAAATGCAAACCATGAGATAGACTTGCTGTCATCCTTGTCACGCTAGAAGCTCGAATCGGTAAAGGCCTCCATTTTGAGATCCCCGTTACCATACACCAAGAACAATTCTTTAGTCCTTCGTAAGTACTTAAGAATGTTCTTCTCAGCAATCCAGTGATTGTCCCCTGGGTTTGACTGATACCAGCTTACTACACTAAGTGCATAAGCAACATCAGGGCGTGTACATAACATCGCATATATTATCGATCCTACTGCCGAAGCATAGGGAATAATGCTCATGCGAGCTCTCTCTATATCAGATTTTGGGCAATCGTTCTTTGAGAGAGTGACTCCGTGGCAAGCGGGTAAGGCACCCCGCTTGGAGTCTTCCATACTAAACCTCTTTAGGATGGTGTTATTGTACTTGGTTTGGGACAATCCCAATAACCGTTTGGATCTATCCCTATAGATCCGTATACCCAATATGTTTGTGGCATCACCCTGGTCCTTCATGGAGAACCATTGTGATAAGAATGATTTCACCGATTGTAGCATAGGAATGTCATTTCCTATCAGAAGTATGTCATCCACGTACAATACGAGGAACGCGAAATTTCTCCCTACAGTCATCTTATAAACGCAAGGTTCATCTGGATTTTTGATGAAATCAAACTCTTTGATAATATCATCAAAATAGATGTTCCAACTCCGTAATGCCTGCTTTAATCCATAAATAGATTTAAGCAACTTACATGCTTTTCCGCTGCTCCCACTGTCAATGAAGCCTTCTGGCTGATCCATATAAACGCATTCATCTAAATCACCATTTAGGAATGTAGTTTCAACGTCCATCTGCCAGATTTCTTAGTCGTAGTGAGAAGCAATAGCAAGTAGGATCCGAATGGATTTAAGCATAGCTACTGTGTTAGTTATATGTATGCCCTAGAGGCCATTACTATACATAGGATGTATATTGTAGTGGATGCTTGGACATATATAGGGAGGACTTTCTTGCTCGACATGATAGTATGCTATCTGGTTGCTCTTCACCTTAACGTGTACACTAATTGTCTCTCTGTTACATGTTGGTAAAGCCCTTAGGATGTGTATTTGACTACCTGGACTATGATGCAGATCATACTAGTGGGGACATGGTAGTCCATAAGTACATCCTTCAAAGTCCCTAGTCGTGGGTGTATCAAGACGGGGCAACGATATACCAGAGTAGACTAGCGTATACCTTCTCGACCCATACAGATGGGCGATGGATGATCCCATATCCATTGGTGTTTGACATCGGAGATGATATACGGGTGCTCAGTGGAGACTGGGTACACTGGACGGACTCGCCGAGAACTCCCAGATGGTATTATACCTTACGTCAGATGACAGTTCTCTGGTGACACTGGTACAGAGTAGTCTGTTGACCCGAGATCGTCATAGAGTCTTGTGTGATTCCCACTGTGCTTTGATTTCCACCCTACCACGTCCAAGAGGGCGTGCAAAACGGTGGTTTTTGGATGCAGTCCCGAATCACATGGAGGCAATGAGCGATAGGCGGGGATTCGTCTCTCCCGGTATAGGGAGTTGATGTTGCGATATGTTCGATTAGCTATAACCGGGAATCCCTGGCCAGGGTTGCTGAGATTTACTGGTAAGTGTTACCAGTAGTTTCTCGAACTGTTATAGACCTCATATCGACACGACTTATCGAGCTATTAGGGTCTGACGTTTACCACCCCTAGGCGAGATATGCGACATATCAGACGACGAGACCGGACTGTACGGTAAGTGTTACTGGTTGGATTCACTGGAGTGTGATCGGGCTTGCTCGTCGATCTTCTGATCGCTCAATACCCGGGTGGCTGTTACGCTTGGCAGACCGCTTGCGGCTTGTAGGTGTTTGATATGATCATCACCTGCTGCCGGCGTATTGACGATTCTTTAGAGTCCTACACAGAGGTTTCCTGGCTCAAGCGAAACGAAATAGGACCGCATATGAGATATGTGCGGGAACGAGAATAATGCTTGTATGTGATACCGTATTCTATTCTCGTGATGAATGTATCGAATGGTTGTATGCGATATAACCTAGTTATCGAATCGAGAATTGATTCGATAAGTCGATACATTGGATATTAGTCGGTCATATACGATATGACCGGATCGTTAAATCAAGTGTTGATTTAATGATTTAATGTATAATTATATATTTGATATATCACTTTACATAAACTAATATTGGTTCACTTAAGATATTTTTCTCACTTGTTTGTACACAAGTTGTATATATGATATACTTTTGTGCACAAGATTGTATCATGTTTGATGATACATGCAAACTTGGGTGTGTATGATTAAACCATGGTTATGTTAATGGTTAGGGTTTTGATTTACTTATTTAGTTATTCTTTTTATTTATTTTTGGGAAAAATAAATCATGGTGTCTTTCTTTGTTTGCTACTTGAAGCTTCTTGAAGCTTTGAATAGTCTTGCTAGTTTGTCTTTTGCCTTAACCCTAACCATTCAACCTAACCATAGTTTATTCTCTACACCTAACTATGGTTGCAATTATGATAAGTATCATATTATTTCCTATTTCAAAAAGACTTATCATAATTCATTTCTTCTTCTTCTTCTTCTTCAACAAAAAAAGAAAACTTGCAACCATTAATGGCAATATGAGAAAAAGAGTGAGAAATCCAATTCTAAAGTGAACCCGCTTCCTATTTCTTCATTCTCTATCACTTGCTAAGTAGTATAGGGTGTTTTCTTCACAAGTTTCTTGACTTGGTGAAATTGGAGCTTGATCTTGTGTGGTCTCGACGTAGATCATCTTCGGCATCGAAGTCGACGACCTAGCCCGATCATTTCTTCGATAAAACCACTGCGAGAGTCCGGGATCCGATGGGTACAGCGGAGGGACTTCATCACGGAGCTATGGAAGTGGAGGACCGGATCTACAAAGGTTGTATTTCCGTTCACTTAGCACTAAAGTAGTTTAGTAGCATTTCGATTCGCCTAAACTCTAGTTAACGATCTGTATTAGGGTTTCTCGGCACCGGATATTTTTGAAATTGGCATGGTTGATACCTTGTGAGACCTCATTAGTGAGCCTAGGAACCCTACATTTGTATCAGAGCCTAGCTAGAGCCTTAGGCGATGCGTAGACGAAGTTAGAAACCCGATTGAACCCGAAACCCTAACTCAAAACTACTCTCTGGACATTTTCTGAAATTTTGGATATTTCCAAATTAAAAATATGCAGAAAAATCAGCAGGGTTTTATAAGGGTTACTGTGCAAAACGACCGTCTGATTCCACTAAACCGCCGCGGAACCGCGGCAAGAGCCTTGCTCAGGCGGCGGTTCCGCGGCCATATAGTCCCATTATTTAATAATTTTTGCACAGTAATGTCTATCTATAAATGCTGTATTTTCTGGGAATTTTTAATCTACACTCAACAGTTGAGTTTTTCTGGGTTGTTTTGGGGATTCAATGATTCGATCGGTTCATTAAACTTCGTCTATTTGTTTTCCGGATAATTATTGAATATGTTAAAAAGTTCGACCGGATATGAATACCCAATTTTTCCCCTGTCGGGAAATTTCCAAGTGTTGGATCTTTCCGTGGTTTAATAACGTTCTAAGTAGTGCAAGTAACGCGATGGTCCCTCTGGAAGACAACAAACCTTAACTCGATTATGTGACCGTCTTGAACTGCCCTTTGAACCTTCGGGTTTGGGGCAGTACGGCGTGCCACATGTGAGGTTTTGGCTTGACCCTTCTACGGCTGGACCGTTGCTACGGAGGGATGAACTGGATGTTTTTTAAACCTATTTCATTTGTTGATTTGTTTTGGGAAAACTTGGGTGTTTGAATGTTCGATCGGAAAGTTTAACATTTTCTATTTATCTGGAATGGGATACAATATTTGGAATCCACAAGCAGTTATGAGATAACTGATTTGAATGTTATAAACATAGCACTTTAGTCTCACTTGATCGGTTGCCACGGAATTTTGATATGATCAAAAGTCCGTCGCAATCTCGTAGCGTACGCGGATACTCGCCGATAAACTTAATAGACAGCCTCACCCCATAGCCCCGACCAAGCGACTGTAGGAGAACCCCGTCGCCGAAAGCATCCGTTTGGGTGTTGGCGGCAGCGGTGTTCCGCTTAGTGCACTTCGTCGACGGTATCGGGGGTGCGTTCGCCTACTAAAGTTTGCGACGAGCATTCGATCAGGATGTTGGGAATCTTGTTGAATTACCCGACTTGATATTGAAAAGTGTTTTCGATAATGAGACTAAAATGCGGGGTTATAATTGTTAGGCATGCGATGTCTAAGGAATTCATTTGATTAGGCATGCGATGTCTAAAGAGATTGCGGATTCCAACTGTTGTAGTTTTACACTTTCTTTTATGCGACCATAAGTGTAATATGTGATATCGCCGGTTTTGTTGCTATATGTCAACGACAATTGGGATGGGCATATTTACTTACGTTGATGACATGTGATGTTATGTGTTGCTGGATATGTTATATTGGATTGTCGGATTTGAATAGCCGGGGGTTTTTATGTGAGATGAGTGCTTTTCATTTTAATTCATGTAAAAACTTGTATGTAATATTCTTTTATTTGGGCACTTGCAGGTTGCGGAAGATGTCACCTTTTGTATATTATTTACTTTTCCGCACTAGGATAGACCCAAGGAGGGGAGCACAAGTAACCGGGTTCTAGGGTCCAGTGGGAGACCATCTCGAGGAGTCGAGTCCGGGTCCCCTAACCCTAGAATTGGTAGGGTTGCTTGCCGCTCTTGTAAGGGTCTAGGGGTGTGGGTTTGGCTATTCATCGCGACCGTGGAATCCGTGTTTTATACTGGCTCGTATTAAAAACACGGACGTCCTAGTATATCCAATATTTCATATGATATTCTTCTGCTGCGATATCTGTGATGTGATCATGTGATATGTTCTGTGATAGATACTGTATATAGTATATATATGATATATTATATAGACGTTACTTATGTTTTACACCCGCACTAGCCCTGCCCCGCTCTGCCGTTAGTTACCTAACCTAACGGTGCACGAGGGGACATCGAGGCGAATGCGGATGGCATAAGTGTACGTCGTATTTATCTGTGATGTTTAGGTAACTTAAATGATGGGACTTCATTAATGAGATTAATGAATTAAAAGAAACCTAAAGATGTTGTAGAATCGAATTTCAAAATAAAACAGGTAGCCACAGTTCTTGCTTTGCACAGTGGTATATATGACATATCCTGCACCTTATTCGATAAGGAAATGACCGAGATCCCTTCATCGGGAGTGACTCCTTTAGCAATAACTGGCAGATGCTACACCCCTCGGTTTGTCTTTTGATTTCTTCAATAGTTTCTGCTTTGCACAGCGATATATATGATATATCCCGCACCTCATTCGACGAGGAAAGGACAGACGATCCCTTCACCGGGAGTGACTCCTTTAGCAAAACTAGAAAAGCCTCAAAAACACTCAATTTTAAAATCATTTGATTCTACAACAATATCAAGTTCATTACGCAATAGGTTTTCAGAAAAACCTGTCGTAGCCCTTCGTCATTTCAGATGAGTTGTATATAGTATTCGTGCTAGATTTGTTGGCTTTCGTCAAGGTGTAGTATGCGGTAGCAATATGCTGCTTATCTGCTGCATACGATGCGATTGGATTAGGGTAGTCGTGCAGCTTTGTTGGCTTTCGTCAAGGGTCGTGCGGGTGGGTTTAATTCAATCAAGAAATGTACGGGTTGAACTTGACTAGTGCGCTATGGTTTGTTGGCTTTCGTCAAGGTCACAGCACGTTAGGGGCAAAATATTATCGGGAATTTCAAGTGTTGAAATTTGCAATGAGATTGCATACCTTCTATGAGATAGTTGGATCCCGATACCCGCTGCGAGTAATTGTTACTCCTGGGAGAGTTTTACACATTACAATTAGCCGATCAAGTAGGTGTCTAAAAAGGTGTTAACGAAGTTACGCCTCCGGAAAAACGAGGTTTATATTAATTAGGTTCGTGCGAAATCACGGGGGACCTCCCTCAAAGTACCGACACTGGCCTGGCTGAAAGATTGGCGAACTTGTAGTGAGTAATTAATCCTGGCTAGTCTTTCCTTTTAGGGTTTGAAGGAAGATTTGATAAAAACAATGTGAGCCATCCTGATTAGATAAAATAATAACCAATCTGATCTTGCAAGAGCATACGCTGAGTGTTTTCTTCTCTCTCTCTCCAGGTAGCGACCATATCATGCCTTAATCAAGATAATAATATGGAATATTGACCGAACCCGCTTGTTATACTGAGCTGGGGAACGTTGGTCCCGCTCCAACTTATAATTGTTATAAGACAGAGCAGAAAATTGGGGAATACCAGAATTCCTATGCCGCCCAAACGAAGAAAGCGCATATGATGCATATCCTTTCGGGTGTGTTCATTACAAAGAACTGTTTCTCTGTATCTTCTACGTCCTCGGTATTTGATACCGGATCAGGATCCCAGATATGTAATCTGTTACATAGGGCTACAGAAAGGTAGAGAACAGAGAACGGGTGATAAGTTTCATGAGGCAGAAAACGGGGCAAGTGTTGCAGCCAAGTCTGTTGGTCACTGTCACCCTGTATTACCAATACATTGATTCTAAACGAATGTTATTAGATACCGAACCTGATATATAAAATCATATCAGTCTCTTTATTAGTAAAGAAATGATAAAATTTTGTATTGTTGGATAATGTTTTGAACATTTCCTATATCAAAAGTTGATCGGTTCAGGCACGTTATCTAAAAGCATTAATGTTCTAAATCAAACTACAGTTCTTAGTATACATAACACACACAAGAGAAAGAGTTCAGAAATGAACGAATTCTTCTTGAGGTATTGTAGACTAGGTCATATCAATGCGACCCGACTAGCTGAAGTTACATATAGATGCATATTTAAATTAGTTTGAATTTACATCTTGTGAAACTTGCCAGTCATGTCACAAAGATATAATGACACCAGCTCTGTTTATTGGATACAGGGAAAGAGTTAGTGAACTCTTGGGTTGATACATGTTGATGTATAAAGGTCCCCTGTCTACACATGCCAAGACCGGTTCTTTGTACTTCATTACATTCTCTGATAATCTCTCTAGATTCAAACATATGTTCCTGTTGAAACACAAGTCCGAACCTTTTGAGATATTCACAGAATATAAGTTAGAAGTAGAGAACCAATACGGGTAAAAGTATTATGTCCTTTGATGCGATCAGGGAGGAGAATACTTGTGCATAGAATTCCTGGACTATTCTAAAGGAGAATGGGATTCTCTCTCAGCATTACTCCTCCGTATACACCATAGCACGATGGTATATCGGGGCGGAGCAATAACACCCTATATGATATGGTGTGCTTTATGATGAGTACTACTGAGTTACCTATTTCCTTTTGGGAGTTATGCACTTATGAAGTTGCATACCTATTGAATAGGGTTCAAATCAAATCTGTTGCCTACCACTTCATATGTGATATGGAAAGGGAAGAGCCCATATCTTAAGTTGGTTAAGATTTGGGGTTGTCCGGGCTATGTCTAAAAGCAAAATCCGGACAAGCTCGAGGCAAGGTCTGTTATGTAGAACTGGAAATGTTCCAACTATACAAACTGCAGCTGATGATTTGAAAGAAACAAATGATTCAATAGTTACCAACGAACCTCAGCCTCTCCGCCGATCTAGTAGTGTTCCTCACCCACCTGAGAGATACTTCTGTTTCTCTATGACAGTGGGAGCGAGGATTGCATCATGAGATGATGACCCAACTAGTTTCGAGCTGGCCATCAGGAGTGGGACTCTGTAAGAATGGCTGGATGCTTAGCGATCTGAGATGGAATCCTTATACACCAACAAAGTATGGACTTTGGTTGCTATATCTGAAGGGTTAAATCCCTATCAGGAGCAAGTATGTCTTGAGAAGATTACTTGGTGTACATGGAACAGTTGAGACTTTCAAAGCTAGACTTGTTAAAGGTTTTCGTCATCGACCGGGCGTGGATAATGATGAAACCTTTTCCAGTGGCTATGCTTAAGTCCATCCGGATCCTACTTGCCATGGCTACATACCATGACTACGATATCTGGCGGTTGGGTGTCATGACTGCTTTTCTAAATGATGTTTTAGAAGAGAGAGTCTATAAGTACACAGTCAGAGGGCTTCGTAAACAGTGGGAGCAGCGGAAACGTGTACAAGATGCTTTATAGGATAAAGCAGGCATCGCGGAGTTGGAACATCTGTTTTGATGTAGTAGTCAAACAGTTTGACATCATCAAAATGGTAGATGAACCTTGTATATACAAAAAGGTAGTAGGGAGTATGGTGATGATCCTCGTAGAGTACGTAGATGACATACTCTTGATAGGGAAGGAGTTTCCTATGCTATGCTCGGTCAATCTCCGCTTATCACAATGATTCTCCATATAGGATCAAAGTGATACCTCCTAAATCCTGGGTTTTGGATCTATGAGATAGATCAAATTGGATGTTAGGATTCTCACTAGTTGTAGTGAGATGGTATCAATCGATCCTGGGGAGAATCACTGGAAGGGTTCCAGGGTGATAAGGACGACTGAAAGTCAGTCACAGGCATTGTCTTTACCCTCAGTAAAAGGACGGTATGTTGGAAGAGTTCCAAGCTAGATACCGTGGCTAACTAGACGATAAAGGCAGGATACATCTCTACTTAAGATGCTACCAAAGAGGATGTTTGGGTGTATATTGGTTAATGAGATGAACTACGTTCCTACTATTGTGAGACAATGGAGTTGTGGCTTATGCCAAGGAACGCCGGTCCCATCAGTGACCCAGACATATTCTAAGGCAGTGTCACCTGATCATGGAGATGGTTGATCTCCAAGGGATCAAGGTTAGGAGAGTAGACTCTGAGGACAACACGGCGGATCCACTCACAAAGGCTTTTTCCCAGAGAGAGACTATTATGGGATGGTTGAGTATGAGATACTACAACCACTGCTATCAGATGGCCCTAGTGCAAGTTGGAGATTGTTAGTTATATGTATGCCCTAGAGGCCATACTATACATAGGTTGTATATTGTAGTGGATGCTTGGACATATATAGGGAGGACTTTCTTGCTCGACATGATAGTATGCTATCTGGTTGCTCTTTACCTTAACGAGTGCACAAATTGTCTCTCTGTTACATGTTGGTAAAGCCCTTAGGATGTGTATTTGACTACCTGGACTATGATGCGGATCATACTAGTGGGGATATGGTAGTCCATAAGTACATCCTTCAAAGTCCCTAGTCGTGGGTGTATCGAGACGGGGCATCGATATACCAGAGTAGACTAGCGTATACCTTCTCGACCCATACAGATGGGTGATGGATAATACCATATCCATTAGTGTTTGACATCGGAGATGATATACGGGTGCTAAGTAGAGACTGGGTACACTGGATAGACTCGCCGAGAACTCCCAGATGGTATTATACCCTACGTCAGATGGCAGTTCTCTGGTGACACTGGTACAGAGTAGTCTGTTGACCCGAGATCGTCATAGAGTCTTTTGTGATTCCCTCTGTGCTTTGATTTCCACCTTACCACGTCCAAGAGGGCGTGCAAAACGGTGGTTTTTGGGTACAGTCCCGAATCACATGGAGGCAATGAGCGATAGAAAGGGATTCGTCTCTCCCGGTATAGGGAGTTGATGTTGCGATGTGTTCGATTGGCTATAACCGGAAATCCCTGGCCAGGGTTGCTGAGATTTACAGGTAAGTGTTATCAGTAGTTTCTTGAACTATTATAGACCTCATATCGACACGACTTATCGAGCTATTGGGGTCTGACGTTTACCACCCCTAGGTGAGATATGCGACATAACAGGCGACGAGACCGGACTGTACGGTAAGTGTTACTGGTTGGATTCACAGGAGTGTGATCGGGCTTGCTCGTCGATCTTCTGATCGCTCAATACCCGGGTGGCCGTTACGTTTGGCAGACCGCTTGCGCCTTGTGGGTGTTTGATATGATCATCATCTGCTGCCGGCGTATTGACGAGTCTTTAGAGTCCTACACAGAGGTTTCCTGGCTCAAGCGAAACGAAATAGCAGCGCATATGAGATATGTGCGGGACCGAGAATAATGCGTGTATATGATACCGTATTCTATTCTCGTGATGAATGTATCGAATGGTTGTATGCGATATAACCTAGTTATCGAATCGAGGATTGATTCGATAAGTCGATACATTGGATATTAGTCGGTTATATACGATATGACCGGATCGTTAAATCAAGTGTTGATTTAATGATTTAATATATAATTATATATTTGATATATCACTTTACATTAACTAATATTGGTTCACTTAAGATATTGTTCTCACTTGTTTGTACACAAGTTGTATATGTGATATACTTTTGTGCACAAGATTGTATCATGTTTGATGATACATGCAAACTTGGGTGTGTATAATTAAACCATGGTTATTTTAATGGTTAGGGTTTTGATTTACTTATTTAGTTATTCTTTTTATTTATTTTTGGGCAAAATAAATCATGGTGGCTTTCTTTGTTTGCTACTTGAAGCTTCTTGAAGCTTTGAATAGTCTTGCTAGTTTGTCTTTTGCCTTAACCCTAACCATTCAACCTAACCATAGTTTATTCTCTACACCTAACTATGGTTGCAATTATGATAAGTATCATATTATTTCCTATTTCAAAAAGACTTTTCATAATTCATTTCTTCTTCTTCTTCTTCTTCAACAAAAGAAGAAAACTTGCAACCATTAATGGCAATATGAGAAAAAGAGTGAGAAATCCAATTCTAAAGTGAACCCACTTCCTATTTCTTCATCCTCTACCACTTGCCAAGTAGTATAGGGTGTTTTCTTCACAAGTTTCTTGAGTTGGTGAAGTTAGAGCTTGATCTTGTGTTGCCTCGACGTAGATCATCTTCGGCATCGAAGTCGACGACTCAGCCCGATCATTTCTTCGATGAAACCACCGCGAGAGTCCGGGATCCGATGGGTACAGCGGAGGGACTTCATCACGGAGCTATGGAGGTGGATGACCGGATCTACAATGGTTGTATTTCCGTTCACTTAGCACTAAAGTAGTTTAGTAGCATTTCGATTCGCCTAAACTCTAGTTAACGATCCGTATTAAGGTTTCTCGGCACCGGAAATTTTTGAAATTGGCCTGGTTGATCCCTTGTGAGACCTCATTAGTGTGCCTAGGAACCCTACATACTGGAGAGAAAGTCTCATCATAGTCCAAACCTGGTCTTTGACGAAAACCTTTCGCTACCAACCTTGCCTTATAGGTCTCTACCTGTCCATCTACACAGATCTTTGTTTTAAAGATCCATTTGCAACCCACAGGTTTTATCCCAGAGGGTACAACTTCCGAAGTCCATACTTTGTTGGTGTACATGGACTCCATTTCGGATCTCATGGCATCCAGCAATTTCACAGAGTCACCACTCGTGATAGCCTGATGAAAATCGGCAGGATCATCATCATCCATGATGCAATCTACTCTATCACCATCAATGAGAAAACCGTAGTATCTCTCCGGTGGGAGAGAAGTCCTACCAGATCTATGGAGTGGCTGAGGCTCATTGGATTCTGTTATAACTTTAGGTTCAGCCAAGTCGTCATTTGTAACTTATGTCTCTAGAACCTCTTCTAGATCTACCACATTGCCATCAGCTTCATTTTAAAAAATCTCATTTTCCAAAAAGGTGGCATACTGAGAAACAAACACCTTTTGTTCCTCCTTGTGGTAGAAAAGATACCTAAACGAATGTTTAGGATATCCTACAAATATACATTTGACTGATCGTGTCTCGAGTTTGTCTGGATTCTGCTTGACAAAAGCCGGACAACCCCAAATCTTAACTCTTTTAAGAGATGGTTTCTTCCCATGCCATATCTCATATGGAGTGGTAGACACGGTCTTGGTTGGAACTTTGTTTAACACAAAAGCTGTTGTTTCTAATGCATGCCCCCAAAACGAGAGAGGTAACTCAGAATCACTCATCATGGATCATATTATATCTAATAGGGTACGATTCCTTCGTTCTGACACACCGTTGTGCTGTGGTGTGTAAGGTGGAGTGAGCTGAGAGAGAATCCCATTCTCTTTTAGGAAGTTCAAGAACTCAGTACTTAAGTAATCTCCACCTCGACCTGATCGAAGTATCTTGATACTCTTTCCTGTTTGGTTTTCTACTTCATGTTTATACTCCTTGAATTTCTCGAAAACTTCAGACTTATGCTTTATCAAATACACATGACCGAATCTTGAGAAATCATCACTAAAGGTTATGAAGTAAGGAAAACCGCCTCTTGCATGTGTAGACATTGGTCCGCATACATCACTATGTATGAGGCCTAGGAGATCAGTAGCTCTTTCTCCGTGTTCTGTAAACGGAGTTTTGATCATTTTACCTTTGATATAAGACTGGCAAGTTGCATAAGATTTAAACTCAAATGAATTTAAATATCCATCTTTATGAAGCTTGTTTAGTCTTGTTTCATTAATATGACCAAGTCTAAAATGCCAAAGAAAAGCTTCATTTATATCTGAAAATTTTCTTTTATTTGTGTGTTGTACGTTGAAAACTGCGTGTTGATTAAGGACGTATATCCCGTTATTTAATGTACCACAACCAATCAACTCTTGATTAAGTCTAATGTTCATAACATTATATTGCACAGCAAAATGATACCCTTCATTGTCTAACAAGGAAGAGGATATAATATTGCAAAGCATACTTGGCACAAAATAACTCGGGTTCAAAACCAATATACAACCCGAAGGCAACCCTAGGTGATACTCTCCCACTGAAACTGCATTTACATTGGAACCATTTCCAACTTGGAGAGTATGATCACCTGTCTTCAGAACTCTGCTATTTCTCAACGCCTGCACAGAATTGCAAATATGAGAACCCGAACTGGTATCCAATACCTAGGAAGCAGAGTTAATAGAAAAACAGTTTTCAATTACGAACACACCTGAAGCTGAAGCTTCACCATGCTTCTTCTTGAGTTCTAGGTACTCAATACAGTTCCTCTTCCAGTGTCCCGTCTTTTTGCAGTGGAAACATTCTCCTTTCCCCGATTCCCCAACCTTGGACTTGCCTTTTCCCTTACCTTTTTGACTCCACCGTTAGGTTTGGTGGGTTTCTACTTCATCTTTCCCTTGGCCTTAGCCTTCGGGTAAGAGGAGGAGGATTGCCCAACACTCATAACGGGAGTCTTCTTTGACTTCAGTGCGCTCTCTGCACTCCTTAACATATTAAGGAGTTCAGGCAGTTTCTTCTCCATGTTGTGCATGTTGAAGTTAACAATGAACTGAGCAAAGGTGGAGGGGAGAGACTGCCGAATAATATCCGTATATTGTTCATTGTCCATTGTCCACCCAAGGTCCTCAAGCTCTTCTATGAGAGCTATCATTTTCAGAATATGGTCTCTTACTGCTGTGCCAGCGGTCATTCGCATCTGAAACAGTTTCTTCAACGCTTCGTATCGTAATACGCGAGATTGCTCTCCATACAACTCTTTTGTATGGAGGAATATGGCTTGTACGTCCATATTCTCGTGCTGCTTCTGATGCGTGTTATCCATTGATGCAAGCGCAAGGCATTTAGCTGTGGCACAGTCAGCGTCCCATGTCTGGTGGATTTCCCTATCCGCAACTGAAGGTTTAGGACTTAGGGTGGGCAGGGTTGGAGCCGTGAGGACATATGATACTTTATCATACGTCAAGGCAATGTTTAAATTCCTCAGCCAGTCTTTATAGTTGGTCACATTCAGCTTGTTTTTATTTAATAGAAGTTTAAGTCCTGTCATAGGTATCTGCCATTAAGAGAGAAAAAAGAATACACTTAGCGAAAGCTCTTGCAAAGATCAAATTGGTTATTATCTTGTCTAATCGATGTCTCCCACTGTTTTTATCAATTATTTTTTAAAACCTTTAAAAAAAACTAGCCGGGATTAATTACATTCTACAACTTCGTTAACCGTTCAGCCAGGCCAGGGCCGGTACTTGAGGGAGGTTCCCCGTGCTATCGCACGGACCTAATTAAAATAAACCTCATCTTCCCAGAGGCGTAGCCCCTTTTGACACCTTTCTAGACACCTACTGAGTTAGCTAATTGTAAAGTGCAAAATTCTCCCGGGTGCAACATTTGCTCACAGTGGGATCGGGATCCTACTATCATATAGAAGGTATACAATCTCATTGTAATTTTCAACTCTTGAAATTCCCGATATAATTTTTACCCTTTGTACTCATGACCTTAACTAAAGTCAACATATCATAAGTACTAGTCAAGTTCTTCCCGTCATTTCGTGATTAACTAGACCCACCCATATGACCCTTAACTAAAGTCAACATAATCATATGAATGTCCTAACTAATCTGCATCATATGCAATGTAGGAAGACATCACTTAGCTATCGTTCACTGCGCCTTAACTAAAGTCAAAATACGCAGCATGAATACTAAGTACTTTACTTCCTAAAATGACGGAGGGCTGCGGATAGTTTTTAAGAAAACTTTCAACGCTTTGAACTTGATATCATTGTAGAATCTAATGGGTTTAAAAGGAGTGGCTTAAGCTCCGCATTTTGAAACTTGCTTTTTCATAAAAAGGCCGAGTGTGTTTCAAATCTGATTTTACAACATCTTTTTAGGTTCATTTATCTTTTACATTAATCTCATTAATGTAGTCCTATCATTTAAATCCTAAGCCATTACAGAGAGAAACGAAAATATAACGTACATTTATGCCACTCGCATTCGCCACAGTGTCCTGATATGCACCGTTAGGTTACTTAACTAACGGCATACCAGGACGGGGCTAGCGTGGGTGCAAAACATAAGTAACATCTATTATATATCATATATATAATATTTCATTCGTCTCAGATATTTATTAAAAGATCACATCAGATAATAAAAGCAGCAGAAGCACATTTAATATAGGATATCTAGGAGGTCCGTATTTTGTATTTAGCCAGTAATAAAAATACGGATTCCACGGTCGCGATGAATAGCCAAGCCCACACCCCTAGACCCCTACGAGAGCGTCAAGCGACCCTACCAATTCTGGAGTGTAGGAGACCCGGTCTCGACTCCTCGAGCTGGCCTCCTACTGAACCCTAGAACCCGATCACTTGTGCCCTCCTCCTTGGTTCTATCCCTAATACGGAAAAGTAAATAATATACAACAATGGTGACAGCAACCTCAACCCGGAAGTGCCCCAAATAAAATAATATTACATACAATTTAATTTTACATGAATGAAAAGAAAAACTCTCATCTCACATAAAACCCCCGGCTATTCATTGCGACAATCCGACACATCAAATCTCATCGACAAATAATATCAAATATAATCAACGTAAGTAAGTATGCATACACCGATCGTCGTTGATGTATAGCAACGAAAACCGGCAATACAACTACATACTACACTTACGGCCACAGAGAAATAAAATGCAAAACTACAACAATTGGAATCTTAACTGCCTTTAGACAACACAAACCCGGAATATCACATATACAAGATTTCATGCCTAACAACGTAAAGCCCGCATTTGGGTCTCATCCAAGAAAACACCTTTTCAAAACAAACCGGATGATTCAACAAGATTTCCGTTTATCCCGAGACCGAACTGCTAGATTTACACGCAACAAACAAATTTGCAGATTCCAATTATTTTATCACATACTAATAAACTAGGCGCAGTTAAAACATTCGATCGTACAATTAAACACCCACAGACTGCTCAGAAAGCTCAACACTTGAGCAGTTTTTAAAAATACCAGTAACTGCACAAAATACATACGGGCCTGCACAAGAAATTACAGCCCATGAATCACCTACTGCGCCGCGGAACCGCCGCAACAAGGCCACTAAGGCCGCGGTTCCGCGGTCGTACAGTCGATTCACGGCATCGTACTTCTTGTGGGCCCATAAAATACACTGATGAATTTTTTAAGTATTTTTAATTTGAAAAAATCCAGGCTTTTGAAAAATTTCCAGAGAGCACCGCCCGGGCATCGTTTTTCGTTCGTTCGAGGTTTTTAACTTCGTCTAGATTACTCCAAAGCTGTAGCTTGGCTCTGATACCATTGTAGGGATTCCTTAACACCTCGTTTAGGGTTTAGAAGCATCACACATGCCATAACTTTAATTTATGAGGTGCTAAGTAAACTAAACTAGGAATCGAACTAGAATTATGAAGTAACAATTAAAATTATCATATCTAAAGATAATTTATACTAAGTGGAGAGACTACAACCTTTGTAGACCTCCTAGGATGACTCCTTTGGTTTGGAAAGGTTCGCTTGATCACCTCCAAGTCCACGATGATCCACCCGAAGTCCTTTGCCCTAAGCTTGTTGCTTCACTTGATCTTTGAAAACCTTGAAGCAAAACACCCTACACAAAGTAGCAAGGGTTGTGTAGGATGATGAAGTGGTTGCTAATCCAACTTAATACCCCTTCTTTTTATTTATCTAACTCAATTTAACACAAGAGAGAGCTAGAGAGAGGAAGAAGAAGATGGCTTAATCTTTTTTCTTTTGGAATGAATAATGCAAAAAGAAAATGAGAGAGAGAGAGAGAGAGATTATATCTAAAGAATAACCATAGTTAATAAAAATATCTAGATATTTTCATCTTGAGTTAAAGACAAAGGAAAAATAAACCATGGTTCAGTCAAAGTCAACCGTGGAAATGTGTAGAAGAAATGAGTCATGAAAAAGAAATGAGTCATTTTCTATTTTCCCTTTATCTTTAACTTTATTTAAAAATATCCATATATATATTTATCTACCATGTGATTCTTATTTTGCCATCTACCTTGTATCATCAACCATGATACATTTGCATGTATGCATGTGTGTATGCACATCATCATGTACATATACACGCATGCAACCATTAAAAGAAAAGGGTTTAAATAAATGAGATAGAAGACAATATTAAATCAACACTTGATTTATTAAACCGGTCATATCTCATACGACCCGACTAGTATAAAACGCCCGATTAAAATACAATATCACATACTCGTATTTAATCGAGCTTCCGCACATATCTCATATGCGCACCACTTCGTTTCGCCTGAGCCGAGAAACTTCTATGTGGGACTCTAAGACTCGTCAATACGCCAGCAGTAGGTGATGATCATATCAAACACCCACAAGCCGCAAACGGTCAGCTAAACGTAACGGCCACCCGGGTATTGAGCGATCAGAAGAAGAACACGCGAACCAGTCAAAACTCCTGTCAATCCAACTTGCAACACTTACCGTACAGTCCGGTCTCTTCATCAGATATGCTGCATATCGAGTCTAGGGATGGAATCGTTGACCACAATAACTCAATAAGTCATGCAGGTATATGGTCTATAACAGATCGAGAAACTTACTGGTAACACTTATCAGTAATATCTCAGCAGCCCTGGCCAGGGACATCCCGTTATAGCCAATCGTGCACAGCACAGCATCAACCCCCTATACCGGGATAGACGAAACCCCTCCTATCGCTCACTACATCCATATGTCTCAGGACTATACCCAAAATCCACCTGTTTGTACGACTAAGTAAAGCCGTAGTAGTGTGGAGATCAAAGTACAGTGGGATGGCACACAAGACTCAATGACGATCTCGGGACTACAGACTAACATGTACCAGTGTCACCTGAGAACTGCTATCCGACGTATGATATAATACCATATAGGAGTTCTCGGTGAGTCCGTTCAGTGTACCCAGTCTCACTGAGCACCCGTATACTATCTTTGGTGTCATCACACCAGACGGATATGGGATCATCCATCGCCCATCATATGGAACAAGAATGGTATACGCTAGTCTACACTGGAATATCGATGCCCTGTCTCGATATACCTACGACTAGGAACATTTCAAGGATATGCTTATAAACTACAGATGTCCCACTGGTATGATCAGCATCTTAATCCCAGTAGTCAAGCCAACATCCTTAGTGCTTTATCAACATGTACCAAATGAATATAAACATGATCAAGTGAACATATGATAAAGTGAAACCAGATAGCATACTATCATATCGAGCAAGACTGTCCTCTGAATATATATATATATATATATATATATATATATATATACATACATATATACATCAGTACATACACTATCTCATAATGGCCTCTGGGACATACATATATCCAACAATTTCTTGATTAATTAGACCCATTCACATGACCCTTGTCTAAGGTCAACAAAGTCACATGCCCGTCCCAATTAATCTGCATCATATGCATTGTAGGAAGATATGACTTAGCTACCGTACACTACGTCTTGGCTAAGGTCAACAAACGTAGCACGAATACTAAGTACTCTACTTCCTAAAATGACGGAGGGTTGCGAATGGTTTTTAAGAAAACCCTTAACGCTTTGAACTTGATATCGTCGTAGAATCAAATGGTTTTCAAAAGGAGTGGCTTAAGCTCCACAGTTTTGAAATGTAGCTTTTTCGTAAAAAGCAGAGTGGTCTTCAAATCCGATTCTACAACATCTTTTTAGGTTTATTTTTCTTCACATTAATCATATTAATGTTGTCCCATCATTTATGTCCTTAAGCCAATCACAGAAAAGAAACGAAAATACAACGTACGCTTTTGCCATCCGCATTCGCCACAATGTTCCGTTATGCACCGTTATGTTACTTAACTAACGGCATACCGGGACGGGACTAGCGCGGGTGTAAAACAAAAGCAACGCCTATTATATATCTCATATATAATATAGCATTCATCTCAGATATATTAAGCGATCACATCACAAAATATAAGCAGCAGACACACAGATATGATCATATAGGATATACTAGGATGTCCGTATTAAGTATTTAGCCAACGATAGAAAATATGGATTCCATGGTCGTGATGAATAACTAATCCCACACCGTAGACCCCTACGAGAGAGGCAAGCGACCCTACCAATTCCAGAGTTAGGAGACCGGTCCCGACTCCTCGAGATGGTCTCCCACTAGACTTTAGAAACCGGTCACTTGTGCTCTCCACCTTGGGTCGATCCTAATGCGGAAAAGTAAATAATATACATCAATGGTGACATCATCCTCAACCCGGAAGTGCCCCAAATAAAAGAATATTACATTACAAATGAATTTTACATGAATGAAAAGTAAAACTCTCATCTCACATAAACCCCCCCGGCTATTCAATCACGACGATCCTATACATCACAATACAGCAACACATAACATCACATGTCATCAAGTATGCGTACCCCAATTACCGTTGACATATAGCAACGAAACCGGCGATACACATACTACGCTTACGGTCGCAGAAACAAGTATCACATACTACGAGGCGATGTTAAACCCTTCGATCGAATTAACGAACACCCGAATTTCCCAGCAAGCTCAACACTTGAGCACCGTTAAACAATACCCAAAGTCCATGCCACAGTATTTAATTGACCAGCCGTAGAAGGGCAAACCCAAGCCTCATTTGTGGCGCCACTAACTACGGTAAACCCTAAGGTTTAGTCGCAGTTTGGTGGTCACATCTCGAGTTAGGGTTTCATTCTTCTAGAGGGTCCATAGGAATACCTGCATTATATATCGAGTACGTTCAACCAGGAAAATACCAGTGTTTGATAATTCGTTCGACCTGTTTAACTTTGCCAAAGTTACCAATACAATGCTATAAAAATACGAATATGAAATACTCCGCAACGAGCCCATTTCCAAACCACCATCACATGCAAATTTGGACTACCAAACAATACCAGAAACCCCAGATCATGATGTACAGAGCACTGGTGCAATACAATGTGGAGGGGAGCAAAAAGGGTCGGCGTCGCCGGAAAAATGCCTTGGTCGCCGGTTTTTCCCGAGCCCCTCCACTTCGTATTTCACCAGTGTTCTTATATCATCTTAAATGTCACTCTGCAGTTGCTTAAATAATTTTTAGACCACTTTTTAAAAAATTTACATAGAGCATTTCCATGGGTTTTCTAAAATCGTATTTTGCGGAGTTTTTCGGTTTTGGATTATCGTAACATCGTCTAGGTTCCTAGTTAGGCTCTGATACCATGAAGGGTTTTCCTTAGCACCACTACTAGGGTTTGGAAGTATCACACATGACATATTAAAATTTTATAGGGTGCTAAAGAAATTATCCTAAGGATCAAACTAGAAAAGCTAGGATAACACTAAACTTTAACACAATCCATAATTAGTTAAGTGCTAGGTTTAGAGAATACAACCTTTGTAGCTCCCTTAGCTAGGCTCCTTGGCTACTTGAGTGTTGGATGAAGCTTGCTTGAGATCCTCCAAGTCCACGACAATCCAACCGGAGTCCTCTTTGTCCAACCTCAAAGCTCCACTTGATCAAGATGATGAAATTGAATCTAACACTCAAAACTAGTGGGCAAGAGTAGTATAGAATAATGATGTGGTTTGTTTTCTCACTATAAAACCCTAACTTGATCACTCTTTTGTTCACTATCAAAACCTAGAGAGCAAGAAAGTGAGGAAGAAGAAGATGGCAAATGAGAGCTCAAGATAATGATAAGTGTTAGGATAAAAATTAGAAAAGAAAATATATATATTTTCTTCTTCTCATTCTTAACCCTAGTTAATAAATATCTAGATATTTCATTTGGAACAATAATGGCCAAGGAAAGATAACTCAAGGATAACAAATGGTTTAGTGGATGAATAAAATAATCAACCATGATAGATTTTTCCATTTCCATTAATCCAAAAAAAAATATCAACATATTTACAAAGGTGTGAGTCTTATAATGCCACCATCCAATGTATCAACAACCATGATAGAAATGTGTATGCATGTATGTGTGCATGCACATCCATATGTGCATCAATGTAAACATGTGCATACATGCATGCATACAACAAAAGACAAAAGGATCTAAAGTGAAAATTCTAATGGTCAATGTTAAATCAACACCTGATTTAGCAAACCGGTCATATCACATACGACCCGACCAATAGCAAACCGCCCGATTAACATACGGTATCACATGCGCGCATTTAATCGGGTCCCCGCGCATATCTCATATGCACACCACATCGTTTCGCCTGGACTAGGTAACTCCATTGTGGGACTCTGAGACTCGTCAATATGCCGGCAGTGGGTGATAATCATATCAAGCACCCCCAAGCCGCAAGAGGTCAGCTAAACGTAACGGCCACCCGGGTATTGAGCGATCAGAAGAAAATAAGCGAACCTGTCACAATTCCCGTCGAGCCAACCGGCAACACTACCGTACAGTCCGATCTCTTCGTCAGATATGCTGCATATTGAGTCTAGGGATGGTAACGTCGACCCCAATAACTCAATAAGTCGTGTCGATGAATGGTCTATAACAGATCGAGAAACTACTGATAACACTTATCGGTAAATCTCAATAACCCTGGCCAGGGACTTACTGATATAGCCAATCGAGCACAGCACATCATCAACTCCCAATACCGGGAGAGTCGAAACCCCTCCTATCGCTCATTGTCTCTATGTGTCTTGGGACTGTACCCAAAAGCCACCTGTTTGCACGAATCAGTAGAGCCGTGGTAGGGTGGTAATCAAAGTACAGTGGGAGAACACACAAGACTCTATGACGATCTCAGGTCTACAGACAAACCTGTACCAGTGTTACCTGAGAATTGCTATCCGACGATACATATAATACCATATAGGAGTTCTCGGCGAGTCCGTCCAGTGTACCCAGTCTCTTCTGAGCACCCGTATATGATCTCGATATCAAACATCAATGGATGTGGGAACATCCATCGCGCATCATATGGGTCTAGTATCATATACGCTAGTCTACTCTGGAATATCGATGCCCCATCTCGATACACCTATGACTAGGGACATTTTAGTATATTCTTATAAACTACAGACGACCCACTAGCATGATCTCCATCATAATCATAGTAGTCAAGTAAATATCCTCAGGGCTTTATGAACATGTGTAAATGAATAAAAGTATGATCAAGTCAACATGTCAGATAAAGAACAACCAGATAGCATACTATCTGTTAGTTATATGTATGCCCTAGAGGCCATTACTGTACATAGGATGTATATTGTAGTGGATGCTGGGACGTATATAGGGAGGACTTTCTTGCTCGACATGATAGTATGCTATCTGGTTGAACTTTACCTTAACGTGTATACTGATTGTCTCTCTGTTACATGTTGGTAAAGCCCTTAGGATGTGTGCTTGACTACCTGGACTATGATGCGGATCATACTAGTGGGGACATGGTAGTCCATAAGTACATCCTTCACAGTTCCTAGTCGTGGGTGTATCGAGACAGGGCATCGATATACCAGAGTAGACTAGCGTGTACCTTCTCGACCCATACAGATGGGCGATGGATGATCCCATATCCATTGGTGTTTGACATCAGAGATGATATACGGGTGCTCAGTAGGGACTGGGTACACTGGACGGACTCGCCGAGAACTCCCAGATGGTATTATACCTCACGTCAGATGGCAGTTCTCTGGTGACACTGGTACAGAGTAGTCTGTTGACCCGAGATCGTCATAGAGTCTTGTGTGGTTCCCACTGTGCTTTGATTTCCATCTTACCACGTCCAAGAGGGCGTGCAAAACGGTGGTTTTTGGGTACAGTCCCGAGTCACATGGAGGCAATGAGCGATAGGAGGGGATTCGTCTCTCCCGGTATAGGGAGTTGATGTTGTGCTGTGTTCGATTGGCTATAACAGGAAATCCCTGGCCAGGGTTGCTGAGATTTACTGGTAAGTGTTACCAGTAGTTTCTCGAACAGTTATAGACCTCATATCGACACGACTTATTGAGCTATTGGGGTCTGACGTTTACCACCCCTAGGCGAGATATGCGACATATCAGACGATCAGACCGGACTGTACAGTAGTGTTACTGGTTGGATTCACTGGAGTGTGAGCGGTCTTGCTCGTCGATCTTCAGATCGCTCAATACCCAGGTGGCCGTTACGTTTAGCAGACCGCTTGCGGCTTGTGGATGTTTGATATGATCATCATCTGCTGCCGGCGTATTGACGAGTCTTTAGAGTCCTACACAGAGGTTTCCTGGCTCAAGCGAAACGAAATAGGAGTGCATATGAGATATGTGCGGGACCGAGAATGATACCAGTATGTGATACTGTATTTGATTCTCGTGATGTAACATTGATCGGTTATATGCGATATAGCCGGGTTATCGGATCAAGTGTTGATTCGATAAGTTGTTACTGAAGATACCAGTCGGTTATGTGCGACATGACCGGATCATTGAATCAAGTGTTGATTTAATGATTTAATGCATAATTATATATTTGATATATTACTTTGCATTAACTAGTATCGGTTCACTTTAAATGGATTTTCTCACTCGGGTGTGCACATTGTATATTCGATATAGTTTTGTGCACTTGATTGTATCATGTTTGATGATGCATGTTTACTTGTGTTTTGTGTAAAGTTTAAACCATGGTTATGTAATGGTTAGGGTTTACATTTTCATATCTATTTATTTATTCATTCATTTATTTTGGAAAATGAAAAGCAAATGAGAAAATGGTGGCTTCTTTTGTTTTGTTCATGAAGCTTCATGAAGACTTTGACCAAGTGACCATTTTGTCTCATGCTTAACCCTAACCATCCCACTAACCATGATTTATTCTCTACACTTGACCATGGTTCAATTATGATAAGTATTCTATTTTTCTTTTCATTTTTATTAATCTTATCATATCATTTCTTCTTCTTCTTCCTTGAACTCAAGAAGAAAAGCTTGAAGTGATGGTGATTGATGATAAAGAGTGAGAAATCCAATTCTAAATTGAACCCACTTCCTATTTCTTCATTCTCTACCTCTTGCCAAGTAGTAGAGTGTGTTTTCTTCACAAGTTTCTTGACTTGGTGAAGTCGGAGTTTGATTTAGCGATGCCTCGACGTAGATCATCTTCGGCATGGACATCGACGACCTAGCTTGCCCATTCTTCGACGAAGCCGACGCTAGAGCCCGGGAGTTCACTTGGACAGTGAAGGCACTTCGTTGCGGAGCTATGGAGGTGGAAAAAAGGATCTACAAAGGTTGTATTTCCGTAATCCCTTAGTTAATTGTTAACTAGTTTTCTTTTCGCCTAGTTTTCTAGCAAACGATCCGTAGTCGGGTCTCTCGGCACCGTTAAAATTTTATAATGGCATGTTCGATGCCTTGTGAGACCTCATTAAGGTGCCTAGGAACCCTACAGTGGTATCAAAGCCTAGCTAGAGCCTTAGACGAAGTCTAGACGCGATTTGAAGTCCGATCGATCGAAAATCCGAACCTAAAATAGCTCTCTGGACATTTCTGTAAAACGTGGTTTTTTGTCAATTAAAAATGCTTAAAAAATTCACCAATGAAATCCAAGAATTACTGTGCAAAACGTTTCCCATGAACAGTGCAAAAGGCGGCGGAACCGCGGCAGAAGCCTGGCTTCTGCGGCGGTTCCGCGGCACGTTGGTGACGTCAGCCCTTGGTTTTTCCACAGTAATTCCTGATAAATTCTTCTGAGTTTTCTGGGAATTTTAAATTGATTCCAGAGTTTTATTTTCTGGGTTGGATTGGGGACTCGTTGAATCCATCGGATTTTTAACTTTGTCTATTTGGCTTTCCGGATAAATTTTAGAATATGTTAAAAAGTTCGGCCGGATATAAATACCCAATTTTTCCCCTGTCGGGAAATTTCCAAGTGTTCGATTTTTCCGTAGTTTAACGACGTTCTAAGTAGTGCAAGTAACGCGATGGTCCCTCTAGAAGACAACAAACCTTAACTCGATTATGTGACCGTCTTGAACTGCCCTTTGAACCTTCGGGTTTGGGGCAGTACGGCGTGCCACATGTGAGGCGTTGGCTTGATCCTTCTACGGCTGGACCGTTGGTACTGAGGCACGAACTGAATGTTGTTAGACTTATTTCATGTGTTGATCTGTATCGGGAAAACTTGGGTGTTCGATTGTTCGATCGGAAAGTTTAACATTTTCTATTTATCTGTAATGTGACACAATAATTGGAATTCACAATGAGTTATGTGATAACTGAATGAATGTTATAAACATAGCACTTTAGTCTCACTTGATCGGTTGCCACGGAATTTTGATGCGATCAAAAGTCCGTCGCAATCACGTAGCGTACGCGGATATTCGCCGGACAAATTTAATAGACAGCTACATCCCATAGCCCCGACCAAGTGACTGTAGGAGAACCCCGTCGCCGAAAGCATCCGTCCGGGTGCTCGCGGCAGCGGTGTTCCGCCTTGGTGCACTTCGTCGATGGTATCGGGGGTGCGGCCGCCTACTGAAGTTTGCGACGAGTATTCGATCAGGATGTCGGGAATCTTGTTGAATTGCCCGACTTCATATTGAAAAGTGTTTTCGATTTTGAGACTAAAATGCGGGGTTTATAATTGTTAGGCATGCGATGTCTAAGGAATTCATTTGGTCAGGCATGCGATGTCTGAGGAGGTTGCGGATTCCAACTGTTGTAGTTTTACACTTTCTTTTCTGTGACCGTAAGTGTAATATGTGATATCGCCGGTTTCGTTGCTATATGTCAACGACAATTGGGATGTGCATATTTACTTACGTTGATGACATATGATGTTATGTGTTGCTGGATATGTTATATTGGATCGTCGTGGTTGAATAGCCGGGGGTTTTTATGTGAGATGAGTGTTTTTCATTTTCATTCATGTAAAAACTTGTATGTAATATTCTTTTATTGGGGCACTTCCAGGTTGCGGAAGATGTCACCGTTTGTATATTATTTACTTTTCCGCACTAGGATAGACCCAAGGAGGAGGGCATAAGTAACCGGGTTCTGGAGTCCAGTGGGAGACCAACTCGAGGAGTCGAGTCCGGGTCTCCTAACTCCAGAATTGGCAGGGTTGCTCGCCGCTCTCGTAGGGGTCTAGGGGTGTGGGTTTGGCTATTCATCACGACCGTGGAATCCGTGTTTTATTCTGGCTCGTATTGAAAACACGGACGTCCTAGTATATCCAATATTTCATATGATTCTTCTGCTGCGATATCTGTGATGTGATCATGTGATGTTCTTTGATGGATACAGTATATAGTATATATGATATATTATATAGATGTTACTTATGTTTTACACCCGCGCTAGCCCTGTCCTGCTCTGCCGTTAGTTACCTAACCTAACGGTGCACGAGGGGACATCGAGGCGAATGCGGATGGCATAAGTGTACGTCGTATTTATCTGTGATGTTTAGGTACATTAAATGATGGGACTTCATTAATGTGATTAATGAAAGTAAAAGAAACCTAAAGATGTTGTAGAATCGAATTTCAAAATTAAAACTGGTAGCTACAGTTCTTGCTTTGCACAGCGGTATATATGATATATCCTGCACCTTATTCGATAAGGAAAGGACCGAGATCCCTTCACCGGGAGTGATTCCTTTAGAAATAACTGGCTGATGCTACATACTCGGTTTGGTTTTTGATTGCTTTTAAGAGTTTTTGCTTTGCACAGTGATATGTGTGATATATCCCGCACCTCATTCGACGAGGAAAGGACCGACGATCCCTTCACCGGGAGTGACTCCTTTAGCAAAACTAGAAAAGTCTCAAAAACACTCCATTTTTAAAATCATTTGATTCTACAACGATATAAAGTTCATTACGCAAAAGGGTTTCTTAAAAACCTGTCGTAGCCCTCCGTCATTTCAGATAGGTAATAGTTAGTATTCGTGCTGCGTTTGTTGACTCAGTCAAGGCGTAGTGTGCGGTAGCTGATTATTGCTTATCTGCAAAGCATATGATGCGATTGGATTAGGGTAGTCGTGCGGCCTTGTTGACTCAGTCAAGGGTCGTGCGGGTGGGTTTAATTCAATCGAGAAATGACGGGTTGAACTTTACTTGTGGTCTATGATTTGTTGACTCAGTCAAGGTCATAGATCACTTGGGGCAAAATATTATCGGGAATTTCAAGTGTTGAAATTTGCAATGAGATTCCATACCTTCTATGAGATAGTTGGATCCCGATACCCGCTGCGAGTAAGAGTTACTCCTGGGAGAGTTTTACATATTACAATTAGCCGATCAAGTAGGTGTCTAGAAAGGTGTTAACGAGGTTACGCCTCTGGGAAAACGAGGTTTACATTAATTAGGTTCGTGCGAAAGCACGGGGGACCTCCCTCAAAGTACCGACACTGGCCTGGCTGAAAGATTGGCGAACTTGTAGTGTGTAATTAATCTCGGCTAGTCTTTCCTTTTAGGGTTTGAAGGAAGATTTGATAAAAAGCAGTGGGAGCCATCCTGATTAGATAAAATAATAACCGATCTATTCTTGCAAGAGCGCACGCTGAGTGTTTTCTTCTCTCTCTCTCCAGGTAGCGACCATATCACGCCTTAATCAAGATAATAATACGGAATATTGACCGAACCCGCTTGTTATACTGAGCTGGGGAATGTTGGTCCCGCTCCAACTTATAATTGTTATAAGACAGAGCAGGAAATTGGGGAATACCAAATTTCCCGTGCCGCCCAAACGAAGAGAGTGCATGCTGATGCATCTGTTGGAGATAGTGCCCTCAGAGTCAATTATTAGGTCACAGGTACGTGATTGTAATGATTGAGGGAGGACCTATCCCGGTAGGACAGTCTTACTCGAGATGATAGTATGCTATCTGGTTTACCTTTATCATCGTGTACTGTTTTAGGTGACCTGACACGTCGCTATTACACGTTGATAGAGCCCCTAGGATTCTTGCTTGACCACCAGCAGTATGAGGGCGATCATATAAGTGGGAGCTGGGGGGTCTATAAGCTTATCCTTAAAAGGTCCCTAGTCGTGGGAGTTTCGAGACTGGGCATCGATACTCCATTAGTAGACTAGTGTATACAGTCGAGACCCCGACGAGGGGCGGTGGCCGGTCTCACAAGCCACTGGTGTCAGTTGGATCACCTAAGATGTATACAGGTGCTCATTGGGTTATGAGTACACCGGACAGGACTCGCCGGGAACATGCTAGTTGGTCATATACCAGACGTCAGATGGCAGTTCCCTGGTGACATGTGTGCAGGTTAGTTCATCGACCTGGGGATCGTCATTTGTCTCGTGTGAGTTCCCACTGTACTTTGATTACTACCCTACCACGGCTCAAAGGAGTCGTGCAAACAGGTTTTAGTTGGGTACAGTCCCGAGCCACATGGAGGCAGTGAGCGTATCTTCAGGGGTTCGTCTCTCCCGGTATTGGGGGTGAGGTCGTGCTGTGTCTAGGAGAGCCATTACAAAAAGTCCTTGGCCAAGGCAAGGAGATTTACTGGTAGGTATTCCAGTAGTATCTCAGGGTGTTCTGGGCTACACTCCGACACGACTTGTACCGCTTTTGGGGGTCTGACTTTTACCAACCCCCTAGGCCCGCCATGCGATACTCATAGACGAACGGACCGGACTGCACGGATATTGTCACTGACAGGCTCAGTAGGGTTGTCGGGCTAAGTTCGCTCACAGACGTCCCTTTTAGTCAGTACCTGGTAGCTCGTCACGTATTGGCTTATACCTCTGACGTGCTAGTGGTTAAATCCACAACCAAGGTGTTGACGAGTCTTTAGAGTCCCCCACATTTCAGTTACTCAGCTTTCGGGCGAAAGGTTGTAGAGGCCGTATGGAGATATGGCAGGGTCCGATCAGATACGTGCGGTATTGCACGGATCAGGATCAGACAGTTTGTACTATAGGCCGTATGGTTATATGGCAGGGTTCGATCAGATACGTGCGGTATTGCACGGATCAGGATCGAACAGATATTACTAGCCGGTTTTGGTATAAGCCGGATCCTAGTATAGTACAGTGTAGATTTTGTCTCATTGCATTTGTATTTCGGTCGAAATACAGATACGGGTGTGTATGCACAGTATCGGGGTTTTCCTGTAATTTATTACGGGACCAGTTTTATGGAGTTGCCAGTTTGCTTTTAGTTTCGGCCGATTTCCTTTGTTCCGTTCATTGGCCGAAGTATGGTGGAGGAGGGCTTATTTGCATTGTTGCAAATAAGCTTTAGTGGAGGGGGTCTTTGCTTATTTCCTTGTATCATGATGGCTCACCATACCTTGACCTTTTTGACTTGATCCTTCATGATGGCTTGACTTTGTTAGCATCATGGTTGTTGATGATGGTTGTGTGGAGTGTTGGCATTGCTTTGTGATCATGGTTGATTATCATAACCATTCCTTTCTCTCTCTCTTTTGATTATGGTTGTGGTTTGATCTTTTGTTTTTTGAGATCACTCCCTCACTCTCATTCACTCCCTCCATCCTCTCTTATGGCCGGCCACTATGTGCAAGGGTTGTCCAAAAATTGTGTGGGTGTATTTTTGGTTCATATCATGCTCCAAAATACCCACTAGCTCCTCCACATTGTTCTTGTTTCATCCCTCCACCATATGGCACCTCCATGAACCCCAAAAGAGACAATAGCTCACTACACATTCTACAGCGAATCTTGGGCACGTCGAGTAGCCGGCTTCGTGCCCGAGTTGCCTCGGCATTGAGGTGGGAGCCCGTAAACAAAGTAGGCGATGTGGTGCACTTCCGGCGACGAGGAGGAGACGGGACATTCCGCAGGAGATCGGGACCATGACGAGAAGACCGGAGGACTTGGATCGTCGGTATATCTCTAACCCATCTTGTTAAGTAGCTTAGACTAGTTAATGGTTCGATCCGGGTTATAGTGCGCGGTGGTGCCGGTTTGCTAAGTCCGCAAAAATTTAAGTTATTCACCGCTTCCGCATTCCGGCGTCGGATTGACGGCCGGGGCGCCGCCGTGCACTTACAGTGGTATCAGAGCCTCGCCATTAACTTAGTCTAGCTTTGTGTAATGTGTTTGCATTTCCGATTGATCAAAAAGTTCCAAAACTGCATTTTAGTTCGCATCAGTTTCTGTTGAAAATTTTTGGTCTCGAAAATTTTTTCAGGTTATAAAATATTGATGTACTGGATAATCTAAGAGTTCTGTAAAAATTTGATGAAGTAACTCCACAGTTGGAGCGCGGAACCGCCGCGAAAACCACCTTTGTGCGGCCCTTCCGCCGCGCACTATTCACATCACTTCACCATTTTTTTACAGAGGCCTTATGGGCTTAAAATATGGGCTTTGGAATATTAAAGTTGGGCCAATTGTTTCTGTGAGTGCTACAGTTTTCTTTGGGGCCCACTTGTTAATTGTTTGATCAATCGGAAATTTTTTAAACACATTTTTCACAGTATTTACATTATATCTGCGACCGTGAATGTCACTCGATCGGTAAATCCGGTCTAACTGCTATAGCCCGGTTAGACGGATTTGCGAACGTGACTTTCACGTTGATGTTCTATGTATTTGCTGTGATGTTGCGGATCGGTCGTGGGGGATAGCCTGGATGCAATGCTAGTACAGTTTTGTTGTATTATGTACATTTGATATTGCGGGGCGAGCATCCGACATGTGGACTGCCGTCACTGCCTGACTGTATTATTATTTTGGGGCACGACCTGGTTGCGGTCGATGTACCCGGTGTATGTATATTTTACTTTCTGTACTAGGATTGCCCCGCGGAGGGGTGCACGGATAGCCGGGTTCTGGAGGGCAACAAGCCCGCATCTCATGGCATTGAGATGAAGGGGGCTTCACTCTAGGATTGGCGGGCTATTCGCCGCACTCGTAGGGGGTACAGGTTGACCCAGGAGGGGTGCCCAAGTTGCCGGATTCCGTGAAGTGCTGGGTGGTCCATTCACGGCGCTGAAGGGGGCTGCCTCGCTTCAGGTTTTGGCGGGTGACTTGCCGCGCCCGTAGGGGTCTAGGATTTCATTGCACAGGCTATCCACATGACCAGGGGAACGTCGGGTTTCAGTAGTGGCTCTGTGAAACCCGGGGTTCCCAGATATCTGTATTGTTTCTGTGATGCTGTACATTTCTGTGATGTTGCATTTTATTCACGCCTTGAGCGAAATATAATATATTGGTATATATATTAGTAGATGTTGTATATGTTTTGCATCCGCGCTAGTCCAGTCCCCGCTCTGTCGTTAGTAAGCTAACCTAACGGGTAATGACGGGACCCAGTGGCGAATGCGGATGGCATATACGTACATCAGTATATTTTCGTTCTTTTTGGTGTGATCAATTGATGGGACTGCGTTGATTCGGATCAATGCAAGTTAAAAACAAACCTAATCTGATGTTGTTGGAACACTTTTCAAAAAGCTGTTATTGTAAGGACGTTCACTTTTGTTTTGCATCGTGATATTCAGTTGGAATATCCTGCTCCTCAGTCGACGAGGCAAGGGCCGAGATCCCTTCACCGGGAGTGACCCCTTGGACAAAAGTTTGCGTCAGAGCAATAACTTCACTATAGCCGATCACTTTTGCTTTGCATCGCGGTATTCATTTGGAATATCCTGCACCCCATTCTACGGGGAAAGAGCCGAGATCCCTTCACCGGGAGTGACCTCTTTAGCAACGGTTTTCGTCACTATATTTTTAAAAGCTATCCGTTCCTTCGACGATATCAAGTTCTTTACGTTAAAGGTTTTCGCCAGAAACCATTCGTAGCCCTCCGTCGTTTCATATGGGTGGTCAATAGTATTCAAGTTGTGTATGTTGGCCAAAGTCAAGGCATAGTGATTGGTAGCTATTGGGGTATTCATATGCAGCATAGATAGATGCGTTGGTTTGGGACAGTCGTGCTGCCATTTTGGCCAAAGTCAAGGGTATGTACGGGTGGATTCAAATTAACCTGGAGAATGACGGGTAGAACTTGACATGTGACTTATGATATGTTGGCCAAAGTCAAGGTCATAAGAGCATGGGGCAGAAATCACATCGGGAGTTTCAAAAGAACTGAAACTTGCCAGATATGCGCTTACCTTCTGGAGTGTGATACCGTGAGCGGATTCCGTCACGTTATCATGCGATGAGAGTTGGATCCCGATTCCCACTGATGAGTTGGTATACTCCTCGGGTAACCCCGACTAATTCTTCTTTCAGGTTTGGAGGAGAATTTGAGGTACAGTGGGAGGATTCCAGATTAGATAAATTGGTAACCATTCTGATCTAGGTTAGAGTGCACGCTGAGTGTTTCTTTTCTCTCTCTCTTTGGCAGCGACCATTGACCCGACCCTAAGACTTTGACTCAGTGACCAAGTTGACCAAACCTTCTTAAACACCGGTTTTTGGATTGTCAGAGTTGCAGACCTCATTGCCACTCCTACTTTTACCCTTTTTTCTCCAGGACACCCCGTATTACTACGAACGTCCACTTCCATTGGACAAAACCATCGTATGGTTAGATACGAACTCGAAAGAATTTATTCGAGGATGGTTTCCGGTTCTGGAGAAAACGGATAGGATTATTCAGTTGTCTTTTCCTTTTACCCTCTCTCAGGTTACGAGTACTCCTTGGTTTAGGGGTAGTACACCTATTACGCAAATTGGATTGTCTTCTTCCAAACCTTAGGCTGGTGCCGACCGGTAGGGAATGAAGAAAACCAATTAGCATAACGATGGTGTGCAGAAGGTATTAAGTTCAGACAAAGCAAGGGATTAGTAAGAGGGCAAAGTAAATTGCAACAGATATTCACGACCAAACCGAATATTTCGTTACCACTCCCACATCACCTTTGTATTTCTCCAGGACACTCCGTATCACTACGAAGATCCACAGTTTATTTGGATACTCCATCGTATGGTTATATACGAACTCGAATGGAACTGGTTCCAGTTCGGGGATGGATTCTGGTTCAGGAGAAATAGGAATAAGGTTTATTCGGTTGTCTTTTATCTTCACCCTCTCTCATTGTGAGTGTTCCTAGGATTGGGACAGTACACCCATTATGCTTATTGGATAGTCTTCTTCCAAACCATAGGCTGGTGCCGAACGGTAGGGAAGGAAGAAAACCAATTGGCCTAAAGGGGTGTACAGAAGGTAAAGACTAAAGACATATGAAGGGATTTGGAGAGGTGGCAAAGAACTATACGGTTACAGTCGTGAATCTGGAAGAGGCATTACTAAGAATACCAGGATACCCCATCGAAACATTTCAATGTTTCAGTCTCACTATGTACTGTTAAAGGAAACTGATTTCCCGATTAGACACTTGCTCCAGGGTATGTATTTACCAGGTACGATTCTCACATCTGTATGGTTTTACAGATGATGAGTGGGAGTAAGTTATTGGGAATTGGGTGATTATCCTCATTATATCGGGATTCGTTGTAATCAGTGATATTTGAGGAAATCACCTGGGCTGTTTGCCGGTCGGCAAATATTTGGTTTTGAATATCCGCTGTTATGCACCAATTTCAAATTGATATATCTGTACGTCTATTTTCATAGAGTGAGATATACCTTTCTGAAATTATGTCTACGACATTTACCTATATCAGTGGATGGTTAGGTAAGGAGCATTAAACAGCGGTGTAATTCTTCTTAACCATAAGTACAGTTTTCAACCTACGACACACAGTGAATGAGTAATCAGACTCAAGGGACTTTTACAGAGTATTGTATGTTGTCCTGAGTCCATCAGGACAGAGGGGATGGTCCTCGTACTATATTCGGTTTACTTATGACTCCTCTAATTTTTAGACAGGTGTTTCGTGGAAACACAGGGTCTGAATTTGGAGAAGTTATATGTATTTGAATAGAGTAGAGAACCAGGTATAGCAAGTATCGGGATTCTTCAAAGAGATCGAAGATGTAGATACTTGTGTATGGTGTTCAGTTGATAGTAATGATTAAGAGAAATTGCTTCTCTTTCAGGTTACTCATAATTGGAAGTATTCCTAAGTTGAGTAACGCTGATCTGGCCTCCTTCCATTTAGTTGACATGCACTGGAGACAGTTGCATGATTTGGATCTGGTTCAATTAAATCAGTGCCTCTGGTCCTATATGGGATATAGAACAGTTCATATCTTAACGATGTTAAGGTACGGGGAGTTGTCCGGTTTATGATTAAAACCAGACACTGGACGACTCAAGGCACGTTTCTGTAATGGCTGTTTGTGGGTTGACCCAGGCTATGAAGCGGGTTGACTTTCTACCATCTGGATGAACAATAGCGATATTGTTCTAGACTCGCCACAGTTTTATTAAAAATGGATTTTTTCAGAAAACAGTAGTGGGAGTATGGTAGAACTGGAAGTGATTCCAGAACCACAAACGATTACTAAAGATTTGATAAGGAACCTAAAGATTCAATCTGGATTGACATTCCATTGGCCACTCCGCAGATAAGGTGGGTAACTTCAGGCACCCTAGAGGTACTCCGGTAGCCTCAAGGACGGTGACAGGGAAGTTCTTATTTACCCACAATTACCATTGCTGTTGTTCCAGGCTGCGAGACCCGGCGGGAGGATGAGTATAGCGTCGTTCTAAACTAGTTTTGGAAGTGCACGTGTATATGACTCTGCCAGAGGGTTGTCGTAGTCAGTGGGAGCAGCGGAAGCATTGGTGGACAGGTAGCTTATGTCTATTTATAGACTAAAGCAGATGTAGCGGAGAAAGATCATCTATTTCTGACGTGACAGTCATGGGTTTGACTTCATCAGAATAGGGGATGGATCTGTTGAGAAGGTAGTAGGGTGTGATGTCATGGTATTTGGATGACATACACAAAGTAGGAAAAGAAACTCCTACACTACGATCGGTTATACTTTGGTCGTCACACAGTGGTTTCTCCACAAAGGAAATGGATTTTATATCGGACATACTGGTTACTAGATCTATGGTCTTAGATCTAGATTTGGGTGGTTTCCCAATCAGGGTACTTGACAGCGTTCTAAGAGTATTTAGGATGGACGACTCCTGGCACGGTAGTGTACCTGCAGGTAATGGGGTCACCCTCTCCAAAGGTGTCTTACAGACTAAAGTGGAGAGGGATGTGCATGATTGGCAGATCACTTGCTCAGGCGATTGAGTCAATCATGAGATGTCAAGTACCACACCAGATGTTGTTCTTGCACTAGATGCAATAAGTTGATATTAATTCAATCCTGGAGAAACAGTCGGAAGCAGTTTTAGAACATAAGTGGATGTTCTAGGGAGATGATAACGACAGCCTCATTCAGGAGACAGTTATCATTCCAGGCTTCCAAGGTGACATGGACGACAAGGAGCTTGTCAGAGTTATAGTTTTCCTTCTGATGAGGGGCAGTATTTTGGACAGGAGGTCCAAGGCAATACTGAGGGAGGCATGGCGCGCAGGATACTGATTAAGTTCAGTTGACGATACAGTCTAAGAAGTTTGGATTTGGAGTTCATTTATGAGCTATGTCCCATCAGACATCCAGACACATTCTAAGACAGATATTGCTCATTTCGGGAGATGGGTTTCTCCGCGAACTTGAGATATAGAGAAACAAAGAAAGAAACAGCAAAGCGGATCCACTCACTGAGGCTATTCCTCGAACGCAAAAGTTCCGCAAACGAGCTTTGTGAGACTGACTAGTAGAGGAGTTGGATGTTCGGTATCACACGGGCTGTGAGTATGCGACATCGCAATAATTAGCCTTGAGTGCAAGTGGGAGATTGTTGGAGATAGTGCCCTCAGAGTCAATTATTAGGTCACAGGTACGTGATTGTAATGATTGAGGGAGGACCTATCCCGGTAGGACAGTCTTACTCGAGATGATAGTATGCTATCTGGTTTACCTTTATCATCGTGTACTGTTTTAGGTGACCTGACACGTCGCTATTACACGTTGATAGAGCCCCTAGGATTCTTGCTTGACCACCAGCAGTATGAGGGCGATCATATAAGTGGGAGCTGGGGGGTCTATAAGCTTATCCTTAAAAGGTCCCTAGTCGTGGGAGTTTCGAGACTGGGCATCGATACTCCATTAGTAGACTAGTGTATACAGTCGAGACCCCGACGAGGGGCGGTGGCCGGTCTCACAAGCCACTGGTGTCAGTTGGATCACCTAAGATGTATACAGGTGCTCATTGGGTTATGAGTACACCGGACAGGACTCGCCGGGAACATGCTAGTTGGTCATATACCAGACGTCAGATGGCAGTTCCCTGGTGACATGTGTGCAGGTTAGTTCATCGACCTGGGGATCGTCATTTGTCTCGTGTGAGTTCCCACTGTACTTTGATTACTACCCTACCACGGCTCAAAGGAGTCGTGCAAACAGGTTTTAGTTGGGTACAGTCCCGAGCCACATGGAGGCAGTGAGCGTATCTTCAGGGGTTCGTCTCTCCCGGTATTGGGGGTGAGGTCGTGCTGTGTCTAGGAGAGCCATTACACAAAGTCCTTGGCCAAGGCAAGGAGATTTACTGGTAGGTATTCCAGTAGTATCTCAGGGTGTTCTGGGCTACACTCCGACACGACTTGTACCGCTTTTGGGGGTCTGACTTTTACCAACCCCCTAGGCCCGCCATGCGATACTCATAGACGAACGGACCGGACTGCACGGATATTGTCACTGACAGGCTCAGTAGGGTTGTCGGGCTAAGTTCGCTCACAGACGTCCCTTTTAGTCAGTACCTGGTAGCTCGTCACGTATTGGCTTATACCTCTGACGTGCTAGTGGTTAAATCCACAACCAAGGTGTTGACGAGTCTTTAGAGTCCCCCACATTTCAGTTACTCAGCTTTCGGGCGAAAGGTTGTAGAGGCCGTATGGAGATATGGCAGGGTCCGATCAGATACGTGCGGTATTGCACGGATCAGGATCAGACAGTTTGTACTATAGGCCGTATGGTTATATGGCAGGGTTCGATCAGATACGTGCGGTATTGCACGGATCAGGATCGAACAGATATTACTAGCCGGTTTTGGTATAAGCCGGATCCTAGTATAGTACAGTGTAGATTTTGTCTCATTGCATTTGTATTTCGGTCGAAATACAGATACGGGTGTGTATGCACAGTATCGGGGTTTTCCTGTAATTTATTACGGGACCAGTTTTATGGAGTTGCCAGTTTGCTTTTAGTTTCGGCCGATTTCCTTTGTTCCGTTCATTGGCCGAAGTATGGTGGAGGAGGGCTTATTTGCATTGTTGCAAATAAGCTTTAGTGGAGGGGGTCTTTGCTTATTTCCTTGTATCATGATGGCTCACCATACCTTGACCTTTTTGACTTGATCCTTCATGATGGCTTGACTTTGTTAGCATCATGGTTGTTGATGATGGTTGTGTGGAGTGTTGGCATTGCTTTGTGATCATGGTTGATTATCATAACCATTCCTTTCTCTCTCTCTTTTGATTATGGTTGTGGTTTGATCTTTTGTTTTTTGAGATCACTCCCTCACTCTCATTCACTCCCTCCATCCTCTCTTATGGCCGGCCACTATGTGCAAGGGTTGTCCAAAAATTGTGTGGGTGTATTTTTGGTTCATATCATGCTCCAAAATACCCACTAGCTCCTCCACATTGTTCTTGTTTCATCCCTCCACCATATGGCACCTCCATGAACCCCAAAAGAGACAATAGCTCACTACACATTCTACAGCGAATCTTGGGCACGTCGAGTAGCCGGCTTCGTGCCCGAGTTGCCTCGGCATTGAGGTGGGAGCCCGTAAACAAAGTAGGCGATGTGGTGCACTTCCGGCGACGAGGAGGAGACGGGACATTCCGCAGGAGATCGGGACCATGACGAGAAGACCGGAGGACTTGGATCGTCGGTATATCTCTAACCCATCTTGTTAAGTAGCTTAGACTAGTTAATGGTTCGATCCGGGTTATAGTGCGCGGTGGTGCCGGTTTGCTAAGTCCGCAAAAATTTAAGTTATTCACCGCTTCCGCATTCCGGCGTCGGATTGACGGCCGGGGCGCCGCCGTGCACTTACAGCATCATCTTCGGGTGTGTTCGTTACAAAGAACTGTTTCTCTGTATCCTCTACGTCCTGGGTATGTGATGCCAGATCAGGATCCCAGATATGTATTCTGTTACATAGGGCTACAGAAAGGTAGAAAACTGAACACGGGTGATAAGTTTCATGAGGCAGAAAACGGGGCAAGAGTTGCAGCCAAGTCTGTTGGTCACTGTCACCCTGTATTACAATACATTGATTCTGAACAAATGTTATTAGATACCGAACCTGATATACAAAATCATATCTGTCTCTTTATTAGTAAAGAAACGGTAAAATTTTGTATTGTTGGATAATATTTTGAACATTTCCTATATCAAAAGTTGATCGGTTCAGGCACGTTATCTAAAAGCATTAATGTTCTAAATCAAACTACAGTTCTTCGTATACAGAACACACACAAGAGGAAGAGTTCAGAAATGAACGAATCCTTTTTGAGGTATTGTAGACTAGGTCATATCAATGCGACCCGACTGCCTGAGTTACATTTAGATGCATATTTAAATCAGTTTGAATTTACATCTTGTGAAGCTCGCCAGTCATGTCACAAAGATAAGATGACCACAGCTCCGTTTACTGGAAACAGAGAAAGAGTTAGTGAACTCTTGGGATGATACATGTCGATGTATGTAGGTCCCCTGTCTCCACATGCCAAGACCGGTTCTTAGTACTTCATTACATTCTCTGATAATCTCTCAAGATTCAGACATATGTTCCTGTTGAAACACAAGTCCGAACCTTTTGAGATATTCACAGAATATAAGCGAGAAGTAGAGAACCAGAATACGGGTATAAGTACTATGTCCTTTGATGAGATCAAGGAGGAGAATACTTGTGCACGGAATTCCTGGACTATTCTAAAGGAGAATGAGATTCTCTCTCAGCATTACTCCTCCGTATACACCATAGCACGATGGTATGTCGGGGCGGAGCAGATACACCCTATTTGATATGGTGTGCTCTATGATGAGTACTACTGAGTTACCTTTTTCCTTATGGGGTTATGCACTTGAGAAGATGCAAACCTATTGAATTAAGTTCGAATCAAATCAGTTGCCTACCACTCCATATGAGATATGGTATGGGAAGAGCCCATGTCTTAAGTCAGTTAAGATTTGGGGTTGTCCGGCCTAGGTCTAAAAGAAAAATCCGGACAAGCTCGAGGCAAGGTCTGTAATGTAGAACTGGAAAGGTTCCAGCTATACAAACTGCAGCTGATGATTTGAAAGAACCAAAGGATTCAATAGTTACCAACGAACCTCAGTCTCTCCGCCAATCTAGTAGGATTCCTCACCCGCCTGAGAGATACTTCGGTTTCTCTATGACAGTGGGAGCTAGGATTGCATCATGAGATGATGACCTAACTAGTTTCGAGCTGGCCATCTGAAGTAAGACTCTATAAGAATGGCTGGATGCTTAGTGATCTGAGATGGAATCCTTATACACCGACAAAGTATGGACTTTAGTTGCTATATCTGAAGGGTTAAATCCTCATCAGGAGCAAGTATATCTTGAGAAGATTACTTGGTGTACATGGAAAGGTTGAGACTTTCAAAGATAGACTTGTTAAAGGTTTTCGTCATCGACCAGGCGTGGATGATGATGAAACCTTTTCTGAGTAAGCTATGCTTAAGTCCATCCAGATCCTACTTGCCACGGCTACATACCATGACTACGATATCTGGCGGTTGGGTGTCATGACAGCTTTTCTAAATGATGTTTAGAAGAGAGCGTCTATAAGTACACAGCCAGAGGGCCTCGTAGACAGTGGGAGCAGCGGATACGTGTGCAAGATGCTTTATAGGATAAAGCAGGCATCGCGGAGTTGGAACATCTGTTTTGATGGAGTAGTCAAAGAGTTTGACATCATCAAAATGGTAGATGAACCTTGTATAAACAAAAAGGTAGTAGGGAGTATGGTGATAATCCTCGTAGAGTACGTGGATGACATACTCTTGATGGGGAAGAAGTTTCCAATACTACACTCGGTCAATCTCCGCTTATCACAAAGATTCTCCATATAGGATCAAAGTGATACCCACTAAACCTGGATTTTGGATCTATGAGATAGATCTAAATGGATGTTAGGATTCTCACTAGTTGTAGTGAGATGGTATCAATCGATCCTGGGGAGAATCACTGGAAGGGTTCCAGGGTGATAAAGACGACTGAATGTCAGTCACAGGCATTGTCTTTACCCTCAGTGGAGGGACGGTGTGTTGGAAGAGTTCCAAGCTAGATACCGTGGCATACTAGAAGATTAAGGCTGGATACATCGCTATTTAAGATGCTACCAAAGAGGCTGTTTGGGTGTATATTAGTTCATAAGATGAACTACGTTCCAACCATTGTGAGACAATGGAGTTATGGCTTATGCCAAGGAACGTCCGTCCCATCAGTGATCCAGACATATTCTAAGGCAGTATCACTTGATCATGGAGATGGTTGATCTCCAGGGAGATCGAGGTTAGGAGAGTAGACTCAGAGGACAACACAGCGGATCCACTCACAAAGGCCTGTTCCCAGAGAGAGACCTTTATGGGATGGTTGAGTATGAGATAATACAACCACTACTACAGATGGCCCTAGTGCAAGTGGGAGATTGTTAGTTATATGTATGCCCTAGAGGCCATTACTGTACATAGGATGTATATTGTAGTGGATGCTGGGATGTATATAGGGAGGACTTTCTTGCTCGACATGATAGTATGCTATCTGGTTGAACTTTACCTTAACGTGTATACTGATTGTCTCTCTGTTACATGTTGGTAAAGCCCTTAGGATGTGTGCTTGACTACCTGGACTATGATGCGGATCATACTAGTGGGGACATGGTAGTCCATAAGTACATCCTTCACAGTCCCTCGTCGTGGGTGTATCGAGACAGGGCATCGATATACCAGAGTAGACTAGCGTGTACCTTCTCGACCCATACAGATGGGCGATGGATGATCCCATATCCATTGGTGTTTGACATCAGAGATGATATACGGGTGCTCAGTAGGGACTGGGTACACTGGACGGACTCGCCGAGAACTCCCAGATGGTATTATACCTCACGTCAGATGGCAGTTCTCTGGTGACACTGGTACAGAGTAGTCTGTTGACCCGAGATCGTCATAGAGTCTTGTGTGGTTCCAACTGTGCTTTGATTTCCATCTTACCACGTCCAAGAGGGCGTGCAAAACGGTGGTTTTTGGGTACAGTCCCGAGTCACATGGAGGCAATGAGCGATAGGAGGGGATTCGTCTCTCCCGGTATAGGGAGTTGATGTTGTGCTGTATTCGATTGGCTATAACAGGAAATCCCTGGCCAGGGTTGCTGAGATTTACTGGTAAGTATTACCAGTAGTTTCTCGAACAGTTATAGACCTCATATCGACACGACTTATTGAGCTATTGGGGTCTGACGTTTACCACCCCTAGGCGAGATATGCGACATATCAGACGATCAGACTGGACTGTACAGTAGTGTTACTGGTTGGATTCACTGGAGTGTGAGCGGGCTTGCTCGTCGATCTTCAGATCGCTCAATACCCGGGTGGCCGTTACGTTTAGCAGACCGCTTGCGGCTTGTGGATGTTTGATATGATCATCATCTGCTGCCGGCGTATTGACGAGTCTTTAGAGTCCTACACAGAGGTTTCCTGGCTCAAGCGAAACGAAATAGGAGTGCATATGAGATATGTGCGGGACCGAGAATGATACCAGTATGTGATACTGTATTTGATTCTCGTGATGTAACATTGATCGGTTATATGCGATATAGCCGGGTTATCGGATCAAGTGTTGATTCGATAAGTTGTTACTGAAGATACCAGTCGGTTATGTGCGACATGACCGGATCATCGAATCAAGTGTTGATTTAATGATTTAATGCATAATTATATATTTGATATATTACTTTGCATTAACTAGTATCGGTTCACTTTAAATGGATTTTCTCACTCGGGTGTGCACATTGTATATTCGATATAGTTTTGTGCACTTGATTGTATCATGTTTGATGATGCATGTTTACTTCTGTTTTGTGTAAAGTTTAAACCATGGTTATGTAATGGTTAGGGTTTACATTTTCATATATATTTATTTATTCATTCATTTATTTTGGAAAATGAAAAGCAAATGAGAAAATGGTGGCTTCTTTTGTTTTGTTCATGAAGCTTCATGAAGACTTTGACCAAGTGACCATTTTGTCTCATGCTTAACCCTAACCATCCCACTAACCATGATTTATTCTCTACACTTGACCATGGTTCAATTATGATAAGTATTCTATTTTTCTTTTCATTTTTATTAATCTTATCATATCATTTCTTCTTCTTCTTCCTTGAACTCAAGAAGAAAAGCTTGAAGTCATCAATGGTGATTGATGATAAAGAGTGAGAAATCCAATTCTAAATTGAACCCACTATTAGTTATATGTATGCCCTAGAGGCCATTACTGTACATTGGATGTATATTGTAGTGGATGCTGGGACATATATAGGAAGGACTTTCTTGCTCGACATGATAGTACGCTATCTGGTTGCTCTTTATCTTAACATGTATACTTTCTGTCTCTCTGATTACATGTTGATAAAGCCCTTAGGATGTGTACTCGACTTCCAGGACTATGATGCAGATCATACTAGTGGGGCCTGGGTAGTCAATGAGGACATCCTTCATTGTTTCTAGTCGAGGGAATATCGAGACGGGGCATCGATATTCCAGAGTAGACTAGCGCATATCTTCTCGACCCATGCGATGGGCGATGGATGATCCCATATCCATTGGTGTTTGACATCGAAGATGGTATGCGGGTGCTCAGTGGAGACTGGGTACACTGAACGGACTCGCCGAGAACTCCCAGATGGTATTATACCTCACGTCAGATGGCAGTTCTCTGGTGACACTGGTACAGCTTAGTCTGTAGACCCGAGATCGTCATAGAGTCTTGTGTGTCTCCCACTGTGCTTTGATTTCCACCCTACCACGGCTCTACTGAGCCGTGCAAACAGGTGGTTTTTGGGTACAGTCCCGATTCACATGGAGGCAATGAGCGATAGGAGGGGATTCGTCTCTCCCGGTATTGGGGGTTGATGTTGTGCTATGCTCGACTGGCCATAACAGGAAATCCCTGGCCAGGGTTGCAGTGATATACCGGTAAGAGTTATCAGTAGTTTCACGAATGTTATGGACCTCAAGTCGGCATGACTTATCGAGCTATTGGGGTCTGACGTTTACCACCCCTAGGCGAGATATGCGACATATCAGACGAACAGACCGGACTATACGGTAAGTGTTACTGGTTGGATTCGCAGGAGTGTGAGCGGGCTTGCTCGTCGATCTTCTGATCGCTCAATACCCGGGTGGCCGTTACGTTTGGCAGACCGCTTGCGGCTTGTGGGTGTTTGATATGATCAACATCTGCTGCCGGAGTATTGACGAGTCTTTAGAGTCCTACACAGAGGTTTCCTGGTTCAAGCGAAACGAAATAGGAGCGCATATGAGATATGTGCGGGACCGAGAATAATGCGTGTATATGATACCGTATTTCATTCTCGCGACGAATGTATCGATTGGTTATATGCGATATAACCTAGTTATCGAATCAAGGATTGATTCGATAAGCCGATACATTGGATACTAGCCGGTTATATGCGACATGACCGGATCATTGAATCAAGTGTTGATTTAATGATTTAATGTACAATTATATATTTGATATATTGCTTTGCATTAACTAGTATTGGTTCACTTTAAATGGATTCACTCACTTAGTTTGTGCACATTGCATATGTGATATATTTTGTGCACATGATTGTATCATGTTTGATGATACATGCAAGCTAGGGTTAGTGTAAAGAATTTGACCATGGTTAAGATTATGATTAGGGTTTTCTTTTTCTTATTTATTTATTTATTTATTTTGGAAAAAGAAAATGAAAAAGAAAATGAAATGGTGGCTTATTTTGTTTGTAGTTGAAGTTTCTTGAAACTTTGACTAAGTAACCATTTTGTCTTATTTCTTAACCCTAACTCTTCAAATTAACCTTGGTCAATTCTCTACACCTAACTAAGGTTAATGATATGATAAGTATTATATTTTCTTTTCTTTTTAAAAAGGTTATCATATCATCTTCTTCTTCTTCATCTTCTTTCTCCATGAAAAAAGCTTGCTACATCAATGGTGATTGATGAAAAAGTGTGTGAAATCCAAAACTAAAGTTTACCCACTTCCTATTTCTTCATTCTCTACCTCTTGCCAAGTAGTATAGGGTGTTTCCTTCACAAGTTTTTCCGACTAGGTGAAGGTGGAGCTTGATCTAGCGATGCCTCGACGTAGATCATCTTCGGCATGGACATCGACGACCTAGCTCGCTTATTCTTCGACGAAGCCGACGCTAGAGCCCGGGAGTTCACTTGGACAGCGAAGGCACTTCGTTGCGGAGCTATGGAGGTGGACAAACGGATCTACAAAGGTTGTATTTCCGTATCTCTTAGTTAATTGTTAACTAGTTAGCTTTTTCGCCTAGTTTTCTAGCAAACGATCCGTAGTCGGGTCTCTCGGCACCTAGAATTTTATAAATTGGCATGTTTGATCACTTGTAAGACTTCACTAGAGTGCCTAGGAACCCTACACCGACTTCCTATTTCTTCATCCTCTACCTCTTGCCAAGTAGTAGAGTGTGTTTTCTTCACAAGTTTCTTGACTTGGTGAAGTCGGAGTTTGATTTAGCGATGCCTCGACGTAGATCATCTTCGGCATGGACATCGACGATCTAGCTTGCCCATTCTTCGACAAAGCCGACGCTAGAGCCCGGGAGTTCACTTGGAGAGCGAAGGCACTTCGTTGCGGAGCTATGGAGGTGGACAAACGGATCTACAAAGGTTGTATTTCCGTAATCCCTTAGTTAATTGTTAACTAGTTTTCTTTTCGCCTAGTTTTCTAGCAAACGATCCGTAGTCGGGTCTCTCGGCACCGTTAAAATTTTATAATGGCATGTTCGATGCCTTGTGAGACCTCATTAGGGTGCCTAGGAACCCTACACTATCAAGTCGAGCAAGAATTTACACTGAATATATATACATGTATAAATACATCCACTATCATATAATGGCCTTTAGGTCATACATATATCCAACACAAAGGTTGTATTCCTTGTTCACTTTACTTGCAAAGTCGTTTGCATTTCATTCCGTCGGATTTCTAGTATACGATTCTAGGGTTCGGATTAGCTAGAACAGCAAATTTTTGAATTTGGCATGGACGATGCCTCTCGAAGCTTTGCTGCCGTGCTAGACAACCCTACAGTATGGATTGTTGGAGGTAGTGCCCTCAGAGTCAATTATTGGATCACAGGCACGTGATTGCAATGATTGAGGGATGACCTATCCCGGTGCAACAGTCTTACTCGAGATGATAGTATGCTATCTGGTTTACCTTTATCATCGTGTACTGCTTTAGGTGACCTGACAGGTCGCTATTACACGTTGATAGAGCCCCTAGGATTCTTGCTTGACTGCCGGCAGTATGAGGGCGATCATACAAGTGAGAGCTGGAGTCTATAGGCATATCCTTAAAAGGTCCCTAGTCGTGGGAGTTTCGAGACAGGGCATCGATTCTCCAGAGTAGACTAGTGTATACAGTCGAGACCCCGACGAGGGGCGGTGGCCGGTCTCACAAGCCACTGGTGTCAGTTGGTTCACCTAAGATGTATACAGGTGCTCATTGGGTTTTGAGTACACCGGACAGGACTCACCGGGAACATGCTAGTTGGTCTTATACCTGACGTCAGATAGCAGTTCCCAGGTGACATGTGTACAGGTTAGTTCATCGACCTGGGGATCGTCATTTGTCTCGTGTGAGTTCCCACTGTGCTTTGATTACTACCCTACCACGGCTCAAAGGAGTCGTGCAAACAGGTTTTAGTTGGGTACAGTCCCGAGCCACATGGAGGCAGTGAGCGGATCTTCGGGGGTTCGTCTCTCCCGGTATTGGGGGTGAGGTCGCGCTGTGTCTAGGAGAGCCATTACACGAAGTCCTTGGCCAAGGCAGGAGATTTACTGGTAGGTATTCCAGTAGTATCTCAGGGTGTTCTGGGATACACTCCGACACGACTTGTACCGCTTTTGGGGGTCTGACTTTTACCCACCCCCTAGGCCCGACATGCGATGCTCATAGACGAACGGACCGGACTGTACGGATATTGTCACTGACAGGCTCAATAGGGTGTCAGGATGAGTTCGCTCATCGACGTCCCTTTTGGTCAATAGCTGGTGGCCCGTCACGTATTGGCTTATACCTCTGACGTGCTAGTGATTAAATCCACAGCCATAGTATTGACGAGTCTTTAGAGTCCACCACACTTTCTGTTACTCAAGTTTTCGGGCGAAACGCTGTAGAGGCCGTATGGAGATATGGCAGGGTCCGATCAGATACGTGCGGTATTGCACGGATCAGGATCGGACGGTTTGTACTAGAGGCCGTATAGGTATATGGCAGGGTTCGATCAGATTCGTGCGGTATTGCACGGATCAGGATCGGACGAACATTACTAGCCGGCTTTGGTTTAAGCCGGATCCTAGTTTAGTACAGTGTAGATTTTGTCTCATTGCATTTGTATCCGGACGGAATACAGATGCGGGTGTGTATGCACAGTATCGGGGTTTTCCTGTAATTTATTACGGGACCAATTTTCTGGAGTTGCCAGTTTGCATTCCGTTCCGGCCGGTTTTCGTTTGTTCTTTCCCGTCCGGACTTTTCCGATGGAGGGGGTTATTTGCAAGTTTGCAAATAACACCTTGTGGAGGGGTTTCTTGCAAATGAGTGGTTATGATAGGATTAGAATCTTTCTTCCATGCTTTTGCATTAAAGAGAGGGTATGGTTTTGTTGTGCTTTAAGCATGGTTGTTGATTTTGGATATGGTCACCCCTTGCTTTCTACTACCATCACCTCCCTTCATGCATATATTCTTTTCCCTCCACCATTCCAAAAGGGACTTGGCCGGCCACACACATTTGATGAGGGAAAATGAGAGAGCTTTGATTTTGGTGGTGTGGCAAAATTTCATTCATCTCTTTTTGATACAAGGAAAAATGAAAGCACCATTTTTCATACCTTCATTCCTCCATCTTCAAAAGGCAACCAATACCCCAAAGTGAGACATGCACTCTACACTACATTCTACAGCTCATCTTGGGCATGTCGACTTGCCGGCTTCATGCCCGAGTTGCCTCGGTAAAGAGGCGGGAGCCCGTAAAAGAAACAGGCGATGTAGTGCCCTTCCGGCGAGGAGGCGACGACCGGAGTTTCCGCGAGGAGATCGGAGTGGAGATGAAGACCGGAGGACTCGGATCAGTCGGTACATCTCTTCCCTATCCTTTTACTTTGCTAGATCTAGTTTAATGGCCCGATCCGGGGTTTAGTGCGCGGTGGTGCCGGTTTGCAAAGTTCGCAAAATTAAAGTTTATCACCGTTTCCGCATTTGGCCGTCGGATTGACGACCGGGGCGCCGCCGTGCACTTACAGTGGTATCAGAGCCTCGCCATTAACTTCGTCTAGCTTCGTTTGATGTGTTTTTCAGTTCCGATCGATCAAAATTCCAAAAACCCAATTTTAGTTCACATCAGTTTTCTGTTAAGATTTTTTGGTGTCCAAAAATTTTTCAGGTTGCTTAAAATTGATGTACAAGATATTATAAGACCTCTGTAAAAATTCGACACTTTCAGTCGACGACTTGAGCGCGGAACCGCGGCCAAACCCCCTCTTGGGCCGCGGTTCCGCCGCACTCTAGTGTCCTCACTGTGTCCAATTTTTCAGTGGGCTTGTGGGCTGATTTTGTGGGTTTTGGAATATTAAATTTGGGCCCAGAATCTCTGTGAGTGCTACAGTATTGCTTTGGGGCCCACTTGTTAATTTTTGATCAATCGGAAAATTTTAAACACATTTTTCACAGTATTTACATTATATCTGCGACCGTGAATGTCACTTGATTGGTAAATCCGTTCTAACTGCTATAGCCCGGTTAGACGGATTTGCGAACGTGACCTTCACGTTGATGTTCTATGTATTGCTGTGATGTTGCGGATCGGTCGTGGGGGATAGCCTGGATGCAATGCTAGTACAGTTTCTGTTGTATTATGTACATTTGATATTGCGGGGCGAGCGTCCGACATGTGGACTGCCGTCACTGCCTGTTTGTATTATTCTTTTGGGGCACGACCTGGTTGCGGTCGATGTACCCGTTGTATGTATATTTTACTTTCTGTACTAGGGTTACCCCGCGGAGGGGTGCACGGATAGCCGGGTTCTGGAGGGCAACAAGCCCGCATCTCAGGGCATTGAGACGGAGGGGGCTTCAGTCTGGAATTGGCGGGCTATTCGCCGCACTCGTAGGGGGTACAGGTTGACCCAGGAGGGGTGCCCAAGTTACCGGATTCCGTGAAGTACTGGGTGGTCCATTCACGGCGCTGAAGGGGGCTGCCTCGCTTCAGGTTTTGGCGGGTGACTTGCCGCGCCCGTAGGGGTCTAGGATTTCATTGCACAGGCTATCCACATGACCAGGGGAACGTCGGGTTTCAGTAGTGGCTCTGTGAAACCCGGGGATCCCAGATATTTGTATTGTTCTGTGATGCTGTACATTTCTGTGATGTTGCATTTTATTCACGCCTTGAGCGAAATACTATATATTGGTATATATATTAGTAGATGTTGTATATGTTTTTCATCCATGCTAGTCCAGTCCCCGCTCTGCCGTTAGTTAGCTAACCTAACGGGTGATGACGGGACCCAGTGGCGAATGCGGATGGCATATACGTACGTCAGTATATTTTCGTTCTTTGTGGTGTGATCAATTGATGGGACTGCGTTGATTCGGATCAATGCAAGTTAAACAAACCTAATCTGATGTTGTTGGAACACTTTTCAAAAAGCTGTTATTGCAAGGACGTTCACTTTTGTTTTGCATCGTGGTATTCATTTGGAATGTCCTGCTCCTCAGTCGACGAGGCAAGGGCCGAGATCCCTTCACCGGGAGTGACCCCTTGGACAGTAGTTTGCGTCAGGGCATTAACTTCACTATAGCCGATTACTTTTGCTTTGCATCGTGGTATTCATTTGGAATATCCTGCACCTCATTCTACGGGGAAAGAGCCGAGATCCCTTCACCGGGAGTGACCTCTTTAGTAAAGGTTTTCGTCACTATACTTTCTAAAAAGCTATCCGTTCCTTCAACGATATCAAGTTCATTACGTTAAAGGTTTTCGCCAGAAACCATTCGTAGCCCTCCGTCGTTTCATATGGATAGTCAATAGTATTCAAGCTGTGTTTGTTGGCCATAGTCAAGGCACAGTGTTTGGTAGCTGTTGGTTATTCATATGCAGCATAGATAGATGCGTTGGTTTGGGACAGTCGTATAGCCTTGTTGGCCCTAGTCAAGGGCTTGTACGGGTGGGTTCAAATCAACCTGGACAATGACGGGTAGAACTTGACATGTGACTTATGATTTGTTGGCCATAGTCAAGGTCATAAGAGCATGGGGCAGAAATCACATCGGGTGTTTCAAAAGAACTGAAACTTGCCAGATATGCGCATACCTTCTGGAGTGTTATAGCGTGAGCGGATTCCGTCACGTTATCATGCAATGATAGTTGGATCCCGATTCCCACTGATGAGTTGGTTTACTCCTCGGGTGACCCCGACTAATTCTTCTTTCAGGTTTGGAGGAGAATTTGAGGTACAGTGGGAGGTTTCCAGATTAGATAAATTGGTAACCATTCTGATCTTGGTTAGAGTGCACGCTGATTGTTTCTTTTCTCTCTCTCTTGGCTGCGACCATTGACCCGACCCTAAGACTATGACTCAGTGACCAAGTTGACCGAACCTTCTTAACACTGGCTTTTGGATTGTCAGAGTTGCAGACCTCATTGCCACTCCTACTTTTACCCTTTTCTCCAGGACACCCCGTATTACTACGAACGTCCACTTCCATTGGACAAAACCATCGTATGGTTAGATACGAACTCGAAGGAATTCGAGGATGGTTTCCGGTTTTGGAGAAAACGGATAGGATTATTCAGTTGTTTTTTCCTTTTTGCCTCCTCTCAAGTTACGAGTACTCCTTAGTTTAGGAGATAGTACACCTATTATGCAAATTGGATAGTCTTCTTCCAAACTTTAGGCTGGTGCCGAACAGTGGGGAATGAAGAAAACCAATTAGCATAACGATGGTGTGCAGAAGGTATTAAGATTAAGACAAAGCAAGGGATTAGTAAGAGGGCAAAGTAAATTGCGACTGATATTCACGACCAAACCAAGTATTTCTTCGCCAATCCTAAATCACGTTTGTATTTCTCCAGGACACTCCGTATCACTACGAAGATCCACAGTTTATTGGATACTCCATCGCATGGTTATATACGAACTCGAAAGGAACTTGTTCCAGTTAGGGGATGGATTCTGGTCCAGGAGAAATAGGAATAAGGTTTATTCGGTTGTCTTTTGTCTTCACCTTCTCTCGCATTGCGAGTGCTCCTAGGATTAGGACAGTACACCCATTATGCTTATTGGATAGTCTTCTTCCAAGCCATAGGCTGGTGCCGAACGACAGGGAAGGAAGAAAACCATTTGGCCTAAAGGGGTGTGCAGAAGGTAATGACTAAAGACATATAAAGGGATTTGGAGAGGTGGAAAAGAATTATACGGTTATAGTTGTGAATCTGGATAATGGTAGAGGCATTACTAGGAATACCAGGATACCCCATCGAAACATTTCAATGTTTCAGTTCAACTGTGTACTGTTAAAAGAAAACTGATTTCCCGATTAGACACTTGCTCCAGGGTATGTATTTACCAGGTTTGATTCTCACATCTGTATGGTTTTACAGATGATGAGTGGGAGTAAGTTATTGGGAATTGGGTGATCTTCCTCATTATATCGGGATTCGTTGTAATCGGTGATATTTGAGGAGATCACCTGGGATGTTTGCCCGTCGGCAAATATTTGGTTTTGAATATCCGCTGTTGTGCACCAATTTCAAATTGATATATCTGTACGTCTATTTTCATAGAGTGAGATATACCTTTTGATATTATGTCGATGACATTTACCTATATCAGTGGATGGTTAGGTAAGGAGCATTAAACAGCGGTGTAATTCTTCTTAACCATAAGTACAGTTTTCAACCTACGACACACAGTGAAAGAGTTGTAAGACTCACCGGACTTATACAGAGTATTGTATATTGTCCAGTGTCCATTAGGACAGAGGGGTTCGTCCTCATACTATATTCTGTTTACTTTTAACTTCTCTAGTTCTTAGACATGTGTTTCGTAGAAACACAGGGTCTAAGTTTTGAGGAGTTATAAGTATTTGAATAGAGTAGAGAACCAAGTGTAGCAAGTATCGGGATTCTTCAAAGTGATCGAAGATGTAGATACTTGTGTATGGTATTCAGTTGATAGTAATGATAAAGAGAAATAGCTTCTCTTTCAGGTTACTCATAATTGGAAGCATTCCTAAGTTGAGTAACGCTGATCGGCCTCTCTCCATTTAGTTAACATGCACTGGAGACAGCTGCATGAATTGAATCTGGTTCAATTAAATCAGTGCTTCTGGTTCTATATTGGATATAGTACAGTTCATATCTTAACATTGTTAAGGTACGGGGAGTTGTCCGGCTTATGATTAAAACCAGACTCTGGATAACTCAAGGCACGTTTCTGTAATGGCTGTTTGTGGGTTGACCCAGGCTATGACGAGGGTTGATTTTCTACCATCTGGATGATCAATAGTGATATTGTTCTTAACTCGCCACATTTTAAAAGAAATGGTTATTTTTCAGAAAACAGTAGTGGGAGTATGGTAGAACTGGAAGCGATTCCAGAACCGCAAACGATTACTGAAGATTTGATAAGGAACCTAAAGATTCAATCTGATTTGACATTCCATTGGCCACTCCGCAGATAAGGTGGGTAACTTCAGGCACCCGAGTGGTACTCCGGTAGCCTCAAGGACGGTGACAGTGAAGTTCTTGTTTACCCACACTTGCCATTGCTGTTGTTCCAGGCTGCGAGACCCGGTGGGAGGATGAGTATAGCGTCGTTCTAAACTAGCTTTAGAAGTGCACGTCTATATGACTCTGCCATAGGGTTATCGTAGTCAGTGGGAGCAGCGGAAGCATTGGTGGATATCAGGCTTATGTCTATTTATAGACTAAAGCAGATATAGCGGAGATAGATCATCTATTTCTGATGTGACAGTCATATGTTTGACGTCATCAGAATAGGGGATGGATCTGTTGAGAAGGTAGTAGGGTGTGATATCCGGGTTTTGGATGACATACATAAAGTAGGAAGTGATATTCCTATACTACGATCGGTTATATTTTGGTCGTCACACAGTGGTTTCTCCACATGGGACTTGGACATTATATCAGACATACTGGTTACTAGATCTATGGTTTTAGATCTAGATTTGGGTGGTTTCCCAATCAGGGTACTTTGACAGCATTCTAAGAGTATTTAGAATGGACGACTCCTGGCATGGTAGTGTACCTGCAGGTGATGGAGTCACCCTCTCTAAAGGTGTCTTATAGACTAAAGTAGAGAGGGATGTGCATGATTGGCAGATCACTTGCTCAGGCAATTGAGTCAATCATGAGATGTCAAGTACCACACCAGATGTTGTTCTTGCACTAGATGCAATAAGTTGACATTGACCCAATCCTGGAGAAACAGTCGGTAGCAGTTTTAGAACATAAGTGGATATTCTAGGGATATGATAACGATAACCTCCTTTAGGAGACGGTTATCATTCCAGGCTTCCAAGGTGACATCGACGACAAGGAGGTTGTCAGAGTTTTAGTTTTCCTTCTGACGAGGGGCAGTATTTTGGACAGGTGATCCAAGGCAATACTGAGGGTGGCATGGCGCAGGATACTGATTAAGTTCAGTTGACGATACAGTCTAAGAAGTTTGGATTTGGAGTTCATTTATGAGCTCGGTCCCATCAGACATCCAGACACTCTAAGACAGGTATTGCTCATTTCGGGAGATAGCTTTCTCCGCGAACTTGAGATATAGAGAGACACAGAAAGAAACTTCATGGCTGATCCACTCGCTGAGGCTATTCCTTGAACGCAATAGTTTCACAAACGAGCTTTGTGAGACTGACTAGTAGAGGAGTTGGGTGTTCGGTATCACACGGGCTGTGAGTATGCGACATCGCAATAATTATCCTTGAGTGCAAGTGGGAGATTGTTGGAGGTAGTGCCCTCAGAGTCAATTATTGGATCACAGGCACGTGATTGCAATGATTGAGGGAGGACCTATCCCGGTGCAACAGTCTTACTCGAGATGATAGTATGATATCTGGTTTACCTTTATCATCGTGTACTGCTTTAGGTGACCTGACAGGTCGCTATTACACGTTGATAGAGCCCCTAAGATTCTTGCTTGACTGCCGGCAGTATGAGGGCGATCATACAAGTGAGAGCTGGAGTCTATAGGCATATCCTTAAAAGGTCCCTAGTCATGGGAGTTTCGAGACAGGGCATCGATTCTCCAGAGTAGACTAGTGTATACAGTCGAGACCCCGACGAGGGGCGGTGGCCGGTCTCACAAGCCACTGGTGTCAGTTGGTTCACCTAAGATGTATACAGGTGCTCATTGGGTTTTGAGTACACCGGACAGGACTCGCCGGGAACATGCTAGTTGGTCTTATACCTGACGTCAGATAGCAGTTCCCAGGTGACATGTGTACAGGTTAGTTCATCGACCTGGGGATCGTCATTTGTCTCGTGTGAGTTCCCATTGTTCTTGATTACTACCCTACCACGGCTCAAAGGAGTCGTGCAAACAGGTTTTAGTTGGGTACAGTCCCGAGCCACATGGAGGCAGTGAGCGGATCTTCGGGGGTTCGTCTCTCCCGGTATTGGGGGTGAGGTCGCGCTGTGTCTAGGAGAGCCATTACACGAAGTCCTTGGCCAAGGCAGGAGATTTACTGGTAGGTATTCCAGTAGTATCTCAGGGTGTTCTGGGCTACACTCCGACACGACTTGTACCGCTTTTGGGGGTCTGACTTTTACCCACCCCCTTGGCCCGACATGCGATGCTCATAGACGAACGGATCGGACTGTACGGATATTGTCACTGACAGGCTCAATAGGGTGTCAGGATGAGTTCGCTCATCGACGTCCCTTTTGGTCAATAGCTGGTGGCCCGTCACGTATTGGCTTATACCTCTGACGTGCTAGTGATTAAATCCACAGCCATAGTATTGACGAGTCTTTAGAGTCCACCACACTTTCTGTTACTCAAGTTTTCGGGCGAAACGCTGTAGAGGCCGTATGGAGATATGGCAGGGTCCGATCAGATACGTGCGGTATTGCACGGATCAGGATCGGACGGTTTGTACTAGAGGCCGTATAGGTATATGGCAGGGTTCGATCAGATTCGTGCGGTATTGCACGGATCAGGATCGGACGAACATTACTAGCCGGCTTTGGTTTAAGCCGGATCCTAGTTTAGTACAGTGTAGATTTTGTCTCATTGCATTTGTATCCTGACGGAATACAGATGCGGGTGTGTATGCACAGTATCGGGGTTTTCCTGTAATTTATTACGGGACCAGTTTTCTGGAGTTGCCAGTTTGCATTCCGTTCCGGCCGGTTTTCGTTTGTTCTTTCCCGGCCGGACTTTTCCGATGGAGGGGGTTATTTGCAAGTTTGCAAATAACACCTTGTGGAGGGGTTTCTTGCAAATGAGTGGTTATGATAGGATTAGAATCTTTCTTCCATGCTTTTGCATTAAACAGAGGGTATGGTTTTGTTGTGCTTTAAGCATGGTTGTTGTTTTTGGATATGGTCACCCCTTGCTTTCTACTACCATCACCTCCCTTCATGCATATATTCTTTTCCCTCCACCATTCCAAAAAGGACTTGGCCGGCCACACACATTTGATGAGGGAAAATGAGAGAGCTTTGATTTTGGTGGTGTGGCAAAATTTCATTCATCTCTTTTTGATACAAGGAAAAATGAAAGCACCATTTTTCATACCTTCATTCCTCCATCTTCAAAAGGCAACCAATACCCCAAAGTGAGACATGCACTCCACACTACATTCTACAGCTCATCTTGGGCATGTCGACTTGCCGGCTTCATGCCCGAGTTGCCTCGGTAAAGAGGCGGGAGCCCGTAAAAGAAACAGGCGATGTGGTGCCCTTCCGGCGAGTAGGCGACGACCGGAGTTTCCGCGAGGAGATCGGAGTGGAGATGAAGACCGGAGGACTCGGATCAGTCGGTACATCTCTTCCCTATCCTTTTACTTTGCTAGATCTAGTTTAATGGCCCGATCCGGGGTTTAGTGCGCGGTGGTGCCGGTTTGCAAAGTTCGCAAAATTAAAGTTTATCACCGTTTCCGCATTTGGCCGTCGGATTGACGACCGGGGCGCCGCCGTGCACTTACAGTTATGGATGACGTAATACGCCCGTGATTTAAGCTACTTATAATTGTTCCTTGTGTATAAAATTGAATTTAAAAACTTTCTCGTATGCATTCATATATACAAAACGTCATGCTTAAACAATTGCTAGAACACTGCACAAATTATCGACAAGTCATGTTTCACGTGTACATATTTACATATTACACTGCATCTCGTCGATATTGACATGTCATATATACACTTAGTACTTGCTATGTCACATATGATTCACTTCATACCGTAAGCATCAGTAATAGTGGTAATTTTACAACAATGTTATTATAAACACATTTCATGCTTCATTTTCAAGTGTTATCAATTTGATATAAAATGCATTGAATTATGTAGATTTCTGGTTTTGAGTTTTATGTGCTATATAGTATATTCGGCGATTCTTCATGTTTGATGTGATATGTCCACCATGAGATGTTGTTTTATGATTTGGTTTTATTCCGAACAGAGTGGGGGAGCTATACGGTTGCGGATTTTTACGTTATCCGGACTGGGTGGAGGAGTTATACAGTCGGATTCATGGTGGACCCGGTCGAGACTGAGAGGCGGGATAGCCGCATTTGAGGCGGGGAGCCTAGCGAGGATACTCGATAGCGGAGATAGTTGTGAAATACGGCGGATATCTGGAGGATACCGACCGATGTTATTGATTGACAGGATCGTTCGGGGAACGATGATGCTGGAAACAGAAGATTTGTGTCGATATTTGACACGGAAAAATGTGCCTTATTTGGAAAATTATGATATTGGAAATACTTGATGAGATTTCAGTGTTGTTCTAATACATTTAGTTAATACATATTTGTGCTTCCACAAGTTATCATACATTATACTCATCTTTGTTATTGTTAGCTCTAGTCGTCATACTTATATTATCAGCTGTTAGATGTTAGTTTATTCACTGAGTTGGAAACTCACCCCGTTGTGCCATAGTTCCTTGCAGGAGACGCGTAGACGCATAGCAGCAGCGCGGATCCACTTGTCAGCTCTCATCGTTTATTTTGCTAGGTGGGTTACTGTTAGTGTATATGCCCTAGAGGCCATTACTGTATCATATTAGTTTGTATATTACTTAATGGAAGCTTGGGATATTCACCTTGTATATACAATCTTGCTCAAGATAGTAGTATGCTACTTGGTTTGTTTCTACTTCAATGTGTACATGTGTTAATTTTAGTATATCGCCTATACACATTAGTAGAGCCCTTAGGATCTTTGCTTGATTACCAGCGTTATGATTGCAGTCACACTAGTGGGGGCTGGGTAATCTATAAGCACATCCTTATGCAGGTCCCTAGTCGCAGGACTATCAAGACAGGGCATCGATACTCTGGAGTAGACTAGCGCATGCGCTTCTCATCCCAGTATGGGAGACAGTCTGTCCCACAGCCGTCAGTACGTCGTACTGGAGATAGTATGCGGGTGCTCGTTGGGTTACGAGTACATTGGACAGGACTCGTCGGGAACTGACCAGTTGGTATTATACCTATCGTCAATTATCAGTTCCCAGGTGACATGAGTACAGCTTAGTCCGCTGACTTGACACTGTCACTTCGCCTCGAGTGTGTTCCCACTGTACTTTGATTACTACCCTACCACGGCTCAAATGAGTCATGCAAACAGGTAGTAGTTGGGTGCAGTCCCGAAGCACTTGGAGGCAGTGACGGTTAGACAGGATTCGTCTCTCCCGGTATTGGGGGTTGACATCGCGCTGTGTCTAGGAGAGCCATTACACGAGTAGTCCCTGGCCAGGGCAAGCGGGATATACTGGTAGGCTTCCAGTGTTATCTCAGGGTGTATTGGGCTTCACTCCGACACGACTTCTACCGCTATTAGGGGACTGACGTTTACCGCCCCCTAGGCCCGCCATGCGATGTATCAGACGAACAGACCGGACTGTACGAAGATTGTCACATTCAGGCTCAGTAGGAGTTCAGATGGGTTTCACCTCGTCAGTCTTCTTGTCGTCATCTACCTGGGGACCGTTACGCACAGCTAGTGCCGCTTGCGGTCTGTGGTTAAACCCACGGCCAGCGTAGTGTCGAGTCTTTAGAGTTCCACACAGAAAGCTATTCGCCTTTAGGCAAAAGAGTAGAGGTCGCATGGTTTTACGACAGGGTCCGGTCACATCCGTGCACTTGTGCACGTACAGTGTCCGGACAGTTTACACTAGCGGGCTTTGGTTTAAGCCAGATCCTAGTGTACGTTTTGGGATTGGTTTTATCCAGTATGTATTCGTGTTCCTCGGAACACGGATACGGGTGTGTATACACAGTTGACGGAGAGACAGAGGCAGAGGATTCTCATTAGGGTTGTTGACCGTTGACTGTTGACTATTGACTTTTTGTTCAACCCTAATGAGAATATGATATGTAATTAACAATAATATTAATTACGTATTGTGGTGACATGGTTGTTGAGGGGTTGACTTTATTGACTTGTTGATCTTGTTGACCGGTTGACTAGGTTGGACTAGTTGACCATCATGATGACAATGGCTATCATTTCATGGCAAAGACTTTTTACTTGCTTGTTCTCTTGTGCAATATGAGTGCATGAAATGATATAGCCATTTTGACTTAAACCATTTACACAATACTTGATTACTATTTTTGTGATGATGGTTTTGGATTATGAGAGCCAAGTGAGAAAAGTCTTCTCTCATTCTATCATTCTCATTCTCTCTCTTGTTCTTGAGCTCTCATCTTCCTCCTCTTTCTCTCCCTCTCTTGAGTCCATGATTCACTTGTCTCATGTGTTGAGAACCAAGAACCATAGATAAAATCCCAACAAAACTCTTCTCTACTCACTCTAGTTCACAAGGTTTAGCAAACCGAGTGAACTAGTTTCTTCAAAGATCGAAGAAAGAGCCAAAGGTTGAAGCTTTCAGGTGGATCGATCTTCGGCGCAAGGAGACGACGGGGTGAAGCCGATCCGGACAACCATCGAGGCTTGAAGACGAAGGAGTTCAAGATAGAAAGGTATAACCCCCTAACCGAGTAGTTAACTACTCCTAGTTAGGTTGTTAGTTAGATGTTTAACCAAGATCCGGTTTTGAGTCCATGTTACCACCTCTAGAAAATTGTTTTTCACCAAATTCCGCATGCCCGAAAGTACCGGGAGAGGTAGCATGGACTTACAGTGGTATCAGAGCCTAGTTAAACCTTATCTAACATGTTAGCAAAGTAACTAGAAGATCGATCAAACAAAAAGACACGAAATACACCAAAAATTCATGCTTGCTGTCGATTTTCAAAGTACTGTAAAAGTAATAAATCATGCTTCAAAAATCGACTCAGGGTTTTTATAGCAAACTGCAAAAATTTCATCCAGTGAACCGATCAAAGCGCCGCGGAAACGCGGCGGGAGCGTGCTCCCACCGCGGTTCCGCGGCCGAGTTGACCCGGCAGTGAGAAATTTTGCTTGCAGTTTGTTCAGTGGGGTATTTTGGGATTTTTGGAATACGTATTTTCTGCCCAGATTTTCCAGAACGAAAATTTTGTGTTTGGGGCGTGAAAATCCGTATTTTTGATCGAACTTCTAAAAGACTTAAGCTGACGGGTTTTTCTGTGATGTGATATTTGTATTGAACGTCTGCTAATCGCTATATGTCGATTAGTGGGGGTTATACAAATCTGTGTTCTGTAATGTTATTGGAATGTGTATATGAATTCATTGGATTGTCGCGGGTGAATAGCCGGGGGTTGTGAGACGAGAGTTTTCTTTTCTTTCAATTCATGTAAATTTGTAAATTGATGTAATAATTATTTGTATGGCCGCACAACCGGGTCGGGGTTGTAGCCGTCATTGTATAATTTCTTTTTACTGTTTTTGCTCCTAGGATAGACCCATGGAGGGGGTGCACAAACTACCGGGTATGCCGAAGTGCCGAGTGGCCTACTCACGGAGTTGAGGGAGGTTGCTTCGCTTCGGGTACTTGGCGGGTAGTTTGCCGCACCCGTAGGGGTCTTGGGTGGGGTATTGGCTATTCACCGCGACCGTGTAATCTGCTTTTCGTTACAGGCTCGTACGAATTGCAGGTTCCTAGTATATCCAATGTGTTCATCTGTGATCTGAAATGGCTATCATTGCAATATTTCTACATATGATATTATTTAGGCGTTGCTTATGTTTTACAGCCGCGCTAGCCCAGCCCCCGCTCTGTCGTTAGTTAAGTAACCTAACGGGTAATGACGGGGCCCCGTGGCGAATGCGAATGGCATAAGCGTACGTCATATTTTGGTTGTTTTCTGCAATGGTAGGATTAAATGATGGGACGCATTAAAAGAACTAATGCCAGAATATCACGCATTAAAAGAACTAATGCAAGAAAATAAACCAAGTTAAAGTCGTTGGAACACTTTCGAAAAACCACTCGGTTCTTTTCAAAACTAACTTTTAAATGCGGAGCTTGAGCCACTCCTTTTAAAAGCTATCTCGTTCCATCGATTATATCAAGTTCACTACGTTCACGGTTTAGCCAAAACCATTCGTAGCCCTCCATCATTTCAGTTAAATATTCGGTAGTATTCAAGCTATGTATTTTGACCTCACGCCAAGGCATAGTGATTGGTAGCTTCCGGATATTTATCTGTTGCATAGATAGAATGCGTTGGTTTGGGACAGTCGTACTGCCATTTTGGCCTACGTCAAGGGTAGGTACGGGTGGGTTCAAATTAACCTGGATAATGATGGGAAGAACTTGACATGTGACTTATGACATTTTGACCTCACGCCAAGGTCATAAGAGCATGGGGAAAAAATCCACATCGGGAGTTTCATAAGTACTGAAACTTGCTAGAGTTGCATACCATTTGGAGTGTGATGATTCTGGTAGGATTCCTTCAGTTTCGTCACGCGATGATATTTGGATCCCGATCCTACTGTGAGTATATGCTACTCCTCGGGAAATTTCTCACTTAACGATCAATGCTATAAACCAAGTAGGTGTCTAGAAAGGTGTTAGCGGGGCTACGCCCCCAGGGAAAAGAGGTTATTTAATTAAGGAACTTCGCGAAAGCGTTGGAAAACCTCCCTCGAAGTACCGACACCAGCCTGGCCGAACGGTTAAGCAAGTATTGTACGGTGAGATTGATCTTGACTAATTCTTCCTTTTTGGTTTGTGGAGGGATTCGAGAAACAGTGGGAGCCATCCTGTTTAGACAAATTAAAAACCATTCTAAACTTGCAAGAGCATCAAGCTGAGTGTTTCTTCTCTCTCCTAATTGCAGCGACCAATCGACATGACTGGACTTAAGTTACTTCTAGATAAAAACATACTGACAGGGCCAAACTACAAAGATTGGCTCAGAAATGTCAAGATGGCAATCACTTACGACAAGCTGGGGTATCTTCTTACCACCAAAGCTCCCCCTGTCCCAGGTCCCAAAACCAGCGTCGCGGATAAGGAAATCCGTAAGACCTGGGAACTAGACTGTGCGAAGGCCAAGTGCCTCGTGCTTGCCTCTATGGACAATGAACATCAGAGGAGGCACGAGAATATGGACCTGGAATCCATATTTCTTCATATAAAAGAACTGTATGGAGAGCAATCTCGTATCGCAAGATACGAAGTGTCGAAGAAGTTATTTTCGGCAAGATTGGCCGTCGGATCATCGGTAGCCGAACATGTGCTTAAGATGATTGGCTACATTGAGGAGCTCGCGGACCTTGGGACCACGTTGGAGAATGAGCTCTATACGGACTTGATTCTCCAGTCCCTTCCTTCCACTTACACCCAGTTCATACTGAACTTCAACTTACAAGAAAAGGAAGTTGAACTTTCAGAACTCCTCAACATGCTGAGGAGCGCAGAGGGCACCCTACAGAAAGGTAGGGAAACATCCACTTTGTTTGTAGGAGGATCTTCTTCTTCTAGGTCCAAGGCGAAAGCCAAGGGAAAGAAGAAGAAATCCCCCGCCAAACCAAGGGGCGGTGTTAGTAAAGTGGATACGAAGGGAAAGGCAAAAGCAACAAAGAAAGTGGGAAAGCTTGTGGATAAGGAAAAATGCTTCTATTGTCATAAGAAAGGACACTGGAAGAATGATTGCAGGGCTTGGAATGCCAGAACACAGGATCTGAAGCAGGTTGAGGCTTCAGCTTCAGGTGTGTATGTTATTGAAAACTGTCTTTCAATAAACTCTACTTCCTGGGTATTGGATACCGGATCAGGATCTCATATCTGTAATTCTTTGCAGGCGTTGAGAAACCGTAGGGTTTTGAAGGCAGGTGACATGACCCTCAAAGTTGCAAACGGAGCTAGCATGGATGCTAAGGCCGTGGGGGACTATCACCTGGGGTTGTCAGATGGACACGTTTTGGTTTTGCGTAATTTCTATTTTGTACCCAACGCAACTTGTAATATCATTTCTGTATCTTTGACTTCTAATGAAGGTTATGAATTTGCGTTTGTAAGTAATGTTGTAAACATTCACCTTAATCAAGTTCTGATTGGGTCAGGTACATTAAGCAATGGTATATACGTATTAAACCAACCACAGATTTTCAATATCCAGAATACACACAAAAGAAAGTTTCCGGAAATAAATCAGACTTTCTTGTGGCATTGTAGACAGGGTCACATCAATGAGAGAAGGTTGACGAAGTTACATACAGAAGGATATTTGAATGCGTTCGAATATCAATCGTATGCCACTTGTCAATCCTGTCTCAAAGGAAAGATGACAAAGACTCCGTTCACTGGACACGGGGTAAGAGCGAGCGAGCTCTTGGGACTCGTACACAGCGACGTGTGCTATCCAATGTCTACACATGCGCGAAGCGGTTATTCTTACTTCATTACTTTCACGGATGACTTTTCAAGGTACGGTTATGTCTTCTTAATGAAACATAAGTCTGAAGCCTTTGGAAAATTCCAGGAATATAAGAATGAAGTAGAAAAACAAACCGGCAAAAGTATCAAGATTCTAAGATCGGATCGAGGTGGTGAATACTTAAGTGCCGAGTTCCTGGACTATTTAAAAGAGAACGGAATTCTCTCTCAGCTTACTCCTCCATACACTCCGCAACATAACGGTGTATCGGAGAGACGGAACCGAACCCTATTCGATATGGTACGGTCCATGATGAGTAACGCTGAGTTACCGCGATCATTCTAGGGGTATGCGCTAAAATCAGCCGCATACCTTTTGAACCGAGTTCCCACTAAGACTATGCCTACCACACCATATGAGTTATGGAGTGGGAAGAAACCCTATCTTCAATATCTGAAGATCTGGGGATATCCAGCTTTTGTCAAAAAGCAGCATACGGACAAACTCGAGGCACGCTCAGTACATTGCAAGTTTGTGGGATACCCAAAGAACACCAGGGGGTATCTTTTCTACCACGCAGAGGGACAAAAAGTCCTTGTTTCTCGTAATGCCCACTTTCTAGAACACCAGTTCTTGGAAAAGGAAATTAGTGGGAGCGCAGTAGAACTGGAAGAAATTCCAGAACCACAGACTATTACTGAAAGCTTAGTGGAACCAGAGGGTTCAAAAGAACAGGACATTCCTGCGCCGCTCCGCAGGGGTAGTAGGCAGTCTCATCCGCCCGAGAGATACTGCGGTTTTCTCATAGACGGGGATAGAGAAGATTGCATCATAGATTATGATGAGCCTACTAGCTTCCAGCAGGCCGTTCAGAGCATTGACTCAGTAAAATGGCTGGATGCAATGCGAACCGAAATGGAGTCCATGTACACCAACAAAGTATGGACGTTGGACATTGCTCCAGACGGGGTAAAACCTGTAGGATGCAAGTGGATCTTCAAAAGGAAGATTGGTGTAGATGGACAGGTTGAGACCTATAAAGTTAGACTTGTTGCAAAGGGTTTTCGTCAAAGACCTGGTTTGGACTATGACGAAACCTTTTCTCCAGTGGCTATGCTGAAATCCATTCGGATCCTTCTTGCCATTGCTGCCTTTCACGATTATGTCATCTGGCAGATGGACGTAAAGACCGCTTTTCTAAATGGAAATTTAGAGGAGTGTGTCTATATGGACCAACCAGAAGGTTTCATTCAGTGTGGGAGCAGCGGAAAGGTGTGCAAGTTGCTTAAGTCCATCTATGGACTAAAGCAGGCATCGCGGAGTTGGAACATCTGTTTTGATGAGACGGTCAAGGAATTTGGCTTTATCAAAAATCCTAATGAACCATGCATCTATAGTAGATTTGTAGCGAGAACTGTAGTATTCCTCGTTTTATACGTGGATGACATTCCATTAATAGGAAAAGACATTCCTATGCTACAATCTGTCAAGGGGTTCTTGTCACACAGGTTCTCCATGAAAAACCTGGGTGATGCCTCATACATCCTGGGGATCCGGATCCACCGTGATAGATCCAAGAGGATATTAGGACTTTCACAGTCCAGGTACATTGACACCATACTGAAGAGATTCAGTATGGAAGATTCCAACCACGGTAACTTACCGGCTTGTCACGGGATCACCCTCTCTAAAGAGATGTCTCCCAAGACTGATTTGGAGAGAGATCGCATGTCTATTATACCCTACGCTTCTGCGGTAGGCTCTATAATGTATGCGATGTTGTGTACCAGACCGGATGTAGCTTATGCACTGAGTGTGTTAAGCCGGTATCAGTCAAACCCTGGGGAGAAACACTGGATAGCGGTAAAGAACATTCTCAAGTACCTGAGAAGGACTAAGGAGATGTTCTTGGTGTATGGCGGAAAAGACCTCCAGATCGAGGCCTTTGCTGACTCCAGCTTCCAGAGTGACAAGGATGATTCCAAGTCCATGTCGGGTTTTGTTTTTACCCTCAATGGAGGGGCGGTGTGTTGGAAGAGTTCCAAACAGGAAACCGTTGCAGACTCGACGATGGAAGCGGAATACATCGCTGCATCTGATGCCGCAAAGAATGTTGTCTGGATGAGGAAGTTCTTGAAAGAACTTCAGGTGGTTCTGTCCATTGTTGATCCAATACCTCTGTATTGCGACAACAACGGGGCTATAGCTTTAGCGAAGGAACCCAGGTCCCATCAGAGATCCAGACACATCTTGAGGCGGTATCACCTGATCAGGGAGATCGTGGATCGCCAGGAGATCGAGGTTCGGAGGGTTGCTTCAGAAGATAACACTGCAGATCCATTCACCAAGGCCTTGCCCCAGACTCAGTTCGAGCGGCTGATCGAGATGATAGGTCTTCGATACACCAGTACATGGCCTTAGTGCAAGTGGGAGATTGTTAGTGTATATGCCCTAGAGGCCATTACTGTATCATACTAGTTTGTATATTACTTAATGGAAGCTTGGAATATTCACCTTGTATATACAATCTTGCTCAAGATAGTAGTATGCTACTTGGTTTGTTTCTACTTCAATGTGTACATGTGTTTATTTTAGTATATCGCCTATACACATTAGTATAGCCCTGAGGATCTTTGCTTGATTACCAGCGTTGTGATGGCAGTCACACTAGTGGGGGCTGGATAATCTATAAGCACATCCTTATGCAGGTCCCTAGTCGTAGGACTATCGAGACAGGGCATCGATACTCCGGAGTAGACTAGCGCATGCGCTTCTCACCCCAGTGTGGGAGACGGTCTGTCCCACAGCCGTCAGTACGTCGTACTGGAGATATTATGCGGGTGCTCATTGGGTTACGAGTACACTGGACAGGACTCATCGGGAACTGACCAGTTGGTATTATACCTATCGTCAGTTATCAGTTCCCAGGTCACATGAGTACAGCTTAGTCCGCTGACTTGACACTGTCACTTCGCCTCGAGTGTGTTCCCACTGTACTTTGATTACTACCCTACCACGGCTCAAAGGAGTCGTGCAAACAGGTAGTAGTTGGGTGCAGTCCCGAAGCACTTGGAGGCAGTGACGGTTAGACAGGATTCGTCTCTCCCGGTATTGGGGGTTGACATCGCGCTGTGTCTAGGAGATCCATTACATGAGTAGTCCCTGGCCAGGGCAAGCGGGATATACTGGTATGCTTTCAGTATTATCTCAGGGTGTATTGGGCTTCACTCCGACACGACTTGTACCGATATTAGGGGACTGACGTTTACCGCCCCCCTAGGCCCGCCATGCGATTTATCAGACGAACAGACCGGACTGTACGGAGATTGTCACATTCAGGCTCAGTAGGAGTTCAGATGGGTTTCACCTCGTCGGTCTTCTTGTCGGCATCTACCTGGGGACCGTTACGCACAGCTAGTGCCGCTTGCGTTCTGTGGTTAAACCCACGGCCAGCGTAGTGTCGAATCTTTAGAGTCCCACACAGAAAGCTATTCGCCTTTAGGCAAAAGAGTAGAGGTCGCATGGTTTTGCGACAGGTCGCATGGTTTTGCGACAGGGTCCGGTCACATCCGTGCACTTGTGCACGTACAGTGTCCGGACAGTTTATACTAGCGGGCTTTGGTTTAAGCCAGATCCTAGTGTACGTTTTGGGATTGGTTTTATCCAGTATGTATTCGTGTTTCTCGGAACACGGATGCGGGTGTGTATGCACAGTTGACGGAGAGACAGAGGCAGAGGATTCTCATTAGGGTTGTTGACCATTGACTGTTGACTATTGACTCTTTGTTCGACCCTAATGAGAATATGATATGTAATTAACAATAATATTAATTAAGTATTGTGGTGACATGGTTGTTGAGGGGTTGACTTTGTTGACTTGTTGACCTTGTTGACCGGTTGACTAGGTTGGACTAGTTGACCATCATGATGACAATGGCTATCATTTTATGGCAAAGACTTTTTACTTGCTTGTTCTCTTGTGCAATATGAGTGCATGAAATGATATAGCCATTTTGACTTAATCCATTTACACAATACTTGATTACTATTTTTGTGATGATGGTTTTGGATTATGAGTGCCAAGTGAGAAAAGTCTTCTCTCATTCTATCATTCTCATTCTCTCTCTTGTTCTTGAGCTCTCATCTTCCTCCTCTTGCTCTCCCTCTCTTGAGTCTATGGTTCACTTGTCTCATGTGTTGAGAACCAAGAACCATAGATAAAATCCCAACAAAACTCTTCTCTACTCACTCTAGTTCACAAGGTTTAGCAAACCGAGTGAACTAGTTTCTTCAATGATCGAAGAAGGAGCCAAAGGTCGAAGCTTTCAGGTGGATCGATCTTCGGCGCAAGGAGACGACGGGGTGAAGCCAATCCGGACAACCATCGAGGCTTGAAGACGAAGGAGTTCAAGATAGAAAGGTATAACCCCCTAACCGAGTAGTTAACTACTACTAGTTAGGTTGTTAGTTAGACGTTTAACCAAGATCCGGCTTTGAGTCCATGTTACCACCTCTAGAAAATTGTTTTTCATCAAATTCCGCATGCCCGAAAGTACCGGGAGAGGTAGCATGGACTTACAGTTACCTACGTAGTAACCTCCTATTTTGGTATATGTATATTGGATCTAGAAATTCTCCATCAGACCCTGTATATTTGACTTAGAACGAGATATGTTTGTATATGTGTTGTTTTGATTAAGTGAGATCGTCTAGTTATATTAATTTATTCTTCTTTACTTATGTATGAGATTCTTCGCTTGAGCGTCGTATTATTGTTGCATATTGATTTCCGCTGTTTGGCGTTTTTTGCTCCCAACTAGGGACGCACCTTATATTAAACATTGTATAACTGCTTTTATTAACGATTAATAAAAAGGTGTTGTCGAACATTTTAAATGCTAAAAATCAGTTGTTTAGATTTCATTTCTTAAAACCATTCAACATGCTACGTCATCCTTTTACTTAAAAACTAAAATTTCCTAAATTCTGCAAAAAGGGTTTTTGATCTTGGTTTTTGGCTTACTCAGATTGTGCTGACTCCTTTTAGATGTCATACAATCTAACTGCCGGTCACATCCGAATTTCGGGTCGTGACAGTGAATGAGAGAGTGAGTGATGAAGAGAATGAGGGTGTGAGAGTGGTGAAGTGAAATGAGGGGGTGAGGTTAGAGTGAGCCATGCCTCCCTCTCTCCCCTCATTAAATGGACCCCATGGTTCATCCTTTACTCACTCTCTCTCTTCCTCTCTCAAGTCAACCCAATTTTAAACCCTTCTATTTTAAAACTAAATAATTTAATTAATTACATAAATCTTAATTGAGATGGGGTTAAGGTGCCATGGCTACTTAAGCATGGTTAAAACTAATTAACCCTAAATTAACATGCACAAGTGTGTGCAGGCTCGAAATAAATAATAATAAAATATCAATTAATTTTTATAAAATATGTGAAAACTATTTTGGTAAAATTTTTACTAAAAATACGCATTATCGCTTAATTAACACTAATCGCATTCTAAGGTGTTACAAGTTTCGTGCAAAAGAAACTAGTGGAAGTACGGTAGAACTGAGAGAAATTCTTGAACCCCAAAATGTAAATGAAGACTTGGTAGAACCGCTCGATTCAGTAGTACACGAAGAACCTCAGCCACTCCGTTGAACTAGTAGGATATCTCATCCGCCTGAGAGATACAACGGTTTTCTCGAAGACAGGGATCGAGAGGATTGCATCTTGGATGAAGATGATCCTACTAGTTTCAAGCAGGCCATTATCAGTAAGGACTCTGATAAGTGGCTGGATGCTATGCGATCCGAAATGGAGTCCATGGACACCAATAAAGTGTAGACCTTGGATATTGCTCCACCTGGGGTAAAACCCATTGGATGCAAATGGATCAACAAAAGGAAATTTGGTGTAGATGGGCAGGTGGAAACCTATAAGGCTAGACTTGTTGCAAAAGGATTTCGTTAAAGACCAGGTGTGGACTATCACAAAATCTTTTCTCCAATGGCTATGCTCAAAACCATTCAGATCATACTTGCCATTGTTGCCTTCCATGACTATGAGATCTGGCAAATAGACGTAAAAATGGCTTTTCTGAATGGAAGTTTAGAAGAGTGCGTTTATATGGATCAGCCGGAAGGTTTCGTTGACAGTGGGAGCAGCGGGAAAGTGTGCAAGTTGCCTAAATCCATTTATGGATTAAAGAAGGCATCACGGAGCTGGAACATCAGTTTTGATGAAACAGTCAAGGGATTTGACTTCATCAAGAACGAGGATGAGCCTTGTATATATAAGAAGATTGTGAGCCGAACTGTCGTATTCCTAGTCTTATACGTGGACAGCATTCTTTTGATAGGAAATGGCATTCCTATGCTACATGCAGTCAAGCTTTCCTTGTCACAAAGGTTCTCTATGAAGGACCTGGGTGATGCCTCGTACATTCTGGGGATTAAGATCTACAGAGATAAATCCAAGAGATTACTAGGACTTTCGCTGCCCAGGTAAATAGAGACCGTACTAAAGAGATTTAGCATGGAAGATTCCCAGCGCGGTAACATACTCGCATTGCACGTAATCACCCTCTCCAAAGAGATATCTCCCAAGACTAATAAGGAGAGGGTTCACATGAGCACTATACCCTACGCTTCGGCAGTAGGATCTATAATGTATGCGATGTTATGTACCCGACCAGATGTAGCTTACACGCTTAGCGTGGTGAGCCGGTATCATTCTAACCCAGGTGAGAACTACGGGACAGCTGTTAAGAACATTCTGAAGTACCTGAGGAGGACTAAAGAACTGTTCCTGGTATTCAGTAATGGGAACCTCCAGGTGGACTCTTTTACCAATTCGAGCTTCTAGAGTGACAAGGATGACGGCAAGTCTGTCTCACGTTTTGTGTTTACCTTCAATGGTGGGGCGGTCTGTTGGAAGAGTTTCAAACAGGACACCGTCGCAGACTCTACGTTGGAGGATTAATACATTGATGCCAACGATGCCGCAAAAGAAGTTGTCTGTATTAAGAAGTTCATTACTGAACTTCAGGTGGTTCCATCCATTGTTAACCTAATACCTGTGTATTGCGACAACAATGGAGCTATGTCTTTAGCAAGGGAACTACGGTCCCATAAGAAATCCAGGCACAACTTGAGGCGGTATCACCTGATCAGGGAGATCATTGATCGCCGGGAGATCGAGGTGCGGAGATTGGACACAAAAGAAAACACCGCGGATCCATTTGTGAGATGTTGGGATGCGGTATGCCAACAGCTGGCCTTAGAGCAGAAGTAGGGTATTCGGTACGCCAATATATATATGGCCTTAGTGCAAGTGGGAGATTGTTGGATATGTATGCCTTAGAGGCCATTATTTTATATGTATACATATGGATGCTTGGACATATATATGTACAGGACAGTCTTGCTCGATATGATAATATATTATCTGGTTTGTCTTTATCTTAACATGTGCGTATGTTTTACTTGCTATTACATATCATTTATACATGTTGATAAAGCCCGTAGGATCACTGCTAGACTACTTGCGTTGTGAGGGCGATCATACTTGTGAGAGCTCGGTAGTCGGTACGCACAACCTTAAATTGTCCCTAGTCGTGGGAGTATCGAGACTGGGCATCGATATTCCGGAGTAGACTTGTGAATAAGTTTCTAGACCCCGACAAGGGGCGATGGTACGATCCCGCAACCATTGGTCTTTCGCACCTAAGATCGTATATAGGTGCTCACTGGGTGTGAGTACATCGGACGGAATAGCCAAGAACTTCCAGATGGTACTATACCTATCGTCCGGTGGAAGTTCTCAGGTGACATGAGTACAGGTTAGTCTTTAGACCTGAGATCGTCATTTGTCATGTGTGAATTCCCACTGTGCTTTGACCACTATCCTACCATGGCTCTACTGAGTCGTGCAAACGGATTTTGGTTGGGTACAATCCCGAGCCATATGGAGGCAGTGAGCGATTGTCGGGGATTTGTCTCTCCCGGTATTCGGAGTCGATATCGCACTGTGTTCGATAGGTCAGGACCATAAGACCTTGCCCAAGGCAGTTGGGATTTACTGATAGGTTAATCAGTAGTTTCCCGGATTGGTCTTTAGCCACATCAGCAAGAATTATCGAGTTATTAGGATCTGACGTTTACCACCCCCTAGACCCGGTATGCGATACTTTCAGACTAAGAGACCGGACTGTATGGAGATTGTCACAGATAGGCTTAGTAGGGATCCGGATGAGTTTTCTCATCGGCCTTCCTTTTCGACAGGTACCCGGGTAGCCGTTACGTACTTCCAGTGCCGCTGACGTGCTTGTGGTTATGGATTTATCCAGTAACTCACTGTCGGCGTACTGTCGATTCTTTAGAGTCCCACACAGAGAGTTTCCCTGGTTCAGGCAAAATGATGTAGTAGCCGTACAGGATACGTGCAGGGTTCCAATCGATTGATATACTTTGTATCCGGACATTCGATCGAACAGTTGGTAATACTAGCCGGCTCGGGCTTGAGCCGGATTATTAAATCAGGTATTGATATGACAATTTACATATATGTATACCGATATGTATATTCTAGTATTATGTTCTTCTTGTTATTCTATCTCTTTGGGTATTCGTGTTTTTATCCTAATGAAGGTATGTATATATAGTAGACTGTAATCCGTATTTTGTTACGGATAACATTCTAGAAGGTGGACACCTCATCTTGACTTTTTCCATTTATTTGATAAATTGAAATGAGGTGTAAAGTGAAGGAGAAGGGGGGAATGGTGAGAGCCATGGCTTCAATGGTTGACAAATGAATTGTTAATTCATTTGTGGAAGCTATTGAAGCATGGTTGACATATTTTATTATGGATATTGATATACAAAACCAATGCCATCTATTTTCTCTCACATGCTTGCTCATTATTTTTGCATCTCACCATTTTGCTTCACCCCCTCTCCTCCTCTTTAGTTCCTCCACCTTCATCATCTTCCTCATCTCTACACTCTCATGTGTTGAGAAATAAGAGAAGAGGCAAGATAGAGATAGTAGAATACTTAGAACATCACACTTCATCCTAGAGATCATGGATTAGCATTCCAAGTTCTCTAGTTGCTCCTTTTGTTACTTAGCAAGGAGCTAGAGCCATGGATCTCTAGTTGCTCCTTTTGTTGATAAAACTACACATTTAATATGACATTTTTCCTACTATTTCTATATTAGAAAAGGTGTTTATTATAATATATGAAACATATGAGGGTTTATCTGTAAAAATACTATTTTTCATGTGTTGATATATTATAATTAACATTTGGTAGAAAAATGCATGATACTATTGACCAAATCTTTATGGTGAAATTAATATCTCAAAAAAACAAAACTCCACTAATATTATTTTTTGAGATTGTGCAGAATTTTTCAGGGCTAAAAATCAAGGGAATCAAAGTTGTTAAGAGCAAACCTGCCTAATTAAGAAAGCAAACTAAGAAATCAAGTCTGGTAGAAATAAAGAAAAGATTTCCAATTCCCAAAGGTTCTAGAGATCTCCACGTGTCACAAGGAGAAAAACCCAGAAGACAAAATCCAACGATCTACACACAAGGCCGCGGATCCGCTGTCAAACCTACCCTTTGACCGCGGATCCGCCGCATTCCAGAGGATTTATGAGCTGCCAATTTTTCTGCTGAATCTTAACAGATGGCTTCTAAATTTGGAAGCCAGGGTTCTGGCATTTGGAGTATAAATAAGGACCGAGAGCCCCTTGGAAAAATTGTCAAGCTGATGAGATCACGAAGTCCAAGACGGCTCACGCATCCAGGCTGATCATCAACGGTTCATCTACCTCCTTAGAAGAGATCGAGAAGCAAAACTAGGATTTGTAATCATTTTCTAAGGAATCAAAGTGTAATGAATATTGTTGATTAACAAAGGTGCTCTTTTTCCTAATCTATTTCTTTGTTGTTTAATTATGCATTTTCTCTCCATCTCTTTTTCTCCAAACATGCGCGAGTAATTCTCCGCTTGTTATGGTTCGTAGGATTAGGGTGGGTTAATGGATGATGAAAATTGCTAAACTCTTTTTACGTCCTATAAATTTTATAAACTTTATCAAAACAATCATTAACATCCTAATCGGGCACGCTACCAATTCATTGTTAACCTCGACCGCGATTAGAGATTAGATTGATGATTGTTTTGGTAAAGGTTAGATATGAACGGAGTTCCGTGTCGAGATAGAGGTTAAGAGTGGGATTCCTTTTCCCTCCAGAAACCCTAATCTACACGCATCACTGTCGTTCTAGTTTTAAATCTATTAAAGGATAGAAAGAGTAATCTTTAATTAATCATCCATAACTACTAAATCCTAATGAACCCTACAAGCCCTCTTCTTTTATAAACTTACATCCGTAGTTAATCTAGTTCTATATTTTGCATTCTTGTTTAACGTAGATCTAGAACCTACAACCATTCTACAATATTCCTTGTCCTTCCTCTCTTTTTCAACACGCCTAAAGTAAGAATAAAAGGTTCCACGTTTCCCAGAGGACGACCCGTACTCATCTCGGTCTACCTACACGGGATACCGTTATTGATTGTGGTTAACAACTACATACACACTTTTTCACATCAATCAAATGGCGGCGTTTTTAACTCTCCGATCCCTAATTGATCATAAACAGAATAAGGAAGCAAGTTAACACTAGCACCTAAATCGAGTAGAGCACGATCGATATTTTTCCTCCCAATAGAAATAGAAATTGTTGGACTTCTGGGGTCCTTTCGTTTCTTGGGTAGTTGTTGTGTAAAAGCAGTGCTCACATTACTCGCAAGGAAAACTTTTTTAGGTACTTGAACTTTTCTCTTCCTAGTGCACAAGTCCTTTAAGATTTTCGCATATGACGGAACTTGTGGAATAGCATCTAGGAGAGGAATGTTTATGTTAACTTGCTTAAAAATTTCCACAATCTTCTCCATTTGTGGACTTGGTATGTTGCCCCTTAACCTGTTTGGATAAGGTGCTTTATCAATAAGGGTATAGTCCAACATTGGAGAGGATTGTGGTGATGGAGTGGATCACAGAATTGGAGCGGGGATCGTTTTAGGTAGATTCGAGGAAATAGGCGAAGGGTTCGAGCCTTGGGTAAAACGGAGAATAGGCTCGGATGAATGTGGGAGACTATACCGTGTCGCACTAATGACAAGAGCATTTCAAGGTATCCTCTACTATCCCGAGTTTCAAGACGTGTGTAAGTGCATATAATAGGGTATCAACATTCAAATGTTTGGCTTCCAGAATAGAAACTATTTTTCAGACTTATTTTTATCCTCAGATTAGTGACTTCCTTCATCTTACTAACCCTTGGGACAACAGCTCATAACTACTTATTACTAGTTCGTTTAAGAAAACTTCTAATTTTCTTGGTTTTCTTAAACTATTCCTATCTTTTGGATGTAATTTTTCACTTTTTATTCTTTTGTTATAAAAAAAAATTTTGAATGCCCAGTGTCAAAGATAATTCAGTGAATACAAACCTCCCCCCCAAACCTGTTTTCAGCAGTGTCCTCACTGATGTAGCCTTTTGAGAGCATGGACCTGTATACTAGGGGAGAGACACAAGGGGTAAAATAATAGTTAAATGAAAACTACCCCCAAACTTGATCTTTGGCACGCACAGATATTCAGTTAAATCCATTTTTACTCACCTCCATAGTTAAAATGAGAAAATGTTATTAAAACATGGAGGTGAGTCGGAGGAAATTTAGTTTTGATAAAGCGGCTCCTGTAAAAACAGGAGCTCCTCCGCGGGGTCGGCAGAGAAAAACGGTTTTAATCTATGCCCATTTACTTTAAAAATTGAACCGTTTTTCAAATTTTCAACTTCTACTGCCCCGTGCGGGTGTACATACCGCACCGCAAAAGGTCCTTTCCAACGAGATTTAAGCTTACCCGGATGAAGATGGAGACGGGAATCGTAAAGGACTTGTTGTCCCGATGTGAAGGTTTTTCTAAAAAGATTTTTATCGTGGAACACTTTAGTCCTGTTCTTTGCTATCACCGCATTATCGTAAGCTTCATCGCGGAGTTCACTTAGCTCATTCAATTGCAGCTTCCGATAGCTGCCTGCATGATCAAAATCAAAGTTAAGCTCTTTAATAGCCCACATTGCTTTATGTTCGATATCGACAAGAAGGTGCCATGCCTTCCCAAACACTAGACGATATGGAGACATACCAAGATCGGTCTTATAAGCGGTGCGGAATGCCCAAAGAGCATCCGTCAATTTGGTTGACCAATCATTACGGTTTTTAGAAACCGTTTTCTCCAAAATTTGTTTGATCTGCCTATTTGAGATCTCAGCCTGCCCGCTTGTTTGGGGATGATAGGGCATAGAAAGCTTGTGAGTGATTGAATATTTCCGCATGAAGGCCTCGAAAGACCGATTACAGAAATGTGTCCCGTTGTCGCTAATTATAGCGCGAGGGTGTCCGAATCGTGAAAAGATATTTTCTTTTAGGAACTTAATGACAACTTTGTTGTCATTAGTGCGACACGGTATAGCTTCCACCCATTTCGAGACATAATCAACCGCTAACAAGATATATAAATTCCCAAAGGAGTTGGGAAAAGGGCCCATAAAATCAATACCCCAAACATCGAATATTTCGACAACCAATATAGGTTGGAGCGGCATCTCGTTTCTTCGTGAAATCCGACCCAAATGCTGAAATCGCGGACAAGTTTTGCAATGTTCATATGCATCTTTAAATAATGTTGGCCAATAAAATCCACTTTGCAAAACTTTCTCCGCCGTTTTTCGAGGACAAAAATGACCGCCACATGCTTGATCATGACAAAATGATAACACGCTCTTGAATTCATCGTTAGGGACACACCTGCGAATGATTTGATCGGAACAATACTTAAATAGATAAGGTTCATCCCAGTAAAAATATTTTACTCGGGATAGAAATCGAAGTTTTTCTTGTTTCGACCAATCGCTAGGAATAAGTCCAGTCGCAAGATAGTTCACGATATCCATGAACCAAAGTTCATAGGATACATTCAAGAGCTGTTCGTCAGGAAATGAGTCATTTATCGGCACGGTCAAAGTTGGCGAAGAAGTGATGCGTGAAAGATGGTCGGCTACAATGTTTTCACATCCACTCTTTTCTCGGTTGACAAGATCAAATTCTTGTAACAATAGGATCCAACGTATTAGCCTGGCCTTTGCATCCTTCTTCGATAAAAGATGTCGTAGGGCGGAGTGATCTGTGTAAACCACAATAGGCGAGCCAATCAAGCAGGGCTTGAATTTCTCTAATGCAAATACAACTGCCAAGATTTCTTTCTCGGTAGTTGTTTATTTTATTTATGCATCATTCAAGGTCCTACTTGCATAGTAAATTACATGTGGCATCTTATCAATGTGCTGTCCTAAGGCCGCACCTATAGCAAAATCTGATGCGTCACACATAAGCTCGAACGGGTGGTTCCAATCCGGAGATGATAGAACGGGGGTTGTAGTGAGTGATCCTTTAAGCGATTCAAAAGCAGCCTCACAATCCGAATCGAAGTGAAATGTAGTATCCTTGGCTAATAGAAGGGTTAAGGGTCTAGCAATTTTCCTAAAGTCCTTAATAAATCTCCTATAAAATCCTGCATGACCAAGGAAGGATCGTATATCTTTGACGCAATAGGGACGAGGGAAGTTATGAATGATATCTATTTTAGCTCTGTCAACCTCAATACCTTTTCGTGAAATTATATGTCCAAGTACAATACCTTCTTGGACCATAAAATGGCATTTTTCCCAATTCAAAGTCAAGTTCTTATCCTTACAGCGGGTAAGAACCGCGTCAAGATTACGAAGGTAGTCCTCAAAGGAGTCCCCAAAATATGGAGAAATCGTCCATAAAAATTTCCAGAAAATTTTCCATCATATCTGAAAATTTCCCCATCATGCACCGCTGAAATGTAGCGGGAGCGTTGCATAACCCAAAGGGCATGCGTCTATAAGCAAAAGTTCCGAAAGAACAAGTAAATGTGGTTTTATCTTGATCCCTTTCGGCGATGGGGACCTGGTTATAGCCAGAGTATCCGTCCAAGAAATAGTAGTATTCGTGTCCAGCTAATCGTTCTAACATCTGGTTAATGAAAGGTAGAGAGAAGTGATCTTTCCTCGTCGCGGCATTGAGTTTCCTGTAATCAATACATACGCGCCACCCAGTTTTGGTGCGTGTTTGGATTAACTCATTAGCCTCATTAGTGATGACCGTGATGCCAGACTTTTTAGGGACCACATGAATTGGACTTACCCATTGACTATTAGATATGGGGTAAATTATTCCACTATCAAGGCTCTTGACGATTTCTTTCTTTACCGCCTCCTTCATGACGGGATTTAACCGTCTTTGTGGGTCTCGGGTTGGTTTGGCTTCATCCATCAGATGTATGTAATGTTCAACAATTAAGGGACTAATTCTTTTGATGTCGGCCATTGTCCAACCAAATGCTTGCCGATTCGATCTCAACACTGCCAAAAGTGCGTTCTCTGGCTCTAAGGCTAGAGAAGCGGATATAATCACTGGCAAAGTCTCATTCTCTCCTAAATATGCATATTTAAGATGAGAAAGTAGCGGTTTGAGATTAAGAATTGGCGGAGAGACAATAGAAGGTGGGGTAAGGGAATGATATTCGGACACCCCAAGAGGTTCAAAACTTGCATATGATATTGACTCGGAAAGTGCTGCTGACTTTTGCAACGAGTCAACGGGTTCGAAATCAAGGACGGACTCATTGAACATATCCTCACTATGAAGTGGTGCAAGATCAAACGATGTCTCATTAGTGTTGTCGAGATCATCAAAGCAAAGTTCCTCATCCATGCAGCTTTCGGGAGCTATCTCGTGGATGGAACAAACATCCAGCAAAAGAGCAGAAGGTTCTGATGGCTGACTTCCTAGCTTGTAAATATTAAGCTCAATTGTCATTTTCCCGAAGGATAAGTTCATAGAACCGTTACGAAAATTAATTACAGCGTTAGAAGTTGCTAGGTAGGGTCGACCAAGTATCACCGGGATTTGATTGCGTGGGTTTGCCATAGGTTGTGTATCTAACAATAAAGTCCACGGGAAATATGAATTCTCCGACTTTAATTAACACATCCTTTAGTTCACCCCGTGGTTTAGTGATCGATCGGTCTGCCATCTGGAGAGTACAATGGACGGGTCTTAACTCTCTAATTCCTAACTGCTCGTATACTGAATAATGAAGCAAGTTAACGCTAGCGCCAAGATCGAGTAAAGCACGATTAATATTTTTACCCCCAATAGAAATAGAGATTGTAGGACTACCAGGGTCCTTATGTTTCTTTGGTATTTGTTGGGTAAAAGCTGTGCTAGCATTACTCGTCATGAAAACCTTCTTAGGCACTTGAGTTTTTCTCTTCCTAATGCACAAGTCTTTAAGGATTCTTGCATAAGATGGGACTTGTTGAATAGCATCTAGGAGAGGAATATTCACGCTAAATTGCTTAAACATTTCCACAATCTTCTCCATTTGTGGGTTAAGTCTGTTGGCCCTTAATCTGTTTGGAAATGGAGCTTGATCAATAAGTTTTGGGTCTAATGTTTGTGGAGAAGATTGTGGGGACGGATTCGATCCCAAAATTGGAGTGGGAATCGACTTAGATAGATTTGGTGAAATGTTCGAGCCTTGGGGAAAACGGAGAATAGGCTCGGATGAAGGCGGGAGACTAGACGAATTAGGGGAAGAAGAAGAAGCTGGGGTATCATTGGTGTCACTAACATCAAATTGCTCACCCACTCGGTTATTCAGCACTTTTCCCGATCTCAACGTAGTAACGACATTCACATTATGATTTTGTGAATAGCCAGGATTCTGTAGGGGTTGAGATGGAAGTTTCCCTTTCTCTCTCGCACTCATTGCGGCGTTCAACTGTGCAAGTTGGTTTTCTATTGATTTAATACCCTCGCCGTGGGAGGCGGAGTCTTTCTTTATGGTATCAATAGAAGACTTCATATCAGCCGACATTTGAATGGTATGTTTCATAAACATATCCAAAGTTTTTGCGAGTGAAGAGTTGTCAGTACCGGCCACTTGTGGTGTAGAAGTGTTGGCCGGATTTTAAAAAATTTTTGACTGAAAGGGGAGCTGACTTTGTGGTTGTGGTTGCTGTGGAGGAGGTCTTTGATAATTGCTTTGGAACTAATTTTGATTTTGGGGTTGGTTTTGGTTACAAGCAAAGTTAGGATGATTCCTCCATCCTTGATTGTACGTGGAAGAATAAGGATCGTTTCTAGGTCGCTACTGAAAAGCAGCATTAGCTTGCTCGTAACCTTGAAACGGTGCATTCAGAGGACATTCTTCCGTTAAGTGTGAAGGATCTGAACAGCAACCACACACGGTTTTGGGAAGCGTAACCTAGTTTAGGGAGGCTAATGAAAATTTGTTCTCAATAGCGTCGAGTTTCTTCTGCATCGCTGCCATTTCGGCTTTCACTGCGATGGAAACATCGAGCTGGTGAATACCTCCCCTAGATGAAGGTGGTCTTACGCTTTCCCACTGCAAAGTGTTTTCAGCGAGGTCTTCCAGATACTTCCAAGCTTCACCGTCATCTTTAGACATGAAATTGCATTGACACATTGTTTCAAGCATTTGCTTTGTCGATGGATTAATGCCCTCATATATAATTCGGCATAAATCCCATCTTTGTATTCCATGATGAGGACATTGGACAAGCAGATCCTTGAAACGTTCAAAGCACTTCCAAAATGGTTCATTGGGAAGCTGGGTGAACTGGTTGATCTCGCTCTTAATATGGGCGGTCTTATGGTTTGGGTAAAACTTCTTAAGAAATGCAATTACGAATTCATCCCATTTAGTGATAGAGTGTGTGGTAGTATTATAAAGCCATTTTTCTGCCAAGTCGCACAGAGTGAATGGGAGAAGACGCAAGCGCATAGCATCCACAATCAATTGTGAAGTACACATCATTGCGCATACGGTTTCGAATTTGGTGATGAAAACGTACGCGTCTTCTGACTCAAGCCTGTGAAATTTGGGCAGCAGATTGATGTAGTGGGGTTTAATTTCAAAATTATCCCCGTTAGTTGGTGGAATAGATAGACAAGTGGGAAGAGGACCACGGATAGGATAGCATCTCTCTTGGTGAGAGCTGCACGGTGGAATCTGCGCACCTACGGGCAGTGGCAGCGTGGTGTTATAATCTGATGGAGTACGGTCCATCTCGGTCGTTGTAGTATAGAGGTGAGTATTCCCTCCTGTCACGCGAGTGACCCGGGTTCGACCCCCGGCAACGGCACCATTTGATTGAAGTGAAAAAGTGTGTATGCAGTTGTTAACCGCAATCAATAACGGTGTCGCGTGTAGCTAGACCGAGATGAGTACGGGTCGTCCTCTGGGAAACGTGGAACCTTTTATTCTTACTTTAGGCATGTTGAAAAATAGAGGAGGGATAAAGAATATTGTAGAATGGTTGTAGGATCTAGATCTACGTTAAACAAGAATGCAAAATATAGATCTAGATTAACTATGGATGTAAGTTTATATAAGAAGAGGGCTTGTAGGGTTCATTAGGATTTAGTAGTTATGGATGATTAATTAAATATTACTCTTTCTATCGTTTAATAGATTTAAAACTAGAACGACAGTGATGCGTGTAGATTAGGGTTTCTGGAGGGAAAAGGAATCCCACTCTTAACCCCTATCTCGACACGGAACTCCGTTCATATCTAGCCTTTACCAAAACAATCATCAATCTAATCTCTAATCGCGGTCGAGGCTAACAATGAATTTGTAGCGTGCCCGATTAGGATGTTAATGATTGTTTTGATAAAGTTTATAAACTTTATAGGACGTAAAAAGAGTTTAGCTATTTTCATCATCCATTAACCTATCCTAATCCTACGAGCCCTAACAAGCGGAGAATTACTCGCGCAAGTTGGGAGAAAAAGAGATAGAGAGAAAATGCAGAATTAAACAACAAAGAAATAGAATAGGAAAAAGAGCTACCTTTATTAATCAACAATATTCATTACACTTTGATTCCTTAGAAAATGATTACAAATCCTAGTTTTGCTTCTCGATCTCTTCTGAGGAGGTAGATGAACCGTTGATGATCAGCCTGGATGCGTGAGCCGTCTTGGACTTCGTGATCTCGTCAGCTTGATAATTTTTCCAAGGGGCTCTCGGTCCTTATTTATACTCCAAAAGCCAGAACCCTAGCTTCCAAATTTGGAAGCCATCTGTTAAGATTCAGCAGAAAAATTTGCAGCTCATAAATCCTCTGGAACGCAGTGGATCCGCGGTCAAAGGGTAGGTTTGACCGTGGATCCGCGGCCTTGTGTGTAGATCGTTGGATTTGGTCTTCTGGGTTTTTCTCCTTGTGACACGTGGAGATCTCTGGAACCTTTGGAAATTGGAAATCTTTTCTTTATTTCTGCCAGAATTGATTTCTTAGTTTGCTTTCTTAATTAGGCAGGTTTGCTCTTAACAACTTTGATTCCCTTGATTTTTAGACCTGAAAAATTCTGCACAATCTCAACAAATAATATTACTGGAGTTTTGTTTTATTGAGATATTAATTTCACCATTAAGATTTGGTCAATGGTATCATACATTTTTCTACCAAATGTTAATTATAATATATCAACACTTGAAAAATAGTATTTTTACAGATAAACCCTCATATATATCATATATTATAATAAACACATTTTCTAATATAGAGATAGTAGGAAAAATGTCATATTAAATGTGCCGTTTTATCAACTGAACAAATATCCCCAAACATATATTTGTGTCACGACCCAAAATTGGCCCGTGACGGCCCTAATACTACGCAACGCCAAAAGACGTAACGCAATAAAAGAAAGCCAAAACCCAGAAATCTAAACCATGAAAATACGGAAAAGATAATATAAGTTCTTGAAACATTTGAAATCACAACCCAAATTCTTTAAAAGTCCCACTTCTTTCTTTAAAATTTTGGCAACACCCCTTTTTGTAAAAACCAGCCAAGATGAATACAACACAAAAATATGAAGCTATAGCGAAGAAATAAGGACAATAGAGAGAAAGCTGTATATTAAAGACAACAAACCCACAAATAATATACAGTAACGTCCTCACCAAGTCTCTAAGTCAATAACATAATAGTAGATGGAGAGTACAAGATACAACGAATGTACAATACAAAATACAGATGACCACCAAAACCCACCTAAGCAAAATAGTACTGTGAGCTGATGCGGTATCTGTAGCAAAAGATAATAGCTGGAAAGCTGAATAGCCTGCCTCGACTACTCTGGGGAAAAACCTGAAACACCTGTGGCACAACGGGGGTGAGTTGCCAACTCGTGAATAGTAGATAACATATGCAGATAATCGCAGGAATGTATGTACAGCATGAATCTAAGATATGCGATTACAGTAATAACATGTCATGCAAATGCTAAATAAAGGGAAGTACACTAGCAGGTACAATCACTATGTGAAGCAACAGTAACATAACAATAATATGCAATGACCATGCAATATGGATATGAGAATGTAAATATGCAACTATCATAAGGTACACTAACAGGTACTACCAATATGTGAATCTGTGCATAAAATAAATAAGTGTGAGGTATAGGGTGGAATATGTCATTTCCACGGAAACTGGACATCGTGGTAGGATCACAACCCATCAAGACACTCAAATCCCAAATCCTCAAATCAGCCCCCCAACTGGGCTCTCACATCACATAGGTCTCACATCATCTCAATGTACGATATCGAGTAGCTCTCCTATATCTCGAATGTACAAATCCACAATCTCTTTCATATCCAATATCCAATCTCAATGAATCACCTATATCCCAAGTCGAATCTCAAGCAAGCTTCTAACATTCTAAAGGTATATATATAGACAGAAATAAATATGATGGGGGCAGTACACATATATTAGCGTCCCACTCCACTAATATTGGTGTAAAGGTATATATAACAACGGCTAAATCCCCTGTTATATATACAAAAGGTGTTTAAGAGAAATATCATGAAAACAATGTGCCAAGCATCGACACAGAAATCCTGATAGGTACGTATCATACGCTGTCCCGAAAGCACGAGTGCCTAGCTCTGACCCTCGCCTTTCGACGTATGCATACGTGCATGACTCCCAACGGTGTCTCCATGACCCCCGCCGAGTCATCAGTACTGTCACCGGTAGGTACTAGCCCGCCTCCAGGTTCAATCGGCAAAATCCATCGATCTTCTTGCCGAGGGGAACCATACCGGGCCCCACCATGTTCCCCCTACGGCTTCGACGCCTCCTCGTAGGGGTATATATAATCAGCACCGATAAAGCTCATGGTGGATGCGCAAATATCATATCAAGGAAACCGGGTTTTTCAATGTATGCATAATTTCATGAACTCCCGCGGTTCCCAAATCCAGAAGACATCATCTAAAATCCAAATAATAATGTGCAATCCAGGAATAAACATATGCGATATATCTGAAATGCGAGCATATAAATGAGAATATGTAGCTGAAACCAGATGTATGCAAAACCAATAAGGTACATCTAAGTAATAATCAGTAAAGGTAAATATGTAACTGGAACTGAATATGTGTGTAACATACAGGTGTAGCAATGTAGGTATCTACCTATAAGAACTGATGTCGTATACCCCCCTGGGTATAAGAAAATATTAGTAAGGTATACCTGTAGATGTATCGTAAGGGGTAAGTGTACCTATCACTAATGGTACGATACTCTATAGGTATATAGGTATGGTAATGTCATCTGTGATAAGCAATAGAATCTATAAGGGGTTGTGTGTGACATGGCAATTATTGACGGTGTGTGTGTAGCATACAATCCGTGCTCGTGCAACATGAACCGTCAATAATGTGTGCAGTGCCCTACGGCTACTAGTCGCAGTACAACTATATCTAAGTAAATAGGTGAAGGTGCAATTCAAACAATGACGTAGAATATGCGACAAGTATTAGAATCCTAGCCCAGACGCATAACGCCATGCGGGCGATTCCCCTATAGATGTTAAATCTACTCACCTACGCTCCACGCTAGGTGAATCCGACCATCTGCTCCCTCTGTAGTAGTGTCCGTAGTCCCTGCCTGCAAACCTGCAAGTAAGACACAAAAATCATATAAGCCAAATATTCCGCGAAACGCGATATCGAACCAAAACGAGAAACTCGCGTCGCGAACTAAACGAGCGTGTGCATGATACGCTGAATCGTGTGTGTACGCGTCTAAAACCATCGCGGCACGCCGCGATACGCTGGATCACATAACCCTCTCACGTATCGCACGTATCGCGCAAACACAACGAACACCAAAAACGATATATGATCCCAGATTTTCCTACAGGTAAAATATTACAAAACTAGACATACCAAGGACCTAGGCAACACATAAGAGATCCCTACACAAAACCCCAACACCCCTGCCCCCTACTTGGCCGCAAATTGCGGCCAAATTGAATTAATTTGCGGCCTGGGTTGGGAGAGGGTGGCTCGTGTTTTGGTGGTGGTGTCTAGACCTAACAAGCATGTTCCAGTCTTCTCAATTTTGTTCTGTAGGGTCCGGGTCCATAGCAGATTCCAGATGTCACAAATATCGCTTAAAAACACCAATTTTCACTAAAAAGGAAACCCTATGGTATTTTAGTGAAGTCTGGGTCAATTCTCAGTTAAGGTGACCTTACTAAACTAAAATAAGCTAGGTTAACTAACACAATCATCACTTAATCAATATTCCACACAAATCACCATAATCTAGCACTAAACTCATAATTAACACTAATCGAAGCTAATCGATGCACAACTTAAGCAAGCAACGAAATGGGGTTCAAGAAGTATACCCTAATGAACCCTAGAAGGCAGGTGAAGAAGTGGAAGGAGCTGCTATAAGTCGCTGGAGCTCCTGCTGCTGTTTCTGCCTGCTGTTGCTGTTGCTGCTGATGATGATGATGTTGTTGCTGATGGTGATGATGCTGCCACTGCTGCTTGCTGCTACTTCTGCTGCTGCTGTGTGTGAGTGTGTGTATGTGTTGAGAGTGAGAGAATGAGAGAATGAGAGTGAGAAAGGAAAATGAGAGCAACAAACACACACACCCTTCTCTTTCTCTTTCTTCATTAAAGAAGTATGGCTTGGCCATGTAGCACCATGCCTCTCTCTCTCTCTCTCTCAAAGTCAACCCATTCAAACAATTTAAAAACCCTTTTTGCAAATTCATTTTCCATTTTTAAAAGAACAACCATAACACTTAAACAAAACATAAAACTAAATTAAGACAATGGCTAGCTAACCATGATTGCTAATCATGTTTAACCCAAAAACAACCCTAGTTATCATGCACAAGTGTGTGTGTGCCTAACAAAATTCTAATAAAATACTCATTAAATAGGATAAAATATTTAAAACTTAATTTGGTAAACTTTTTATTAAAAACCATATATTAAAATATAATTAGCTACAAAACACATTCTAAGGTGTTACAATTTGATCGTCTCGAGCAAACTAGTTTATTCAAGAGAAGGAGAAAAAGAAAGGAGAAAACTTAGCACACTTTCGTAGGCAAACACGATTGCACTGAGCACGTGCAACAAGCCGTTAAACCTCTAGGTGTTCCTAGTAGGAGGAGTGTTGTCTCCTCAGGGTTTTCAGTGGATTACACCCACAAAATCCTATAACAAAAGAGAGATGGTGAAATTTACATATAAAGATAAGAACCATAAAAGAAATACTTTGAAAATTTAGAGTTTCCAACTACACTATCTTTTCAGTTGTCATGAGCCCTAGCTTAATAGTTATGAAAAGATGTTAGAAATCACATTATCCCTCAATAAAACATCGTCTTTATTTTTCATTCCTACCTCTCATCCAAACATCGATCATATAACCCTACGTGTGTATGAATAGAACATCCCTACACTCGGAGAATTCAATTCAAGCTATCATACTCTTGTCCATCTTCCTCAGTACTTTTTAATTTGATGAATATTTATGGATTTGCTCACACATATTCATGCGACCGTTAATATTTCTTGAGGCACTAACTGACCGATTACTTATGTGCTTACTGATTAGGTGATAGTATTTTCCTCATCTTGCACCACCTAAGGCTTAGCAGTGACCCCCAAACCAGTTGGTCTTGTAAGTCCATGCTACCTCTCCCGGTACTTTCGGGCATGCGGAATTTGATGAAAAACAATTTTTTAGAGACGGTAACATGGACTCAAAACCGGATCATTGTTAAATATCTAACTAACAACCTAACTAGGAGTTGTTAACTACTCGGTTAGGGGGTTATACCTTTCTTTCTTGAACTCCTTCGTCTTCAAACCTCGATGGTTGTCCGGATCGGCTTCACCCCGTCGTCTCCTTGCGCCGAAGATCGATCCACCTGAAAGCTTCTACCTTTGGCTTCTTCTTCGAACTTTGAAGAAACTAGTTCACTCGGTTTGCTAAACCTTGTGAACTAGAGTGAGTAGAGAAGAGTGTGTTGGGATTTTTCTCTATGGTTCATGGTTCTCAACTCATGAGACAAGTGAACCATAGACTAGAGAGAGGGAGAGCAAGAGGAAGAAGATGAGAGCTCAAGAACACAAGAGAGAGAAAGGAAATGAAAGAATGAGCAAGACTTTTCTCTCTTGGCTCTCATAATCCAAAAGCATCATAATCAATAATAGCAATCAAGTATTAGTGATGGTTTAAGCTACAATAGCCATATCATTTCATGCACTCATTTTGCACAAGAGAACAAGTAAGCAAAAGTCTTTGCCATGAAATGATAGCCATTGTCATCATGATGGTCAACTAGTCCAACCTAGTCAACCGGTCAACAAAGTCAACAAGTCAACAAAGTCAACCCCTCAACAACCATGTAACTATAATACTTAATTAATATTATTGTTAAATACATATCATATTCTCATTAGGGTTGAGTAAAAAGTCAATAGTCAACAGTCAACGGTCAACAACCCTAATGAGAATCCTCTGCCTCTGTCTCTCCGTCAACTGTGCATACACACCCGCATCCGCGTTCCGAGGAACACGAATACATACTGGATAAAACCAATCCCAAAACATACACTAGGATCTGGCTTAAACCAAAGCCCGCTAGTGTTAACTGTTCGGACACTAAACGTGCACAAGTGCACGGATGTGACCGAACCCTGTCGCAAAACCATGCGACCTGTCGCAAAACCATGCGACCTCTACTCTTTTGCCTAAAGGCGAATAGCTTTCTGTGTGGCACTCTAAAGACTCGACACTACGCTGGTAGTGGGTTTAACCCTAGACCGCAAGCGGCACTAGCTGTGCGTAACGGTCCCGAAGTAGATGCCGACAAGAAGACCGACGAGGTGAAACCCATCTGAACTCCTACTGAGCCTGAATGTGACAGTCTCCGTACAGTCCGGTCTGTTCGTCTGATACATCGCATGGCGGGCCTAGGGGGGCGGTAAACGTCTGTCCCCTAATAGCGGTACAAGTCATGTTCGAGTGAAGCCCAAAACACCCTGAGATAACACTGGAAGCCTACCAGTATATCTCGCTTGCCCTGGCCAGGGACTACTCGTGTAATGGCTCTCCTAGACATAGCGCGATGTCAACCCCCAATACCAGGAGAGACGAATCCTGTCTAACCGTCACTGCCTCCAAGTGCTTCGGGACTGCACCCAACTACTACCTGTTTGCACGACTCCTTTGAGCCGTGGTAGGGTAGCAATCAAAGTACAGTGGGAACACACTCGAGGAAAAGTAACAGTGTCAAGTCAGCGGACTAAGATGTACTCATGTCACCTGGGAACTGATGACCGACGATAGGTATAATACCAACCTGTCAGTTCCCGACGAGTCCTGTCCAGTGTACTCGTAACACAACGAGCACCCGCATACTATCTCTAGTACGACGTACTGATGGTTGTGGGACAGACCATCTCCCACTCTGGGATGAGAAGCGCATGCTCTAGTCTACTCCGGAGTATCGATGCCTTGTCTCGATAGTCCTGCGACTAGGGACCTGCATAAGGATGTGCTTATAGATTACCCAGCCCCCACTAGTGTGACTGCCATCACAACGCTGGTAATCAAGCAAAGATCCTAAGGGCTCCACTAATGTGTATAGGTGATATACTAAAATAAACACATGTACACATTGAAGTAGAAGCAAACCAAGTAGCATACTACTATTTTGAGCAAGATTGTATATACAAGGTGAATATCCCAAGCTTCCATTAAGTAATATACAAACTAGTATGATACAGTAATGGCCTCTAGGGCTATACACTAACAATCTCCCACTTGCACTAAGGCCATGTACTGGCGTATCGAAGACCTATCATCTCGATCAGTCGCTCGAACTGAGTCTGGGGCAAAGCCTTGGTGAATGGATCTGCAGTGTTATCTTCTGAAGCAACCCTCCGAACCTTGATCTCCTGGCGATCCACGATCTTTCTGATCAGGTGATACCGCCTCAAGATGTGTCCGGATCTCAGATGGGACCTGGGTTCCTTCGCTAAAGCTATAGCCCCGTTGTTGTCGCAATACAGAGGTATTGGATCAACAATGGACGGAACCACCTGAAGTTCTTTCAAGAACTTCCTCATCCAGACAGCTTCTTTTGCGGCATCAAATGAAGCGATGTATTCCGCTTCCATCGTCGAGTCTGCAACGGTTTCCTGTTTGGAACTCATCCAACACACCGCCCCTCCATTGAGGGTAAAGATAAAACCCGACATGGACTTGGAATCGTCCTTGTCACTCTGGAAGCTGGAGTCAGCAAAGGCCTCGATCTGGAGGTCTTTTCCGCCATACACCAAGAACATCTCCTTAGTCCTTCTCAGGTACTTGAGAATGTTCTTTACCGCTATCCAGTGTTTCTCCCCAGGGTTTGACTGATAGCGGCTTACCACACTCAGTGCATAAGCTACACCCGGTCTGGTACACAACATCGCATACATTATAGAGACTACCGCAGAAGCGTAGGGTATAATAGACATGCGATCCCTCTCCAAATTAGTCTTGGTAGACATCTCTTTAGAGAGGGTGATCCCGTGACAAGCCGGTAGGTTACCGCGCTTGGAATCTTCCATACTGAATCTCTTCAGTATGGTGTCGATGTACCTGGACTGTGAAAGTCCTAATATCCTCTTGGATCTATCACGATGGATCCGGATCCCCAGGATGTATGAGGCATCACCCAGGTCTTTCATGGAGAACCTGTGTGACAAGAACCCCTTGACAGATTGTAGCATAGGAATGTCATTTCCTATTAAGAGAATGTCATCCACGTATAAAATGAGGAATACTACAGTTCTCGCTACAAATCTACTATAGATGCATGGTTCATCTGGATTTTTGATAAAGCAAAATTCCTTGACCGTCTCATCAAAACAGATGTTCCAACTCCGCGATGCCTGCTTTAGTCCATAGATGGACTTAAGCAACTTGCACAACTTTCCGCTGCTCCCACACTGAATGAAAACCTTCTGGTTGGTCCATATAGACACACTCCTCTAAATTTCCATTTAGAAAAGCGGCCTTTACGTCCATCTGCCAGATCTCATAATCGTGGAAGGCAGCAATGGCAAGAAATATCCGAATGGATTTCAGCATAGCCACTGGAGAAAAGGTTTCGTCATAGTCCAAACCAGGTCTATGACGAAAACCCTTTGAAACAAGTCTAGCTTTATAGGTCTCAACCTGTCCATCTACACCAATCTTCCTTTTGAAGATCCACTTGCATCCTGCAGGTTTTACCCCGTCTGGAGCAATGTCCAACGTCCATACCTTGTTGGTGTACATGGACTCCATTTCGGTCCGCATTGCATCCAGCCATTTTACTGAGTCAACGTTCAGAACGGCCTGCTGGAAGCTAGTAGGCTCATCATAATCTATGATGCAATCTTCTCTATCCCCGTCTATGAGAAAACCGCAGTATCTCTCGGGCGGATGAGACTGCCTACTACTCCTGCGGAGCGGCGTAAGAATGTCCTGTTCTTTTGAACTCTCTGGTTCCACTAAGCTTTCAGTAATAGTCTGTGGTTCTGGAATTTCTTCCAGTTCTACTGCGCTCCCACTAATTTCCTTTTCCAAGAACTGTGTTCTAGAAAGTGGGCATTACGAGAAATAAGGACTTTTTGTTCCTCTGCGTGGTAGAAAAGATACCCCCTGGTGTTCTTTGGGTATCCCACAAACTTGCACACTACTGAGCGTGCCTCGAGTTTGTCCGCATGCTGCTTTTTGAAAAAAGCTGGACATCCCCAGATCTTCAGATATTGAAGATAGGGTTTCTTCCCACTCCATAAATCATATGGTGTGGTAGGCACAGTCTTAGTGGGAACTCGGTTCAAAAGGTACGCGGCTGATTCTAGCGCATATCCCCAGAATGATCGCGGTAACTCAGTGTTACTCATCATGGACCGTACCATATCCAATAGGGTTCGGTTCCGTCTCTCCGATACACCGTTATGTTGCGGAGTGTATGGAGGAGTAAGCTGAGAGAGAATTCCGTTCTCTTTTAAATAGTCCAGGAACTTGGCACTCAAGTTTTCACCACCTCGATCCGATCTTAGAATCTAGATACTTTTGCCGGTTTGTTTTTCTACCTCATTCTTATATTCCTGGAATTTTCCAAAGGCTTCGGACTTATGTTTCATTAAGAAGACATGTCCGAATCTTGAAAAATCATCCGTAAAAGTAATGAAGTAAGAAAAACTGCTTCGCGCATGTGTAGACATTGGACAGCACACGTCGCTGTGTACGAGTCCCAAGAGCTCGCTCGCTCTTACTCCGTGTCCAGTGAACGGAGTTTTTGTCATCTTTCCTTTGAGACAGGATTGACAAGTGGCATACGATTGATATTCGAATGGATTCAAATATCCTTCTGCATGTAACTTCGTCAACCTTCTCTCATTGATGTGACCCAGTCTACAATGCCATAAGAAAGTCTGATTTATTTCCGGAGACTTTCTTTTGTGTGTATTCTAGACATTGAAAATCTGTGGTTGGTTTAATACGTATATACCATTGCTTAATGTACCTGACCCAATCAGAACTTGATTAAGGTGAATGTTTACAACATTACTTACAAATGCAAATTCATAACCTTCTTTAGAAGTCAAAGATACAGAAATGATATTACAAGTTGCGTTGGGTACAAAAAAGCAATTACGCAAAACCAAAACGTATCCATCTGACAACCCCAGGTAGTAGTCCCCCACGGCCTTAGCATCCATGCTAGCTCCGTTTGCAACTTTGAGGGTCATGTCACCTGCCTTCAAAACCCTACGGTTTCTCAACGCCTGCAAAGAATTACAGATATGAGATCCTGATCCGGTATCCAATACCCAGGAAGTAGAGTTTATTGAAAGACGGTTTTCAATAACATACACACCTGAAGCTGAAGCCGCAACCTGCTTCAGTTCCTGTGTTCTGGCCTTCCAAGCACTGCAATCATTTTTCCAATGTCCCTTCTTATGACAATAGAAGCATTCTTCCTTATCCACAAGCTTTCCCACTTTCTTTGTTGCTTTTGCCTTTCCCTTCGTATCTACTTTACTAACACCGCCCCTTGGTTTGGCGGGGGCTTTCTTCTTATTTCCCTTAGCTTTCACCTTGGACCTAGAAGAAGAAGATCCTCCTACAAACAAAGTGGATGTTTCCCTACCTTTCTGCAGGGTGCCCTCTGCGCTCCTCAGCATGTTGAGGAGTTCTGAAAGTTCAACTTCCTTTTCTTGTAAGTTGAAGTTCAGGATAAACTGGGCGTAAGTAGAAGGAAGGGACTGGAGAATCAAGTCCGTATAGAGCTCATTCTCCAACGTGGTCCTAAGGTCCGCGAGCTCTTCTATGTAGCCAATCATCTTAAGCACGTGTTCCGCTACCGATGATCTGACGTCCAACCTTGCCGAAAATAACTTCTTCGACACTTCGTATCTTGCGATACGAGACTGCTCTCCATACAGTTCTTTTGTATGGGGAAATATGGATTCGAGGTCCATATTCTCGTGCCTCCTCTGATGTTCGTTGTCCATAGAGGCAAGCACGAGGCACTTGGCCTTCGCGCAATCGATTTCCCAGGTCTTACGGATTTCCTTATCCGCGACGCTGGTTTTAGGACCTGGGATAGGGGGAGCTTTGGTGGTAAGAAGATACCCCAGCTTGTCGTAAGTGATTGCCATCTTGACATTCCTGAGCCAATCTTTGTAGTTTGGCCCTGTCAGTATGTTTTTATCTAGAAGTAAGTTAAGTCCAGTCATGTCGATTGGTCGCTGCAATTAGGAGAGAGAGAAGAAACACTCAGCATGATGATCTTGCAAGTTTAGAATGGTTTTTAGTTTGTCTAAACAGGATGGCTCCCACTGTTTCTCGAATCCCTCCTCAAACCAAAAGGGAAGAATTAGTCAGGATCAATCTCACCGCACAATTCTTGCTTAACCGTTCAGCCAGGCCAGTGTCGGTACTTCGAGGGAGGTTTTCCAACGCTTTCGCAACGTTCCTTAATTAAATAACCTCTTTTCCCTGTGGGCGTAGCCCCGCTAACACCTTTCTAGACACCTACTTAGTTTATAGCATTGATCGTTAAGTGAGAATTTTCCCGAGGAGTAGCATATACTCACAGTAGGATCGGAATCCAAATATCATCGCGTGACGAAACTGAAGGAATCCTACCAGAATCATCACACTCCAAATGGTATGCAACTCTAGCAAGTTTCAGTACTTATGAAACTCCCGATGTGGATTTTTGCCCCATGCTCTTATGACCTTGGCGTGAGGTCAAAATGTCATAAGTCACATGTCAAGTTCTTCCCATCATTATCCAGATGAATTTGAACCCACCCGTACCTACTCTTGACGTAGGCCAAAATGGCAGTACGGCTGTCCCAAACCAACGCATTCTATCTATGCAACAGATAAATATCCGGCAGCTACCAATCACCATGCCTTGGCGTGAGGTCAAAATACATAGCTTGAATACTACCGAATATTTAACTGAAATGATGGATGGCTACGAATGGTTTTGGCTAAACCGTGAACGTAGTGAACTTGATATAATCGATGAAACGAGATAGCTTTTAAAAGGAGTGGCTCAAGCTCCGCATTTAAAAGTTGTTTTTGAAAAGAACCGAGTGGTTTTTCGAAAGTGTTCCAATGACTTTTACTTGGTTTATTTTCTTGCATTAGTTCTTTTAATGCGTGATATTCTTGCATTAGTTCTTTTAATGCGTCCCATCATTTAATCCTACCATTCCAGAAAACAACCAAAATATGACGTACGCTTATGCCATTCGCATTCGCCACGGGGCCCCGTCATTAACCGTTAGGTTACTTAACTAACGACAGAGCGGGGGCTGGGCTAGCGCGGCTGTAAAACATAAGCAACGCCTAAATAATATCATATATAGATATATTGCAATGATAGCCATTTCAGATCACAGATGAACACATTGGATATACTAGGAATCCGCAATTCGTACGAGCCTGTAACGAAAAGCAGATTACACGGTCGCGGTGAATAGCCAATACCCCACCCAAGACCCCTACGGGTGCGGCAAACTACCCGCCAAGTACCCGAAGGAAGGAACCTCCCTCAACTCCGTGAGTAGGCCACTCGGCACTTCGGGATACCCGGTAGTCTGTGCACCCCCTCCATGGGTCTATCCTAGGAGCAAAAACAGTAAAAAGAAATTATACAATGACGGCTACAACCCCGACCCGGTTGTGCGGCCATACAAATAATTATTACATCAATTTTCAAATTTACATGAATTGAAAGAAAAGAAAACTCTCATCTCACAACCCCCGGCTATTCACCCGCGACAATCCAATGAATTCATATACACATTCCAATGACATTACAGATCACAGCTTTGTATAACCCCCACTAATCGACATATAGCGATTAGCAGACGTTCAATACAAATATCACATCACAGATAAAAACCCGTCAGCTTAAGTCTTTAGAAGTTCGATCAAAAATACGGATTTTTAGGCCCCAAACATAAAATTTTTGTTCTGGAAAATCTGGGCTGAAAAGACATGTTTCAAAAATCCCAAAACAACCCCAGAAATACACTGCACAAAGTTTGGACCTCGGCCGAGTCAACTCGGCCGCGGAACCGCGGCGGGAGCGTGCTCCCGCCGCATTTCCGCGGTGCTTTGATCGGTTCGTGGGACCAAATTTTGTGGTTATTTAATAAAAATCCTGAGCCGATTTTTAAGATGAAATTTATCAATTTTTGAACAGAAAAAAATCGGCAGAAACTTGACATATCGGGTTCGTTTCGTGACTTTTTCTTTGATCGATCTTCTAGTTACTTTGCTAACATATTAGATAGAGTTTAACCTGGCTCTAATACCACTGTAAGTCCATGCTACCTCTCCCGGTACTTTCGGGCATGCGGAATTTGATGAAAAACAATTTTCTAGAGGCGGTAATATGGACTGAAAACCGGATCTTTGTTAAACATCTAACTAACAACATAACTAGGAGTTTTTAACTACTCGGTTAGGGGTTATACCATTCTTTCTTGAACTCCTTCGTCTTCAAACCTCGATGGTTGTCTGGATCGGCTTCACCCCGTCATCTCCTTGCGCCGAAGATCAATCCACCTGAAAAATTCTACCTTTGGCTTCTTCTTCGAACATTGAAGAAACTAGTTCACTCGGTTTGCTAAACCTTGTGAACAAGAGTGAGTAGAGGAGAGTGTGTTGGGATTTTTCTCTATGGTTCTTGGTTCTCAACTCATGAGACAAGTGAACCATAGACTAGAAAGAGGGAGAGCAAGAGGAAGAAGATGAGAGCTCAAGAACACAAGAGAGAGAAAGGAAATGAAAGAATGAGCAAGACTTTTCTCTCTTGGCTCTCATAATCCAAAAACATCATAACCAATAATAGCAATCAAGTATTAGTGATGGTTTAAGCTACAATATCCATATCATTTCATGCACTCATTTTGCACAAGAGAACAAGTAAGCAAAAGTCTTTGCCATGAAATGATAGCCATTGTCATCATGATGGTCAACTAGTCCAACCTAGTCAACCGGTCAACAAAGTCAACACGTCAAAAAAGTCAACCCCTCAACAACCATGTCACTATAATACTTAATTAATATTATTGTTAAATACATATCATATTCTCATTAGGGTTGAGCAAAAAGTCAATAGTCAACAGTCAACGGTCAACAACCCTAATGAGAATCCTCTGCCTCTGTCTCTCCGTCAACTGTGCATACACACCCGCATCCGCGTTCCGAGGAACACGAATACATACTGGATAAAACCAATCCCAAAACGTACACTAGGATCTGGCTTAAACCAAAGCCCGCTAGTGTTAACTGTTCGGACACTAAACGTGCACAAGTGCACGGATGTGACCGAACCCTGTCGCAAAACCATGCGACCTGTCGCAAAACCATGCGACCTCTACTCTTTTGCCTAAAGGCGAATAGCTTTCTGTGTGGCACTCTAAAGACTCGACACTACGCTGGCAGTGGGTTTAACCCTAGACCGCAAGCGGCACTAGCTGTGCGTAACGGTCCCCAGGTAGATGCCGACAAGAAGACCGACGAGGTGAAACCCATCTGAACTACTACTGAGCCTGAATGTGACAGTCTCCGTACAGTCCGGTCTGTTCATCTGATACATCACATGGCGGGCCTAGGGGGCGGTAAACGTCAGTCCCCTAATAGCGGTACAAGTCGTGTCGGAGTGAAGCCCAAAACACCCTGAGATAACACTGGAAGCCTACCAGTATATCTCGCTTGCCCTGGCCAGGGACTACTCGTGTAATGGCTCTCCTAGACCCAGCGCGATGTCAACCCCCAATACCGGGAGAAACGAATCCTGTCTAACCGTCACTGCCTCCAAGTGCTTCGGGACTGCACCCAACTACTACCTGTTTGCACGACTCCTTTGAACTGTGTTAGGGTAGTAATCAAAGTACAGTTGGAACACACTCGAGGCGAAGTGACAGTATCAAGTCAGCGGACTAAGCTGTACTCATGTCACCTAGTAACTGATGACTGACGATAGGTATAATACCAACCAGTCAGTTCCCGACGAGTCCTGTCTACTGTACTCGTAACCCAACGAGCACCTGCAATCTATCTCCAGTACGACATACTGATGGTTGTGGGACAGACCATCTCCCACTCTGGGATGAGAAGCGCATGCGCTAGTCTACTCCGGAGTATCGATGCCCTGTCTCGATAGTCCTGCGACTAGGGACCTGCATAAGGATGTGCTTATAGATTACCAAGCCCCCACTAGTGTGACAGCCATCACAACGCTGGTAATCAAGCAAAGGTCCTAAGGGCTCCACTAATGTGTATAGGTGATATACTAAAATAAACACATGTACACATTGAAGTAGAAATAAACCAAGTAGCATACTACTATTTTGAGCAAGATTGTATATACAAGGTGAATATCCCAAGCTTCAATTAAGTAATATACAAACTAGTATGATACAGTAATGGTCTCTAGGGCATATACACTAACAGGTCTAAGGCACTAGGTGATGAAGCACCATCGCTATATTTTTTTATTGCTGCCTTGGCGATAACAAAACCAGTGTTCATTTTTTTCCTTTCACCATTTTTATATTTTCTTCATTTTTTTTTATTTCCTTCATACTTTGGCTTTTAAACAAGAGCATTTCAAGGTATCCTCTACTATCTCGAGTTTCAAGACGTGTGTAAGTGCATATAGTAGGGTATCAACATTTAAATGTTTGGCTTCCATAATAGAAACTATTTTTCAGACTTATTTTTATCCTCAGATTAGTGACTTCCTTCATCTTACTAACCCTTGGGACAACAGCTCATAACTACTTATTACTAGTTCGTTTAAGAAAACTTCTAATTTTCTTGGTTTTCTCAAACTATTCCTATCTTTTGGATGTAATTTTTCACTTTTTATTCTTTTGTTAAAAAAAAAAATTTTCAATGCCCAGTGTCAAAGATAATTCAGTGAATACAAACCTCCAATCAAAAATTTTGTATGTCAAAAATATTTCTAAACAGCAATCAAGAACGGCGTCGCTTGGTAGCTAGCCGGTGAGTACGGGTCGGTCCACAGGGATTTTGTGTTTTCCTAATTGCTCTTACGAGTTAATTCCGATGGGTGTCGGATTGATTATTTCTAAAACCTAAATTGATTTATTCTAAGATTATCCAGATCTAAGTCTTGCTAGGGTTAGGTCTAGGGTAAGTTGGGAGATTGAATGTTTCCTCACCGCTTTCAATACCCTATTTTAGATCTATTAGGTGTTATGGTAATTATCAATAAAAGGGATTAGTACCATCGGGAAGAAACGGTGTTTCGTCCTCTAGGTTCTTGGCCTTCCTTTATCGATCCTTACCCTAACTTCTATGGAAAACATACACAACCGGTCTTTTATACTACGGTATCACCGTTACCTCGAGGGGTAAGGTGCCGCAGGGAGCGGTGTGTGCGTGTATGCATTGAGTTCTAATTATTATGTGTGATGGGGCAAGAAAGGGGTGAGAGAGTCATCTCTCAAACCTTTCCCTAAAGCTAACCCTAACAAGTGAGGAGACTACTCGCTCATTAGGGAATTTAATGACATTCTAAATTAATAGTAAACTAAGGCAATGAAAATAAAGGAACTTACTAATTTTTATTGATGGCTCTCTCCAAACATCAACACAGTACAGATCTGAATTTATGAAATGAAAAGAGGCATGACCTAATACAAGAATTTGGGTCTCTATTTATAGGACATAGAAAACCCTATGTTTTCAATCGCCGCATGTCTACTATTACAAAAATACCCCTAGGAAGACTAGTCAGCGCCGCAAACGTTATGGTAAAATTTTTCTCCACTCCGGGCTTCACTCGGCAGCGGAACCGTGGCCGCAGCCCTGGTTTGGCCTCGGTTCCGCGGCCAGATAGACGGCTCTTGTGCTGGTTTTTTTTTACGGCTTCTGGTTGACTTGTACTTTCTGTTTCTGCGGTTGGTTCTTCAAAATATTCTCTCGTTCTCTTCCAGATCTTCACAGTGAGTACTGTAGTGGACTTTTACCATTCGCTTCGTGTCGAAGTCTTGAACCTTGCTCTGCCTTTGTGCTTTGTGAAATTGTCCATTGGTTTTCGTTTAGTCTTCAAACTGTAGGCATGATAATGATTCTCTGTTTGTTTGTCGAAGTCTCACTTTTGCAATATCTTTTGTCTTTTCCACTGTTTTTGTTCCAAGAACCTGTAACCTGTAACTATGTAGCAGACATAGGTCAACAGCACCTGTTTATTTGTAAAATGCAAAAGAATGGGGAATATAATAATGCAATATTATGATATGAACAAATACCCCCAAACTTATCTTTTGCTCGTCCTCGAGCAAACCTAATTTTATTCTCAACAAAAACCTAATCTCACTTTCGCAGGGAAACGCGATTGCACTGAGCTCGTGCAACAAGCCGTAAAACCTCTAGGGGTCCCTAGTAGGAGGAGTGTTGTCTCCTGAGGGTTTTTAGCGGATACTACCCACAAATCCTATCAATTTAGGCCCATTGACTTTTATCCTCCAATTAGGTTTTCTAACAAGAAACTCTATTATCTTCGACTTATAAATTATACATCCATATTCTTCACACTTCCTTATCATTTAACTTAAGATTATATATATCCTTGTGAATTTACTTAGTTTTTGGCATCTCTTAAGTTTTCCTTCTAGGGTTCTATCTCAACTTAGGAATTTTTATCATCTCTATTAAAGATACAAGTCCTATTCTTCATTCCTATCTTTTATCTAAACCCCAATTACATACCCTACGTGTGTGTATATAACACCCCTACACTTGGAAATTCAAATCAAGTAATCATACCCTTGTCCGTTGTCCAAAGCACTTCTTAATTGGTGAATTTTTAAATGAATTTTGCTTACACATCCTTCATGCGACCGTTAATAATTCTTGAGGTACCAACGACCGATTACAAAATGCGTTTGCACATTAAAGCGTAATTCCTAGTCTTGTAACACCTAAGGCTTTTAGCAGTGACTCCTAAACCAGTTGGTCTAAGGCACTAGGTGTTGAAGCATCCTTGCTAAATATTTTTCTATTTTTGCAGCCTTAAGTAATCACAAAAACCAGTGTTCATTTTTTTTTATTATCTCTTTATTCACACTTATATTTCTTTATTTTATTTTTTCGTACTAAGGAATTTAGACAAGAGCATTTCAAGGTCTCTTCTACTATTCCAAGTTTCAAGGTGCGTGTTTGTGCAAGTTGTAGGGTATATATTTTCAGAATCTAGACTTAAGCTTAGGAATTATTTTTCAAACTTATACTTTAATAAAAATATCAAAATTCTTCCTTTGTTTTAGCTTAGCCTAAGAAGTGAACTCAAAATTTGCCTAATTCTAAATAAACTACAAAGACATATACTTTCTACCGTTAAATTTTAGGAAAGGTTATTTTTAGGGGTTTTAATTTACTAAGTCTAAGATCTAGTTGTTCCTAGCTAGTTAACCTTTTTGTCAAACTTGGGTCAATTAGGGCCAAAATTGAATACATTAATTTTTATAATTTTTCAAATTTTTAATTTTTATGGGTTTTAAAATAAGTTTGTAAATGCAAAAAAAAATATACACATGAATGCGAAGGAAGAAGGCTTACCGAGTATACCCCCAAACTTAAACTTAACAGTGTCCTCACTGTCATGCTATACCAAGAGGGTCAAAATGTCGGCACTCCCCTGTTTATTTATTTAAAAAAATTTTTATTGTTCAAAACCAAAAATATATATACAGAAAGCCCCCCCAAGCTTCATTGAAACAATATTAGACGTCACTGCCAAACTTTGCAAAGACCAAACGTCAACACCAACCAGTCGAAAAATTTATCTGTATAGAGTATCGGTTGGTGGAAGAACATGTTGTACCGATCCAAAAAGATTTGGGGAAGATAGAAGTGGTGGTATGGAAAGTGTGGAAGTGAATAGATAGGAGGTGACGACGAATCAAAATGAGAATGGGAATGATCAGTAATCAGTGGAATATTGGCATTCATGTAGCTTATTAAAAGAAAAGGGGGTGGTTCAACTTCTAAAGGAGGAGGTTGACTAACCACACTATCCCCATGATGTTTCTGTGGATCCTTTATCGACTTGGCATCATCCATCATATGCATATGATATTCAATTATGAGGAAACTAATCTCCTCGATGTCCGCCATAGTCCAGTCGAAAGCTTGCCACCTATCTTGTAAGACCATTAAAAGGGCTTTCTCTTGGTCGAGGGCTAGAGAGGCCGATATGATAACAGGAAAGGTCTCATTCTCACCTATGTAAGCATATTTAAGGTGAGAAGGTAAGGGGGTGAGTTCGAGTTTCGGAGGCGAAACGATCATAGGTAAAATTGGGAAATCTACCTCGAACTCAAAGGACTCCAACACTGGTTCGAAATCACTGCAAACAACCGATTCGGATGGTTCAACTAACTCATCGGAAAATTCAAAAGACTCATATTCGGGCTGTGAGTCGTCAAAATCTTCTGAAAAAGTGAAACATTCATAATCAATATTGGTTGTGTCAACTGTGGTAGATTCAAGGAGGGACGCACTAGTGGCGTCAAAACTGTTTTCATCAAACAAAAATCTTTCAAGCTCGCAGTCCTCCTGCGTGATTTCGTGAATAGAGCAAACTTTTCGTGTACTAGTTTTAGGCACGGGGGACAGACTTCCTAACTTGTAAATATTGAACACACTAGACGTCTTCCCGAAGGATAGAGTCGTGGAGCCATTGCGACAATTTATTACGGCATTGGAAGTGGCCAAAAATGGTCGACCGAGGATCACCGGAATTTGATTCCGTGGGTTAGCAACAGGTTGTGTGTCTATAACAATAAAATCAACGGGGAATATGAAATCCCCTACTTTGATCAACACATCCTCTAACTCACACCTAGGATGAGTGATTGATCGATCAGCCATTTGGAGAGTACAACGAGTGGGTTTCAACTCTCCAACCCCTAATTGCTCGTATACGGAGTAGGGAAGCAGGTTAACACTAGACCCAAGATCTAAAAGTTCTCCATTGATTTTCTTATCCCCAATTTTTATTGAAATCGTAGGATAACCGGGGTCCTTTCGGTTTTGGGGTAAGGGTTGGGATTGGTTAATAGCATTGCTCACTGCACTAGCCACTAGCACTTTCTTGGGTATTTGAGATTTTCTCTTCGAGGAGCATAATCCCTTTAAGATTTTCGCATATGAAGGGACTTGTTGGATTGCATCCAAGAGAGGTATATTTATGCTAACCTGTTTAAATAACTCCACAATCTTCTCCATTTGTGGAGTTGGTTTATTGGGACTCAACCTGTTTGGAAATGGAGCATTTTGAAAATATGTTGAGTCCAATGTCTGTGGAGTAGAATGGGGAGTTGGAATGGATCCCAGTGTGGGTGTGTTCTTGAAGTGAGAAGTGGGTCCGTTCGGATTAGAAGAAGAAGAGCCTTTTGAAGAATGAAGAATAGGCTCTAGCGGAGGAGATGAGGGTGAAGAAGAAGAGGATGGAGAAGAAGAAGAAGAAGAATAAGAAGGAGAACAAGGAGAAGAAGGAGAACCACCGGCGAGGGTGTCATCACTAGTACCCACATTATTTTGCAACACTTTTCCAGATCTCAACGTGGTCACCGCATTTACATTATGATTTTGATATTCATATGCGACATGTGCGTTGTGTGTGTGACCGGGATTTGGAAATGGTTGAGATGGAAGCTTTCCGTTTTCTCTCTCGCTCAACGCAGCAGTTAGTTCTGCAATCTGCGCCTCAATATATTTGATGCTTTAATCGTATGAAGCATTGTTATGCACCAAAGATTGGATGGAATTTTCCAACCTTGCTGCGGATTCTGTAGATTGTTTGAGAAACGCATCTAGACTTTTTTCTAACGAGATAACCTTATCACCATTTGTTGAACAAAATTGTTCGTTTGATTTGGATAAGATTGTGGTTGGAAAGGTTGCTGGTATTGAGTTTGTTGGGGTGCTTGTTGTTGTGGAGGAGGAGGCCTTTGAAAGTTGTTGTTTCCTTGGAGTTGTTGATTTTGATTCCAAGCAAAATTTGGGTGACTCCTCCACCCCGGATTGTAAGTCGAAGAGTAAGGTTCATTTCTTTGTTGTTGCTGAAAAGCAGCATTGACTTGATCTTGTTCTTGAACAGGTGGATTGTAAGGACACTCTTCGGTAAGGTGTGATGGATCCGAACAACAAGCACAAACAGTTCGTGGGGGTAAAGCAGGGGCAGGAGAAGACGATGAGATTTTGGTCTCAATGGCTTTTAGCTTTTTCATAAGTGCCGCCATTTCGGCCTTCATAGCAATAGACATATCTAATTGATGATGCCTGCCCTAGATTGACCAATAGAAGAAGATGATGTGGTCTTGGTGCTCTCCCACTGAATTGTTTGTTCACTAAGATCCTCGAGAAACTGCAACGCTTCCTCACTAGATTTGGTTAGAAAATGACCTTGACAAATGGTTTCTAGCAACTGATTCGTTGCCGGGTTCAATCCCTCGTATAATATTTGACAAAGTTGCCAATTTTCGATCCCATGGTGAGGGCATTGAACAAGTTGGTCATTGAATCTTTCAAACACTTACAAAATGGTTCGGAAGGAAGCTGGGAAAATTGTATTATCTCATTGCGAATTCTCGTGGTCTTGTGATGAGGATAAAACTTTTTAAGAAAAGCTTTAACAAACTCGTCCCAATTTCTAATTGATTGTGATGCTGTGCTGTATAACCACTTCTCGGCTAAGTCACATAAGGTGAAAGGAATGACCCATAGCCCTATAGCATCATCTGATAATTGGGTTGTTTTCATCATGGCGCAAATGTATTGGAATTTATTGATAAAGATATAGGCACCTTCGGATTCCAATCCGTGAAATTTTGGCAGCATACTGATGAAGTGGGGTTTTATCTCAAAATTGTCCCCATTTGCCGGTGGGGGTGAAAGACAGGTAGGTAAGGAGGTGCGGACAGGGTAGAAGAGATCCTGGAGCGCGATTCGTTGGGGCGCTACAACAGGCGGGTGAGTCGGTTTATTCGCACCTAACGGAGGTGGAATCAGTCCCGTGGGTAAGGTGTTGTTGGGATTATACCCCGACATACCTTCGGAAGAAGAATTTGAAGGTGGAGGTAAGGAAGTGGAAGGAATTTTGACTTCTGAGTCGAAAGCTTCATCGGTCGGTACCAACGAAACACAGACTAATCCGGCGCTGGTGTCCCTAGTCCAAATTGACATACACTAAAGAGGTAGTGTAGTAAAAAAAAAGTGAAAAACAGAATGTGGGGGTAAGAAAATGTCGATGAGAAGAAGGTTGGTGGTGGTGGGGTGCACGGATTTTAAGCGACAAGTTGCAAGTTTTTTTTTTTTATAAAAAAATTTTCCTTTTTCTTTTTCTCTTTTTTTGGAACTGTTTGCAAAAAAGATTTTTGATAAAGGGCTTAGACACAAATGCAATCAATCAGAAATGCACAATCAGGCCTAGATCTAGGGTCACCTAGGTCAGCTAGACAGCTCCTAACTGTTCCAAAGGGCTAGAAATAGGACCCCAAACCGCCTCATTACCGCCAATTGCGGCCAGGTAAGTGCCAGGTGAGTAGGAGGCTCTCCACTACAAGTAGTGGCCCTAATTAATTAACCACTCGCCTTAGACACACTTGCCTAGACACCGCAAAGTCAGGTTAGGATTAACGGCCGATGCCTACAACTAGTCCTCTGTCCTATTGAGCGCGACGTCCTTAGGGCTGAGTCTAGTATTTTTTTTAATTAAATATGGTCAATCCAAATGCCTTATATGATTTCTGGGGTCCTGGAAAGGGTGATGAAATCCCCACCCAATCTGAATTGGTCTCAAGCCACTTAAAGTCCGATTAAAGATATGCAAAACAGAAAAAAAATCACTTGCAATCAATTTTTTATTTTAAGCGCGGCGCAAAGAATCCTGCACAAGATTTTTTATTGGAAGGGGAAAGATTTTTTTAAGCGCAAACAATCATGTAGGAGATTTGGCAGAGGAGATATTTGAGGTCGCAGAGGAGAGAGAAAGAAATCTTACTGTGCAAATTTCACGCGATGACGCGACAGGACCGCCGCGTTTCCGCCGCTAGATGGCTCTTCCGACCGCGGTTCCACGGTATGTCGTGAGGATCGGTTCCCGAGAAAAAAATTTAGATGATGATTCCGCCAGAGTGCGGCGCTTCCGCGGCCAGAGTATGAAGGAAATAAAAAAATGAAGAACATATAAAAATGGTGAAAAGAAAAAAATGAACACTGGTTTTGTTAACGCCAAGGCAGCAATAAAAAAATATAGCGAGGGTGCTTCATCACCTAGTGCCTTAGACCAACTGGTTTGGGAGTCACTGCTAAGCCTTAGGTGGTGCAAGACGAGGAAAATATTATCACCTAATCAGTAAGCACATAAGTAATCGGTCGGTTAGTACCTCAAGAAGTATTAACGGTCGCATGAAAATGTGTGAGCAAATCCATAAATATTCATCAAATTAAAAAGTACTGAGGACGATGGACAAGAGTATGATAGCTTGAATTGAATTCTCCGAGTGTAGGGATGTTTTATTAACACACGTAGGGTTATATGATCGATGTTTGGATGAAAGGTAGGAATGAAAAATAAAGACGATGTTTTACTGAGGGATAATGTGATTTCTAACATCTTTTCATGACTATTAAGATAGGGCTCATGACAACTGAAAAGCTAGTGTAGTTAGAAACTCTAAATTTTCAAAGTATTTCTTTTACGGTTCTTATCTTTATATGTAAATTTCACCATCTCTCTTTTGTTATAGGATTTTGTGAGTGTAATCCGCTGAAAACCCTCAGGAGACAACACTCCTCCTACTAGGGACACCTAGAGGTTTAACGGCTTGTTGGACGTGCTCAGTGCAATCGTGTTTGCCTACGAAAGTGTGCTTAATTTTCTCCTTTCTTTTTCTCCTTCTCTTGACTAAACTAGTTTGCTCAGGACGATCAAAGATAAGTTTGGGGGTATTTGTTCAGTTGATAAAACTGCACATTTAATATGATATTTTTCCTACTATCTCTATATTAGAAAAGGTGTTTATTATAATATATTATACATATGAGGGTTTATCTGTAAAAATACTATTTTTCATGTGTTGATATATTATAATTAACATTTGGTAGAAAAATGTATGATACCATTGACCAAATCTTAATGGTGAAATTAATATCTCAATAAAACAAAACTCGACTAATATTATTTGTTGAGATTGTGCATAATTTTTCAGGGCTAAAAATCAAGGGAATCAAAATTGTTAAGAGCAAACCTGCCTAATTAATAAAGCAAACTAAGAAATCAAGTCTGGCAGAAATAAAGAAAAGATTTCCAATTTCCAAATGTTCCAGAGATCTCCACGTGTCACAAGGAGAAAAACCCAGAAGACCAAATCCAACGATCTACACACAAGGCCTCAGATCCACGGTCAAACCAACCCTTTGACCGCAGATCCGCCGCGTTCCAGAGGATTTATGAGCTGCAAATTTTTCTGCTGAATCTTAACAGATGGCTTCCGAATTTGGAAGCTAGGGTTCTGGCTTTTAGAGTATAAATAAGGACCGAGAGCCCCTTGGAAAAATTATCAAGCTGACGAGATCATGAAGTCCAAGACGGCTCACGCATCCAGGCTGATTATCAATGGTTCATCTACCTCCTTAGAAGAGATCGAGAAGCAAAACTAGGATTTGTAATCATTTTCTAAGGAATCAAAGTGTAATGAATATTGTTGATTAACAAAGGTAGCTCTTTTTCCTATTCTATTTCTTTGTAGTTTAATTATGCATTTTCTCTCCATCTCTTTTTCTCCCAACATGCGCGAGTAATTCTCCGCTTGTTACGGTTCGTAGGATTAGGGTAGGTTAATGGATGATGAAAATCGCTAAACTCTTTTTACGTCCTATAAAGTTTATAAACTTTATCAAAACAATCATTAACATTCGAATCGGGTACGCTACCAATTCATTGTTAGCTTCGACCGCGATTAGAGATTAGATTGATGATTGTTTTGGTAAAGACTAGATATGAACGGAGTTCCGTGTCGAGATAGGGGTTAAGAGTGGGATTCCTTTTCCCTCCAGAAACCCTAATCTACACGCATCACTGTCCTTCTAGTTTTAAATCTATTAAAAGATAGAAAAAGTAATCTTTAATTAATCATCCATAACTACTAAATCCTAATGAACCCTACAAGCCCTCTTCTTGTATAAACTTACATCCTTAATTAATCTAGATCTATATTTTGCATTCTTGTTTAACGTAGATCTAGATCCTACAACCATTCTACAATATTCTTTATCCTTCCTCTCTTTTTCAACGCGCCTAAAGTAAGAATAAAAGGTTCCACGTTTCCCAGAGGACGACCCGTACTCATATCGGTCTAGCTACACGCGACACCGTTATTGATTGAGGTTAACAACTACATGCACACTTTTTCACATCAATCAATATACAAGCAATTCCGCGCTTCATTTAAGCCTGTAAAGAAAGACGGATTTCACGGTCGTGATGAATAGCCAAACCCCAGCATAGACCCCTACGTGTGCGGTAAACTACCCGCCAAATTCCCGAATTGAAGCAGCCCCCTCAGTAAAATGAGTAGGCCACTCGGCACTTCAAGAACCCGGTAGTTTGTGCACCCACCTTGGGTCTATCCTAGGAGAAAAAACAGTAAAAGAAATAATACAACGGCGGCTACAACCTCAACCCGGATGTGCCCCGCAAAATAATATTACATCACTTTCCAATTTATATCGAATGAAAGAAAGAAAATCTCTTCTCACATCCCCCGGCTATCCATCAAGGACGATCCAATATTCCATATCCACAAACACAATCACAGATATGTGCATCCCCCAACTAACCGACATATAGCAATTAGCGGAAGTTTACGAACACATATATCCAAACACAGAATATCCGATTAGCCAAGAACTTTAGAATTTTGATCGAATCATATTTTCCATGTCTACCCCAAGTGCAAACCGGCACACAAACAATACCGGATAGAAACCAAATATACCAGAAAACAGAACACCAAAAATAAGAAGCTATGATGAAATACAAGTTGAATCGGCTTCGAATCGGCCGCGGAACGGCGGAGAAAACTACTGTTTCGCCGCATTTCCGTGGTCGTCTTGGTGATTCAGTGACTGGTTTTTCTTGAGTGATCTTAGAATACCCTGCGTGCAATTTTCATGCCTCTGAAATATATTTAGCAGCTACAGACTCGGCTGACGACGGCACCGGTATTATCATTACCTTCAGGCTCTGGCGGGTTTGTGGTCTATTGTGATGCCTCTCGAGTGCGGCTAGGGTGCGTGTTGATGCAGCATTACAGGGTGATCGAGTATGCTTCGCGACAATTGAAGAAACATCAACAGAACTACCCCACTCATGATTTAGAGATGGCTGCAGTGGTCTTTGCACTTAAGATCTGGCGACATTACCTATACGGCGAGTCGTGCCAGATATTCACTGATCACAAGAGTTTAAAGTATATATTTCAGCAGCGAGACCTGAACCTTAGACAGCGCCGATGGATGGAGTTAGTGAAGGATTACGACCGCGAGATCTTGTATCACCCGGGCAAGGCGAATGTGGTGGCAGATTCGTTGAGCAGGAGGCCCGGGAGTAGTCTATCTTATTTGAGCGCGGTACGGGCGAAGTCATCGGCAGATTGGCAGATATTATGCGACAGCCGGATACAGTTCGAGTTTACGCCGATTGGAGGACAGATCGCGCATGTTCGTGCATGCCCACAGTTACTTGACCGCATACATGAGTCACAGCGCAGTGATGACCGATGTTCGGAGATCATGGCAGAGATTGGACAGGGCAGATTTTCCGAGTTCATGATCGATGATCAGGGGATACTACGATTTGGGACTAGACTGTACGTACTAGATACTGAGGGACTGCGACGCGAGATTCTTGAGGAGGCACATCGATCGGTATATAGTGTTCATCCCGGTTCCACCAAGATGTATCATGATTTGAGAGATGTTTACTGGTGGGACGGAATGAAGAGAGCATCGCAGATTTTGTGTCGAGATGCCTGACTTGTCAGCAAGTCAAGGCTGAGCACCGGTCTACCCAGGACTAGGCGAGGGTACGACTCCATTTGGGCGATCGTAGATCGTTTGACGAAAGCGGCTCACTTCCTGCCAGTGAAGACGACTTTCGGATTTGCTCAGTACGCCCAGACTTATATTGACGAGATAGTACGACTGCACGGAGTCCCGACGTGTATTGTGTCCGACAGAGGCACCCAGTTTACCAGCCGATTATGGCAGAGGCTTCAGGAGGCCATGGGTACTCGCTTGAGTTTCAGCACATCATTTCATCCGCAGACCGATGGACAGTCAGAGCGGACTATTCAGACTCTCGAGGACATGCTCAGAGCTTGTGTATTAGATTTCGGAGGTAGCTGGGATCATCACTTACCCTTAGTAGAGTTCTCCTACAATAATGGCTACCAGGAGACCATTCAGATGGCACCATTTGAGGCTCTTTATGGGAGGAGATGCAGATCGCCCGCCTGTTGGACAGAGCTCAGTGAGAGCAGTATCTTAGGGCCATAGATTGTTGAGGAGACGACCGCGAAGATCCAGTTGATTCGCGATAGGATGAGAGCAGCCCAGAGTAGGCAGAGATCTTATGCGGACCGTCGGCGACGCAGACTTGAGTTTTCTGTTGGTGATCATGTTTTCTTAAGGGTTTCCCTAATGAAAGGTGTGATGAGGTTTGGGAAAAAGGGGAAGCTCAGTCCCAGATATGTGGGCCCCTTCGAGATCCTCGAGCGTGTTGGTGCAGTTGCATACCGATTAGCCCTTCCGCCCAGTTTTCCATATGTGCACCCCGTATTTCATGTTTCGATGCTCCGTAGATATCTTCATGATACTTCGCATGCGATTCAGCATCCGACGATCCAGCTTGAGCGCGACCTTTCCTGCACAGAGCAGCCGGTGATGATCTTGGATCGACAAGTGAAGAAATTGAGATCAAAGGACATTCCATCAGTCAAGGTACTTTGGCGTGGTCAGGGCCGTGAGGATGTCACTTGGGAGACCGAAAGCCAGATGAGGAAGAAGTATCCCCGTGTTTTTGAAGGTGCGTGTAGTTAGATTTTGAAATTCGGGGACGAATTTCTTTAAGGGGGAGAGATTGTAACACCTTAGGATGTGTTTAGTGACTATTTATATTTAAATAATGGGTTTTTAATAAAAAGGTTTACCAAATTGTGTTTCAAGTATTTTTCCTAATTTAATAAATATTTTTCTAGAATTTTCCTAGGCTTGCACACACATGTGCATGTAAACTAGGTTTTTTTTTTAAATGAGATAATACCATGATTAGTAACCATGGTGGGTTAATCATGGGGATTAATTCTTTTGGGTTTTAATTAAGTTTAATTAGTTAACTAATAGTTGCTTTAATTTGAATTTCCTTGGGGTGTTGACTTGGTGTGAGAGAGAGAGAGAGTGCATCATGGCTTAAGCCATGCTTGCAATTAATGAGGAGAGAGAGAGTGAGGGGTTGACATTGGTGGTTATGATTTCCTCTCATTGTTTTGTTCTTTCTCAAAACTTCACTCACACACACACACCCTTACCTCTTCAGCTGCAGCAGCAAGCATCCACAGCAGCAGCAGCTCCTTGCATCCTCAGCAGCAGCAGTAGACTTCACAGCAGCAGCAACAAGCATCTCAGCAACAGCAACAACACCAGTAGCGGCAGTTAGCAACAGCAACAGCCACAACTCCAGCTGCAGCTCCTTCCATTCACTCCTTCTTCCTCCAGCTCCCTAGGGTCGAGTGTGGGGTATATTTCCTAAACTTACTCCCTAGTTTACTTGTTTAGTGTAGTTTTGCTTCGGTTAGTGGTTATTGGTGCGATTTAGTGCGATATGTGGTGTTTAGTGGGAACCTTGAGCAAGTGATGTGTGATTTGGTTTCAGTAGATTGATAGAGTGTTGTTAAGGCTACATTAACCCAGCTTAAACCCCAATTGCACTAAAATACCACCAGATCCCTATTTGATGCAAATTCATCGTTTTTAAGAAAAATTTGAGTTTCTGTAAACCGCTATCGACCCGGTGAGTTCAGATTAATTTTGAGAAGACTGCAGTATAGTGGTTTGGTACTGATACCCCAGGTAGAACCCGACCCCCATATCCTTTGTTCTGGCCGCCGAAATATTCGATCTGGCCGCAATTTGCGGCCAGATAGGTAGGGTTTGGGTTGGGGTTTGGTCCTATAGGTGTCTGTTGCAACCCTTAGACTCATGGCATGTGCAATTTTGTTTGGTTCTTGCTACAGAAAAATCTGGAACTATATACCTATTTCTCGTATTTTAAACCTTCGCGACACGCGTGATACGCGTGTGGGTTTGGGGTTTCTGCGTATTGCGACGCGTCAGGGTAGTTTCAGGCGCGTGATCACACGTTTTAGCGTATCGCGCACACGCGCGATTGGTTTACGACACGGGTTTCTAGTTGGACCGTAATATCACGTTTTTGTGAAATTGAGCTTATGTGTGATATATGTTATGTGATTCTAGGTTCGCAGGCGAGTGAGACGGACGCTGCGAAGAAGGGCAAGCAAGTCGTCGGCTGCACTTAGCGCGAGACTTCGGTGAGTAGATTTAACATCTACGGGGATATCGCCTGCATGGCGTTATGCATCAGGGCTGATAGGACCTTATTATTATATGTTGCATTTACCTCATGGACTGTCATTGCATATTGCATTCCCTGCTGTATGTATGCTTAGAATTGATAGAACACCGCACTATTACTAACGGTTCATGTTGCACGAGCACTAATCTGCATGTTACACACACACCGTTAGTAATTCCATGACACACTCACTGTAGAACTGCCATGATTATATTGCTGTAATTCATTTCATATATGATTCGATATGACTTTCATGGAAATTGGGAGCCGCATGATATCTTTAAAAACGGAAACTAATTTTAAAAGCGGTTTTCCCTTATACCTATATCTTGGATTGATGTACATAGCACATCGCATTGGATTTACTTGGTGTTGGATTTTCATGTGATTTCTGGTTTTGAGGACCGTGGGATTTTTAAGAAAAGATGCACTATTTGAAAACCCGGTTCCTCGTGATATGATATTTTGGTGCGTCCACCACGCGTTTTCTCGGTGCTGATACGTGTGCTTGAAACCCGATTCGAGGAGTTGGATGATCCGTTTGCGGGTTCGTGGTGGACCCGGTATGGTTCCCCGGGGCGAGAAATGTTTTTCGTGGAGTAGACGATGAGCCTGGAAGGGTGGCGAGTACCTACCGGTGATTGGTTGGACATGGCGGTTATCCGGAGGATACTGACCAGAGTCGAGAGATGAATGCGGGATGATCCGTACTTCCGGGGCTGAGGGCCGATACCGCAGACGGAGCCCGTGGGCTGATCCGGACTGACGGAGCCCGATATATGAGGATTTGCGTGTCGATGCTGGACATGAGTATTTTATGATATTTTGGGTGCCGATGTTGGGCACTCGTGATTTCTCAGAGCTTTACAGGGTTTGAGGGCCGATGGGTGTGTCGGCGCCTGAGTTATTTGGGATTTGGGTGCAGTTGTGGGCACCGATTGTTTTCCACGTTGATATTCCGTGTAGATGTTGTTTATCCCATGCTCAGCATTGATTACCATATATCTCATCCTGTAGTTATTTTACCTGACAGAGCATCTGCATGATTATTGCACATACTGCTTACCACGCATTGATATCATCTGCTGGCATTTGTTAGAGTAGCGCAGTACGTACATGCTCGCGATTACCTTTATATGTTATCTCTATTCACGAGTTGGCAACTCTCCCCCGTTGTGCCACAGTATTTGCAGGTTGCCCTCAGTATAGTCGCGGCAGGATGTCTTTTGCATCTTTTGGCTACAGATACCACTACAGTTGCGGCGAGAGCTGTTGTGCATTTAGGTGGGTTGTGGTAACTGATTTCTTTTATTGTATCCCTTTTTGTATCTAGTACTCTCCATCTACCATTTATGTACTGGACTTAGATACTTTGTGAGGACGATGATGTATATTTTGTATTTTGGTGTCGAGCTCGTGGGAGCCGACTGTTTTTATATGCAGTTTATATTCTGTGACGTTTACTTATTGCTCATTCTTCGCTACGGCGTCGTATATTACTCTTGTGATGATGGTTTCCGCCGTTGGGCGTGATTGCTCCCGTTTGGGAATGTTTTGTTTCATTATATCTCATTTTTACTCATATCCTCTTTTATACCCGGTCTCGGGGCTACTTTTACAAAGGAAATGCTGCCAAAATTATTTAAATGATTTGGTAACTTTAAAGAACTTATTGAACTAATTAAGGTTTCCTAAATGTTTTAACTAAATGTGTTCAACACTCACTATTTTTAAATGGTTTTGATTTCTGGGGTCGGCTTACTTAGTCGCGTTACGCCTGTATACGTAGCGTGGTTAAGTGCCGATCACGAGTCGAAATATTCGGGTCGTGACATCAAGGAAAGTGTCGTCGATTGGGAAAGGAAGCGTCATCAAAAAAGGAAGTCATGAAAAATGATCGGCTACTACATTTTCACATCCACTTTTGTCCTTAATGACAAGGTCAAATTCATAAAGTAAGAGGATCCAACGTATTAACCGAGATTTTGCATCCTTTTTCGCAAAAAGATGTCTTTAACATTTCAGAAAAATATAATATTATTTTTGAGTATTTTTATAATTAAATAATATCATATTGAATATTTTAATAAGGCGGTATAATTAAATACCGATAAATTAGGAAAAATTTGGAAAATTATGGAAATTACTGAAATGAGGGTGCTTTATGTGAATTATGCAAATTATAAGTTTTTAAGATTAATTATGCACTATTTTAATGCTAATCGCAGTTAAATATCGCTAATCGCGCATTAAACTAGTTTTGTGCAAAACATGCACCATATCATTTTTACAATTGTGTTACATTTTCCTACATGGCTTTCTCTTCATTTTTATTCATGGTTTTGGGTTTTATGTGAGAAGAGAAAAGAAATGAAAACAAAACAAAAGAAAAGAAAATGATAGAATAATGAGGGATGGGCAAGGTAGAGAGGGTAAGGGGTCAAACCATGGACCAAGGCTCCCATTCCTTCTTCATTCCTTCATCATTTCCTCCCCTCATTCTCTCAAGAGCTGCTACCTCCTCCATTCCCCTCCACTTCATCCTCACAAACACCCTCAAAACATCATCTCCATTCCACAAAAAACATGTACAAGCTCATGATAAACACTTTGGACCAAGAAAAATCCGATTTTGAAGACTTGGGGCAACTCAAGAAATTTCATGAGTTGACAAATGATGTAATTTCTGCACCATTAGTGTAGTATTTCAATTCCTTAAGCATCCATACAAGTTTAGAAATGTTTTATTTCGGTTTGGTGAACTTTGAAATTCCAAGTTAGGGATTAGCGTTTGAATTGATTCCAAAGGTGCAATTAAGGTGTAATTATGGACTACAACCCCTGTTGTGATGGTAAATTGAACTAAAACAGAGACTTAAACCCCATACCCCAAAATTAGAAACCCGGATATCGGGAATTTGTGAGAATCGTTATGTGTTTTGGTGATCTGCTATAACCCGGGTGACCTGAAAAATATTTAGTGAAGACTGAGAGATGTGCAGGCAAACTAGAACCTATACCCAAAACCTGAGACCCCCACTCCAAGCTCTGGATGAAAATTTACTCATTTTGCCCGCAAATTGGGGCCTGGGTAGAGTGGAAATGATCTGTGTTTGGTCCAGGACTTTATCTCCTGTAAATTAGACCCTCCATATGTGCAAAATTGGCTAATTTCACATAGGTTAAAATCCGGGACAATTTTCTTGAATTGTTGCATTGTTTTGCGACTTCGTTTTAATTTGTGATTTGGCATTTGATTTTGCGTTCCGTCGTCTGATGTTCGTACGTCAGCGACGGGGGTCGTTTGGTAATTTTGCAGGCGTAGGCTATAGGTTTTAACCTATGAGCGAAACGTGTGGCGTTTTGGTTTTCCGACTTGATTTTAATACGCATTTATGGATTTGTATTGGTTTTAGGTACCCCCATGTGGATTTCGAGACGACGAGGATGATCGTGGCGTCATCGACTCTAGCAAGCGAGGATCAAGTGAGTAGATACACATCTACGGCGGAAGTCGGGTGGATGGCGTATAGCACCCCCGCAGTTCGTAGTGTAGTGTATGGTACATATTATATGGATATATTATATGAGATTATGATTATCTAGATAGAATTTGGGAGGCATGGATAATTTTAGTATAATTGGAAGATAACGTCATTAGTTTGTTAGTCGCGGACCTTAGAATAAGGTTTACACTCATACGCACGCACACACATGCTTACTTTGTTTTACTTATGCGTTTATGGGGATATGTAAATATATACAGACACATAGGTATGGGACTATGCATATATATATATACGTATACTTATATATGGATGATGAGGATTGTGATGGTACTTGGAGATGAGTCGATGAGATTGGGCATGGTGCCATGAGATCGGTGATATGTTCTGATTCGTATTATGAGATACGACATGAGATTATAGCGGGCCTTTTGACGTGTGCTTCCATACACTCATATATATACAGATGGTATCAGTTTGTACTAGACATAGATCAGTACCCCCAGTTCATGAGATATGACGATAAGGATACCAGATGAATAATGAGATGAATGTGATATTTAACCAGTACCCAGATTTGGGATGGCGTACGATGGATTTACCATACGAGCTTTATATTGATGATAGATCCGCACCCTTGACTCGAGGATGTCATGTTATATATTGTATCGTATGTGATACTATTGAGGCGGGATCGCCGACTATTATATTTATATGATCGACTCAGATTTAGGTGGTTTCCTTCCCTTTTCGATTAGCCTGTTAGTTTAGTCATGTAGTTTACGTATAGATGTTAGACTAGACTCGAGTCATACCTATTTCAAAACTAACGAATCATATGTATTTTAAATACAGGCCAAGGGACTCTACGGATATTTTCAAAAGACGCATCGTTTCTTAAAAAAACACCGTAGCCCTTATTTTTCGAAACACCACGATTCGTGTTATTTCAAATGGCAAAACTGTATGACATATATATATTCATGTTGATTTTCACTGTTGCGTTTATTATTCATTTTCCGTATATTCTTGCTATTCGCATCGCATTGCATGTTTAAATGTGTTTATTGTTATATTAAACCCATGCTGTCAGGACACCAGCACCATTATTGATGATACGTATGTTCTATGCAAACCTGCTTGCCGTCTCACACACTTCATCATCGATAATTACCATGTCACTACGCAGTAGGATTGTTGCATCAGGATATGACTCCTTGTATGATATACTAGCGTACATACATATTGTACACCCATACTTACGTACACACATATTGTACACCCATACTTGCGTACACACATAATGTACACCCACAGTTGCATACATACATATTTGCACATACATAGATGATTATGGAGATTTGGGAACTACATGATATATTTTTTTAAAATGGATTGATTTAAAGAGCGGTTTTCCCTCGATATGTGCATATTACTGTTTTATGTTGCATGATATACTGATATGCTTACATTTCTATTATATGTCGCATACACCATTCTTTATGATTATACACATTGAGATATGTTGTTTCCATGATATTTCTGGATTTGAGAACCGTGGTTAATTCAAAATAAAGTATGTATTGTTTTAAAAACCCGGTTTCTCTTGATACGATATTTCAGCAGCCACCATAAGATTTATCGGTTCTGATATATATATCCCATGCGAGGAGGCGTCGTGGGCTGTGTGCAGGTACATGGTGGGGCCCGAAGGTACCCCGGGGCAAGAAGATCGATGGACCATGCCGATGAGCCTGACAAGGGAACCATACCTACTGGTGAAAGTACCTTTGTCTCGGCGGTTATCGTGGGGATACCGACCGGAGTCATGTACGTATGGATATGTCGAATTGCGAGGGTCGAAGCTGGGCACTCGGCTTTTCGAGATAGCGTATGATACGTACCTATCAGGGCCAGTCGTGGTGACAGCACCTGATAGATCGGTATTTTTGTGTCGATGCATGACACTGATTTTCTGATGATTTCATTGATGATACTTAAATGTTATACATAAATCTTACTATATTAAGAAAACAATTTTCTCATTTATGATGAATTCTGTTTCCATTTTACCGCATTCGTACCTCATAGATATGACATATTGCTACCTGAGGCACTTACACGAGCACATGGGATTACACTTATGTTTAGATGTTTACCCTTGCCTTTTTTTTGCTTCAGACCATATCAAATTGATGATATATATATATATTACTGATCGTTTGTCTTAGGATTGAGTCATACATTCGATTTCTGCTCTGTGATATTTTCTACTCACGAGTTGGCAACTCACCCCCGTTGTGCCACAGTTCTTGCAGGTATTGCCGTGCAGGTTTCATTGCGGCTTTCTGGCACTCTTCTTCCTTTTCGGGTGATTGCTTGGTTAGGTGGGTTCACTTGCATCGCGGCCAGCATTTTACCATTTATTTATATTCAGTTGTATCTAGTAAAACTCCATCAACCAGACTTGTATATTTGTTCGACTTAGAAAACCAGTTGTTTATTCTACGACCTTAGAGTCGCGCGTTGTATTATTATGGTTTTCTTGATATTTTGCGTTTCCTTTTGAGTTTTGATCCTCGCCCTTCGGCGTTGTATATTATTGCTTGCATGGTTGTGACCGTCAATTGACGAAGAGCTAGCTCCTGCTTGGGAATGTCTTTTACCATTGTGCATATATTATTCATGTTGTACCCCGTTTGGGGCTAGTATTTGCAAAGGAAACTCTGCCGAAATTTTCAGAAAAGACTTAGGATTTTAAAAATGCATACTTCGGCTTATGTTTTTAAAACCACTTGTTTTAAAACTAGTTTTCTTCACTTATTCCATAAAATGGTTTTGATTTCTGGGATTTTTTGGCTTACTTGAATTAAATGGGGTCCTATAGACATCATATGGTTCAAGTGCCAGTCACATGCCAATTTTGGGTCGTGACAAAGTTGGTATCAGAGCGCTAGGTTAACCTTGGTTCGAGTCTATGTTTGACTATGCGGAGTCTAGGGCGTATATATATTCGGAACTTAGGCTTGACCTTACGGAACTTACGGAACTTAGACTTGGTCGAGGGGGTATTAGACCCGAACATCCGTCACGTAGGTTGACCTTGGTTGATGGAGTAGGTGACTTCAGTATAGTGACGTAGCGTGTGTATGTTCCGCGGCATACTTACGATACGCTACTCCGCTTAAGGAGACTTAGGATGTACATTGTTGCGCCACGGCAGCGCCCCGGCCGTCTATCCGAGGCCAAAATGCGGAATCAAAATGTTCTTAACTTTTAAACTGGCGCTACCGCGGACAATAAACCCGGATCGTAACCATTAACCGATACTATCTAACAAGAGAAAGGGTGAGAGATATACCGAGTGATCCGAGTCCTCCGGTCTTCTCGTCGTCGTCCCGATCTCCCGCGGAAACTCCAGTCGTCGCATCCTTGCCGGAAGGGCACCACATTGCCTGCATCTTTTACGGGCTCCCGCCTCAATACCGAGGCAACTCGGGCACGAAGCTGGCAAGTCGACGTGCCCAAGATTTGCTGTAGAATATGTATAGGCTATGTCTCACTTAGGTTTTAGTTGCCATGGTGATGGTGGGATAGAATGGAAATCAACTTATCAAGTGGAGCTAGAATGTTTTGTAGCAAGAAAAATGAGATAGGAATTTTTTCTTCTCACAAAAATGAACCTCTCATTTTTTTTTCTCCCCCCATCCAAAAATGTGGCCGGCCATTCTATTGTGGAAATGGTGGAGGGCAAAAACAAAAACAAGAGGGAGGTGAGTGTAGGATAAAGAGAATGGTGACCATATCCAAATATCATCATAACAATCTCACATCAAACCCATATCCTATCAAATCTCAATTAATGCAAGATGCCATCATAAACAAAGCATTTGCAAGAAACCCCTCCACAATGTGTTATTTGCAAACTTGCAAGTAACCCCTTCCATCGGAAAAGTCCGGCCGGGAAAGAACAAAGGAAAACCGGCCGGAACGGAATGCAAACTGGCAACTCCAGAAAACTGGTCCCGTAATAAATTACAGGAAAACCCCGATACTGTGCATACACACCCGCATCTGTATTCCGACCGGATACAAATGCAATGAGACAAAATCTACACAGTACTAAACTAGGATCCGGCTTAAACCAAAGCCGGCTAGTAAAAACCGTCCGATCCTGATCCGTGCAATACCGCACGTATCTGATCGAACCCTGCCATATATCCATACGGCCTCTAGTACTAACCGTCCGATCCTGATCCGTGCAATACCGCACGTATCTGATCGGACCCTGCCATATTTCCATACGGCCTCTACAGCGTTTCGCCCGAAAGCTTGAGTAACTGAAAGTGTGGTGGACTCTAAAGACTCGTCAATACTATGGTTGTGGATTTAACCACCAGCACGTCAGAGGTATAAGCCAATACGTGACGGGCCACCAGCTATTGACCAAAAGGGACGTCGATGAGCGAACTCATCCTGACACCCTACTGAGCCTGTCAGTGACAATATCCGTACAGTCCGGTCCGTTCGTCTATGAGCATCGCATGTCGGGCCTAGGGGGTTGGTAAAAGTCAGACCCCAAAAAGCGGTACAAGTCGTGTCGGAGTGTAGCCCAGAACACTCTGAGATACTACTGGAATACCTACCAGTAAATCTCCTGCTTCGGCCGAGGGCTTTGTGTAATGGCTCTCCTAGACACAGCGCGACCTCACCCCCAATACCGGGAGAGACGAACCCCTGAAGATCCGCTCACTGCCTCCATGTGGCTCGGGACTGTACCCAACTAAAACTTGTTTGCACGACTCATTTGAGCCGTGGTAGGGTAGTAATCAAAGTACAGTGGGAACTCACACGAGATAAATGACGATCTCAGGTCGATGAACTAACCTGTACACATGTCACCAGGGAACTGCTATCTGACGTCAGGTATAAGACCAACTAGCATGTTCCCGGCGAGTCCTGTCCGGTGTACTCATAACCCAATGAGCACCTGTATACATCTTAGGTGAACCAACTGACACCAGTGGCTTGTGAGACCGGCCACCGCCCCTCGTCGGGGTCTCGACTGTATACACTAGTCTACTCTGGAGAATCGATGCCCTGTCTCGAAACTCCCATGACTAGGGACCTATTAAGGATGTGCTTATAGACCACCAGCTCTCACGTATATGATCGCCATCATATTGCTGGCAGTCAAACAAGAATCCTAGAGGCTCTATCAGCGTGTAATAGCGACCTGTAAGGTCACCTGAAAGTACACGATGATAAAGGTAAACCAGATAGCATACAATCATCTCGAGTAAGACTGTCCTACCGGGATAGGTCCTCCCTCAATCATTGCAATCTCGTGCCTGTGATCCAATAATTGACTCTGAGGGCACTATCTCCAACAATCTCCCACTTGCACTCAAGGCTAATTATTGCGATGTCGCATACTCACAGCCCGTGTGATACCGAACACCCAACTCCTCTTCTAGTCAATCTCACAAAGCTCGTTTGCGAAACTATTGCGTTCGAGGAATAGCCTTAGTGAGTGGATCCGCTGTGATGATTCTTTCTATGTCTCTCTATATCTCAAGTTCGCAGAGAAAAAACATCTCCCGAAATGAGCAATACCTGTCTTAGAGTATGTCTGGATATCTGATGGGACCTAGCTCATAAATGAACTCCAAATCCAAACTTCTTAGACTGTATCGATAACTGAATTTAATCAGTACCCAGCGCCATGCCTCCCTCAGTATTGCCTTGGACCACCTGTCCAAAATACTGCCCCTAGTCAGAAGGAGAAACTATAACTCTGACAGCCACTCTGCTATCCATGTCACCTTGGAAGCGTGGAATGATAACCGTCTCCTAAAAGTGGCTGCCGTTATTAAATTCCTAGAACATTCACTTATGTTCTAAAACTGCTTCTGATTGTTTCTCCAGGATTGGATCAATATCAACTTATTGCACCTACTGCTAGAACAACATCTGGTGTGGTACTTGACATCTCATGATTGACTCAATTGCCTAAGCAAGTGATCTGCCAATCATGCACATCCCTCTCTACTTTAGTCTATAAGACACCTTTAGAGAGGGTGACTCCATCACCTGCAGGTACACTACCGTGTCAGGAGTCTTCCATTCTAAATACTCATAGAATGCTGTCAAAGTACCCAGATTGGGAAACCACCCAAATCTAGATCTAAAACCATAGATCTAGTAACCAGAATGTCTGATATAATATCCAAGTCCTGTGTGGAGAAACCACTGTGTGACAACCAAAGTATAACCGATCGTAGTATAGGAATATCACTTCCTACTCTGTGTATGTCATCCAAATACCAGGACATCACACCCTACTACCTTCTTAACAGATCCATCCCTTATTCTGATGAAGTCAAACTTATGACTGTCATCAGAAATAGATGATCTATCTCCGCTATATCTGCTTCAGTCTATAAATAGACATGAGCCAACTGTCCACCAATGCTTCCGCTGCTCCCACTGACTACGACAACCCTCTGGCAGAGTCATATAGACGTACACTTCTAAAGCTAGTTTAGAACGACGCTATACTCATCCTCCTGCCGGGTCTCGCAGCCTGGAACAACAACAATGGCAAGTGTGGGTAAACAAGAACTTCCCTGTCACCGTCCTTGAGGCTACCGGAGTACCTCTCGGGTGCCTGAAGTTACCCACCTTATCTGCGGAGTGGCCAATGGAATGTCAAATCAGATTGGATCTTTAGGTTCCTTATCAAATCTTCAGTAATCGTTTGCGGTTCTGGAATCGCTTCCAGTTCTACCATACTCCCACTACTGTTTTATGAAAAATAACCATTTCCTTTTAAAATGTGGCGAGTTAAGAACAATATCACTATTGATCTTCCAGATGGTAGAAAGTCAACCCTCGTCATAGCCTGGGTTAACCCACAAACAGCCATTACAGAAACGTGCCTTGAGTTGTCCAGTGTCTGGTTTTAATCATAAGCCGGACAACTCCCCGTACCTTAACATCGTTAAGATATGAACTGTTCTATATCCAATATAGAACCAGAGGCACTGATTTAATTGAACCAGATTCAAATCATGCAGCTATCTTCAGTGCATGTCAACTAAATGGAAGGAGGCCGATCAGCGTTACTCAACTTAGGAATGCTTCCAATTATGAGTAACCTGAAAGAGAAGCATTTCTCTTTATCATTACTATCAACTGAATACCATACACAAGTATCTACATCTTCGATCACTTTGAAGAATCCCGATACTTGCTATACCTGGTACTCTACTCTATTCAAATACCTATAACTCCTCAAAACTTAGACCCTGTGTTTCTACGAAACACATGTCTAAGAACTAGAGAAGTTAAAAGTAAACAGAATATAGTATGAGGACCAACCCCTCTGTCCTAATGGACACTGGACAACATACAATACTCTGTATAAGTCCGCTGAGTCTAACAACTCTTTCACTGTGCGTCGTAGGTTGAAAACTGTACTTATGGTTAAGAAGAATTACACCGCTGTTTGATGCTCCTTACCTAACCATCCACTGATATAGGTAAATGTCATCGACATAATACTAAAAGGTATATCTCACTCTATGAAAATAGACGTACAGATATATCAATTTGAAATTGGTGCACAACAGCGGATATTCAAAACCAAATATTTACCGACCGGCAAACAGCCCAGGTGATCTCCTCAAATATCACCGATTACAACGAATCCCGATATAATGAGGATGATCACCCAATTCCCAATAACTTACTCCCACTCATCATCTGTAAAACCATACAGATGTGAGAATCAAACCTGGTAAATACATACACTGGAGCAAGTGTCTAATCAGGAAATCAGTTTTCTTTTAACAGTACACAGTTGAACTGAAACATTGAAATGTTTCGATAGGGTATCCTAGTATTCTTAGTAATTCCTCTACCATTATCCAGATTCACAACTGTAACCGTATATCTCTTTGCCATCTGTCCAAATCCCTTTATATGTCTTTAGTCATTACCGTCTGCACACCCCTTTAGGCCAAATGGTTTTCTTCCTTCCCTACTGTTCGGCACCAGCCTATGGTTTGGAAGAAGACTATCCAATAAGCATAAAAGGTGTACTGTCCTAATTCTAGGAGCACTCGCAAAGCGAGAGAAGGTTAAGATAAAAGACAACCGAATAAACCTTATTCCTATTTCTCCTGAACCAGAATCCATCCCCGAACTGGAACAAGTTCCTTTCGAGTTCGTATATAACCATACGATGGATTATCCAATAAACTTGGGATCTTCGTAGTGATACGGAGTGTCCTGGAGAAATACAAAGGTGATTTAGGATTGGCGAAGAAATACTTGGTTCGGTCGTGAATAGTAGTGGCAATTTACTTTGCCCTCTTACTAATCCCTTGCTTTGTCTTAACTTAATACCTTCTGTACACCATCGTTATGCTAATTGGTTTTCTTCATTCCCCACCGTTTGGCACCTGCCTAAGGTTTGGAAGAAGACTATCCAATTTGCGTAATAGGTGTACTATCTCCTAAACCAAGGGGTACTCGCAACCTGAGAGAAGGTAAAAGGAAAAGACAACTGAATAATCCTATCCATTTTCTCCAAAACCGGAAACCATCCTCGAATTCCTTCGAGTTCGTATCTAACCATACGATGGTTTTGTCCAATGGAAGTGGACGTTCGTAGTAATACGGGGTGTCCTGGAGAAAAGGGTAAAAGTAGGAGTGGCAATGAGGTTTGCAACTCTGACAATCGAAAAGCCAGTGTTAAGAAGGTTCGGTCAACTTGGTCACTGAGTCATTGTCCAGGGTCGGGTCAGTGGTCGCTGCCATAGAGAGAGAGAAAAGAAACACTCAGCGTGCACACTAACCTAGATCAGAATGGTTATCACTTTATCTAATCTGGAAACCTCCCACTGTAACCTCAAATTCTTCCCCAAACCTGAAAGAAGAATTAGTCAGGGTCACCCGAGGAGTAAACCAACTCATCAGTGGGAATCGGGATCCAACTATCATCGTATGATAACATGACGGAATCCACTCACGTCACCACACTCCAGAAGGTATGCGCATGTCTGGCAAGTTTCAGTTCTTTTGAAACTCCCGATGTGATTTTTACCCCTAGGACCCAAGTGACCTTGACGAATAATCAACAAATCAAAAGGTCCTAGTCAAGTTCAACCCGTCATTATCTTGATTACGTTAAACCCACCCGCACGACCCTTGACGAATAATCAACAAAGTCGTACGACTGTCCTAACCAATCCACATATCCATACGACAGAAAGCATTATAGAGCTACCGCACACTACGCCTCGGCGAATAGCAACGACAAACGTAGCGCGAATACTAAGCAATACTAATCTGAAATGACGGAGGGCTACGGCTGGTTTTTGGCGAAAAACCTTTAACGTAATGAACTTGATATCGTTGAAGGAACCGGATAACTTTTTATAAAAATATAGTGACGAAAACCTTTGCTAAAGAGGTCACTCCCGGTGAAGGGATCTCGGCTCTTTCCCCGTAGAATGGGGTGCAGGATATTCCAAATGAATACCACGATGCAAAGCAAAAGTAATCGGCTATAGTGAAGTTAATGCCCTGACGCAAACTTCTGTCCAAGGGGTCACTCCCGGTGAAGGGATCTCGGCCCTTGCCTCGTCGACTGAGGAGCAGGATATTCCAAATGAATACCACGATGCAAAACAAAAGTGAACGTCCTTGCAATAACAGCCTTTTGAAAAGTGTTCCAACAACATCAGAATAGGTTTGTTTTAACTTGCATTGATCCGAATCAACGGAGCCCCATCAATTGATCACACCACAAAGAACGAAAATATACTGACGTATGTATATGCCATCCGCATTTGCCACTGGGTCCCGTCATCACCCGTTAGGTTAGCTAACTAACGGCAGAGCGGGGACTGGACTAGCGCAGATGAAAAACATATACAACATCTACTAATATATATACCAATATATTATATTCGCTCAAGGCGTGATAAAATGCAACATCACAGAAATGTACAGCATCACAGAACAATACAGATATCTGGGATCCCCGGGTTTCATAGAGCCGCTGCTGAAACCCGACGTTCCCCTGGTCGTGTGGATAGCCTGTGTAATGAAATCCTAGACCCCTACGGGCGCGGCAAGTCACCCGCCAAAACCTGAAGCGAGCCAGCCCCCTTCAGCACCATGAATGGACCACCCAACACTTCATGGAATCCGGTAACTTGGGCACCCCTCCTGGGTCAACCTGAACCCCCTACGAGTGCGGCGAATAGCCCGCCAATCCTAGAGTGAAGCCCCCTCCGTCTCAATGCCATGAGATGCGGGCCCGTTGCCCTCTAGAATCCGGCTATCCGTGCACCCCTCCGCGGGGTAATCCTAGTACAGAAAGTAAAATATACATACAACGGGTACATCGACCACAACCAGGTCGTGCCCCAAAAGAATAATACAGACATGGAGTGACGGCAGTCCACATGTCGGACGCTCGCCCCACAATATCAAATGTACATATAAAACAAAACTGTACTACCATTGCATCCAGGCTATCCCCCACGACCGATCCGCAACATCACAGCATAAACACAGAACATCAACGTGAAAATCACGTTCGCAAATCCGTCTAACCGGGCAATAGCAGTTAGACAGGATTTACCGATCAAGTGATATTCACGGTCGCAGATATAATGTAAATACTGTGAAATAATGTGTTTAAAATATCCAATCGATCAAAAATTAACAAGTGGGCCCCCAAGTAATACTGTAGCACTCACAGAAATTCTGGGCCCAATTTTAATATTCCAAAACCCCTGTCTTAACCACAAAAGCCCACTGCAAAAAAATTGGTGGAATGATACACTATTCCTGCGGCGGAACCGCGGCCAGATAGGGGTTACAGCTGCGGTTCCGCGGTCCTGTGGAGGGATCATTCTACCAAATTTTCACAGTGTTCTTATAATTCCATGTACATCACTTTTCTACAACCTGAAAAAATTTTCGAGCCCGGAAAAAATCGACAGAAAACTGATGCATGCAAAACGCGGATTTTGGAATTTTTGTCGATCAGATAAGTAAAACACATTAGAATAAGCTAGGCAAGGTTAATGGCGTGGCTCTGATACCATGTTGCGCCACGGCAGCGCTCCGGCCGTCTATCCGAGGCCAAAATGCGGAATCAAAATTTTCTTAACTTTTAAACTGGCGCTACCGCGGACAATAAACCCAGATCGTAACCATTAACCGATACTAGCTAACAAGAGAAAGGGTGAGAGATATACCGAGTGATCCGAGTCCTCCGGTCTTCTCGTCGTCGTCCCGATCTCTCGCGGAAACTCCAGTCGTCGCATCCTTGCCGGAAGGGCACCACATTGTCTGCATCTTTTACGGGCTCCCGCCTCAATACCGAGGCAACTCGGGCACGAAGCTGGCAAGTCGACGTGCCCAAGATTTGTTGTAGAATGTGTATAGGCTATGTCTCACTTGGGTTTTAGTTGCCATGGTGATGGAGGGATAGAATGGAAATCAACTTATCAAGTGGAGCTAGATTGTTTTGTAGCAAGAAAAATGAGATAGGAATTTTTTCTTCTCACAAAAATGAACCTCTCATTTTTTTTTCTCCCCCCATCCAAAAATGTGGCCGACCATTCTATTGTGGAAATGGTGGAGGGCAAAAACAAAAACAAGAGGGAGGTGAGTGTAGGATAAAGAGAATGGTGACCATATCCAAACATCATCATAACAATCTCACATCAAACCCATATCCTATCAAATCTCAATTAATGCAAGATGCCATCATAAACAAATCATTTGCAAGAAACCCCTCCACAATGTGTTATTTGCAAACTTGCAAATAACCCCCTCTATCGGAAAAGTCCGGCCGGGAAAGAACAAAGGAAAACCGGCCGGAACGGAATGCAAACTGGCAACTCCAGAAAACTGGTCCCGTAATAAATTACAGGAAAACCCCGATACAGTGCATACACACCCGCATCTGTATTCCGACCGGATACAAATGCAATGAGACAAAATCTACACAGTACTAAACTAGGATCCGGCTTAAACCAAAGCCGGCTAGTAAAAACCGTCCGATCCTGATCCGTGCAATACCGCACGTATCTGATCGAACCCTGCCATATATCCATACGGCCTCTAGTACTAACCGTCCGATCCTGATCCGTGCAATACCGCACGTATCTGATCGGACCCTGCCATATCTCCATACGGCCTCTACAGCGTTTCGCCTGAAAGCTTGAGTAACTGAAAGTGTGGTGGACTCTAAAGACTCGTCAATACTATGGTTGTGGATTTAACCACCAGCACGTCAGAGGTATAAGCCAATACGTGACGGGCCACCAGCTATTGACCAAAAGGGACGTCGATGAGCGAACTCATCCTGACACCCTACTGAGCCTGTCAGTGACAATATCCGTACAGTCCGGTCCGTTCGTCTATGAGCATCGCATGTCGGGCCTAGGGGGTTGGTAAAAGTCAGACCCCCAAAAGCGGTACAAGTCGTGTCGGAGTGTAGCCCAGAACACCCTGAGATACTACTGGAATACCTACCAGTAAATCTCCTGCCTCGGCCGAGGGCTTTGTGTAATGGCTCTCCTAGACATAGCGCGACCTCACCCCCAATACCGGGAGAGACGAACCCCTAAAGATCCGCTCACTGCCTCCATGTGGCTCGGGACTGTACCCAACTAAAACTTTTTTGCACGACTCATTTGAGCCGTGGTAGGGTAGTAATCAAAGTACAGTGGGAACTCACACGAGACAAATGACGATCTCAGGTCGATGAACTAACCTGTACACATGTCACCAGGGAACTGCTATCTGACGTCAGGTATAAGACCAACTAGCATGTTCCCGGCGAGTCCTGTCCAGTGTACTCATAACCCAATGAGCACCTGTATACATCTTAGGTGAACCAACTGACACCAGTGGCTTGTGAGACCGGCCACCGCCCCTCGTCGGGGTCTCGACTGTATACACTAGTCTACTCTGGAGAATCGATGCCCTGTCTCGAAACTCCCACAACTAGGGACCTATTAAGGATGTGCTTATAGACCACCAGCTCTCACGTATATGATCGCCATCATACTGCTGGCAGTCAAGCAAGAATCCTAGGGGCTCTATCAGCGTGTAATAGCGACCTGTAAGGTCACCTGAAGCAGTACACGATGATAAAGGTAAACCAGATAGCATACAATCATCTCGAGTAAGACTGTCCTACCGGGATAGGTCCTCCCTCAATCATTGCAATCACGTGCCTGTGATCCAATAATTGACTCTGAGGGCACTATCTCTAACATACATTTCCTTGCACAATATTATATTCATTCTTATGATCTATCCTCAACGGTATTGGTTTATGGTTTTTCTGCCACGATGATACAGGCAGAGGGGACTACGGCTGGAGTTGCGTCAGCACGAGCTCGTCACGAATGAGGACTGACCAGGGCGTGATTCCAGGGGCCTACGATTTGCATAGATGCGTCGTTTTATTGTGTTTTTGCGCCATGAGCGGTTGATGGATCGCTTTTACGAGATTTCTCGGACGTGCAGATCAGCACCAGAGGATTGAGCCACTGCTAGAGGCCAGCCTGAATGTGATGACCGTCAATGCACCGATTATGCTTGATGATTGAGGTACTGTTCAGCGTGCGGATGGATGGTTCATTTGTTGCTGCGACTGACGAGATATCGACCCAGATGTTTGGAGCTATTGCCGCACGAGTTATACTTAGAGATATGATAGAAGATCGCTAGTCACCCAAGGGGGAATGACTAGGACATGTGATTCGTTGCCTACCCCGATGCGAGGTCAATAGATTGATTGATTCCAGCTAGAGACGACTTCATGCAGGCACATTGAGAGTCGATAGAAGACGATCGAATATCAGAAACCCATTTTTCCAAATTTAAAGTATTCAGAAAAAACATGCAAGTAATTCCGTTGGCCCTTTAGAAGAATGAAACCCTAACTTGACATAATGACCATGGGAACGCTTTTGAACCTTAGGGTTGGCAGCAGTTCCGCGGGGCCATTAGTGAGGCTTGGGTTTGCCCTTCTACGGTTGGTCCATAGGTACTGTGGCATGTACTGGAATACTATTAAACTGTACTCAAGATGTTGAGCTCTTGGGGGATTATGGAACTTTGACGAATAGATCGAAAGGTTCGACGGCATTCGGATATCATGTGATGGGATACATTGCTTGGGAGACTCCAGATATGAGTATAGCCGTTAGAGCGCAGTCCATGCAGCCATGAAGAGACGAGTCCGAAGCAGTCGATATTAGAAAAAAGTGGAGTAAGAGGTTCGTACGAGATCTTGATGAGATGTCGTTCCACTCCGCCGACATCAGAGATGTGATACGCATGCAGAGACGTTGTATATGGATGTATCTTCCAGAAGGAGTCGCGATGAGTATGCAGCCGTTCCGGAACAAGATACAGATTTAGTAAAAGATGATAACTTCCTTCCGGGCAGTTCAGCAGAAACGAGGTTTGGAAGAGATTTCGGCAGACCTTTCTGGAATACTATAGCAGAAGATTTAGACCCAGGATCGGTCATATTACACACACCCAGCAGGCCAGAGTTCGGCATCATCGACGAGACATATTTGGAGTGACCATGATAGTTGGCCATAGATCTTTAGAGGATGTGCCACAGCGGACTGCTTCCATTATCGTTTCCATATTGGACCGTTGAGCCGAGGAGCTATGCACTTAGTAATCTGCAGTGGGGGACGAGAGCCTAAAGGCACCAGACGACAGGCCATGAACAGTAGGCAAGTAGATATCTTGCTCCATTAGCATTGGATGCACCGACACCTTCTCGACTATGAAGGAAGGACATATCAACGACAGTATTTATGATTTATGATTTGGTGATTCGATTATCACGTATCCGTCACTTTGGATTTCGGTATTTTGGATGATTTATTTGCTTGATTGAGATTTTGTGCACCACAGTTGCACCTGACTTCGATTTGATATCATTCGAGATATTGATTTTGATTTCATGCCTATGATATGCTTATGATTAACTTGTACTTTCGGCATAGTTTTCATGCACTTTTACTATTTGATTTGATATTGTGCACGCTGATGCACATGGTTGTGAGATTATGTACCACGGTATACCTGATTTGGATTTGGATTGAATATGTCGTATACCGTCGATTTCGATTTCGATATTCGATATTCGTTTTCATACACTTGAATTGGATTCTTGCGCATGCTTGGGCGCTTGATGCGATTTTGGTGCACACCAGATGCACTAAATCGAGATTCTTCATGCATATCAGATGCACCTGATATTGTTGTCAGGCACACCCGTTGCCTTTGACAGGTGTTTCATGCACACCCGTTGCACTTAGATTTTGTTTCTGTGCACATATATGGAACATTCATGGATTTCGATTTCCGTGCGCACCAGACGCATAGGGTATTCTTATGTACATTTAGGGATTGATTTCTTATGGAGCAGTACGTTTTTATGATATTTTCGATTTGATTTCATACTGGGCAGGACTAGTCAGAGAACAGTACCTGGATATATTTTGCATGCATTGATAGTTATCGAAGTGATTTCCAAAAAGGGAGCTATAGTCTCAGTATTTACCTACGTGTCTGACATGACGCGAAGGAAACCCTTCTAAATTATTTTCAAAAACGGCGGGACGTACGTATTAAACAAAGGATAAATATATATATTGTTATTTTCTTACAATAGATGTCCGCCACTGTGCCGCGATACGCGCATCGCACAGCAACATGAAAGGTTTGGGATGCATTTCCTGCAGATGTTTACATGGATAGTTTTGATGTATATCATGTTGGTTTTCGTATTGGATTTGACATTGTGTCTTCATCATAACTCCGATGATTGTGGGATGCTTGATGGAGTTTTGCTTTTGATTGATATACTTGTTTTCATGTGCATGCATAGCGCCACTATGTGCTTTATGTATTGATGATTTCGGAGCCCCGACGACTTGGACTTTCACTGAAATGTTTTATTATTTGAGGGGTTTAAATTTAAATATAAATTCGGAAACCGAATTTCTTTAAGGGGGGAAGATCGTAACATTTCAGAAAAATATAATATTATTTTTGGGGATTTTTATAATTAAATAATATTATATTAAATATTTTAATACGGCGGTATAATTAAATACCGATAAATTGGGAAAAATTTGGAAAATTATGGAAATTACTGAAATGAGGGTGCTTTATGTGCAGTATGCAAATTATAAGTTTTTATGATTAATTATACACTATTTTAATGCTAATCGCGGTTAAATATCTCTAATCACGCATTAAACTTGTTTTGTGCAAAACATGCACCATATCATTTTTCCAATTGTGTTACATTTTCCTACATGGTTTTCTCTTCATTTTCATTCATGATTTTGGGTTTTATGTGAGAAGAGAAGAAAAAAAAAGAAAAGAAAATGATAGAATAATGAGGGATGGGGATGGGCAAGAGAGAGGGTGAGGGGTCAAACCTTAGACCAAGGCTCCCATTCCTTCTTCATTCCTTCATCATTTCCTCCCCTCATTCTCTCAAGAGATGCTGTCTCATCCATTCCCCTCCACTTCATCCTCACAAACACCCTCAAAACAACTTCAAAACATCATCTCCATTTCACAAAAAACATGCACAAGCTCATGACAAACAATTTGGACCAAGAAAAATCCGATTTTGAAGTCTTGGGGCAACTCAAGGATTTTCTTGAGTTGCCAAATGAGGTAATTTCTGCACCATTAGTGTATTATTTCAATTTCTTAAGCATCCATACAAGTTTAGAAGTGTTTTATTTTGGTTTGGTGAACTTTGAAATTCCAAGTTAGGGATTAGGGTTTGAATTGACTCCAAAGGTGAAATTGAGGTGTAATCAGGGACTACAACCCCTGTTGTGATGGTAAATTGAACTAAAACAGAGACTTAAACCCCAAACCCCAAAATTAGAAACCCCGATATCGGGAATTTGTGAGAATAGTGATGTGTTTTGGTGATCTTCTTTAACCTGGGTGACCTGAATAATATTTAGCGAAGACTGAGAGATGTGCAGGCAACCAAGAACCTATACCCAAAACCTGAGACTCCAACTCCAAGTTCTGGCCGCAAATTGCGGCCTCGGAAGAGTGGAAATGATCCGTGTTTGGTCCAGGGCTTTATCTCCAGTAAATTAGACCCTCCATATGTGTAATATTGGCTAATTTCACTTAGGGTAAAATCTGGGACCATTTTCTTGAGTTGCTGTAATGTTTTGTGACTTCGTTTTAATTTGGGATTTGGTATTTGATTTTTTGTTCCGTCGTCTGATGTTTGTACGTTAGCGACGGGGGTTGTCTGGTAGTTTTGCAGGCGTAGGCTATAGGTTTTAACCTATGAGCGAAACGGGTGCCGTTTTGGTTTTCCGACTTGATTTTAATACGCATTTGTGATTTTGTATTGGTTATAGGTAGCCCCACGTTGTTTTCAAGATGACGAGGATGAGCGTGGCATCATCGACTCTAGCAAGCGAGGATCAAGTGAGTATATACACATCTACAGGGGATGTCGGGTGGATGGCGTATAGCACCCACGCAATTCGTAGTGTAGTGTATGGTACATATTATATGAGATTATGATTATCTAGATAAACTTTGGGAGTCCTGGATAATTTTAGTATAATTGGATGATAGCGTCATTGGTTAGTTAGTCGCGGACCATAGAATAAGGTTTACACTCATACGCACGAACACACATGCTTACTTTGTTTTACTTATGCGTTTATGGGGATATGTATACACACACACACATAGGTATGGGACTATGTATATATATATATATACGTATACTTATATATGGATGATGAGGATTGTGATGGTACTTGGAGATTAGTCGATGAGATTAGGCATGGTGCTATGAGATCGGTGATATGTTCTGATTCGTATTATGAGATACGACATGAGGTTATAGCGGGCCTTTAGGCGTGTGCTTCCATACACGCATATATATGCAGATGGTATCAGTTTGTACTAGACTTAGATCAGTACCCCAAGTTCATGAGATATGATGATAAGGATACCAGATGAATAATGAGATGAATGTGATATTTGACCCGTACCTAGATTTGGGATGCCGTACAATGGATTTACCGTACGAGCTTTATATTGATGATAGATCCGCACTCTTGACTCGAGGATGTCATGTTATATATTGTATCGTATATGATACTATCGAGGCGGGATCACCGACTGTTATATTTATATGTATCGACTCAGATTTAGGTGGTTTCCTTACCTTTTCGATTATCCTGTTAGTTTACGTATAGATGTTTGACTAGACTCGTGTCATACCTATTTCAAAACTAACGAATCGTAAGTATTTTAAAGACAGGCCAAGGGATTCTATGGATATTTTCAAAAGACGCATCTTTTCTTAAAAAACACCGTAGCCCTTATTTTTCAAAACACCACGATTCGTGTTATTTCAAATGGCAAAACTGTATGACATATATATATTGATGTAGATTCTTCACTGTTGAGTTTATTATTCATTATCTACATATTCTTGCTATTCGCATCGCATTGGATGTTTAAATGTATTTATTGTTATATTAAACCCATGCTGTCAGGATACCAACACCATTATCGATGATGCGTATGTTCCACGTACACCTGCTTGCCGGCTCACACACTTCCTCATCGATAATTGCCATGTCACTACACAGTAGGATTGTAGGATCCGGATATGACTCCTTTTATGACATACTGGCATACATACATATTGTACACCCATACTTACGTACATACAGATTGTACACCCATACTTGCGTACACACATATTATACACCCATATACTTGCGTACACACATATTGTACACCCATACTTGCATACATACATATTTGGACATACACAGATGATTATGGATTGATTTTGGAGATTTGGGAACCGCATGATATATTTTTTTAAACTGGATTCATTTAAAGAGCGGTTTTCCCTCGATATGTGCATATTACTGTTTTCTGTTGCATGATATACTGATATTCTTACATTTCTATTATATGTCGCATACATCATGCATTATGATTATACGCATTGAGATATGTTGTTTCCATGATATTTCTGGATTTGAGAACCGTAGTTATTTCAAAAAAAAGTATGTACTGTTTTAAAACCCGGTTTCTCTTGATATGATATTTCAGCAGCCACCATAATAACTGGCAGGTTTCATTAATGAAAAGAAAAGCGGAGGCCCGCATCTGCTAGCATTTTGGTTTGGAATATATTCAATTTATCGGTTCTGATATATATACCCCATGCGATGAGGCGCCATGGGCCGTGTGCTGGTACATGGTGGGGCCCGGAGGTACCCCAGGGCAAGAAGATCGATGGACCACGCCGATGAGCCTGACAGGGGAACCATACCTACCGGTGACAATACCTATGACTCAGCGGTTATCGTGGGGATACCGACCAGTGTCATGAATGTATGGATATGTCGAATTGCGAGGGTCGAAGATGGGCACTCGGTTTTTCTAGATAGCGTATGATACGTACCTATCATGGCCAGTCGTGGTGACAGCACCTGATAGATCAGTATTTTTGTGTCGATGCTTGACACTGATTTTCTGATGATTTCATTGATGATTCTTAAATGTTATACAGAAATCTTACTATATTAAGAAAATAGTTTTCTCATTTATGATGTATTCTGTTTCCATTTTACCGCCTTCGTATCTCATAGATATGACATATTGCTACCTGAGGCACAGACACGAGCAAATGGGATTACACTTATGTTTACATGTTTACCCTTGCCCTTTTTTTGCTTCAGACCTTATCATATTGAGGATATATATATATACATATTACTGATCATTTGACCTAGGATTGAGTCATACATCCGATTTCTGCTCTGCGATGTTTTCTACTCACGAGTTGGCAACTCACCCCCGTTGTGCCACAGTTCTTACAGGTCTTGTCGTACAGGTTTCATTGCGGCTTTCTAGCACACTGCTTCCTTTTCGGGTGATTGTTTTGTTAGGTGGGTTCACTTGCATCGTGACCACCATTGTACCATTTATTTATATTCAATTGTATCTAGTAAAACTCCATCAACCATACTTGTATATTTATTCAACTTAGAAAAACAATTGTTTATTCTTCGACCTTAGAGTCGCGCGTTGTATTATTATGGTTTTCTTGATATTTTGAGTTTCCTTTTGAGTTTTGATGCTCGCCCTTCGGCGTTGTACATTATTGCTTGCGTTGTTGTGACCGTTTATTGACGAAGTGCTAGCTCCCGTTTGAGGATGCCTTTTATCATTGTGCATATATTATTCATGTTGTACCCCGTTTGGGGCCAGTATTTACAAAGGAAACTATGTCGAAATTTTCAGAAAAGACTTGGGATTTTAAAAATGCATACTTCAGCTTATGTTTTTAAAACCACTTGTTTTAAAACTAGTTTTCTTCTTTTCTTCCTTAAAATAGTTTTGATTTCTGGGATTTTTTGGCTTATTTGAATTAAATGGGGTCCTATAGACTTCATATGGTTTAAGTGCCAGTCACGTGCCATTTCCGGGTCGTGACAAAGTCGCAGAGCTGAATGATCGGTGTAGACAATGACTGGGGAGCCGATCAGATAGGGCCTAAATTTCTGTAAAGCAAACACAACAGCCAAGAACTCTTTCTCGGTTGTAGTGTAATTCATTTGGGCGTCATTCAGGGTCCGGCTCGCGTAGTTGATTACTTGCGGTATCTTATCGATGTGTTGTCCTAAGACTGCACCGATAGAAAAGTCGGATGCATCTCACATAATCTCGAAAGGATGCGTCCAGTCGGGTGAACAAAGAATGGGGAAAGTGGCTAGCGTGCTTCTCAAGTATTCGAAAGCAGTCACATAGCTTGAGTCGAAGTTGAACGTAGTATCCTTGGCCAGAAGAAGAATCAAGGGTCCAGCAATCTTGCTAAAGTCCTTGATAAACCGTCTGTAAAAAACGGGCATGGCTAAGGAAGGATCGGATATCTATGACGCATTTGGGAGGAGAGATGTTGGAAATGACATCAATTTTTGTTTTGTCAACCTCAATGCCATTCTGCAAAATGATATGTCCTAGGAAAATACCTCCGCGCACCATGTAGTTGCATTTTTCCTAGTTTAATGTGAGATTTTTAACCTTACATCGGGTAAGGACAGCGTCCAGATGTTGTAGGCACTCGTCGAAAGAATCGCCAAAGTTGGAGAAATCATCCATGAATATCTCCAAAAATTTCTCAACCATGTCAGAGAAAATACCCATCATACACCGCTGGAAGGTAGCGGGAGCATTGCATAGCCCAAAGGGCATGCGGAGATACGCGAACGTGCCGAACGAACAAGTTAAAGTGGTCTTGTCCTGGTCTTTCTCGGCGATGGGGATCTGGTTGTAGCCTGAGTAACCGTCTAAAAAACAGTAATACTCATGTCCAGCTAATCTTTCGAGCATTTGGTCAATGAATGACAGCGGAAAGTGTTCCTTTCGCGTTGCGGCGTTGAGTTTTCGATAATCAATGCATACCCGCCACCCGGTCTGGGTGCGAGTAGGGATCAACTCATTCGCCTCGTTTGTGATGACCGTAATGCCCCACTTCTTAGGGACAACGTGTATAGGACTGACCTATTGGCTATCTGAAATAAGGTAAATGATATCACTATCCAGACATTTGACGATTTCCTTTTTCACAACCTCATTCATGACTGGATTTAATCGCCTCTGTGGATCGTGAGCTGGTTTAGCATCGTCCATTAGGTGAATGTGATGTTCAACTATCAGGGGACTAATCCCCTAGATGTCCGCCATCGTCCAGCCGAAAGCTTGCCGATTGGATTGCAAGACCATGAGAAGGGCTTTCTCTTGCTCGAGAGATAGAGAAACCGAAATGATGACTGGGAGGGTCTCATTCTCTCCTAAGTACGCATACTTGAGGTGAGACGACAGAGGCTTGAGTTCGAGCGCAGGAGGTGAAATGATTGAAGGCAAGATTGGAGAAAATATCTCGAACTCAAAAGATTCCAACAGAGGCTCAAAGTGAGCGTATGCGACCGAATCGGATGGTTCAACCAATGCATCCGCAAATTCAAAATATTCAAACTCGGGCGGTGACATGCTAAGATCTTTTGAAAACGTGAAACAGTCGTAATCGTTGTCAGACGTGGAAGCAGCAGATTCAAAGTGGAACGCACTGGTGGCGTCAAGATCACTATGATCAAACAAGAATTCCTTAAATCACAGTTCTCAGGGGTGATATCCTGAATGGAGCAAACATCTAGTATATGAGCACTTGGTTCGGATGGCTGATTCCCTAACCTAAAAATGTTGAGTTCAATTATCATGTTGCCAAAAGATAGGTTTATCGAACCATTTCGACAATTGATCACAGCATTTGAGGTTGCGAGGAATGGGCGACCGAGTATCACTGGAATTTGATTCCGAGGGTTAACTACAGGTTGTGTGTCTAAAACAATGAAATCAACGGGGAATATGTTGTCCCCAACTTTTATTAACACATCCTCTATCTCACCCTAAGGATGGGTGATAGATCGGTCGGTCATTTGAAGAGTACAGTGTGTGGGTTTCAGCTCTCCTATACCTAGTTGCTCATATACAGAATACGGAAGCAGGTTAACACTGGCACCAAGATCCAAAAGAGCACGGTTGATGTTCTTATCCCCAATGGTTATTAAAATCATAGGACAGCCAAGGTCCTTCCGTTTTTAAGGTAAAACTTAGGTTAGAGCATCACTGTTGGTACTAGCTAAGAAACCCTTATTAGGTACCTGAGATTTCCTCTTCTTAGTGCATAAGTCCTTCAAGATTTTTGCGTAGGAAGGGAATTGTTGGACTGCATCTATGAGGGGAATGTTGATGTTAACCTGTTTGAACAACTCAAGAATCTTTTCCATTTTTGGATTTTGTTTATTGGATCTCAACCGGTTTAGAAATGGAATATTTTTTAAATTGGTTGAGTCCAATATTTGTGGAGGAGGTTGTGAAGTTGGAACGGAACCCAAAACTAGAGTTTGAGTGGAGTGAGATGTGGGTCCGTTCGGAGCAGCGGTTGAAGAAGAAGAGCCTTTTGAAGAATGGAGAATAGGCTCAGAAGAAGAAGAAGGATCAGAAGAAACGGCCGGGGTGTCATCATCAATTTGGGTGCCGATGTTGTTGTTCAGCATTCTTCCAGATCTCGACGTAGTCACGGCACTCACATTATTGTTCTGTTTTTCAAGAGCAACATGTACATTATGTGGGTGACCAGGATTTGGGAGTGGTTGAGATGGAAGCCATCCTTTCTCTCGCTCTCTTAACGACGTGTTCAGCTGTGCAATCTGGGCTTCGATGGTCTTGATGCTTTTCCCGTGTGCCGCGGTGTGTTGCACCAGAGACTGCATAGAAGACTTGATGCTGGCAGTGGATTGAGTCGATTGCTTTACAAAAGCCTCTAGACTCTGTTCTAGCGAGGAAACCTTATCGTTATTTGACGGAACAAAGTTATTTTGAGGAAAAGAATTGTTGCAGGGTGTAAAGTTGTTCGTCGGATTTTGAAAAGGTTGGGGTTGGAAGGGCTGCTGAAATTGTTGTTGAGTTTGTTGTTCAGCTTGTTGTTGAGGAGGAAGAGGCCTCTAGAAGTTTTTGTGGCCTTAGAATTGATGCCGGTTCTGATTCCAAGCGAAATTGGGGTGGTTCCTCTAACCGGGATTGTATGCGGAAGAGTATGGATCGTTTCTTGGTCTTTGCTGAAATGCAGCATTAACCTGATCCTGTCCTTGAGATGGTGGATTATAAGGACACTCTTCGGTCAAATGAGATGGATCCGAACAACAAGCGCAAATGGTACGAGGGGGAGGAACAGGGGCAGGAGAAGGTGATGAAAACTTGCTCTCAATTTCTTCCAATTTTTGCGTGATTGCAGCCATCTCCGCCTTCATTGCAATTGAGATATCGAGTTGATGAATGCCTGCCCTAGACTGACCGGAAGAAGTAGAAGAAGAAGAAGAAGTGCTCAGTCTCGTGCTCTCCCATTGAAGCGTTTGTTCCGCAAGATCATCGAAGAATTGCCAAGCTTCCTCATCAAATTTGAGTAGGAATTGGCCTTAACAAATGGTTTCCAACTGTTAGTTGTATGTATGCCCTAGAGGCCAGTATTGTACAGATGATGTATATTATATTGGATGCTTGGACATATATAGAGATGACTTTCTTGCTCGATATGATAGTATGCTATCTGGTTGCTCTTTATCTTAACATGTATACTTGTCTCTTTATACTATCTTATAGTTACATGTTGGTAAAGCCCTTAGGATGTGTACTTGACTACCTGGAGTATGATGCGGATTATACTAGTAGGGACATGGTAGTCCATAAGTGCATCCTTCAAGGTCCCTAGTCGTGGGTATATCGAGACGGGGCATCGATGTACCAGTGTAGACTAGCGTATACGCTTCTCGACCCATGAGATGGGCGATGGATGATCCCATATCCATTGGTGTTTGACATCAGAGATCGTATACGGGTGCTCAGTGGAGACTGGGTACACTGGACGGACTCGCCGAGAACTCCCACATGGTATTACACCTCACGTCAGATGGAAGTTCTCTGGTGACACTTGTGCAGGTTAGTCTGTAGACCCGAGATCGTCATAGAGTCTTGTGCGATTCCCACTGTGCTTTGATTTCCACCTTACCACGTCCACGAGGGCGTGCAAAACGGTGGTTTTTGGGTACAGTCCCGAGTCACATGGAGGTAATGAGCGATAGGAGGGGTTTCGTCTCTCCCGGTATTGGTGGTTGATGTTGCGCTGTGCTTGATTGGCCGTAACAGGGAAGTCCCTGGCCAGGGCTGTTTTAGAGATTTACTGGTAAGTGTTACCAGTAGTTTCTCGACCCATTATGGGCCTCACATCGGGATGACTTATCGGTTATTGGGGTCTGACGTTTACCATCCCTAGGCTCGATATGCAGCATATCTGACGAAGAGACCGGACAGCACGGTAGTGTTGCCGGTTGGCTCAACGGGAGTTGTAGCAGCTTCGCTTGTTTTCTTCTAATCGCTCAATACCCGGGTGGCCGTTACGTTTAGCTGACCGCTTGCGGCTTTGAGGTGCTTGATATGATCATCACCCACTGCCGGCGTATTGACGAGTCTTAGAGTCCCACAAAAGAGTTACCTAGTCTAGGCTTAACGTTGTGGTGCGCGTATGCGATATGCGCATGGACCCGGTTAAAATGCGCGTATGAGATACCGTATATTAATCGGGTGGCTTGCTTTTTGTTGGGTCGTATGTGATATGGCCGGATTGATAAATCAAGTGTTGATTTATCATTTAACCATTAGATTCTCACTAGAAATCCTTTCTTGTATTTTTGGATGTATGCATGCATGTATGCATTCCTTTTTGATTCATGCACATATGGATGTGCATGCACACATACATACATACGTACATCATCCTTCATGGTTGTATATACATAGAAAATGGTGGCAATATAAGACTCACACCATGGTTTTATATATGAATTATTATTACTTTTGTATTTGTTTTAAAAACAAAAGAAAATATAAATATTAACACATGGTTTCTACACTCTTCTTCAACTAACCATGCTCACCTACTTATTAACCATGGGTTAATCTTTCTTTTGTGTTTTAAACTCAAATACAATAATATCTTTATCATTTAACCATGGTTTGAGATGAGAAGTGGAAAATATATATATATATATATATATATATATATATATATATATATATATATATTTTCTATTTTTTGATGAGAGATTATCTTTTCTCTTGTTCTAAAAAGGCCATCATCTTCTTCCTCCTTCTTCTTTTGCTCCCTAGATTACTCTAGTGAGCAAATTACTCACTAAGTTAGGATTTTGAAGTGAGAAAATCCACCACAACATCATTCTACATAAGTCTTGCCCACTTGTTTAGAGTGTTAACTTCATTTCTTTCTCTTGATCAAGTGAAGTTGCAAGCTTGGACAAAGGAGCTTCGGGTGGATCGTCGTGGACATTAGAAGACCTCAAGCGAACCCTTTTCAAATCCTCAAGTGGCCAAGGAGTCTAGCATAGGGAGATACAAAGGTTGTACTCTCAAAACCCTAGCCTTTGTTACTTGTAATGATGTGTAGTTTTAGAAACCCTAATTTTCTAGTGATGATTCTTTGTATGTTCACTTAGCACCTTAAAAATTTGAATTTTTCACATGAGATGCTTCCAAACCCTTCATGAGGTGCTAGGTTAACCTAACATTGGTATCAGAGCAGACCTAAAACATTAGGCGACACTTTTCCGAAGTTAAAACTCCGATCGAACGAAAATACGGATTTTCGGGACACTCTCTGGACAATTTTTTGAAACTATGATTTTTCAGTATTAAAAATCCTTAAAAAATTCAGCAGGGAAATCTTAGCACAAATGTAAAAAACGATTCCATGAACAGTACTTTCCACCGCGGAACCGCGACAAGAGCCTGCTTGGGCCGCGGTTCCGCGGCCGTACGGATGAATCATTATGTCGTTTTTGTACAGTAATTATTTTGTCTGCTTGTATATTTTTTGGGGTATTTTTAATCTGAATTTAGTGCTGTATGTTCTGGAGATTGTTTTGGAGTCGGTGATTCGATCGGAATTTTGATTTCGTGTCTTTTCTGGGTAAATTAGAAAGTATTGAATTGTTCGAACGAGTATCATTTGCCCACTTTTCACAGGGTTTAAATCTTTCGGCAATACGTGAAAGTTTTGTGGTGGACCCTCTAGAAGACAACAAACCTTAACTCGATTATGTGACAGTCTTGAACTGCCTTTTGAACCTTTGGGTTTGGGGCAGTACGCCGTGCCACATGTGAGGCGTTGGCTTGACCCTTCTACGGCTGGGCCACTACTACTGTGTCACACTCCGGGTTTTTGAACTCCGCTCAAGTGTTGAGCTTTAGGGAATTTTGGGTATTTGATCATTCGTTTGAAAAGTTTAATACTGTCTATTTATCTGGAATGTGATGCAATGTGTGGAATTCATATAGCTAGACATGAAATACGAAGTATGTGATATTTCGCATTTACGATGTCTAAAGAGAATGTGGATTCCAGATATTGCAGTTTTACACTTTCTTTTCTGTGACCGTAAGTGCAGTATGTAGTGCTATTGCCGATTGTCGTTGCTATACATCGACAACGATCGGTGTATGCATACTTACTTACGTTGATGATATGAGATATTATGTGTTGCTGAGATATGATATGCAGGATTGTCGCAATTGAATAGCCGGGGGGGTTTATGTGAGATGAGAGTTTTATATTTTCATTCATGTATATTCAAATGTAATGTAATATTCTTTTATTTGGGGCACTTCCGGGTTGAGGTTGATGCCACCAGTGTTGTATATTATTTACTTTTCCGCTTTAGGATGGACCCAAGGAGGGGAGCACAGGTGACCGGGTTCTGGGGTTCAGTGGGAGGCCATCTCGAGGAGTCGAGACCGGGTCTCCTAAACTCCAGAATTGGTAGGGTCGCTTGCCGCTCTCGTAGGGGTCCAGGGTGTGGGCTTGGCTATTCATCGCGACTGTGGAATCCGTATTTTCTATTGTTGGCTAAATACTAAATACGGACGTCCTAGTATATCCCACATTATATATATGTTTCTGCTGCAATATCTGTGATATGATCATTTGATATGTTCTGATGGATACAGTATATAGTATATATGATATATTATATAGACGTTACTTATGTTTTACACCCGCACTAGCCCTGCCCTGCTCTGTCGTTAGTTACATAACCTAACGGTGCACGAGGGGACATCGAGGCGAATGCGGATGGCATAAGTGTACGTCGTATTTATCTGTGATGTTTAGGTGACTTAAATGATGGGACTTCATTAATGTGATTAATGAAAGAAAAGAAACCTAAAAGATGTTGTATAATCAAATTTTTTCAAAAAGGGTAGCTACAGTTTTGCTTTGCATAGTGATATATATGATATACCCTGCACCTTATTCGATGGGGAAAGAGCCGAGATCCCTTCACCGGGAGTGACCACTTTAGCAAAACTGGCAGATGCTACAACACTCGGTTTGACTTTTGATTGCTTTTGGAGTTTTGCTTTGCATAGTGATATATATGATATGTCCTGCACCTTATTCGATGAGGAAAGAGCCGAGATCCCTTCACTGGGAGTGACCTCTTTAGCAAAACTAATGAAAGCCTCAAAATCACTCCATTTCAAAATTCACTCGATTCTACAACGATATCAAGTTCATTACGCAATGGGTTTTTAGAAAAACCTGTCGTAGACCTCCGTCATTTCAGATAAGAACTGTTTAGTATTCGTGCTGCGTTTGTTGGCCTTTGTCAAGGCGTAGTGTGCGGTAGCTAAATAGTGCTTATCGACTTATGCATATGATGCAGATTGTTTTAGGGTAGTCGTACGACCTTGTTGGCCTTTGTCAAGGGTCGTGCGGCTGGGTTTGATTCAATCAAGAAATGACGGGTTGAACTTGACTAGCATCCTATGATTTGTTGGCCTTTATCAAGGTCATAGGGGTTAGGGGCAAAATATTATCGGGAATTTCAAGTGTTGAAATTTGCAATGAGATTGCATACCTTCTATGAGATAGTTGGATCCCGATACCCACTGCGAGTAATTGTTACTCCTGGGAGAGTTTTACACAGGACAATTAGCCGATCAAGTAGTTGTCTACAAAGGTGTCAACGCGGTTATGCCTCTGGGAAAATGAGGTTTACTTTAATTAGGTCCGTGCGAAAGCACGGGTAACCTCCCTCAAAGTACCGACACTGGCCTGGCTGAAAGATCGGCGAAATTGTAGGGTGTAATTAATCCCGGCTAGTCTTTCCTTTTAGGGTTTGAAGGAAGATTTGATAAAAACAGTGGGAGCCATCCTAATTAGATAAGATAATAACCAATCTGATCTTGCAAGAGCATACGCTAAAGTGTTTTCTTCTCTCTCTCTCTCTAGGTAGCGACCATGTCATGCCTTAATCAAGATAATAATATGGATGTATTGACCGAACCCGCATGTTATACTGTGCTGGGGAATTTTGGTTCCGTTCTTTCTTATAAGAGTTATAGGACTGAACAGGACATAGGGGAATACCAGGATTCCCATGCCACCCGAATGAGGAAAGTACATGATGATGCATTTGTAAGTCTACGGTAGCGCCCCGGCCGTCAATTTGACGCCAAGTGCGGAACAAAAACTTTTATAACTGGCGCTATCGCATACTATAACCCGGATCTGCCATTAACGCTAAACTAAAAAACTGTAAATAGAGTAGAAAGGTTATACCGAACGATCCGAGTCCTTCGTTCTTTAACCATCATCCCACGCTACGTTGCGGCTGCTCCGATCTCGTCGATCTCCGATCAACTCGTCCAGGTGGCACCACGCCATCGGATCTTTAAACGGGCTCCCACCTCTGACTTGAGGCAACTTGATCATCAAGTTTGCTAGAAGAGATGACCAAGAATGATGTAGAGAATGAGTAGAAGTCTTTGTCTCGCTTGGTCCAAAGCCATGGACGAACGGTTAATGAAGTTGCCATTGGAATCGGGTGATGGAATGAAATGAGCTATGAAATTCCATACACCTAAATCTATCATCTTTTTTCCAAATGAATCAAATCAAGTGAGTGTGAAATCTCTCATGGGCATCAAGGAAGGGCCGGCCATAATATATGGAGGGGGGTGAGTGTAGGAGAGAGTGGGGGTAACCATAAGGATAAAGATCAAGAGAAAATATCCTTAGGTAAACAAGAAACATTAAAGCTAAAGCATGAGTCACAATACACCTCATCTCTCATTTAATGCTAACAATGAATCATCAACTAAGTCACCTTCCAAGAAGCTTCCTCTCATCATCTAGAAACTTCTAGAACCATGACTCACCCAAGAAAAGATAAATCAGCATTTAACCAAATGTTAAATATGGTTGATAGAAAACTGGAAACTGGCAACTTCCAAAAGTGATCCTGAAACGAATTTCAGGATAACCCCGTAACTGTATAAATATACCCGCATTTGTATTACGACCGAATACAAATGCAACTGAGACAATGATATTATATCTACTCTGTATAATACATGGATCCGGCTTAAACCAAAGCTCACCAGTATTATCAGCCCGAAAAATAATACGTGCGTAAACGCACGTGCATTTTCCGAACCCTGCTATAAAACCATACGGCCTCTACAACGTTTCGCCCGAACTTGGGAAACTATCTGTGGGGAACTCTAATGACTCGTCAGTACCCTAGCAATGGGTTTAACCACAAGCCGTCAGCGGCACTAGCTGTGCGTAACGGCTGCCCATGGACTGACCTCAAGGGAAGCTGATGAGCGAACTCATCCAGAAACCCTACTGAGCCTAACAGTGACAATGTATATACAGTCCGGTCCGTTCGTCTATGAGTATCGCATATCCATCTTAGGGAGCTAGAAACGTCAGACCCCCAATAGCTGTATAAGTCGTGTCGGAGACAAGCCCTGAACACCCTGAGATACTACTGGAGTACCTACCAGTAAATCTCACCTGCCTTGGCTAAGGACTTGGTGTAATGGCTTTCATAGACACAACACGATCTCAACCCCCAATACCGGGAGAGATGAATCCCCTGCCGATCCGCTCACGTGCCTCCATGTGGCTCGGGACTGTACACAAAAACTACCTGTTTGCATGACTCCTTTGAGCCATGGTAGGGTAGAAATCAAAGCACAGTGGGAACTCACATGAGACAAATGACGATCTTAGGTCGATGAACTAACCTGTACACATGTCACCAGGGAACTGCTATCTGACGATATGTATAATACCAACTAGCAGGTTCCCGGTGAGTCCTGTCCGGTGTACTCATAACCCAATGAGCACCTGTATACATCTTAGGTGATCCAACTGACACCAGTGGCTTGTGAAACCGGCCACCGCCCCTCGTCGGGGTCTCGACTGTATACACTAGTCTACTCTGGAGTATCGATGCCCTGTCTCGAAACTCCCACGACTAGGGACCACTATTAAGGATATGCTTATAGACCACCCAAATCTCACTTATATGATCGCCCTCATACTGTTGGTAGTCAAGCAAGATCCTAAGGGCTCTATCAACGTGTAATCGTGATCAGTCACCTGAACCTATACACGACTGATAAAGGCAAACCAGATAGCATACTATCATCTCGAGTAAGACTGTCCTACCGGTATAGGTCCTCCTCAATCATTGCAATCACGTACCTGCGATCCAATAATCGACTTTGAGGGCACTATATCCAACAATCTCCCACTTGCACTGAAGGCTAATTATTGCGATGTCGACTACTCACAGCCCGTGTGAAACCGAACATCCAACTCCTTTACTAATTAGTTTCACAAAACCCGTTCGTAAAACTATTGTGTTCAAGAAATATCCTCAGTGAGTGGATCCGCCCTGATGTTTCTTTCTATGTCTCTCTTAATCTCAAGTTCGCGGAGAAAGCCATCTCCCGAATCAAGTAATACCTGTCTTAGAATTTGTCTGGATATCTGATGGGACCTAATTCATAAATGAACTCCAAATACAAACTTCTTAGACTGTATCGATCACTGAACCTAATCAGTATCCTGCACCAAGCCTCCCACAGTATCCTCTTGGACCACCTGTCCATAATATTGCCCCCTTCTTCAGAGGGAAAACTATAAATCTGACAATCACTCTGTCATCCATGTCACTTTTAAAGCCTGGAATGATAACCGTCTCCCGAAGGAGGCTGCCGTCATCAAATCCGTAGAACTTGCACTTATGTTCTAAAACTGCTTCCTTATGTTTCTCCAGGAATGGATTAATACAAACTTATTGCATCTAGTGCAAAAACAACATCTGGTGTGGTACTTGACATCTCATGATTGACTCAGTTGCCTATGCAAGTGATCTGCCAATCATGCACATCCCTCTCCCCTTTGGTCTGTAAGACACCTTTAGAGAGGGTGACTCCATCACCTCCAGGTACACCACCATGCCAGGAGTCATCTATTCTAAAAACCATTAGAATACAGTCAAAGTAACCACATTGGGAAACTACCCAAATCCAGATCTAAAACCATAGATCTAGAAACCAAAATGTCAGATATTATATCCATATCCTGTCTGGAGAAACAACTGTGTGACGACCACAGTACAACCGATCGTAGTATAGGAATTTTACTTCCTACTCTGTGTATGTCATCCAAATACCAGGACATCACACCCTACAACATTCTTAACAGATCCATCCCCTATTCTGATGAAGTCAAACCCATGACTGTCACATCAAAATTAGATGATCATTCTCCGCTATAACTTCTCAAGTCTATAAATAGATATAAGCTACTTGCCCACTATGCTTTCGCTGCTCCCACTGACCACAACAACCCTCCTACCGGGTCTCATAGTCTGGAACAACAGTAGTGTCAAGTCTGGGTAGATAAGAACCTCCCTGTCACCGTCCTTGAGGCTACCGGAGTACCTCTCGGGTGTCTGAGGTTACCCACCATGCCTGCGGAGTGGCTATTGGAATGTCAAACCTGAATGAATCAATAGGTCCTATTAAATTTTCCGTAATCGTTTGCGGTTCTGGAATCACTTCCAGTTCTACCATACTTCCACTACTGTTTTCTGAAAAAAAATCCATTTTACTAAAACTGTGGCGAGTCAAGAACAATATCACTATTGATCTTCTAGATGGTAGAAAGTCAACCCTCGACAGAGCCCGGGCCAACCCACAAACTGCCATTACAGAAACGTGCCCTGAGTTATCCTGAGTCTCGTTTTAAGCATAAGCCGGACAACTCACCTATATCCAATATAGAAACTTTGGCACTTATTTAATTGGAACCAGATTCAAAACATGCAGCTGTCCCGAGTGCATATCAATTTAATGGAGAGAGGCTAATCAGTATTACTCAACTTAGGAATACATCCAATTATGAGTAACCTAAAAGAGAAACAAGTTTCTCATAACCATCACTATCAACTGAATACCAATCACAAGTATCTACATCTTCGATCTCTTTGAAGAATCCTGATACTTGCGATATCTGGTTCTCTACTTTAATCTTATACCCACAACTTCTCAAAACTTAGACCTTGTATTTCTACGAAACACTTGTCTAAAAACTAGAGAAGTCATAAGTAATCAGAACATAGTACAAGGACCTATCCCTTTGTCCTGATGGACACTGGACAACATACAATACTCTGTATAAGTCCGCTGAGTTGAATAACTCAAAACCTGTGCATCGTAGGTTGAAAACTATACTTATGGTTAAGAACTACTCCGTTGTTCAATGCTCCTTACCCAATCGTCAAATGATGTAGGTAAATGTCATCGACATAATATCAAAAACTTATATCTCACTTTATAAAAGTAAACGTACAGATATATCATTTTGAAATTGGTGCATAACAATGGATACTCAAAACCAAATACATGCCTGCCGGCAATAACCCAGTCGACTTCCTAAAATATCACCAATTACAATGAATTCCGATATACTGAGGATGATCACCTAATTCCCAATAACTTCCTCCTACTCATCATTTGTAAAACCATATAGATGTGAGAATGAAACCTGGTAAATACATACCCTGGAGTAAGTATCTAATTAGGAAATCAGTTGTCCTATAACAATGCATTGAAACATGAAAATGTTTCGTAGGGGTATCCGGGTATTCATAGTAATGCCTCTTCCATAATCCAATTCATGACTGTAACCGTATATTTCTTTGCCATCTCTCCAAATCCCTTTATTTGTCTTTAGTCGTTACCTTCTGTACACCATCGTTAGGCTAAATGGTTTTCTTCCTTCCCTACCGTTTGACACCAGCCTATGGTTTAGAAGAAGACTATCCAGTAAGCATAATAGGTGTACCCTCCTAAACCAAGGAGTACTCGTAACTTGGGAGAAGGTGATGATAAAAGACAACTGAATAACACCTTATTCTTTTAAAGGTGAAATAAGAGTGGCGATGAAGTACACGGTTTGGTCGTTAATGATAACATTCGCAATTTATTTTGCCCTCCTTCTAATCCCTTTATTTTGTCTTTACATATTACCTTTTGTACACCCTACTTAGGCTAATTGGTTTTCTTCATTCCTTACCTTTCGGCACCTGCCTATTGTTTGGAAGAAGACTATCCAATAAGCGTAATAGGTGTACTCTCCTAAACCAAGGAGCCCTCGCAACCTGAGAGAAGGTTATAATAAAAGACAACTGAATAAACCAATTCTATTTCTCCTGAACCTTGATCCATCCTCGAAGAAGTCCCTCCGAGTTCGTATATAACCATACGATGGATCTATCGAATGGAACTGGATGTCCGTAGTAATACGGGGTGTTCTGAGAAATGCAAAGGGTAAAAGAAGGAGTGGCAATGACTTATGCAACACAGACAATCCAAAAGCCGGTATTTTAAGAAGGTTCTGTAGGGTTCCTAGGCACTCTCAAGAGGTCTCACAAGGCATCAACCATGCCAATTTTAAATTTTATGAGTGACGAGAAACCCTAATACGGATCGTCGACTAGAATTTTAGGCGAAACAATAAACTAGTTAACATCTTAACTATAAGAAAGAGGCTACAACCTTTGTAGATCCGGTTCTCCACTTCCTTAGCTCCACGCAGACGTCCTCTCGCTGTCCGTCTCGAATCCCTTTGGTCAAAGAGAATTGACTAAGGTTAGATGAATGGTTAGGGTTAAGCATGAAGACAAAATGGTCACTTTGGTCAAAGCTTCATGAAGCTTCAACAAGCTTCAAGAATGAAAGCAACCACTTTGTTTTCTTTTGCAATTTCTTTTTAATCCATATTAAAAAGATAAATGAATGAATAAATAAAAACCCTAACCATTTACTTAACCAAGGTTTAATTCTTTACACTTAACCAAATGAGCAAGTATCATCAAACATGATACAAACATGTGCACAAAAGTATATCACATATACAACTTGCACATCAAGTGAGAAAATCCACTTAAAGTGAACCAATACTAGTTAATGCAAAGCAATATATCAAATATATAATTATACATTAAATCATTAAATCAACACTTGATTTAACGATCCGGTCATATCGCATATAACCGACTAGTATCCTATGTATCGGCTTATCGAATCAATCCTTGATTCTATATCTAGGTTATATCGCATATAACCAATCAATACATTTATCTCGAGAATGAAATACGGTATCACATACACGCATCATTCTCGGTCCCGCACATATCTCATATGCGCTCCTATTTCGTTTCGCTTGCGCCAGGAAACCTCTGTGTAGGACTCTAAAGACTCGTCAATACGCCGGCAGCAGATGATGATCATATCAATCACCCACAAGCCGCAAGCGGTCTGCTAAACGTAACGGCCACCCGGGTATTGAGCGATCAGAAGATCGACGAGCTAGCCCGCTCACACTCCTGTGAATCCAACCGGTAACACTTACCGTACAGTCCGGTCTGTTCGTCTGATATGTCGCATATCAAGTCTAGGGGTGGTAAACGTCAGACCCCAATAACCGATAAGTCGTGCCGATGTGAGGCTCATAACGGGTCGAGAAACTACTGGTAACACTTACCAGCAAATCTTTGATCAGCCCTGGCCAGGGACTTCCCTGTTACGGCCAATCGAGCACAGCGCAACATCAACCCCCAATACCAGGAGAGACGAAACCCCTCCTATCGCTCATTGTCTCCATGTGACTCGGGACTGTACCCAAAGACCACCGTTTTGCAAGCCCTCATGGACGTGGTAAGGTGGAGATCAAAGCACAGTGGGAATCACACAAGACTCTATGACGATCTCGGGTCTACAGACTAACCTGTACAAGTGTCACCTGAGAACTGCCATCTGACGTGAGGTATAATACCATCTGGGAGTTCTCGGCGAGTCCGTCCAGTGTACCCAGTCTCCACTGAGCACCCGTACACCATCTCTGATGTCAAACACCAATGGATATGGGATCATCCATCGCCCATCTCATGGGTCGAGAAGCGTATACGCTAGTCTACACTGGTATATCGATGCCCTGTCTCGATACACCCACGACTAGGGACCTTGAAGGATGTACTTATGGACTACCATGTCCCCACTAGTATGATCTGCATCATAGTCCAGGTAGTCAAGTACACATCCTAAGGGCTTTATCAACATATAACTATAAGACAGTTTAAAGAGACTAGTAAACATGTTAAGATAAAGAGCAACCATATAGCATACTATCATATCGAGCAAGAAAGTCATCTCTATATTTGTCCAAGCATCCAATATAATATACATCATCTGTACAATACTGGCCTCTAGGGCATACATACAATTAACAATCTCCCACTTGCACTAGGGCCAGCTGCTGTAGTATCGCATATCGAGCATCCCGAAGGGTCTCTCAAACTGTATCTGGGGAATGGCCTTCGTGACTGGATCCGCCGTGTTGTTCTTCGTGTCAACCCTCCTGACCTCGATCTCCCGGCAATCAACTATCTCCCGGATCAGGTGATACTGCCTCAGAATATGCCTGGATCGCTGATGGGTCCTAGGTTCCTTGGCCAAAGCCACTGCTCCATTGTTATCGCAATACAAAGGTATTGGATGCTCAATGGATGGAACCACTCTAAGTTCAGTAATGAACTTCTTGATCCAGACAGCCTCTTTGGCAGCATCGTTGGCAGCGATGTATTCAGCCTCCATCGTCGAGTCTGCCACGGTTTCCTGCTTGGAACTCTTCCAGCTAACCGCCCCTCCGTAAAGGGTAAAGACAAATCCCGACTGCGACTTACAGTCATCCTTATCACTCTGGAAGCTCGAATCGGTAAAGGACTCCATTTGGAGTTCTCCGTTACCATACACCAAGAGCATCTGTTTAGTCCTTCGCAAGTACTTGAAAATGCTCTTCACAGCTGTCCAGTGACTCTCTCCAGGATCAGCTTGATACCTGCTCACTACACTTAGTGAGTATGCTACATCTGGTCTGGTACATAGCATCGCGTACATGATAAAGCCTACAGCCGAAGCATAGGGTATCCCTTGCATGTGAGCTCTCTCCAAATCAGTCTTGGGAGATATCTCTTTGGAGAGAGTGACTCCAGAGATCGTGGGCAAGTTCCCACGCTAGGATTCTTCCATACTAAACCTCTTTAGTACGGTGTCAATGTACCTGCATTGGGACAATCCCAATATCCGTTTAGATCTATCTCTATAGATCCTTATTCCCAATTTGCAGGAGGCATCACCAAGATCTTTCATTGAGAATCTTTGTGATAAGAAGAGCTTGACCGATTGCAGCATAGGAAATCATTTCCTATCAAGAGTATGTCGTCCACGTACAATACGAGGAAGACTACCTTACTCTCTGCTACCTTCTTTTAGATACAAGGTTCATCTGGGTTTTTGACGAAATCAAACTCTTTGATAACGACGTCAAAGCAAATGTTCCAACTCCGCGATGCTTGCTTTAATCCATAAATGGATTTAAGCAGCTTGCACACCATTCCGCTGCTCCCACTGTCTACGAAGCCCTCTGGCTGAGTCATGTACATGCACTCTTCTAAATCACCATTTAGAAAGGCGGTCTTAACATCCATTTGCCAGATTTCGTAATCATGATATGCAGCGATGGCAAGCATGATCCGGATGGATTTAAGCATAGCCACTGGAGAAAAGGTTTCGTCATAGTCCACACCTGGTTTTTGACGAAAACCCTTTGCTACAAGTCTAGCTTTGAAATTCTCCACTTTCCCATCTACACTAAGTTTTTTCTTCAAGATCCACTTGCTCCCAATGGGTTTTACCCCTTCAGGAGCAACATCCAAAGTCCATACTTTGTTGGTGTACATGGATTCCATCTCGGACCGCATAGCATCCAGCCATTTCACTGAGTCCCTACTCGTGATGGCCTACTCGAAGCTAGTTAGGTCATCATCCTCCATGATGCAATCCTCGTTCCCACCATCCATGAGAAAACCGTAGTATCTCTCAGGTTGGCGAGGAACCCTACTAGATCGGCGGAGAGGCTGAGGTTCATTGGGAGTTACTGAATCTTCTGGTTCCACTAAATCTTCAATTACGGTTTGTGTATCTGGAACTTCTTCCAGCTCTACCACTTTGCCACTAATTTCTTTTTCAAGGAATTCCTTTTCTAAAAAGGTGGCATGTCGAGAAACAAACACTTTTTGTTCCTCTGCATGGTAGAAAAGATATCCATGTGAATGTTTGGGATATCCCACAAACTTGCATAGAACTGACCGTGCCTCGAGTTTGTCCGGATTTTGCCTTTTGACATAGGCCGGGCAACCCCATATCTTAACTCGTTTAAGACATGGTCTCTTCCCACTCCATATCTCATATGGTGTGGTAGGTACAGATTTAGTTGGAACTTGATTCAATAGGTATGCTGCTGTCTCCAGCGCATATCCCCAGAAGGAAATAGGTAACTCAGCTGTGCTCATCATAGAGCGCACCATATCTAATAGGGTGCGGTTCCTCCGTTCTGATACACCGTTGTGCTGTGGTGTATATGGAGGAGTCAGCAGAGAGAGAATCCCATTCTCTTTTAGGAAGTCCAGGAATTCATTGCTTAAGTATTCTCCTCCTCGATCAGATCGAAGGATTTTAATACTTTTTCCGGTTTGGTTCTCGACTTCCCTTTTATATTCTCTAAATTTCTCAAAAGCTTCTGATTTGTGTTTCAACAGGAACACATATCCGAATCTAGAGAGATCGTCAGTGAATGTAATGAAGTACGAAGAACTATCCCTGGCATGTGAAAACATGGGACCGCATATATCACTATGTATCAGTCCCAAGAGATCGGTAACTCTTTCTCCGAGTCCTGTAAATGGAGTTTTGGTCATCTTGCCTTTGAGACATGACTGGCAAGTGTCATAAGATGAAAATTCAAACGGATTTAAATATCCATCCTTATGTAACTTAGCTAGTCGTGTCGCATTGATGTGACCCAGTCTACAATGCCACAAGAAGGATTCGTTCAGTTCTGAACTCTTCCTCTTATGTGTGTTTGTTATGCTCAGAACTGTTGATTGATTTAGAACATAAATGCCATTGCACAACGTGCCTGATCCAACCAACTTTTGGTTACGGAAAATGTTCATAATATTATCCTGTAATACAAAATTATATCCCTCTTTACTCAATAAAGAAACCGATATAATGTTGCATATCAAGTTCGGTATGTAATAGCATTCGTTCAGAACCAATATATTACCAGTTGGTAATACAAGGTGATATTCCCCGACAGTCTTAGCTGCAACAATTGCACCATTTCCAACTCTAATGTCTTTATCACCTTCTCCAAGTTCTCTACCTTTTCTAAGCCCATGTAACTGATTACATATATGGGATCCTGACCTGGTATCTAATACCCAGGACGTAGAGCAAATGGAGAAACAGTTCTCTGTAACGAACACACCCAAAGAAAATGCATGAACATGTACTTTCTTCGTTCGGGTGGCATGGGAATCCTGGTATTTCCCTATATCCTGTTCAGTCCTATAACTCTTATAGGAAAGAACGGAACCAACGTTCCCCAGCACAGTATAACATGCGGGTTCGGTCAATACATCCATATTATTATCTTGATTAGGGCCTGAAATGGTCGCTACCTGGAGAGAGAGAGAAGAAAACACTTTAGCATATGCTCGTGCAAGATCAGATTGGTTATTATCTTATCTAATCAGGATGGCTCCCACTGTTTTTATCAAATCTTCCTCCAAACCCTAAAAGGAATGACTAGCCGGGATTAATTACACACTACAAGTTCGCCAATCTTTCAGCCAGGCCAGTGTCGGTACTTTGAGGGAGGTCCCCCGTGCTTTCGCACGAACCTAATTAATGTAAACCTCGTTTTCCCAGAGGCGTAACCCCGTTGACACCTTTCTAGACACCTAATTGATCGGCTAATTGTAATGTGTAAAACTCTCCCAGGAGTAACTCTTACTCGCAGTGGGTATCGGGATCCAACTATCTCATAGAAGGTATGCAATCTCATTGCAATTTCAACACTTGAAATTCCCGATAATATTTTGCCCCTAGCGTCCTATGACCTTGACAAGGGCCAACAAATCATAGTCTGCTAGTCAAGTTCAACCCGTCATTTCTTGATTGAATCAAACCCACCCGCACGGCCCTTGACAAAGGCCAACAAGGTCGTACGACTACCCTGAAACAATCTGCATCACATGCACAAACAGATAAGCACTATTCAGCTACCGCACACTACGCCTTGACAAAGGCCAACAAACGCAGCACGAATACTAAACAGTTCTTATCTGAAATGACGGAGGGCTACGTCAGGTTTTTCTGAAACCTATTGCGTAATGAGCTTGATATCGTTGTAGGATCAAATGAAGTTTTAAAATGGAGTGATTTTGAGGCTTTTCTAGTTTTGCTAAAGGGGTCACTCCCGGTGAAGGGATCGTCGGCCCTTTCCTCGTCGAATGAGGTGCGGGATATATCATATATATCACTGTGCAAAGCAGAAACTATAGAAGCAATCAAAAGTCAAACCGAGTGTGTAGCATCTGCCAGTTATTGCTAAAGTAGTCACTCCCGGTGAAGGGATCTCGGTCCTTTCCTCATCGAATAAGGTGCAGGGTATATCATATATACCGCTATGCAAAGCAAGAACTGTAGCTACCTGTTTTGTTTAAAATTTTATTCTACAACATTTTAGGTTTCTTTTTTTTCATTAATCACATTAATGAATTCCCATCATTTAAATACCTAAACATCACAGATAAATACGACGTACACTTATGCCATCCGCATTCGCCTCGATGTCCCCTCGTGCACCGTTAGGTTAGGTAACTAACGACAGAGCAGGGCAGGGCTAGTGTGTAGGGTCCCTAGGCACCCTAGTGAGGTCTCACAAGGCATCGAACATGCCAATTTCAAAAATTATGGTGCCGAGAGACCCGACTACGGATCGTTTGCTAGAAAACTAGGCGAAAAAGCTAACTAGTTAACACTTAACTAATGGGATATCGGAAATACAACCTTTGTAGATCCGGTGCTCCACCTCCATAGCTCCGCAACGAAGTCGTCTCCGCTGTCCAAAAGGAATCCGGGCTCTAGAGTCGGCTTCGTCGGAGAAAAAGCGAGCTAGGTCGTCGATGTCCATGCCGAAGATGATCTACGTCGAGGCATCGCTAAATCAAGCTCCACCTTCACCAAGCCCTAAAACCTTGTGAAGGAAACACACTCTACTACTTGGCAAGAGGTAGAGGATGAAGAAATAGGAAGTGGGTAGACTTTAGAATTGGATTTCTCACTCATATGCTCAATATGCCATTGATGAAGACAAGCTTCTTCATGAAGAAGAAGAAGAGCAAGAAGAAGATAAATATTATGATAAGAATTAAAATAAAAGGAAAAATCCATTCTTATCATAATTCTCACCATGGTTAGGTGTAGAGAATTAACTTGAGTTAATAGAAGTGGTTAGGGTTAAGCATGAGACAAAATGTTCAAAGTCTTCATGAAGATTCATGAATGGTCAAAAGAAAGCAACCATTTTCCTCATTATCTTTCCATTTATTCATTTATCAAAAATAAATAGATAATTAAATAAGATAAATGAATAACAAATAATAAACCCTAACCATTCCTTTAACCAAGGTTTAATTCTTTATACTTAACCATTTTTGCATGCACCATCAAATATGATACAAGCAAGTGCACAAATCATATCGCATATGCAATGCGCACATCTGAGCGATAAAATCCATTTAAAGTGAACCGATACTAGTTAATGCAAAGTAATATATCAAATATATTATTATGCATTAAATCATTAAATCAACACTTGATTTAACGATCCGGTCATATCGCATATAACCGACTAGTATCCAATGTATCGGCTTATCGAATCAACGCTTGAATCGATAACTAGGTTATATCGCATACAACCATTCGACGCATTGATCGCGAGAATGAAATACGGTATCACATACACGCATTATTCTCGGTCCCGCACATATCTCATATGCGCTCCTATTTCGTTTCGCTTGAGCCAGGAAACCTCTGTGTAGGACTCTAAAGACTCGTCAATACGCCGGCAGCAGGTGATGATCATATCAAACACCCACAAGCCGCAAGCGGTCTGCTAAACGTAACGGCCACCCGGGTATTGAGCGATCTGAAGATCGACGAGCAAGTCCGCTCGCACTCCAGTGAATCCAACCAGTAACACTACCGTACAGTCCGGTCTGATCGTCTGATATGTCGCATATCTCGCCTAGGGGTGGTAAACGTCAGACCCCAATAGCTCGATAAGTCGTGTCGATATGAGGTCTATAACAATTCGAGATACTACTGGTAACACTTACCAGTAAATCTCAGCAACCCTGGCCAGGGATTTCCTGTTATAGCCAATCGAACACAGCACAACATCAACTCCCTATACCGGGAGAGATGAATCCACTCCTATCGCTCATTGCCTCCATGTGACTCGGGACTGTACCCAAAAACCAACGTTTTGCACGCCCTCTTGGACGTGGTAAGATGGAAATCAAAGCACAGTGGGAACCACACAAGACTCTATGACGATCTCGGGTCAACAGACTACTCTGTACCAGTGTCACCAGAGAACTGCCATCTGACGTGAGGTATAATACCATCTGGGAGTTCTCGGCGGGTCCGTCCAGTGTACCCAGTCTCTACTGAGCACCCGTATATCTCCTCTGATGTCAAACACCAATGGATATGGGATCATCCATCGCCCATCTGTATGGGTCGAGAAGGTACACGCTAGTCTACTCTGGTATATCGATGCCCCGTCTCGATATACCCACGACTAGGGACTGTGAAGGATGTACTTATGGACTACCATGTCCCCACTAGTATGATCCGCATCATAGTCCAGGTAGTCAAGTACAGATCCTAAGGGCTTTATCAACATGTAACAGAGAGACAATCAGCATACACGTTAAGGTAAAGATTAACCAGATAGCATACTATCATGTCGAGCAAGAAAGTCCTCCCTATATATGTCCCAGCATCCACTACAATAGACATCCTATGTATAGTAATGGCCTCTAGGGCATACATATAACTAACAATCTCCCACTTGCACTAGGGCCATCTGATAGCAGTGGTTGTAGTATCTCATACTCAACCATCCCATAAAAAGTCTCTCTCTGGGAACAGGCCTTTGTGAGTGGATCCGCTGTGTTGTCCTCTGAGTCTACTCTCCTAACCTCGATCTCCCTGGAGATCAACCATCTCCATGATCAAGTGATACTGCCATAGAATATGTCTGGATCACTGATGGGACCGGCGTTCCTTGGCATAAGCCACAACTCCATTGTCACACAATGGGAGGAACAAAGTTCATCTTATGAACTAATATACATCCAGACTGCCTCTTTGGTAGTATCTTAAGTAGCGATGTATCCTGCCTTTATCTTCTAGTATGCCACGGTATCTAGCTTGGAACTCTTCCAATCTTACCGTCCCTTTACTAAGGGAAAAGACAATGCCTGTGACTGACATTCAGTCGTCTTTATCACCCTGGAACACTTCCAGTGATTCTCCCCAGGGTCGATTGATACCTTCTCACTATAACTAGTGAGAATCCTAACATCCATTTAGATCTATCTCATAGATCCAAAACCTAGGATTTAGTAGGTATCACTTTGATCCTATATGGAGAATCATTGTGATAAGCGGAGATTGATCGAGCGTAGCATAAGAAACTCCTTTCTTATCAAGAGTATGTCATCCACGTACTCTACGAGGATCACCACCATACTCCCTACTACCTTTTTATTTATACAAGGTTCATCTACCATTTTGATGATGTCAACTTCTTTGACTAATTCATCAAAACAGACGTTCCATCTCCGCGATGCCTGCTTTATCCTATAAAACATCTTGCACACGTTTCCGCTGCTCCCACTATCTACGAGGCCCTCTGGCTGTGTACTTATAGACTCCCTCTTCTAAAACATCATTTAGAAAAGCTGTCATGACACCCAACCACCAGATATCGTAGTCATGGTATGTATCCGTGGCAAGTAGGATCTGGATGGACTTAAGCATAGATCCTTAGAAAAAGTTTCATCATGATCCACACCTGGTCAATGATGCAAACCTTTAACAAGTCTAGCTTTGAAAGTCTCAACTTTTCGATGTACACCAAGTAATCTTCTCAAGATATACTTGCTCCTGATGGGGATTTAACCCTTCATATATAGCAACCAAAGTCCATACTTTGTTGGTGTATAAGGATTCCATCTCAGATCGCTAAGCATCCAGCCATTCTTACAGAGTCACACTCCTGATGGCCAGCTCGAAACTAGTTGGGTCATCATCTCATGATGCAGTCCTTGCTCCCACTGTCATAGAGAAACAGAAGTATCTCTCAGGTGGGTGAGGAACCATACTAGATCGGCGGAGAGGCTGAGGTTCGTTGGTAACTATTGAATCCTTTGGTTCTTTCAAATCATCAGCTGCAGTTTGTATAGCTGGAACCTTTCCAGTTCTACATTACAGACCTTGCCTCGAGCTTGTCCGGATTTTGCTTTTCAGACATAGGCTGGACAACCCCAAATCTTAACTAACTTAAGAGATGGGCTCTTCCCTTATCATATCATATATGAAGTGGTAGGCAACTGATTTGATTCGAACCCTATTCAATAGGTATGTAGCTTCTCAAGTGCATAACTCCCTAAAGGAAATAGGAAACTCAGCAGTACTCATCATAGAGCACACCTTATCATATAGGGTGTGATTGCTCCACCCCGATATACCATCGTGCTATGGTGTATACGGAGGAGTAATGCCGAGAGAGAATCTCATTCTCCTTTAGAATAGTCCAGGAATTCCGTGCTCAAGTATTCTCCTCCTTGATCACATCAAAGGACATAATACTTTTACCCGTTTTGGTTCTCTACTTCTAACTTATATTCTGTGAATATCTCAAAAGGTTCGGACTTGTGTTTCAACAGGAACATAGGTCTGAATCTTGAGAGATTATCAGAGAATGTAATGAAGTACAAAGAACCGGTCTTGGCATGTGTAGACAGGGGACCTACATACATCAACATGTATCATCCCAAGAGTTCACTAACTCTTTCTCTGTTTCCAATAAACAGAGCTAGTGTCATTATATCTTTGTGACATGGCTGGCAAGTTTCACAAGATGTAGATTTAAACTGATTTAAATATGCATCTACATGTAACTTCAGCTAGTCGGGTTGCATTGATATGACCTAGTCTACAATACCTCAAGAAGGATTCGTTCAGTTCTGAACTCTTCCTCTTGTGTGTGTTCTGTATACTAAGAACTGTAGTTTGATTTAGAACATTAATGCTTTTAGATAACGTGCCTGAACCGATCAACTTTTGATATAGGAAATGTTCAAAACATTATCCAACAATACAAAATTTTATCGTTTCTTTACTAATAAAGAGACAGATATGATTTTGTATATCGAGTTCAGTATCTAATAACATTCATTCAGAATCAATGTATTTGGAATACAGGGTGACAGTGACCAACAGACTTGGCTGCAACACTTGCTCCATTTTCTGCCTCATGAAACTTATCACCCGTTCTCAGTTCTCTACCTTTCTGTAGCCCTATGTAACAGATTACATATCTGGGATCCTGATCTGGTATCACATACCCAGGACGTAAAGGACACTGAGAAACAGTTCTATAATGAACACACCCGAAGATGATGCATCAGCATGCACTCTCTTCGTTTGGGCGGCACGGGAATTCTGGTAATCCCCAATTTCCTGCTCTATCTTATAACAATTATAAGTTGGAGCGGGACCAACGTTCTCCAGCTCAGTATAACAAGCGGGTTCGGTCAAATATCCGTTTTATTATCTTGATTAAGGCGTGATATGGTCGCTACCAGGAGAGAGAGAAGAAAACACTCAGCGTGCGCTCTTGCAAGAATAGATTGGTTATTATTTTATCTAATCAGGATGGCTCCCACTGCTTTTTATCAAATCTTCCTTCAAACCCTAAAAGGAAAGACTAGCCGGGATTAATTACACACTACAAGTTCTCCAATCTTTCAGCCAGGCCAGTGTCGGTACTTTGAGGGAGGTCCCCCGTGCTTTCGCACGAACCTAATTAATGTAAACCTCGTTTTCCCAAAGGAGTAACCTCGCTAACACCTTTCTAGACACCTACTTGATCGGCTAATTGTAATATGTAAAACTCTCCCAGGAGTAACTCTTACTCGCAGCGGGTATCGGGATCCAACAATCTCATAGAAGGTATGCAATCTCATTGCAAATTTCAACACTTGAAATTCCCGATAATATTTTGCCCCTAGCGTCCTATGACCTTGACGGAGGTCAACAAACCATAGGCTACTAGTCAAGTTCAACCCGTCATTTCTTGATCGAATTAAACCCACCCGCACGACCCTTGACGGAGGTCAACAAGGCCGCACGACTACCCTAACTCAATCTGCATCATATGCATAAACAGATAAATACTAGTTAGCTACCGCACACTACGCCTTGACGGAGGTCAACAAACGTAGCACGAATACTAAATAGGACTTATCTGAAATGACGGAGGGCTACGACAGGTTTTTCTGAAAACCTATTACGTAATGAACTTGATATCGTTGTAGAATCAAATGATTTTAAAATGGAGTGCTTTTGAGGCTTTTCTAGTTTTACTAAAGGAGTCACTCCCGGTGAAGGGATCGTCGGTCCTTTCCTCGTCGAGTAAGGTGCGGGATATATCATATATATCACTGTGCAAAGAAAAAACACTTAAAAGCAATCAAAAGACAAACCGAGTGTGTAGTATCTGCCAGTTATTGCTAAAGGAGTCACTCCCGGTGAAGGGATCTCGGTCCTTTCCTCATCGAATAAGGTGCAGGATATATCACATATACCTCTGTGCATTGCAAGAACTGTAGCTACCTGTTTTATTTTGAAATTCGAATCTACAACATCTTAGGTTTCTTTTTATTTCATTAATCACATTAATGAAGTCCCATCATTTAAGTACCTAAACATCACAGATAAATACGACGTACACTTATGCCATCCGCATTCGCCTCGATGTCCCCTCATGCACCGTTAGGTTAGGTAACTAACGGCAGAGCGGGGCAGGGCTAGCGCGGGTGTAAAACATACGTGACATCTATATAATATATCATATATACTATATACAGTATCTATCACAGAACATCACATGATCACATCACAGATATCGCAGCAGAAGAAACATATGAAATAATGGATATAATAGGACGTCCGTGTTTTCAATACGAGCCAGTATAAAACACGGATTCCACGGTCGTGATGAATAGCCAAACCCACACCCCTAGACCCCTACGAGAGCGGCAAGCAACCCTACCAATTCTAGAGTTAGGAGACCCGGACTCAACTCCTCGAGTTGGTCTCCCACTAGACTCCAGAACCCGGTTACTTGTGCTCCCCTCCTTGGGTCTATCCTAGTGTGGAAAAGTAAATAATATACAAACGGTGACATCTTCCGCAACCTGGAAGTGCCCCAATAAAAGAATATTACATACAAGATTTTTACATGAATGAAAATGAAAAACACACATCTCACATAAAAACCCCCCTGCTATTCAAACACGACGATCCAATATAACATATCCAGCAACACATAACATCACATGTCATCAACGTAAGTAAATATGCGCATCCCAATTGTCGTTGACATATAGCAACGAAACCGGCGATATCACATATTACACTTACGGTCACAGAAAAGAAAGTGTAAAACTACAACAGTTGGAATCCGCAACCACCTCAGACATCGCATGCCTGACCAAATGAATTTCTTAGACATCGCATGCCTAACAATTATAAACCCCGCATTTTAGTCTCTTTATCGAAAACACTTTTCAATACCAAGTCGGGCAATTCAACAGGATTCCCGACAATTTGATCGAATGCTTGTCGCAAACTTCAGTAGACGGCCGCACCCCCGATACCGGCGACGAAGTGCACCGAGGCGGAACACCGCTGCCGCGAGCACCCGAACGGATGCTTTCGGCGACGGGGTTCTCCTACAGTCACTTGGTCGGGGCTATGGAGTGTAGCTGTCTATTAAGTTTATCCGGCGAGTATCCGCGTACGCTACGTGATTGCGACGGACTTTTGATCACATCAAAATTCCGTGGCAACCGATCAAGTGAGACTAAACTGCTATGTTTATAACATTCATTCAGTTATCTCATAACTTTTTGTGAATTCCAATTATTGTATCCCATTCCGGATAATTAGAAAATGTTAAACTTTCCGATTGAACATTCGAACACCCAAGTTTTCCCGATACAGATCAACACATGAAATAAGTCTAACAACATTCAGTTCGTGCCTCAGTACCGACGGTCCAGCCGTAGAAGGGTCAAGCCAACGCCTCACATGTGGCACGCCGTACTGCCCCAAACCCGAAGGTTCAAAGGGCAGTTCAAGACGGTCACATAATCGAGTTAAGGTTTGTTGTCTTCTAGAGGGACCATCGCGTTACTTGTACTACTTAGATCATCGTTAAATTACGGAAAAATCCAACATTTGGAAAATTCCCGACAGGGGAAAAATTGGGTATTTATATCCGGTCGAACTTTTTAACATATTCTAAAAATTATCCGGAAAGCCGCATAGACAAAATTTGATACTCCGATCGAAACACCGAACCCCAAAACAACTGCAGAAAATTCAACTCTTGAAAAATTATTAAAAATACCCAGGAAAACCAGCACTGTTAAATAGGAGTTACTGTGCAAACATCACCTCACAAAACGACAAACAGGCCGCGGTTCCGCCGCACAAGCCAAGCTCGTGCCGCGGAAGCGCGGCGCTTTAATGGAATTAGGGTTACGAATTGCACAGTTACTCTTATATTGCTGATATTTCTACATATTTTTAATACTGAAAAATCCCTGTTTTTAGAAAAAGTACAGAGAGCACATTTGAGTTGGGGTTTCGGGTTCGTTCGGGTTTCAAACTTCGTTTGGACTTCGCCTAAGGTTCTAGCTAGGCTCTGATACCACTGTAGGGTCCTTAGGAACCCTAGTGAGGTCTCACAAGGCATCGAACATGCCAATTTCAAAAATTATGGTGCCGAGAGACCCAACTACGGATCGTTTGCTACAAAACTAGGCGAAAAAGCTAACTAGTTAACACTTAACTAATGGGATATCGGAAATACAACCTATGTAGATCCGGTGCTCCACCTCCATAGCTCCGCAACGAAGTCGTCTCCGCTATCCAAAAGGAATCCGGGCTCTAGAGTCGGCTTCGTCGGAGAAAAAGCGGCTAGGTCGTCAATGTCCATGCCGAAGATGATCTACGTCGAGGCATCGCTAAATCAAGCTCCACCTTCACCAAGCCCTAAAAACTTGTGAAGGAAACACACTCTACTACTTGGCAAGAGGTAGAGGATGAAGAAATAGGAAGTGGGTAGACTTTAGAATTGGATTTCTCACTCATATGCTCAATATGCCATTGATGAAGACAAGCTTCTTCATGAAGAAGAAGAAGAGCAAGAAGAAGATAAATATTATGATAAGAATTAAAATAAAAGGAAAAATCCATTCTTATCATAATTCTCACCATGGTTAGGTGTAGAGAATTAACTTGAGTTAATAGAAGTGGTTAGGGTTAAGCATGAGACAAAATGGTCAAAGTCTTCATGAAGATTCATGAATGGTCAAAAGAAAGCAACCATTTTCCTCATTATCTTTCCATTTATTCATTTATCAAAAATAAATAGATAATTAAATAAGATAAATGAATAACAAATAATAAACCCTAACCATTCCTTTAACCAAGGTTTAATTCTTTATACTTAACCATTTTTGCATGCACCATCAAATATGATACAAGCAAGTGCACAAATCATATCGCATATGCAATACGCACATCTGAGCGAGAAAATCCATTTAAAGTGAACCGATACTAGTTAATGCAAATTAATATATCAAATATATTATTATGCATTAAATCATTAAATCAACACTTGATTTAACGATCCGGTCATATCGCATATAACCGACTAGTATCCAATGTATCGGCTTATCGAATCAACGCTTGAATCGATAACTAGGTTATATCGCATACAACCATTCGACGCATTGATCGCGAGAATGAAATATGGTATCACATACACGCATTATTCTCGGTCCCGCACATATCTCATATGCGCTCCTATTTCGTTTCGCTTGAGCCAGGAAACCTCTGTGTAGGACTCTAAAGACTCGTCAATACGCCGGCAGCAGGTGATGATCATATCAAACACCCACAAGCCGCAAGCGGTCTGCTAAATGTAACGGCCACCCGGGTATTGAGCGATCTGAAGATCGAAGAGCAAGTCCGCTCACACTCCAGTGAATCCAACCAGTAACACTACCGTACAGTCCGGTCTGATCGTCTGATATGTCGCATATCTCGCCTAGGGGTGGTAAACGTCAGACCCCAATAGCTCGATAAGTCGTGTCGATATGAGGTCTATAACAATTCGAGATACTACTGGTAACACTTACCAGTAAATCTCAGCAACCCTGGCCAGGGATTTCCTGTTATAGCCAATCGAACACAGCACAACATCAACTCCCTATACCGGGAGAGACGAATCCCCTCCTATCGCCCATTGCCTCCATGTGACTCGGGACTGTACCCAAAAACCACCGTTTTGCACGCCCTCTTGGACGTGGTAAGATGGAAATCAAAGCACAGTGGGAACCACACAAGACTCTATGACGATCTCGGGTCAACAGACTACTCTTTACCAGTGTCACCAGAGAACTGCCATCTGACGTGAGGTATAATACCATCTGGGAGTTCTCGGCGGGTCCGTCCAGTGTACCCAGTCTCTATTGAGCACCCGTATATCTCCTCTGATGTCAAACACCAATGGATATGGGATCATCCATCGCCCATCTGTATGGGTCGAGAAGGTACACGCTAGTCTACTCTGGTATATCGATGCCCCGTCTCGATATACCCACGACTAGGGACTGTGAAGGATGTACTTATGGACTACCATGTCCCCACTAGTATGATCCGCATCATAGTCCAGGTAGTCAAGTACAGATCCTAAGGGCTTTATCAACATGTAACAGAGAGACAATCAGCATACACGTTAAGGTAAAGATTAACCAGATAGCATACTATCATGTCGAGCAAGAAAGTCCTCCCTATATATGTCCCAGCATCCACTACAATATACATCCTATGTATAGTAATGGCCTCTAGGGCATACATATAACTAACATAGTGCGGGTGCAAAACATAAGTAACGTCTATATAATATATCATATATACTATATAAAGTATCTATCACAAAACATCACATGATCACATCACAGATATCGCAGCAGAAGAAACATATGAAACATTGGATATACTAGGACGTCCGTGTTTTCAATACGAGCCAGTATAAAACACGGATTCCACGGTCGTGATGAATAGCCAATCCCACACCCGTAGACCCCTACGAGAGCGGCAAGTAACCCTACCAATTCTAGGGTTAGGAGACCCGGACTCGACTCCTCGAGATGGTCTCCCACTGGACCCTAGAACCCGGTTACTTGTGCTCCCCTCCTTGGGTCTATCCTAATGCGGAAAAGTAAATAATATACAAAGGGTGACAGCTTCCGCTACCTGGAAGTGCCCCAATAAAAGAATATTACATACAAGTTTTTACATGAATGAAAATGAAAAACACTCATCTCACATAAAAAAACCCCGGCTATTCAAACACGACAATCCAATATAACATATCCAGCAACACATAACATCACATGTCAACAACGTAAGTAAATATGCGCATCCCAATTGTCATTGACATATAGCAACGAAACCGGCGATATCACATATTACACTTACGGTCACAGAAAAGAAAGTGTAAAACTACAACAGTTGGAATCCGCAACCTCTTTAGACATCGCATGCCTAACACTTATAAACCCTGCATTTTAGTCCCATTATCGAAAACTCTTTTCAATATGAAGTGAGACTAAACCGCTAGATTTATAACATACTCTCAGTTATCTCATAACTGTGTGTGAATTCCAATTATTGTATCCCATTCCGGATAAATAGAAAATATTAAACTTTCCGATCGAACATTCGAACACCCAAGTTTTCCCGAAACCGTTCAACACATGAAATAGGTTCAAAGACATTCACTTCATGCCTCAGTACCAACGGTCCAGCCGTAGAAGGGTCAAGCCAACGCCTCACATGTGGCACGCCGTACTGCCCCAAACCCGAAGGTTCAAAGGGCAGTTCAAGACGGTCACATAATCGAGTTAAGGTTTGTTGTCTTCTAGAGGGACAATCGCGTTACATGCACTACTCAGAACGTCCTTAAACCACAGAAAAATCCAACACTTGGAAATTTTCGGCAGGGGAAAAGTTGGGTATTTATATCCGGTCGAACTTTTTAACATATTGGAAAATTATCCGGAAAAACCACATAGACAAAACTTGATAATCCGATCGAAACGACGATTTTCAATGCAACCCTAGAACACTCAACTCTTGAGTCAAATTAAAAATTCCCAGAAAACTCAGCATAATAAAATAGGAATTACTGTGCAAATTTGGAAGCCTGACGTCAGAATATGGCCGCGGAACCGCCGCAGAAGCTAGGCTTCTGCCGCGGTTCCGCTGCACTTTAGACTCTTCGTTTGGAAAATTTTGCACCGTAATTCTTAGATTTCCCTGCTGAATTTTTTAAGCATTTTTAACCTGGAAAAAACCCAGTTTTTAGAAAAAGTCCAGAGAGCATTTTGGTTTTTAGGGTTTCGGTTCGATCGGGTTTCAAACGTCGTCAACACTTCGCCTAAGGCTCTAGCTAGGCTCTGATACCACTTGTAGGGTTCCTAGGCACTCTCAAGAGGTCTCACAAGGTATCAACCATGCCAATTTTAAATTTTATGAGTGCCGAGAAACCCTAATACGGATCGTCGACTAGAATTTTAGGCGAAACAATAAACTAGTTAACATCTTAACTATAAGAAAGAGGCTACAACCTTTGTAGATCCGGTTCTCCACTTCCTTAGCTCCACGTAGACGTCCTCTCACTGTCCGTCTCGAATCCCGGACTCAAGCTTCGGCTTCATCGGAGAAATGGGCGGGCAAGGTCGTCGGCTTCGTGCCGAAGATGATCTACGTCGAGGCAACACAAGTTCAAGCTCCAACTTCACCAAGTTGTGAAACTTGTGAATAAAACACCCTATACTACTTGGCAAGAGGTAGAGGGTGAAGAAATAGGAGGTGGGTTCACTTTAGAATTGGATTTCTCACTTGTTTACTCAAGATGCCATTGATGGTGGCAAGCTTTTTCTTGAACTCAAGAAGAAGAAGAAGATGAAGATGATTATGATAAGTTATTTAAAATGTAAAAGAAATGAATACTTATCATAATAGGAACCATGGTTAGGTGTAGAGAATTGACTAAGGTTAGATGAATGGTTAGGGTTAAGCATGAAGACAAAATGGTCACTTTGGTCAAAGCTTCATGAAGCTTCAACAAGCTTCAAGAATGAAAGCAACCACTTTGTTTTCTTTTGCAATTTCTTTTTAATCCATATTAAAAAGATAAATGAATGAATAAATAAAAACCCTAACCATTTACTTAACCAAGGTTTAATTTTTAACACTTAACCAAATGAGCAAGTATCATCATATATGATACAAACATGTGCACAAAAGTATATCACATATACAACTTGCACATCAAGTGAGAAAATCCATTTAAAATGAACCAATACTAGTTAATGCAAAGCAATATATCAAATATATAATTATACATTAAATCATTAAATCAACACTTGATTTAACGATCCGGTCATATCGCATATAACCGACTAGTATCCTATGTATCGGCTTATCGAATCAATCCTTGATTCGATATCTAGGTTATATCGCATATAACCAATCAATACATTTATCTCGAGAATGAAATACGGTATCACATACACGCATCATTCTCGGTCCCGCACATATCTCATATGCGCTCCTATTTCGTTTCGCTTGAGCCAGGAAACCTCTGTGTAGGACTCTAAAGACTCGTCAATACGCCGGCAGCAGATGATGATCATATCAATCACCCACAAGCCGCAACCGGTCTGCTATACGTAACGGCCACCCGGGTATTGAGCGATCAGAAGATCGACGAGCTAGCCCACTCACACTCCTGTGAATCCAACCGGTAACACTTACCGTACAGTCCGGTCAGTTCGTCTGATATGTCGCATATCAAGTCTTGGGGTGGTAAACGTCAGACCCCAATAACCGATAAGTCGTGCCGATGTGAGGCTCATAACGGGTCGAGAAACTACTGGTAACACTTACCAGCAAATCTCTGATCAGCCCTGGCAAGGGACTTCCCTGTTACGGCCAATCGAGCACAGCGCAACATCAACCCCCAATACCGGGAGAGACGAAACCCCTCCTATCGCTCATTGTCTCCATGTGACTCGGGACTGTACCCAAAGACCACCGTTTTGCACGCCCTCATGGACGTGGTAAGGTAGTGATCAAAGCACAGTGGGAATCACACAAGACTCTATGACGATCTCGGGTCTACAGACTAACCTGTACAAGTGTCACCTGAGAACTGCCATCTGACGTGAGGTATAATACCATCTGGGAGTTCTCGGCGAGTCCGTCCAGTGTACCCAGTCTCCACTGAGCACCCGTACACAATCTCTGATGTCAAACACTAATGGATATGAGATCATCCATCGCCCATCTCATGGGTCGAGAAGCGTATACGCTAGTCTACACTGGTATATCGATGCCCTGTCTCGATACACCCACGACTAGGGACCTTGAAGGATGTACTTATGGACTACCATGTCCCCACTAGTCTGATCTGCATCATAGTCCAGGTAGTCAAGTACACATCCTAAGTGCTTTATCAACATGTAACTATAAGACAGTTTAAAGAGACTAGTAAACATGTTAAGATAAAGAGCAACCAGATAGCATACTATCATATCGAGCAAGAAAGTCATCTCTATATATGTCCAAGCATCCAATATAATATACATCATCTGTACAATACTGGCCTCTAGGGCATACATACAACTAACAGGTTCGGTCAACTTGGTCACTGAGTCATAGTCTAGGGTCGGTCAAAGGTCGCTTCCAAAGAGAGAGAGAGAAAAGAAACACTCTGCGTGCACTCTAACCTAGATCAGAATGGTTATCATTTTATCTAATCCGGAAACGTCCTACTGTACTATCAATTTCTCCTCTAAACCTGAAATAAGAATCAATCGGGATCACCCGAAGAGTAAACCAACTCATTAGTGGGAATCGGGATCCAACTCTCATCGCATGATAACGTGACGGAATCCACTCGCGTTATCACACTCCAGAAGGTATGCGCATGCCTGGAAAGTTTCAGTTTCCTTAGAAACTCCCGGTATGATTTTTACCCCATGTTCTTATGACCTTGATGAAAGCCAACAAATCATAAGTCACATGTCAAGTTCTACCCGTCATATTCTTTTCAATTTGAACCCACCCGTATATACTCTTGACGAAAGCCAACAAGGTAATACGACTGTCCCAAACCAACACATCTATCTATGCAACAAATGAATACCCCAGCAGCTACCAAACACTATGCCTTGACGAAAGCCAACAAACATAGCTTGAATACTACTGACCATCCATAAGACACGACGGAGGGCTACGACTGGTTTTTGGCGAAAAACCTTTAACATAATGAACTTGATCTCGTTGAAGGAACTTGATAGCTTTTTATAAAAATATAGTGGCGAAAACCTTTGCTAAAGAGGTCACTCCCGGTGAAGGGATCTCGGCTCTTTCCTCATGGAATGAGGTGCAGGATATTCCACTGAATACTGCGATGCAAAGCAACATGTAATCGACTATAGTGAAGTTATTACCCTGACGTAAACTTCTGCCCAAGGGGTCTTTCCCGGTGAAGGGATATCGGCCCTTGCCCCGTCGAATGAGGTGCAGGATATTCCACTGAATACCACTATGCATAACAAAAGGAAACATCTTTGTAATAACACTTTTTAAATTTGCTCCAACAACATCCAAACAGGTTTGTTTTCCTTTGCATTGATCAGAATCAACGCAGTCCCATCAATTAATCACACCAGAAAAGAACGAAAATAAAATGTACGTATATGCCATCCGCATTCGTCTCTGGGTCCCGTCATCACCCGTTAGGTTACTTAACTAACGACAGAGCGGGGACTGAACTAGCGCGGGTGTAAAACATATACAACATCTAATAGTATATATACTAATATACAATAATCGCTCTAGGCGTGATAATATGCAACATTACAGAAAAGTAATAAGCATCACAGAACAATACAGATAATCTGGGATCCCCGGGTTTCACAGAGCCGCTACTGAAACCCGACGTTCTCCTGGTCGTGTGGATAGCCTGTACAATGAAACCTAGACCCCTACTGGTGCGGCAAGTTACCCACCAAAACCTGAAGCGAGGCAGCCCCCTACAGCAAAGTGAATGGACCACCCTGCACTTCACGGAATCCGGTAGCTTGAGCACCCTTCCTTGGGTCAACCTGTACCCCCTACGAGTGCGGCCAATAGTCTGCCAATACTAGAGTGAGGCCCCTCTGCCTCTCAAAGCCATGAGATGCGGACCCGTTTCCCTCCAGAACCCGGCTATCCGTGCACTCCGTCCCGGGGTAAAACCTAGTACATAAATGAAAAATATGTACAACGGGTACATCGACCTCGACCCGGTCGTGCCCCAAAAGTATATTATACAAACAGGCAGTGACGGCAGTCCACATGTTGGACGCTCGCCCTGCAATATCAAATGTACAAATAAACTCAAACTGCACTACCATTGCACACTGCTATCCACCACGACAAATCCGCAACATCACAGCATAACAAAAAACATCAACGCGAATGTCACGTTCGCAAACCCGTCTAAAAGAACCATAGCAATCAGACGCGGTTTACCGATCAAATGACATTCACGGTCGGAGATATAATGCAAGTACTGTAAACTAACACGTTTAAATTTTGATCGATAAAATTTCCCGAAGTGGGCCCCACGCAAATCTGCTGTACAGTAAAAAACACTGGGCCCAAATGAACAGTTCCAGAAACCACAATTTCCAACATTGAATCCACTGTAGAAAATTGACTAAGTGATCTCACTTTCCTATGGCGGATCAGCGACCAAACCCATGCTTGGGCCGCGGATCCACGGTGGAACAGTGATATCATTTTGTCAAATTTCTCCAGTTTTCCTTAAAAACCCTGCTCGATTATCTTGTATGGTCAAAATGATTTTTAGACCAGTTTGAAAATTAACAGAAACTTTAATACTAGAAATTGCGATTTTTGAAAATCCGTTCTATCGATCTTTTAAACGCATTAGCATAAGTTAGTAAACCTTAATGGCGTGGCTCAGATACCATGTAAGTCTACGGTAGCGCCCCGGCCGTCAATCTGACGCCAAATGCGGAATAAAAACTTTTATAACTGGCGCTATCGCATACTATAACCCGGATCTGCCATTAACGCTAAACTAACAAACTGTAAAGAGGGTAGAAAGGTTATACCAAACGATCCGAGTCCTTCGTTCTTTAACCATCATCCCACGCTCCGTTGCGGCTGCTCCGATCTCGTTGATCTCCGATCTCATCGTCCAGGTGGCACCACGTCATCGGATCTTTAAACGGGCTCCCGCTTCTGACTCGAGGCAACTCGGTCATCAAGTTTGTTAGAAGAGATGACCAAGAATGATGTAGAGAATGAGTAGAAGACTTTGTCTCGCTTCGTCCAAAGCCATGGACGAACGGTTGATGAAGTTGTCATTGGAATCGGGTGATGGAATGAAATGAGCTATGAAATTCCATACACCTAAATCTATCATCTTTTTTCCAAATGAATCAAATCAAGTGAGTGTGAAATCTCTCATGGGCATCAAGGTGGGGTCGGCCATAATATATGGAGGCGGGGTGAGTGTAGGAGAGAGTGGGGGTAACCATAAGGATAAAGATCAAGAGAAAATATCCTTAGGTAAACAAGAAACATTAAAGCTAAAGCATGAGTCACAATACACCTCATCTCTCATTTAATGCTAACAATGAATCATCAACTAAGTCACCTTCCAAGAAGCTTCCTCTCATTATCTAGAAACTTCTAGAACCATGACTCACCTAAGAAAAGATAAATCCGCATTTAACCGAATGTTAAATACGGTTGATAGAAAACTGGAAACTGGCAACTTCCAAAAGTGATCCTGAAACGAATTTCATGATAACCCCGTAACTGTATAAATATACCCGCATTTGTATTACGACCGAATACAAATGCAACTGAGACAAAGATATTATATCTACTCTGTATAATACATGGATCCGGCTTAAACCAAAGCCCACCAGTATTATCAGCCCGAAAAATATCACGTGTGTAAACGCACGTGCATTTTCCGAACCCTGCCATAAAACCATATGGCCTCTACAACGTTTTTCGCCCGATCTTTGGAAACTATCTGTGGGGAACTCTAATGACTCGTCAGTACCCTGGCAGTGGGTTTAACTACAAGCCATCAGCGGCACTAGCTGTGCGTAACGGCTGCCCATGGACTGACCTCAAGGGAGGCTGATGAGCGAACTCATCCAGAAACCCTATTGAGCCTAACAGTGACAATGTATATACAGTCCGGTCAGTTCGTCTATGAGTATCGCATATCCAGCCTAGGGAGCTAGTAACGTGAGACCCCCAATAGCTGTATAAGTCGTGTCGGAGACAAGCCCTGAGCACCCTGAGATACTACTGGAGTACCTACCTGTAAATCTCACCTGCCTTGGCCAAGGACTTGGTGTAATGGCTTTCCTAGACACAGCACGATCTCAACCCCCAATACCGGGAGAGACGAATCCCCTGCCGATCCACTCACATGCCTCCATGTGGCTCGGGACTGTACCCAAAAACTGCCTGTTTGCACGGCTCCTTTGAGCCGTGGTATGGTAGAAATTAAAGCACAGTGGGAACTTACACGAGACAAATGATGACCTCAGGTCGATGAACTAACCTGTACACAAGTCACCAGGGAACTCCTATCTGACGATATGTATAATACCAACTAGCAGGTTCCCGGCGAGTCCTGTCCGGTGTACTCATAACCCATTGAGCACCTGTATACATCTTAGGTGATCCAACTGACACCAGTGGCTTATGAGACCGGCCACCGCCCCTCGTCGGGATCTCGACTGTATACACTAGTATACTCCGGAGTATCGATGCCCTGTCTCGAAACTTCTATGACTAGGGACCACTATTAAGGATATGCTTATAGACCACCCAACTCTCACTTATATGATCGCCCTCATACTGTTGGTAGTCAAGCAAGATCCTAAGGGCTCTATCAACGTGTAATCGTGATCAGTCACCTGAACCTAAACACGACTGATAAAGGCAAACCAGATAGCATACTATCATCTCGAGGAAGACTGTCCTACCGGTATAGGTCCTCCTCAATCATTGCAATCACGTACCTGCGATCTAATAATTGACTTTGAGGGCACTATATCCAACAGCATTTTCCTCAGGTGTGTTCGTAACAGAGAACTGTTTCTCCATTTCCTCTACGTTCTGTGTATTGGATACCGGGTGAGGATCCCATATATGTAATCCGTTACATGGGCTTAAGAAAGGTAGAGAACTTGGAGAAGGTGATAAAGACAAAAGAGTTGGAAATGGTGCAATCGTTGCAGCTAAAACCGTCGGGGAATATCACCTTGTATTACCAACTGGTAATACATTGATTCTGAACGAATGCTATTACATGCCGAACCTGATATGCAACATTATATCGGTTTCTTTGTTGAGTAAAGAGGGATATAATTTTGTATTACAGGATAATGTTATGAACATTTTCCGTAACCAAAAGTTGGTTGGATCAGGCACGTTGTGCAATGGCATTTATGTTCTAAATCAATCAACAGTTCTGAGCATAACAAACACACACAAGAGGAAGAATTCAGAACTGAACGAATCCTTCTTGTGGCATTATATTCTAGGTCACATCAATGCGACACGACTAGCTAAGTTGCATATGGATGGATATTTGAATTCGTTTGAATTTTCATCTTATGACACTTGCCAGTCATGTCTCAAAGGCAAGATGACCAAAACTCCGTTTACGGGACACGGAGAAAGAGTTACTGAACTCTTGGGACTGATACATAGTGATGTATGCGGTCCAATGTCTATACATGCCAGGGATGGTTCTTCGTACTTCATTACATTCACAGACGATCTCTCTAGGTTCGGGTATGTGTTCCTGATGAAACACAAATCAGAAGCTTTTGAGAAATTTAGAGAATATAAATAAGAAGTCGAGAACCAAACTGGAAAAAGTATTAAAATCCTACGATATGATCGAGGAGGTGAATACTTGAGCATTTAATTCCTGGACTTCCTAAAAGAGAATGGGATTCACTCTCAGCTGACTCCTCCATATACACCACAGCACAACGGTGTATCAGAACGGAGGAACCACACCCTATTAGATATGGTGCACTCTATGATGAGCACAGCTGAGTTACCTATTTCCTTCTGGGGATATGCGCTGGAAACAGCAGCATACCTATTGAATCAGGTTCCATCTAAATCTGTACCTACCACACCATATGAGATATGCAGTCGGAAGAGACCATGTCTTAAACGAGTTAAGATATGGGGTTGTCCGGCCTATGTCAAGAGGCAAAATCCGGACAAACTCGAGGCACGGTCAATTCTATGCAAATTTGTAGGATATCCCAAACATTCACATGGATATCTTTTCTACCAGACTGAGGAACAAAAAGTGTTTGTTTCTCGACATGCCACCTTTTTAGAAAAGAAATTTCTTACAAAAGAAATTAGTGGCAACGAGGTAGAACTTGAAGAAATTCCGGCTACACAAACTCAAACTGTAGATTTGGTGGAAGCAGAGGATTCGGTAATTCCCAATGAACCCCAGCCACTCCGCCGATCTAGTAGGGTTCCTCGCCCACCTAAGAGATACTACGGTTTTCTCATGGATGGTAGGAGCGAGGATTGCATCATGGAGGATGATGACCCAACTAGCTTCGAGCAGGCCATCACAAGTGGGGACTCAGTGAAATGGCTGGATGCAATGCGGTCCGAGATGGAATCCATGTACACCAACAAAGTATGGACTTTGGAAGATGCTCCTGAAGGGGCAAAACCTATCGGGAGCAAGTGGATCTTCAAGAAAAAACTTGGTGTAGATGGGAAAGTGGAGACTTTCAAAGCTAGACTTGTTGCAAAAGGTTTTCGTCAAAGACCAGGTGTGGACTATGAAGAGACCTTTTCTCCAGTGGCTATGCTTAAATCCATCCGGATCATGTTTGCCATCGCTGCATATCATGACTACGAAATCTGGCAAATGGATGTTAAGACCGCCTTTCTAAACGGTGATTTAGAAGAGTGCGTGTACATGACTCAGCCTGAGGGCTTCGTAGATAGTGGGAGCAGCGGGAAGGTGTACAAGCTGCTTAAATCCATTTATGGATTAAAGCAAGCATCGCGGAGCTGGAACATCTGCTTTGACGTCGTTATCAAAGAGTTTGATTTCGTCAAAAACGTAGATGAACCTTGTATCTACAAGAAGGTGGCAGAGAGTAAGGTTGTCTTCCTCGTATTGTACGTAGACGACATACTCTTGATAGGAAATGACATTCCTATGCTGCAATCGGTCAAGCCCTTCTTATCACAAAGATTCTCAATGAATGATCTAGGCGATGCCTCCTGCATATTGGGAATCAGGATCTATAGAGATAGATCTAAAAGGATATTGGGATTGTCCCAATCTAGGTACATTGACACCATACTAAAGAGGTTTAGTATGGAAGAATCCAAGCGTGGGAACTTACCCACGATCTCTGGAGTCACTCTCTCTAAAGAGATGTCTCCCAAGACTGATTTGGAGAGAGCTCGCATGCAAGGGATACCCTATGCTTCGGCTGTAGGCTCTATCATGTACGCAATACTATGTACCAGACCCGATGTAGCATACTCACTAAGTGTAGTGAGTAGGTATCAAGCTGATCTTGTAGAGAGTCACTGGACAGCTGTGAAGAGCATTCTCAAGTACTTGCGAAGGATGAAGGAGATGCTCTTGGTGTATGGTAACGGAGAACTCCAAGTGGAGTCCTTTACCGATTCAAGCTTCCAGAGTGATAAGGACGACTCTAAGTCACAGTCGGGATTTGTCTTTACCCTTTACGGAGGGGCGGTTAGCTGGAAGAGTTCCAAGCAGGAAATCGTGGCAGACTCGACGATGGAGGCTGAATACATCGCTGCCAAAGAGGCTGTCTGGATCAAGAAGTTCGTTACTGAACTTGTAGTGGTTCCATCCATTGAGCATCCAAAACCTTTGTATTGCGATAACAATGGAGCGATGGCTTTGGCCAAGGAACCCAGGTCCCATCAGCGATCCAGGCATATTCTGAGGCGGTATCACCTGATCCGGGAGATAGTTATCGCCGGGAGATCGAGGTGGAGGGTTGACACGAAGAATAACACAGCAGATCCACTCACGAAGGCAATTCCCCAGATACAGTTTGAGAGACTCTTCGGGATGCTCGGTATGTGATACTACAGCAGCTGGCCCTAGTGCAAGTGGGAGATTGTTAGTTGTATGTGGTAGTGTATATGCTCTAGAGGCCATTACTGTATCATACTAGTTTGTATATTACTTAATGGAAGCTTGGGATATTCACCTTGTATATACAATCTTGCTCAAAATAGTAGTATGCTACTTGGTTTGTTTCTACTTCAATGTGTACATGTGTTTATTTTAGTATATCGCCTATGCACATTAGTGGAGCCCTTAGGATCTTTGCTTGATTACCAGCGTTGTGATGGCAGTCACACTAGTGGGGGCTGGGTAATCTATAAGCACATCCTTATGCAGGTCCCTAGTCGTAGGACTATCGAGACAGGGCATCGATACTCCGGAGTAGACTAGCGCATGCGCTTCTCATCCCAGAGTGGGAGATGGTCTGTCCCACAGCCATCAGTACGTCGTACTGGAGATAGTATGCGGGTGCTCGTTGGATTACGATTACACTGGACAGGACTCGTCGGGAACTGACCGGTTAGTATTATACCAATCGTCAGTTATCAGTTCCCAGGTGACATGAGTACAGCTTAGTCCGCTGACTTGACACTATCACTTCGCCTCGAGTGTGTTCCCACCGTACTTTGATTACTACCCTACCACGGCTTAAAGGAGTCGTGCAAACAGGTAGTAGTTGGGTGCATTCCCGAAGCACTTGGTGGCAGTGACAGTTAGATAGGATTCGTCTTTCCCGGTATTGGGGGTTGACATCGCGCTGTGTCTAGGAGAGCCATTACACGAGTAGTCCCTGGCCAGGGCAAGCGAGATATACTGGTAGGCTTCCAGTATTATCTCAGGGTGTATTGGGCTTCACTCCGACACGACTTGTACCGCTATTAGGGGACTGACGTTTACCGCCCCCTAGGCCCGCCATGCGATGTATCAGACGAACAGACCGGACTGTACGGAGACTGTCACATTCAGGCCTAGTAGGAGTTCAGATGGGTTTCACCTCGTCAGTCTTCTTGTCGGCATCTACTTGGGGACCGTTACGCACAGCTAGTGCCGCTTGCGGTCTGTGGTTAATCCCACTGCCAGCGTAGTGTCAAGTCTTTAGAGTCCCACACAGAAAGCTATTCGCCTTTAGGCAAAAGAGTAGAGGCCGCATGGTTTTGGGACAGGTCGCATGGTTTTGCGACAGGGTTCAGTCACATCCGTGCACTTGTGCACGTTTAGTGTCCGGACAGTTTACACTAGCGGGCTTTGGTTTAAGTCAGATCCTAGTGTACGTATTGGGATTGGTTTTATCCAGTATGTATTCGTGTTCCTCGGAACGCGGATGCGAGTGTGTATGCACAGTTGGCGGAGAGACAGAGGCAGAGGATTCTCATTAGGGTTGTTGACCGTTGACCGTTGACTTTTTGCTCAACCCTAATGAGAATATGATATATGATTAACAGTAATATTAATTAAGTATTGTGGTGACATGGTTGTTGAGGGGTTGACTTTGTTGACTTGTTGACTTTGTTGACCGGTTGACTAGGTTGGACTAGTTGACCATCATGATGACAATGGCTATCATTTCATGGCAAAGACTTTTCACTTGCTTGTTCGCTTGTGCAATATGAGTGCAAGAAATGATATAGCCATTTTGACTTAAACCATTTACACAATACTTGATTACTATTTTTGTGATGATTGCTTTGGATTATGTGAGCCAAGAGAGAAAAGTCTTTCTCATTCTATAATTTTCATTCTCTCTCTTGTGTTCTTGAGCTCTCATCTTCTTCCTCTTGCTCTCCCTCTCTTTAGTCTATGGTTCACTTGTCTCATGTGTTGAGAACCAAGAACCATAGAGAAAATCCCTACACACTCTTCTCTACTCACTCTAGTTCATAAGGTTTAGCAAACCAAGTGAACTAGTTTTCTTCAAAGACCGAAGAAGAAGCCAAAGGTAGAAGCTTTTAGATGGATCGATCTTCGGCGCAAGGAGACGACGGGGTGAAGCCGATCCGGACAACCATCGAGGCTTGAAGACGAAGGAGTTCAAGAAAGAAAGGTATAACCCCCTAACCGAGTAGTTAACAACTCCTAGTTAGGTTGTTAGTTAGATGTTTAACAAAGATCCGGTTTTGAGTCAATGTTACCACCTCTAGAAAATTGTTTTTCACCAAATTCCGCATGCCCGAAAGTAACGGGAGAGGTAGCATGGACTTACAGTGGTATCAGAGCCTAGTTAAACTCTATCTAACATGTTAGCATAGTAGCTAGAAATTCGATCGGAGAAAAAGTCCCGAAATAAACCCGAAAATTCAAAGTTGCTGTCGACTTTTAAATTTCTGTAAAATTGATAAATTTCATCTTAAAAATCGGCTCAGGGTTTTTATTAAACACCCACAAAATTTGGTCCCACGAACCGGTCAAAGCGCCGCGGAAACGCGGTGGGAGCACGCTCCCGCCGCGGTTCCGCGGCCGAGTTGACTCGGCCGAGGTCCAAATTTTGTGCAGTGTAATTCTGGGGTTGTTTTAGGATTTTTGGAATTTGTATTTTCTGCCCAGATTTTCCAGAACGAAAATTTTGTGTTTGGGGCCTGAAAATCCGTATTTTTGATCGAACTTCTAAAAGACTTAAGCTGACGGGTTTTTCTGTGATGTGATATTTGTATTGAACGTCTACTAATCGCTATATGTCGATTAGTGGGGGTTATACAAATCTGTGATCTGTAATGTTATTGGAATATGTATATGAATTCATTGGATTGTCGCGGGTGAATAGCCGGGAGGTTGTGAGACGAGAATTTTCTTTTCTTTCAATTCATGTAAATTTTGTAAATTGATGTAATAATTATTTGTATGGCCGCACAACCGGGTCGGGGTTGTAGCCGTTATTGTATAATTTCTTTTTACTGTTTTTGCTTCTAGGATATACCTATGGAGGGAGGTGCACAAACTACCGGGTATGCCGAAGTGCCGAGTTGCCTACTCACGGAGATGAGGGAGGTTGCTTCGCTTCGGGTACTTGGCGGGTAGTTTGCCGCACCCATAGGGGTCTTGGGTGGGGTATTGGCTATTCACCGCGACCGTGTAATCTGCTTTTCGTTACAGGCTCATACGAATTGCGGGTTCCTAATATATCCAATGTGTTCATCTGTGATCTGAAATGGCTATCATTGAAATATATCTATATATGATATTATTTAGGCGTTGCTTATGTTTTACAGCCGCGCTAGCCCAGCCCCCGCTCTGTCGTTAGTTAAGTAACCTAACGGGTAATGACGGGGCCCCGTGGCGAATGCGAATGGCATAAGCGTACGTCATATTTTGGTTGTTTTCTGCAATGGTAGGATTAAATGATGGGACGCATTAAAAGAACTAGTGCAAGTATATCACGCATTAAAAGAACTAATGCAAGAAAATAAACCAAGTTAAAATCGTTGGAACACTTTCGGAAAACCACTCGGTTCTTTTCAAAACTAATTTTTAAATGCGGAGCTTGAGCCACTCCTTTTAAAAGCTATCTCGTTCCATCGATTATATCAAGTTCACTACGTTCACGGTTTTGCCAAAACCATTCGTAGCCCTCCGTCGTTTCACATGAATAGTCAATAGTATTCAAGCTGTGTATGATGGCCAAAGTCAAGGCATAGTGATTGGTAGTTATTGGGTATTCATGTGTAGCATAGATAGATGCGTTGGTTTGGGACAATCGTACTGCCATTTTGGCCAAAGTCAAGGGTAGGTACGGATGGATCCAAATTAACCTGGAGAATGAAGGGTAGAACTTGACATGTGACTTTTGATATTTTGGCCAAAGTCAAGGTCATAAGAGCATGGGGCAAAAATCCACATCGGGAGTTTCAAAAGAACTGAAACTTGCTAGTGTTGCATACCATTTGGAGTGTGATGATTCTGGTAGGATTCCTTCAGTTTCGTCACGCGATGATATTTGGATCCCGATCCTACTTTGAGTATATGCTACTCCTCGGGAAATTTCTCACTTAACGATCAATGCTATAAACCAAGTAGGTGTCTAGAAAGGTGTTAGCGGGGCTACGGTCCCAGGGAAAAGAGGTTATTTAATTAAGGAACTTCGCGAAAGCGTTGGAAAACCTCCCTCGAAGTACCGACACTGGCCTGGCTGAACGGTTAAGCAAGTATTGTACGGTGAGATTGATCCTGACTAATTCTTCCTTTTTGGTTTGAGGAGGGATTCGAGAAACAGTGGGAGCCATCCTGTTTAGACAAACTAAAAACCATTCTAAACTTGCAAGAGCATCATGCTGAGTGTTTCTTCTCTCTCCTAATTGCAGCGACCAATCGACATGATTGGACTTAAGTTACTTCTAGATAAAAACATACTGACAGGGCCAAACTACAAAGATTGGCGCAGGAATGTCAAGATGGCAATCACTTACGACAAGCTGGGGTATCTTCTTACCACCAAAGCTCCCCCTGTCCCAGGTCCCAAAACCAGCGCCGCGGATAAGGAAATCCGTAAGACCTGGGAACTAGATTGCGCGAAGGCCAAGTGCCTCGTGCTTGCCTCTATGGACAACGAACATCAGAGGAGGCACGAGAATATGGACCTCGAATCCATATTTCTCCATACAAAAGAACTGTATGGAGAGCAGTCTCGTATCGTAAGATACGAAGTGTCGAAGAAGTTATTTTCGGCAAGGTTGGCCGTCGGATCATCGGTAGCAGAACACATGCTTAAGATGATTGGCTATATAGAAGAGCTCGCGGACCTTGGGACAACGTTGGAGAATGAGCTCTATACGGACTTGATTCTCCATTCCCTTCCTTCCACTTACGCCCAGTTTATCCTGAACTTCAACTTACAAGAAAAGGAAGTTGAACATTCAGAACTCCTCAACATGCTGAGGAGCGCAGAGGGCACCCTACAGAAAGGTAGGGAAACATCCACTTTGTTTGTAGGATGATCTTCCTTTTCTAGGTCCAAGGCGAAAGCCAAGGGAAAGAAGAAGAAAGCCCCCGCCAAACCAAGGGGCGGTGTTAGTAAAGTGGATACGAAGGGAAAGGCAAAAGCAACAAAGAAAGTGGGAAAGCTTGTGGATAAGGAAGAATGCTTCTATTGTCATAAGAAGGGACACTGGAAAAATGATTGCAGGGCTTGGAAGGCCAGAACACAGGATCTGAAGCAGGTTGCGGCTTCAGCTTCATGTGTGTATGTTATTGAAAGCCGTCTTTCAATAAACTCTACTTCCTGGGTATTGGATTCCGGATCAGGATCTCATATCTGTAATTCTTTGCAGGCGTTGAGAAATCGTAGGGTTTTGAAGGCAGGTGACTTGACCCTCAAAGTTGCAAACGGAGCTAGCATGGATGCTAAGGCCTTGGGGGACTATCACCTGGGGTTGTCAGATGGACACGTTTTGGTTTTGCGTAATTGCTATTTTGTACCCAACGCAACTTGTAATATCATTTCTGTATCTTTGACTTCTAAAGAAGGTTATGAATTTGCGTTTATAAGTAATGTTGTAAACATTCACCTTAATCAAGTTCTGATTGGGTCAGGTACATTAAGCAATGGTATATACGTATTAAACCATCCGCAGATTTTCAATGTCCAGAATACACACAAAAGAAAGTCTCCGGAAATCAATCAGACTTTCTTATGGCATTGTAGACTGGGTCACATCAATGAGAGAAGGTTGACGAAGTTACATACAAAAGGATATTTGAATCCGTTCGAATATCAATCGTATGCCACTTGTCAATCCTGTCTCAAAGGAAAGATGACAAAGACTCCGTTCACTGGACACGGAGTAAGAGCGAGCGAGCTCTTGGAACTCGTACACAGCGACGTGTGCGGTCCAATGTCTACACATGCGCGAAGCGGTTATTCTTACTTCATTACTTTTACGGATGACTTTTCAAGGTACGGTTATGTCTTTTTAATGAAACATAAGTTCGAAGCCTTTGGAAAATTCTAGGAATATAAGAATGAAGTAGAAAAACAAACCGGCAAAAGTATCATGATTCTAAGATCAGATCGAGGTGGAGAATACTTAAGTGCCGAGTTCCTTGACTATTTAAAAGAGAACGGAATTCTCTCTCAGCTTACTCCTCCATACACTCCGCAACATAACGGTGTATCGGAGAGACGAAACCGAACCCTATTAGATATGGTACGGTCCATGATGAGTAACGCTGAGTTACCGCGATCATTCTGGGGGTATGCGCTAGAATCAGCTGCAAAACTTTTGAACAGAGTTCCCCCTAAGACTGTGCCTACTACACCATATGAGATGTGGTGTAGGAAGAGACCCTATCTTAATCACATTAAGACATGGGGAAGTCCAGCTTTTGTCAAAAAGCAGCATGCGGACAAGCCCGAGGCACGCTCAGTACAGTGCAAGTTCGTGTGATATCCAAAGAACTCCAAGGGATATTCCTTCTATTGCGAAGAGGAACAAAAGGTTTTTGTTTCTCGTCATGCCCATTTTCTAGAACACCAGTTCATAGAAAAGGAAATTAGTGGGAGCGCAGTAGAACTGGAAGAAATTCCAGAACCACGAGCTATTACTTAAAGCTTAGTGGAACCAGAGGGTTCAAAAGAACAGGACATTCCTACGCCACTCCGCAGGAGTAGTAGGCAGTCTCATCCGCCCGAGAGATACTACGGTTTTCTCATAGACGGGGATAGAGAGGATTGCATCATAGATTATGATGAGCCTACTAGCTTCCAGCAGGCCGTTCAGAGCGTTGACTCGGTAAAATGGCTGGATGCAATGCGGACCGAAATGGAGTCCATATACACCAACAAAGTATGGACGTTGGACATTGCTCCAGACGGGGTAAAACCCGTAGGATGCAAGTGGATCTTCAAAAGGAAGATTGGTGTAGATGGACAGGTTGAGACCTATAAAGCTAGACTTGTTGCAAAGGGTTTCCGTCAAAGACCTGGCTTGGATTATGACGAAACCTTTTCTCCAGTGGCTATGCTGAAATCCATTCGGATCCTTCTTGCCATTGCTGCCTTCCACGATTATGAGATCTGGCAAATGGACGTAAAGACCGCTATTCTAAATGGAAATTTAGAGGAGTGTGTCTATATGGACCAACCAGAGGGTTTCATTCAGAGTGGGAGCAGCGGAAAGGTGTGCAAGTTGCTTAAGTCCATCTATGGACTAAAGCAGGCATCGCGGAGTTGGAACATCTGTTTTGATGAGACGGTCAAGGAATTTGGCTTTATCAAAAATTCAGATGAACCATGCATCTATAGTAGATTTGTAGCGAGAACTGTAGTATTCCTCGTTTTATACGTGGATGACATTCCCTTAATAGGAAATGACATTCCTATGCTACAATCTGTCAAAGGGTTCTTGTCACACAGGTTCTCCATGAAAGACCTGGGTGATGCCTCATACATCCTGGGGATCCGGATCCATCGTGATCGATCCAAGAGGATATTAGGACTTTCACAGTCCAGGTACATCGACACCATACTGAAAAGATTCAGTATGGAAGATTCCAAGTGCGGTAACCTACCGGCTTGTCACGGGATCACCCTTTCTAAAGAGATGTCTCCCTAGACTGATTTGGAGAGGGATCGCATGTCTATTATACCCTACGCTTCTGCGGTAGGCTCTATAATGTATGCGATGTTGTGTACCAGATCGGATGTAGCTTATGCACTGAGTGTGGTAAGCCGGTATCAGTCAAACCCTGGGGAGAAACACTGGATAGCGGTAAAGAACATTCTCAAGTGCCTGAGAAGGACTAAGGAGATGTTCTTGGTTTATGGCGTAAAAGACCTCCAGATCGAGGCCTTTGCTGACTCCAGCTTCCAGAGTGACAAGGATGATTCCAAGTCCATGTCGGGTTTTGTCTTTACCCTCAATGGAGGGGCAGTGTGTTGGAAGAGTTCCAAACAGGAAACCGTTGCAGACTCGACGATGGAAGCGGAATACATCGCTGCATCTGATGCCGCAAAAGAAGCTGTCTGGATGAGGACGTTCTTGAAAGAACTTCAGGTGGTTCCGTCCATTGTTGATCCAATACCTCTGTATTGCGACAACAACGGGGCTATAGCTTTAGCGAAGGAACCCTGGTCCCATCAGAGATCCAGACACATCTTGAGGTGCTATCACCTGATCAGGGAGATCGTGGATCGCCAGGAGATCGAGGTTCGGAGGGTCGCTTCAGAAGATAACACTGCAGATCCATTCACCAAGGCCTTGTCCCAGACTCAGTTCGAGTGGCTGATCGAGATGATAGGTCTTCGATACGCCAGTACATGGCCTAAGTGCAAGTGGGAGATTGTTAGTGTATATTCCCTAGAGGCCATTACTGTATCATACTAGTTTGTATATTACTTAATGGAAGCTTGGGATATTCACCTTGTATATACAATCTTGCTCAAAATAGTAGTATGCTACTTTGTTTGTTTCTACTTCAATGTGTACATGTGTTTATTTTAGTATATCGCCTATGCACATTAGTGGAGCCCTTAGGATCTTTGCTTGATTACCAGCGTTGTGATGGCAGTCACACTAGTGGGGGCTGGGTAATCTATAAGCACATCCTTATGCAGGTCCCTAGTCGCAGGACTATCGAGACAGGGCATCGATACTCCGGAGTAGACTAGCGCATGCGCATCTCATCCCAGAGTGGGAGATGGTCTGTCCCACAGCCATCAGTACGTCGTACTGGAGATAGTATGCGGGTGCTCGTTGGGTTACGAGTACACTGGACATGACTCGTCGGGAACTGACCGGTTGGTATTATACCTATCGTCAGTTATCAGTTCCCAGGTGACATGAGTACAGCTTAGTCCGCTGACTTGACACTATCACTTCGCCTCGAGTGTGTTCCCACTGTACTTTGATTACTACCCTACCACGGCTAAAAGGAGTCGTGCAAACAGGTAGTAGTTGGGTGCAGTCCCGAAGCACTTGGAGGCAGTGACGGTTAGACAGGATTCGTCTCTCCCGGTATTGGGGGTTGACATCGCGCTGTGTCTAGGAGAGCCATTACACGAGTAGTCCCTGGCCAGGGCAAGCGAGATATACTGGTAGGCTTCCAGTGTTATCTCAGGGTGTATTGGGCTTCACTCCGACACGACTTGTACCGCTATTAGGGGACTGACGTTTACCGCCCCCTTAGGCCCGCCATACGATGTATCAGACGAACAGACCGGACTGTACGGAGACTGTCACATTCAGGCTCAGTAGGAGTTCAGATGGGTTTCACCTCGTCAGTCTTCTTGTCGGCATCTACCTGGGGACCGTTACGTACAGCTAGTGCTGCTTGCGGTCTGTGGTTAAACTCACTGCCAGCGTAGTGTCGAGTCTTTAGAGTCCCACACAGAAAGCTATTCTCCTTTAGGCAAAAGAGTAGAGGTCGCATGGTTTTGTGACAGGGTTCAGTCACATCCGTGCACTTGTGGACGTATAGTGTCCGGACAGTTTACACTAGCGGGCTTTGGTTTAAGCCAGATCCTAGTGTACGTATTGGGATTGGTTTTATCCAGTATGTATTCGTGTTCCTCGGAACGCGGATGCGGGTGTGTATGCACAGTTGGCGGAGAGACAGAGGCAGAGGATTCTCATTAGGGTTGTTGACCGTTGACTGTTGACTATTGACTTTTTGCTCAACCTTAATGAGAATATGATATATGATTAACAATAATATTAATTAAGTATTGTGGTGACATGGTTGTTGAGGGGTTGACTTTGTTGACTTGTTGACATTGTTGACCGGTTGACTAGGTTGGACTAGTTGACCATCATGATGACAATGGCTATCATTTCATGGTAAAGACTTTTCACTTTCTTGTTCTCTTGTGCAATATGAGTGCATGAAATGATATAGCCATTTTGACTTAAACCATTTACACAATACTTGATTACTATTTTTGTGATGATGGCTTTGGATTATGTGAGCCAAGAGAGAAAAGTCTTTCTCATTCTATCATTTTCATTCTCTCTCTTGTGTTCTTGAGCTCTCATCTTCTTCCTCTTGCTCTCCCTCTCTTTAGTCTATGGTTCACTTGTCTCATGTGTTGAGAACCAAGAACCATAGAGAAAATCCCTGCACACTCTTCTCTACTCACTCTAGTTCATAAGGTTTAGCAAACCAAGTGAATTAGTTTTCTTCAAAGACCGAAGAAGAAGCCAAAGGTAGAAGCTTTCAGGTGGATCAATCTTCGGCGCAAGGAGACGACGGGGTGAAGCCGATCCGGACAACCATCGAGGCTTGAAGACGAAGGAGTTCAAGAAAGAAAGGTATAACCCCCTAACCAAGTAGTTAACAACTCCTAGTTAGGTTGTTAGTTAGATGTTTAACAAAGATCCGGTTTTGAGTCCATGTTACCACCTCTAGAAAATTGTTTTTCACCAAATTCCGCATGCCCGAAAGTACCGGGAGAGGTTGCATGGACTTACAGTATGTATGCCCTAGAGGCCAGTATTGTACAGATGATGTATATTATGTTGGATGCTTGGACATATATAGAGATGACTTTCTTGCTCGATATGATAGTATGCTATCTGGTTGCTCTTTATCTTAACATGTATACTTGTCTCTTTATACTATCTTATAGTTACATGTTGGTAAAGCCCTTAGGATGAGTACTTGACTACCTTGACTATGATACGGATCATACTACTGGGGACATGGTAGTCCATAAGTACATCCTTCAAGGTCCCTAGTCGTGGGTATATCGAGACGGGGCATCGATGTACCAGTGTAGACTAGCGTATACGCTTCTCGACCCATGAGATGGGCGATGGATGATCCCATATCCATTGGTGTTTGACATCAGAGATCGTATACGGGTGCTCAGTGGAGACTGGGAACACTGGACGGACTCGCCGAGAACTCCCACATGGTATTATACCTCACGTCAGATGACAGTTCACTGGTGACACTTGTGCAGGTTAGTCTGTAGACCCGAGATCGTCATAGAGTTTTGTGTGATTCCCATTGTGCTTTGATTTCCACCTTACCACGTCCATGAGGGCGTGCAAAACGGTGGATTTTGGGTACAGTCCCGAGTCACATGGAGGCAATGAGCGATAGGAGGGGTTTCGTCTTTCCCGGTATTGGGGGTTGATGTTGCGCTGTGCTTGATTGGCCGTAACAGGGAAGTCCCTGGCCAGGGCTGTTTTAGAGATTTACTGGTAAGTGTTACCAGTAGTTTCTCGACCCGTTATGGGCCTCACATCGGCACGACTTATCGGTTATTGGGGTCTGACGTTTACAAACCTTAGGCTCGATATGCAGCATATCTGACGAAGAGACCGGACTGCACAGTAGTGTTGTCGGTTGGCTCGACAGGAGTTGTAGTAGGTTGGCTTGTTTTCTTCTGATCGCTCAATACCCGGGTGGCCGTTACGTTTAGCTGATCGCTTGCGGCTATGGGGTGCTTGATATGATCATCACCCAATGCCGGCGTATTGACGAGTCTTAGAGTCCCACAAAGGAGTTACCTAGTCCAGGCGAAACGTTGTGGTGCGCGTATGCGATATGCGCATGGACCCGGTTAAAATGCGCGTATGAGATACTGTATATTAATCGGGCGGCTTGCTTTTGGTTGGGTCGTATGTGATATGGCCGGATTGATAAATCAAGTGTTGATTTATCATTTAACCATTAGATTCTCACTAGAAATCCATTCTTGTATTTTTGGATGTATGCATGCATGTATGCATTACTTCTTGATTCATGCACATATGGATGTGCATGCACACATACATACATACATCATCCTTCATGATTGTATATACATAGAAAATGGTGGCAACATAAGACTCACACCATGGTTTTATATATGGATTATTATTACTTTTGTATTTGTTTTAAAAACAAAAGAAAATATAAAGATTAACACATCGTTTCTACACTCTTCTTCAACTAACCATGCTCACCTACTTATTAACCATGGGTTAATCTTTCTTTTGTGTTTTAAACTCAAATACAATAATATCTTTATCATTTAACCATGGTTTGAGATGAGAAGTGGAAATATATATATATATATATATATATATATATTCTATTTTTTGATGAGAGATTATCTTTTCTCTTGTTCTAAAAAGGCCATCATCTTCTTCCTCCTTCTTCTTTTGCTCCCTAGATTACTCTAGTGAGCAAATTACTCACCGAGTTAGGATTTTGAAGTAAGAAAAGCCACCACAACATCATTCTACACAAGTCTTGCCCACTTGTTTAGAGTGTTAGCTTCATTTCTTTCTCTTGATCAAGTGAAGTTGAAAGCTTGGACAAAGGAGCTTCGGGTGGATCGTCGTGGACATTAGAAGACCTCAAGCGAACCCTTTTCCAACCCTCAAGTGGCCAAGGAGTCTAGCGTAGGGAGCTACAAAGGTTGTACTCTCAAAACCCTAGCCTTTGTTACTTGTAATGATGTGTAGTTTTAGAAACCCTAATTTTCTAGTGATGATTCTTTGTATGTTCACTTAGCACCTTAAAAATTTGAATTTGGCACATGAGATGCTTCCAAACCCTTCATGAGGTGCTAGGTTAACCTAACACCAACAACTGCTTAGTTGCTGGATTCAGTCCCTCATATAAGGTTTGGCAAAGTTGTCATCTCTCAATACCGTGATGAGGACACTGAACAAGAAGGTCGTTGTATCGGTCAAAGCACTTCTAAAAAGGTTCGGAAGGAAGGTAGGAAAATTGGTTAATTTCGTTTTGAATCCTCGCGGTCTTATGATTTAGGTAGAATTTCTTAAGAAACGCTTTCACAAACTCGTCCCAACTGGTTATTGAGTGGGATGCAGTGCTATACAACCACTTTGCTGCAAGATCGCACAATGTGAAAGGAATAACTCATTGCCGTATAGCATCGTCAGACAGTTGGGTCGTCTTCATCATGGCACAAACGTTCTGGAATTTATTGATGAAGATGTAGGCATCTTCGGATTCAAGCCCATGAAATTTGGGCAACATGTTGATGCAGTAGGGCTTAATTTCAATATTATCCCCATTGGCCGGTGGAAGTGAAAGACAGGTAGGGAGTTCAGCGCTGGTAGGATAGAATCGATCTTGGAGCGCAATTCGCTGTGGCGCATTAACAAGAGGTGGTTGTAGGTTATTCGCACCTAATGGAGCTAGAATAATTCCCGGGGGAGTTAAAGTGATGTTAGGAGGAAATCCCGACATCTCGGAAGAAGTGTCTGGTGAAAGTGAAGGTGAAGAAGTATGGACAGAATTACAGTCAACGTCGGAGTTAACCGACAAGGGTAAAGGTGAAAGAGGCGTGGAAGGAGTTTCGACTGCGGTGTCGATCACGTAGTCCATAGAGACCAACGAAACAAGGACTAAATGGGCACTAGGGTCCTTAGTCTAAGCGGACATACACTAAACGAATTTTTTGTAGTCAAAGGGTAAAATGTGAGGGTTAGAAAGCGTAAATGGAGTAAAATTGGGTGAAGGTGGTAAAAGTGGCGAACTTGTGTTTATATGAATGCGAAAATGAAATGACAGTTCAACAAACACAATCACAAATGCACAGTCACAAATTCATAATCAACACCTAGACTAGGATCCTGTAAGTCCACTAGACCTGCTCCTAACTGTTCCAAAGTGACAAATTGTGAGATAACCTTCAAATTGCCTCTTCACAGCCAGTTGTGCCCAGGTAAGAACAAGTGAGGTAAGGAGGATTCCGCTCCCGAATCGCCGCGAGACGGGCCTTTTAAAGTTACCTCCTCACTTGTCTAGCCTAAGCACCACAAAAGTCATGTTTAGATAAACGACCGAATGCCCACAATCTTCCTTTATCTTATTGAGCGCGACAAGTCCTTAGTCCGCCGAGTCTAGATATTTTTATTAAACTTGAGGTGACACTTATGCAATTCGTGATTTCTAGGGTCTTAGGAAGGGTGATAAAATCCTCACCCAATCTGGATTGGTGTTATAAACCCTTTAGTCCGTATTAAATGATGCAATGCGCAAATCAACAAAGTTTTGTTTTCAAACAATCAATTTGTGTTTTACTTTAAATGTGGCGCTGCAACAAATACGGTTAGTTTTTCTTTGGCTTTTTGCGGCGATGTTGATAAGAATCCTGCAAAGACAAGAATATTGGAGTGTCGGGTTTGAGAAGAGGAAGTTTAGAAAAATACGTACCAAAAGGTGTTGAGTTTAAGAAACTCGTGTTGATATTGTCTTCGAGTGGTTGAATGGTTTTCTTGTGCGTGTCCAACTACCCGGATCTTTGGCACTAAGTGTTCAATCTCCTTATACTTGAAAACGCCCCTTGTTCCGCACGATTGCTGCTCTTCAATCCGTCAAATCTGCAAATGTCGGGAAAATACGGATATTTGAGCTAGAAAGCGATTGTAACGTTTTAGAAAATCGTTATGCGAATTTTTCCATTTTTGGATAAAATGGTCGGTGTTTTCCGTTTTAACCCGATTGTGATCAAACTTCTGTATAGACTTGACGGCACCTAGTTTAGCTAGAATGAAGCTAGTGCGTGGGCTTTGGGGGTCAATTGGAAGTTTTGGTTCACATAGAATTTTTCCCTAATTAAAATATTATTTTAATGCTTTATTTGTGCACTTTATTAATGGTAATTACATTTTTACTTGGGTTAATTATTACTAAGTGAGGCTATGCTAAGTTAATCACTAGATTAAGCTTTAATCCTATCCATCCAAAATATCTAGATATTTGTGTGATTTAAAGAAAATTTTAATTTGAAAATGAAAGAGATAGGAGGTGGCATTTGCATTAATTAGCATTTAATGTTGTTTTTAGCTAGTTTGTTCCACACAAATTCCTTAGCCTTCACCATTTTCCTCCATGGCCGGCCACTTCTCCTTGGCTGCCCTAATTTTCCCCCTCCATTTTCATCTCATTTTGCTTCATAAAAATCATAAAAAATTCTAAATAATTCTCCCAAACTCTTTTATAAAAAAAACCCTTTATTCTTCTTAACAAATCAAGCTTGGATCTTCATCAAGTTAAGATTTTTGGAGGCTAACTTTGGTTTTCTAGTTGCTAATTTTGTTGAGGTATAAAACCCTAACCCTAATCATTAATTGCTGTTAAATCCTTATTTAGCTTATTAGATGTTTAATTTACGCTTTTAATTTCATATTTAGAATTTCTAGTAAGGATTTCTGTAATCAAATTAGAGTTTCGATTAGTGAAACGGTTAGTTGATAATTTTAGACAGATGAAAACTAAACCAAGTTGCTAGTTTGTTAATTGATATTTAAGCTAATTAGCAAACTGAACATTTACTAATCCTATTTAAGTGTGATTAAAATTATAGTAAAGGTTTGTATGGTTTAATCATGCTATATTGTGATGTTTGTAAATTCTAGTTTTGGTAAAACTTATAGTTTTGTGTTGAAATGATATAAGTTGCTTACTAGATTTCCGGATAATTTAGGCGTGGGTTTCTTTCGACGTTGCGATGTTATTATATTGTTTCCACGCTATATCTTGTGTTGTGAATGCACGATCTGTGCGATCAGGGTCTAGGCTTGGTGGTTGTTTCGCTTTGCGTTCCTAGATAGGGTCGTGCCGATGTCGTTCGTGTCTTTGTGTATCTTTTGCTCTTGAGTTGGTTTCGTAGTGTCGCTACGCGCGTTAGCCACTTGACGAACACTTAAGAGTATGTTTGGTGTAGTGCGTCGGTCAAACGTAGTTGGTACATGTTATTGGTCGATTGCTAATATATAATTGTTATATTGTTATTTGCTTTCAGGATCGCAGGCGGGGACTTCGGACGCTGCGAACAGGGGAAAGCGAGTAGTTGGCTTTACTTAGCCAGGATTGTTGTGAGTAGATTTAAGATCTACAGGGGAATCGCCCGCATGGCGTTATGCGTCTGGGCTAGATTAAATGATATGGCTATTAGTTAGATTTATACATATATTGATTGTGCATGTGTACCTTTGTTGTATATCTCATTTCCTATTGTGCATGGACTTAGTATTAATGAGACAAAACACCATTATTGACGGTTCATATTTCACGAGCACTAATTTTATGCTACACACATACCGTCGATAATTGCTATGACACGCACAACACCTATACATATGTGATATTGTATTGTTTAGGGACATTGAGACATGATCCTTATTTCCTTTTGTGCATATGACATATAGCATACCTGTATACCTACATGCTTAGACATATGCCTTGACATGCTTGCATCCTAGTTACCTATATACCTATATGGTATTGCACCATTAGTGATAGGTATATTCACATATGAGACATAGCTGCATGTACATCTTGCATACATACTTGTATATATACCTGGAGGGTATTACATCATTATTGATGGGTAGATACACATATCTTGCTAAGCCAACATGGCTACGTATACCTGGCTATATCTACATATTAAACTTATTTTATGTTGTATGGACTTGGAGAAATTAGAAACCGCATGATATATAATAACTTGTTGCAGTTAGATAGCGGTTGTTCCTTCATATGCTCACAATAATGTTTTATGTTGCATATGTTATATTCATGGATTTCGCATTAAGATATGGATTTCACATGATGTTTTCTGGATTTGAGGACCGTGGTGGTTTCATGAAATTATGCAAGTATTCTTATTCTTTACATGATATTTGGATGCATCCACTCAGAGATTTGTTTTAAACCGATACGGGATCGAGAGTGTCAATGTTTGGGCACTTAAGATTCTGAGGACGTATATACCGATACGTGGAACATAAGTGTCGAGGTGAGACACTTAGGTTTCGAAGAACATATAGATATCAGAAAACCGATACGTGGATCACCGGTGTCGATACCGGACACTTTCGATTCGAGGAACGTATGAATATGAGAAAGACCGATACGTGGATCACGGGTGTCGATACCAGACACTTACGATTCGAGGAACGTATGGATATGAGTATTTACGTATCGATGCTAGAAACTTGTTTTCATGATGTTTTTACTCCTAAGTATATATAAAAGTGGAATGGGACGGTGTTATATATGCATATATATATATATATATATTAGTGGAATGGGACGCTAATATATATGTATACATATCTAATTTATATACATCATAATAATAATCTTGCAAATATACTTATTCATTACATGAGATTTACTTGATATTGGACACTAAGGATATATGAGACATACATGATATGAGGGCCAATTTGGGGGCTGATTTGTGGAAATTTGGGATTTAGATTGTCTTGATGGACTTTGGTCCTATCACGAGGTCAGGATTCCGTGAGGATTACATGTTTTATCCCATACTCCGCATTTATTTTATATGTATTGTTCATGTTTTAGTAGTACCTGATAGAGTACCTTACATGACTGTTGCATACATATTGTCATTTATTGTTCATGTATTAGTAGTACCTAATAGAGTACCTTACATGACTGTTGCATACATATTGCCATTTATTGTTCATGTATTAGTAGTACCTGATAGAGTACTTTACATGACTGTTGCATACATATTGCCATTTATTGCTTCATGTATTAGTAGGACCTGATAGAGTACCTTTCATATTGTTGCACATATATTGGCATTTATTGTTATCAGCTTGCATGTATTAGATTCGTGCTGTACGTGCATACTTGTGATTACCTGCATATGTTATTTACTATTCACGAGTTGGGAACTCACCCCCGTTGTTCCACAGGGTTGCAGGTTGTTCCTCAGAGTAGTCATGGTAGGGCTTCCACCTATCTTATCATCTTTTGCGGTGGATACTGCTTCGGCTGACTGCGTGCAGTTTTGCTATAGGTGGGTTTTGCCATTATCCGATGTTGCTTATTGTATATTCGTTATATCTTGTACTCTCCATCTACCACTTTCATGTATGACTTAGAGACTTGATGTGAGGACGATATTGTATGTTATTTTGTGACTTGGATGTCTTTTATGCAGTTTTTATTTATATCGTCTTTTATTTCTTTGCTACGGCGTCGTTTATCTGTTTTGGTGGTTGTTTCCACCTTTGGGCGCGGATTTTGCTCCCGTTTGGGATGCTTTACTTATATTTATGTTGTACCCATTTTTGGGGTTAGTTGTTACAAAGGATGTGCTGCCAAAATTTTTAAGAAACTAAATTGGATTTTAAAGAATTTGTACTCGAGATTTTCAAAAGTTTTAACAATGTTCTTATCACTTACTACTTTTGATGGTTTAGATTGCTGGGTTTTTGGCTTACATAAATTGCGTTACGCCTGTAGACGTTGCGTAGTTTAAGGGCCGTCACGTGGCAATTTCGGCTCGTGACAAAGTTGGTATCAGAGCGCTAGGTTTTACTTTTCGAAGTGTAAAATGACCTTGGTATGATGGAGTAGGTAGCTTAAGCAGAGTAACGTAGTGTGTGTATATCCGCGGCATACTCACGACACGGTACTCCGCCTAAAGTGACCTAAGTGCTAATTGCTTGAAATTCATTCCTTGATGATACATATCCTTGTGATTCGATTTCCGTGTTCATATCGAATTCTATTTCCATTTATAGTCTTTGCTGCCGATGACTATGAGGACTCAGAGAGGTGCAGCGAGGGCCGAGATCAGAGTTGACTCTTGTGGGACGAGGACTGACCAGGATGGCACGCTCGTTGCACAGGAGCAGATGGATCCGCCTTCGATAGATCGTATCGTTAGGCTTGAGGCAGAGATGCTGGACTTGCGCCAGACGATGAGGTCTTTGGTTGAGGCCAGTCGAGCACAGCGAGAGGAGGTTGCCACCCCTGTTACCCAGTTATTCCTTGCGATCAGCACACAGCATTGTGTTACTTACACAGCACCAGTGGACGCAGCCTTATTTAACGAGGAGCGTCTTTCCGAGACTTCGGGAGTTCGAGGACAGAAGAGGGCTCATACAGGTTTATCGGCCCAGAGACAGAGATTCAGTCGCCGTGACAGGTTTCGTGCACGTCGCGGGAGTAGCAGAGGCTTGGGACGAGGAGAGACGCGTTAGCTAGATCAGCCTTTTTTTTTGTTAATTTCTGTCAGCGATTCTTTTGTTGCGCGATACGTGTTTCGGTCGTGTGGCAATCGGATAGGAGATAGAGATTCGTTCGTCATTTTGATCCTTCTAGAGATGCTGGATTTGACGTTCTGCTGGGCACGGACTGGGTAGCTGCGTGCTATGCGTCCGTGGACTGCCGCGAGAAAACAGTCAGGATTTGTTTTCCCGGTGAGTCAGTTCTTGTTGTGCAGGGGGACAGTGGTGCTGCCTTCACAGCTTGAATTCAGCCTTTCTCGCTAGTCGGCTTTTGAGGAGAGGATGTCGAGGATTCTTGGCTTTCATTCGGGATGCTGGAGCAGCAGTGGGTTTGTTGGACCGGCTTTCCATCATGCGAGAGTTTTCCGACGTTGTTCCAGATGAGCCAGCGGAGCTTAGGGAGCTTAAGTATCGGCTGCAGAGTTGTTTGTTAGGGGACTTATACGTCTAAGTGTTTCGGTTTAGGGAGCTCCTATTCTGTTCGTCAAGAAGAGGACGGCAGTTGAGGTTGTGTATTGATTGTTCGTCAATTGAACCGAGTTACAGTACGGATAGGTATCCTTTATCTCGCATTGACGATTGTTCGATCAGCTCCAGGGTGCGAGATATTTTTCTAGGTTTGCTTTGAGATCGGGTCATCATTGGTTGCGGGATCGGAGTGGTGACATTTCGAAGACTGCTTTTGTGCGTGCTACGGGCAGTATGTGTTTTGGTGGTGTCGTTGGACTCACCAATGCCCTAGCAGCATTCGTGGATGTGATGAACCAGATTTCCTCAGGCCGTTCCTCGACCAGTTGATTGTTGTGTTATTGATGACATTCTGGTCTTTTCCAAGAGTCATGAGGAACATGAGCAGCACTTGAGGATTTGCTTTGCAGACATTGGGAGAGCACCAGCTGTTTGCTAAATTCTCGGAGTGTTCCTTCTGGCTTGATTTTATTGAACTCCTAGGTCTTGTAGTTATGGGAGACGGTATTCGTATCGACCCGAGGAAGATCGAGGCCGTACGGCTTTGGCCCAGACTTGTAGCAGGGACGAAGGTCCGCAGCTTTTGGGCTTAGCAGGTTTTTACCGCCGTTTCGTGCAGGATTGTTTGTGTATCGCTGCACCGTTGACTAGACTGACCGAGAAGGAGGTTCCTTTTCCTGGACTGAGGCATGCGTGTGGATTATCAGCAGTTGATGACTCGGTTGACAACTGCACCAGTTCTTTCTTTGCTTTTTTGATCGGGTGACTTTGTTGTTTAACTGTGATGTTTCACGAGTGGGGCTCGATTTTGCGTTAATGAGACATTTTAGAGTTATCGCTTTTGCTTCCCGACGGTTGGAGGAAGTACGAGCAGGATATCCCACTCATGATCTGGAGATGGCCACGGTGGTCGTGCGTTGAGGATTTGTGACACTACTCATGTGGAGAGTCGTGTCAGATTTTCACGGACCACCAGAGCTTAATGTACATCTTCCTACAACGGGTTTTGATTGTTGAGACAGCGCCGTTGGATGGAGCTTATGAAGGTTTGTGATTGTGAGATCCTTCATTTCCCGTGGCAAGGCGATTATAGTAGTTAATGCTTGAGTCGTAGGCCTGGGGGTAGTTGTTCCAGTTGTGCGCAGTTCGGAGATAGTCTTCTGCAAATTTGCAGTTCTTGTGCGATCGTGGAGTATAGCTTAAGTTCGCCTCTACTGAGGGGACAGCTTGCTCATGTCCGCGCCTGTCCACTTTTACTTAATCGTTTTTGTGAGGCACATCCCTCCGATGCTCGTTGTCTGAGATACTTGAGCATGTTCGGCGGGGTAAAGATTCGGAGTCCTTGATTTGTGACTAGGGTGTGCCACGTTTAGGGACGCGCTGTGTGTACCTGATACTGGTGGTTAGAGACGCGAAATCCTAGAGCAGGCACATCAGTCAGCTTTCTTTGTTCATTCAAGTCTGTTAGTGTATATGCCCTAGGGGCCATTATTGTATCATACTAGTTTGTCTATTACTTAATGGAAGCTTGGGATATTCACATGTATATAACAGTCTTGCTAAACATGGTAGTATGCTACTTGGTTTTTCTATCTTAATATGTGAGTATACGTATTGATAGAGCTCTTAGGATCTTGCTTGACTACCAGCGTTGTGATGGCAGTCACACTAGTGGGGGCTGGGTAGTTTACAAGCACATCCTTATTCAGGTCCCTAGTCGTTGGATTATCGAAACAGAGCATCGATACTCCGGAGTAGACTAGTGTGTACGCTTCTCATCCCAGTTGGGGAGATGGTCTGTCCCACAGCCGTCAGTACGTCGTACTGGAGATAGTATACAGGTGCTCGTTAGGTTACGGGTACACCGGACAGGACTCACAGGGAACTGTTGGTTGGTTTTATACCAGTCGTCAGTGAACAGTTCCCAAGTGACATGAGTACAGCATAGTCCGTAGAATTGATACTGCTACTTCGCCTCGAGTGTGTCCCACTGTTCTTAGATTGCTACCCTACCACGGCTCAAAGGAGTCGTGCAAACAGGTAGCAGTTGGGTGCAGTCCCGAGCACTTGGAGGCAGTGGCGGTTAGACTGGATTCGTCTCTCCCGGTATTGGGAGTTGATATCGCGCTGTGTCAGAGAGCCATTACGCAAAGTCCCTGGCCAGGGCAAGCGAGATTTGCTGGTAGGTTCCAGTAGTTTCTCAGGGTGTAATGGGCTTCCCTCCGACACGACTTATACCGCTATTAGGGAACTGACGCTTGCCGCCCCACTAGGCCCGATATGCGATAGTCTTAGACGAACGGACCGGGCTGTATGGAGATTGTCACATCAGACTCAGTAGGAGTTCGGATGGGTTTCCTCATCGGCCTTCTTATCGACATCTACCTGGGGACCGTTACGTACAGCTAGTGCCGCTTGCGGTTTGTGGTTAAACCCACTGCCAGCGTAGTAGTCGAATCTCTAGAGTCCCACACAGAGAGTTTCCCTACTCCAGGCGAAACGTTATAGAGGTCGTATGGTTTTATGACAAAGGGTTCGGACGCGTACGTGTGTTTACACACGTACGTCGTTCGGACAGTTTTTACCAGTCGGCTTTGGTTTAAGCCAGTTACTGGTATCCGGTTATTGGATTTATACAGTCTAAAGTTTTTCCGTATTTTTGCGGAAAGGAGGGGCGTTCTCGTGATTGCGCGAGAAGCTTCTAGAAGGTGGTGACTAAGGAGGTTTAGGTGGCATATACAATGAATGTGATTAGTGAGTCATATGGATGATTCATCCATGTCATTAATGCATCATAAATGCTTAATGACTCATGGAGATGAATCATCACTAGATATTATCAAGCATGGTTGTTAAATTGATTTATTTTCTTTTCTTGATCAAAAGAAAGGCTTGATATATATTATCATAACTCATTATTCTCACTTCATTATTATGTTCACCTTCTCTCTCCTCAAGCTCTCCCTCTTCAAACCCTAATCCTCCCCTCTCATGTGTTGAGTACAAGGATTAGTTTGACTTATTAAACCATAACCCTCACTCTATTTCACCTAGCTTCTTTGATTAGCACTTAAAGAGGTTTAGTTGCCTCAAGTTTAGAGGCTAATCTTGGAGTAAAGCTCTCGGGTGGATCGTCTACTACTTCGAGAAGGCCGAGGAGGAGGTGGAGTTCGCAAAGACGAAGGACACGATTCGTTAGGTATAATCCCTAAACATAGTAGTATAGAACTTTTATGTTTGTTGTTAGTTATCGTTTAACTTCGATTCATGCGGTTAGTCGATGTTTAGCATAAAAACAAGATCGTTTTTCATATTTCCGCCTCCCCACAAGTCGTGGGGTGTTGTACATCGACTTACAGTGGTATCAGAGCCTCGCTAAACAATAAATAACTTACTTGCAAATTTGTATGAATTTCGAACGGAAAAAACGAAACCGGAAAAGCCCGAAATCATGAGTTTCTGTCGATTTTTAAATGAAGTCTAAAAATTTTTCAGGGAGGTTCAGAAAGCTCTAAATGACAGTAGTAGAACACCGAAGAAAATTGGGCCCATGAATCGGCTAAAGCGCCGCGGAACCGCGGCGGATCCCACCGATCCGCCGCGCTTCCGCCGCCGAGTTGCCGATTCATGAACCCAATTTTCCTGTGTTGGTTCTCTGTGATATTTGGTATTTTCTGGAACTTTTTATTTTTGCTCAGGTTTCAGATTTACAGAGAAGTATTGGAGCAAAATTAAATGTGTTTAATCGATCAAAATTATACGATATTTGCTTGTTGGATTATATTTGTGTTTGTATAATGTGTTCGTAAACCTCCCCTAACTGCTAGTATGTCGGTTGGCAGGGGGTTGCACATTTCTGAAATGGATTTTATCTGTTTATGTATATGAACTGTGTTGGACTGTTGTGATGTATAGCCGGGGTTATGTGATGGGTTATTATTTAATTCATTTGATGTAAATGTAATTTGTTGTAATATTATTTTGCGGGGCATATCCAGGTTGCGGTTGTAGCCACCGTTGTACTATTTCATTTTACTGTTTTTGCTCCTAGGACAGACCCAAGGTGGGGTACACAAACTGCCGGGCGGGTAGTTTGCCGTACTCGTTGGGGTCTTGGGTGGGGTAATGGCTATTCATCACAACTGTGTAATCCATCTTTTGTTGCAGGCTCAAAACAAACACGGATTGCTTGCAAATCCAATAAAGTTCATCTGTGATCTGGAATGAATATTATTGCGTCCGACGAATGTAAAATATCTATATATATGATAGCTATTTAGACGTCACTTATGTTTTACACCCGTGCTAGCCCAGCCCCCGCTCTGCCGTTAGTTAAGTAACCTAACGGGTGATAACGGGACCCCGTGGCGAATGCAGATGGCATAAGAGGACGTTGTATTTTCGTTGTTTTCTGCAATGATAGGTTAATGATGGGATGCATTATTTATAATGCAAAGAAAATAAACCAAAAGTTAATCGTTGGAACAATTTAAAATAAACCACTCGGTTAATTTTAAAAACAGATATTTTTAAATGCGGAGCTTTAACCACTCCTTTTAAAAGCTATCAGGTTCCTTCGGTTATATCAAGTTCACTACGTTCACGGTTTCGCCAAAATCATTCGTAGCCCTCCGTCATTTCATTTGGGTATTCAGTAGTATTCATGCTATGCATTTTGGCCAAAGTCAAGGCATAGTGTTTGGTAGCTGCTGGGTTTTCATTTGTTGCATAAGATAGATGAGTTAGTTTGGGACAGTCGTATTATCATTTGACCAAAGTCGGGTGTATATACGGATGGGTTCAAATTGACAAGATAATGACGGGTAGAACTTGACATGTGACTTATGACATTTTGACCAAAGCCAAGGTCATAAGAGCATGGGGCAAAAACTTATATCGGGAATTTCTAAAGAAACTGAAATTTGCAAAGTGATGCATACCATTTGGAGTTTGATGAATGTTGGTAGCATTCCTTCAACATTATCATACGATGATATTTGGATCCCGATCGTACTGTGAGTATATGCTACTTATCAGGAGATTCGTCATTTAACGATCAATGCTATAAACCAAGTAGGTGTCAAGAAAGGTGTCAGCGGGGTTACGCCCCCAGAGAAAAGAGGTTATTTAATTAAGGAACTTCGCGAAAGCGTTGGAAAACCTCCTTCGAAGTATCGACACTAGCCTGGCTGAACGGTTAAGCAAGTATTGTATGGTGAGAATAGTCCTGACTAATTCTTCTTTTATTGTTTGAGGAAGGATTCGAGAAACAGTGGGAGCCATCCAGTTTAGATAAACTAAAAACTACTCTAAACTTGCAAGTGCATCATGCTAAAGAGTTTTCTTCTCTCTCTCCTATTTGCAGCGACCCTGAAAATGACTGGACTTAAGTTACTTCTAGAGAAAAATATACTGACAGGGCCAAACTATAAAGATTGGCTGCGGAATGTCAAAATGGTTTTGACCTATGACAAATTGGGGTACGTCCTCACCGCTACGGCACCTGCTATCCCTGGTCCCAAATCCAGTAATGCGGATAAGGAAATCCGCAAAACCTGGGATTTAGATTGCGCGAAAGCCAAGTGCATCGTGCTTGCCTCGATGAACAATGAACATCAGAGGAGGCATGAGGATATAAGAACTAGATGGCATATTTCCCCATACAAAGGAACTTTATGGAGAGCAATCTCGTATAGCAAGATACGAGACCTCTAAGAACTTGATTCGAGCGAGGTTGGCTGTCGGGTCATCGGTAGGAGAACATGTCCTAAAGATGATCGGCTATATTGAAGAGCTCGCAGACCTTGGGACGACTTTGGATAATGAGCTCTATACAGACCTTATTCTCCAGTCCCTTCTTCACACCTACGCCCAGTTTATCCTGAACTTCAACATTCAAAGAAAAGAAGTTGAACTTCCGGAACTCCTGAACATGTTAAGGAGTGCAGAGGGCAGCTTGCAGAAGACAAGGGAAACACCCGCTATGTTTGTTAGCGGTGCATCTTCTTCCAGGTCCAACACTAGGGCCAAAGGAAGGAAGAAGAAGGCCGCCACCAAACCTAGAGGAGGTGTTAGTAAGGTGGGAGGGAAGGGAAAGAAAAAGTTTGCGGTACCGGTAGTGGGCCAGGATGAGTGCTTCCATTGTCACAGGAAAGGGCACTGGAAGAAAGATTGCAGGGCGTGGAACGCCAAGAACCAGGAACCGAAGCAAGCTGTGGCTTCGACTTCAGGTGTGTTTGTAATTGAGAATTGTCTGTCAATCAACTCTACTTCCTGGGTATTGGATACCGGATCAGGATCTCATATTTGCAATTCATTGCAGGCATTGAGAAACCGTAGAGTGCTGAATGAAGGTGATATGACCCTAAAGGTTGCTAACGGAGCTAGCGTGGGAGCTGCGTCCGTCGGGGATTATCACCTAGGATTGACGAGTGGACACATTTTGGTTTTACTTAACTGTTTTTTTGTACCAAGCTTAACGTGTAATATCATATCAGTTTCCTTGTTATCAAATAATGGTTATGATTTCACGTTTGTAAGAGATGTTGTTAACATCCACCTTAATCATGGTTTGATTGGGTCCGGTACACTAAATAACGGTATATATGATTTAAACCAACTCCAAAATTTCAATGTCTAGAACACACTAAAAAGAAAGTCTCCAGATTTAAATAAAGCTTTCTTATGGCATTGTAGACTGGGTCACATCAATGAGAGAAGGTTGACTAAGTTGCATAGAGAAGGATATTTAGACTCGTTCAAATATCAAACTTATGACACTTGTCAATCTTGTCTCAAAGGAAAGATGACAAAGACTCCATTCACTGGACAAGGAGTAAGAGCGAGCGAGCTCTTAGGACTCATACACAGCGATGTATGTGGTCCATTGTCTACACATGCAAGAGGTGGTTTTTCCTATTTCATTACTTTCACGGATGATTACTCAAGATACAGATTCATTTATCTGATGAAACATAAATCCGAGGCTTTTGAGAAATTCCAAGAGTATCAGAATGAAGTAGAAAACCAAACCGGCAAAGGTATCAAGACACTTAGATCTGATCGAGGTGGTGAATACTTGAGTGCCGAGTTCCTAGGTTACCTAAAAGAGAAAGGAATTCTCTCAAAGCTTATTCCTCCATACACTCCATAGCATAACGGTGTATCGGAGAGACGGAATCGAACCTTATTGGATATGGTACGATCCATGATGAGTAATGCTGAGTTACCGCGATCTTTTTAGGGTTATGCGCTAGAATCAGCAGCATATCTTCTGAACAGGGCTCCTACCAAGACTGTACCTACCACTCCATATCAGATGTGGACTGGGAAGAAACCCCATCTTCAGCATATGAAGATTTGGGGATGTCCAGCTTTTGTTAAAAAAATAGCATGTGGACAAGCTCGAGGCACGATCAGTAAAGTGTATGTTTGTGGGATATCCAAAGAACTCCAAGGGATATTATTTCTATTACGCAGAGGAACAAAAGGTTTTTGTTTCTCGTAATGCCCATTTTCTAGAACATCAGTTTTTAGAAAAAGAAATAAGTGGGAGCGAAATAGAACTGGAAGAAATTCCAGAACCACAAACTAATACTGAAAGTTTGGTAGAACCGGTAGTTCAAGAAGAACAGGACATTCCCGCACCCCTCCGCAGAAGTAGTAGGCCGTCTCATCCGCCTGAGAGATACTACGGTTTTCTCATAGATGGGGATAGAGAGGATTGCATCATAGATGATGATGAACCTACTGACTTCCAGCAGGTCATCCAGAGCGGTGACTCGGTACGATGGCTAGATGCAATGCGGAACGAAATGGAGTCCATGTACACCAACAAAGTATGGACTTTGGACTTTGCTCCAAATGGGGTAAAACCCATAGGATGCAAATGGATCTTCAAGAAAAAGATTGGTGTATATGGACAGGTGGAAACCTATAAAGCTAGACTTGTTGCAAAGGGTTTTCGTTAAAGACCTGGTTTGGACTATGACGAAACTTTTTCTCCAGTGGCTATGCTCATATCCATTCGGGTCCTTCTTGCTATTGCTGCCTTCCATGATTATGAAATCTGGCAGATGGACGTAAAGATGGCTTTTCTGAATGGAAATTTAGAAGAGTGCGTCTATATGGATCAGCCAGAGGGTTTCAATCAGAGTGGGAGAAGCGGGAAAGTATGCAAGCTGCTTAAGTCTATTTATGGACTAAAGCAGGCATCGCGGAGTTGGAACATCTGTTTTGATGAGACAGTCAAAGAATATGACTTTATCAAAAATCCAGATGAACCGTGCATATATAGTAAAGTTGTAGCCAGAAGTGTCGTATTCCTCGTCTTGTACGTGGATGACATTCTATTGATAGGAAATGACATTCCTATGATACAATCTGTCAAAGGATTCTTATCACACAGGTTCTCCATGAAAGACCTGGATGATGCCTCTTACATTCTGGGGATCCGGATCTATCGTGATAGATCCAAGAGGATGTTGGGACTTTCGCAGTCCAGGTATATCGACACTGTACTGAAAAGATTCGGTATGGAAGATTCTAAGCGCGGTAATCTACCGGCTTGTCACGGAATAACCCTCTCCAAAAAGATGTCTCCCAAGACTGATTTGGAAAGGGAACGCATGTCTATTATACCCTACGCTTCTGCGGTAGGCTCTATAATGTATGCGATGTTGTACACCAAACCAGATGTAGCTTACGCACTGAGTGTGGTAAGCCGGTATCAGTCAGACCCAGGGGAGAAGCACTGGATAGCAGTAAAGATCATTCTCAAGTACCTAAGAAGGACTAAGGAGATGTTCTTGGTTTACGGCGGAAAAGACCTCAGGTTGGAGGCCTTTGCTGATTCTGGCTTCCAGAGTGATAAGGACGATTCCAAGTCCATGTCGGGTTATGTATTTACCCTCAATGGAGGGGTGGTGTGCTGGAAGAGCTCCAAACAGGACACCGTTGCTGACTCGACTATGGAAGCGGAGTGTATAGCTGCTTGCGATACCGCAAAAGAAGCAGTCTGGATGAAGAAGTTCCTAGCAGAACTTCAGGTGGTTCCTACCATAGTTGATCCAATACCTCTGTATTGCGACAACAACGGAGCTATAGCTTTAACGAAGGAACCAAGGTCCCATCAGAAGTCCAGACACATCTTAAGGCGGTATCACCTGATCAGGGAGATCATTGATCGTCAGGAGATCGAGGTACGGAGAGTTGCTTCTGAAGAGAACATTGCTGATCCATTCACGAAGGCCCTACCTCAGATTCAATTCGAGAGGCTACTCGAGATCATCGGTCTTCGATATGCCAGTACATGGCCCTAGTGTAAGTGGGAGATTGTTAGTGTATATGCCCTAGTGGCCATTATTGTATCATACTAGTTTGTATATTACTTAATGGAAGCTTGGGATATTCACATGTATATAACAGTCTTGCTAAACATGGTAGTATGCTACTTGGTTTTTCTATCTTAATATGTGAGTATACGTATTGATAGAGCTCTTAGGATCTTGCTTGACTACCAGCATTGTGATGGCAGTCACACTAGTGGGGGCTGGGTAGTCTACAAGCACATCCTTATTCAGGTCCCTAGTCGTTGGATTATCGAAACAGAGCATCGATACACCGGAGTAGACTAGTGTGTACGCTTCTCATCCAGTTGGGGAGATGGTCTGTCCCACAGCCGTCAGTACGTCGTACTGGAGATAGTATACAGGTGCTCGTTAGGTTACGGGTACACCGGACAGGACTCACAGGGAACTGTTGGATGGTTTTATACCAGTCTTCAGTGAACAGTTCCCAGGTGACATGAGTACAGCATAGTCCGCAGACTTGATACTGCTACTTCGCCTCGAGTGTGTCCCACTGTTCTTAGATTGCTACCCTACCACGGCTCAAAGGAGTCGTGCAAACAGGTAGCAGTTGGGTGCAGTCCCGAGCACTTGGAGGCAGTGGCGGTTAGACAGGATTCGTCTCTCCCGGTATTGGGAGTTGATATCGCGCTGTGTCAGAGAGCCATTACGCAAAGTCCCTGGCCAGGGCAAGCGAGATTTGCTGGTAGGTTCCAGTAGTTTCTCAGGGTGTGATGGGCTTCCCTCTGACACGACTTATACTGCTATTAGGGGACTGACGCTTGCCGCCCCCCTAGGCCCGATATGCGATAGTCTTAGACGAACGGACCGGGCTGTATGGAGATTGTCACATCAAACTCAGTAGGAGTTTGGATTGGTTTCCTCATCGCCCTTCTTATTGACATCTACCTGGGGACCGTTACGTACAGCTAGTGCCGCTTGCGGTCTGTGGTTAAACCCACTGCCAGCGTAGTAGTCGAGTCTCTAGAGTCCCACACAGAGAGTTTCCCTATTCCAGGCAAAACGATATAGAGGTCGTATGGTTTTACGACAAAGGGTTCGGACGCGTACGTGTGTTTACACACGTACGTCGTTCGGACAGTTTTTACCAGTCGGCTTTGGTTTAAGCCAGTTACTGGTATCCAGTTATTGGATTTATACAGTCTAAAGTTTTTCCGTATTTTTGTGGAAAGGAGGGGCGTTCTCGTAATTGCGCGAGAAGCTTCTAGAAGGTGGTGACTAAGGAGGTTTAGGTGGCATATACAATGAATGTGATTAGTGAGTCATATGGATGATTCATCCATGTCATTAATGCATCATAAATGCTTAATGACTCATGGAGATGAATCATCACTAGATATTATCAAGCATGGTTGTTAAATTGAATTATTTTCTTTTCTTTATTAAAAGAAATGCTTGATATATATTATCATAACTCATTATTCTCACTTCATTATTATGTTCACCTTCTCTCTCCTCATGCTCTCCCTCTTCAAACCCTAATCCTCCCCTCTCATGTGTTGAGTACAAGGATTAGTTAGACTTATTAAACCATAACCCTCACTCAATTTCACCTAGCTTCTTTGATTAGCACTTAAAGAAGTTTAGTTGCCTCAAGTTTAGAGGCTAAGCTTGGAGTAAAGCTCTCGGGTGGATCGTCTACTACTTCGAGAAGGCCGAGGAGGAGGTGGAGTTCGCAAAGACGAAGGACAGGATTCGTTAGGTATAATCCTTAAACATAGTAGTATAGAACTTATATATTTGTTGTTAGTTATCGTTTAGCTTTGATTCATGCGGTTAGTCGATGTTTAGCATAGAAACAAGATCGTCTTTCATATTTCCGCCTCCCCGCAAGTCGTAGGGTGTTGTACATCGACTTACAAAGTCCACCAATATGTACCGTGACTTGTGAGATAGTTACAGGTGGGCAGGGATGAAGCGTGAAGTTTCGGATTTCGTTTCGATGTGTTAGTCTGGTTACGAGCTAAGGTTGAGCATTTGAGACCGGCTGGAGAGTTGCAATCTTTAACCGTTCCAGAGTGGGAATGGGAGCAGATCTCCATGAATTTTGTTGTGGTGTCTACCTAGGTTTAGACAGGGTCTGACTCCATTTGGGTGTTTGTTGTCCGGTTATGCCCAGTTTACTCCGTTGTTCTTTGTTAAGTTTTAGCGTTTGCACGGAGTTCCTTCATGCGTTGTATCCAATAGAGGCACCCCGTTCGCTAGCCGTCTAAGGCAAAAGCTTGAGGAAGCCTTGGGTACTGGTTGAGCTTTAGCTCCGCTTTCCATCCGTTGGCCGATGGTTAGATAGAGCGGACTATACAGACTATGAGGGATATGCTTGTGCGTACGTACTAATTGTTTGTTGGCAGTTGGGATCGTCACTTGCCATTGATTGGGTTCACCTCTTCGATAGCTGTTATCAGGAGCCATTCCAATTGGCAACCAGGAGGCTTTGTTTGGTAGGTGGTGTCGATCGCCAGTCTGTTTTTCTGACTCTGCGAGAGTAGGATTTTGGACCCCAGCTAGTCATGAGACTACGGAGAAGATCCAGTTGATTCAGGTCAGGATGAGAGCAGCCCAGTGCAGACAGGAGTCTTACGTCGACCGTGATGGTCGCAGACTTGTGTTCGCAGTGGGAGATCATGTATTCCTACGGATTTTTCCGATGAAATCATGTGTTGAGTTTTAGGAAGCTTGGTCCCAGAATTGTAGGTCATTTTGAGATCCTTGAAGCGAGTTACTACCGTTGCCTATAATATGGCACTTCCGCCCAGATTTTTGAGTATTCACCCCGTATTCCTTGTGTCGATACTCCGCAATTACCTTCATGACCGTTCTCACATGATTCAGCATCAGACCTTTTAGCTTGGACGTGATCTTTCGTTCACCAGTAGCCGATAGTTTTAATGGATCGGCAGGTGGAGGGACTTCAGTCAAGGGTCTTGCTATCTGTGATGGTTCTTTGGCGTAGCCGTATAGTGATGTGATCACTTGGGAGGCTGCGAGGGAGATTTGGAAGTTTTGTACTCATCTCTTTGAAGGTACGCTTAGTGAGAATTTTAAATTCGGGGACCGAATTTCTTTAAGGGGGAAGATTGTAAAGTTTTAGAAAATCGTTATGCGAATTTTTCCGTTTTAGGGTAAAATGGTCGGTGTTTTCCATTTTAACCCGATTGTGATCAAACTTCTGTATAGAATTGATGGCACCTAGTTTAGCTTGAATGAAGCTAGTGAGCGGGCTTTGGGGGTAAATTGGAAGTGTTGGTTCACATAGAATTTTTCCCTAACTAAAATATTATTTTAATGCTTTATTTGTGCACTTTATTAGTGGTAATTACATTTTTGCTTGGGTTAAGTATAACTAAGTGAGGCTATGCTAAGTTAATCACTAGATTAAGCTTTAATCCTATCTATCCAAAATATCTAGATATTTGTGTGATTTAAAGAAAATTTTAATTTGAAAATGAAAGAGATAAGAGGTGGCATTTGCATTAATTAGCATTTAATGTTGTTTTTAGCAAGTTTGTTCCACACAAATTCCTTAGCCTTCACCATTTTCCTCCATGGCCGGCCACTTCTCCTTCGCTGCCCTAATTTTCCCCCTCCATTTTCATCTCATTTTGCTTCATAAAAATCATCAAAAATCCTAAATAATTCTAACAAACTCTTTTATAAACCAAAACCCTTCATTCTTCTTCACAAATCAAGCTTGGATCTTCATCAAGTTAGGATTTTTGGAGGCTAACTTTGGTTTTCTAGTTGTTAATTTTGTGGAGGTATAAAACCCTAACCCTAATCTCTAATTGTTGTTAAATCCTTATTTAGCTTATTAGATGTTTAATTTAAGCTTTTAATTTCATATTTAGAATTTCTAGTATGGATTTTTGTAATCAAAATAGGGTTTTAATTAGTGAAATGGTTAGTTGATAATTTTAGACAAATGAAAACTAAATCAACTTGCTAGTTTGTTAATTGATATTTTCCTAATTGGATATTTAAGCTATTTAGCAAACTAAACTTTTACTAATCCTATTTAAATGTGATTAAAATTATAGTAAAGGTTTGTATGGTTTAATCATGCTATATTGTGATATTTGTAAATTTTAGTTTTGGTAAAACTTGTAGTTTTGTGTTAAAATGATATAAGTTGCTTACTAGATTTCCGGATAATTTAGGCGTGGGTTTCTTTCGATGTTGCGACGTTATTTATATTGTTTCCACGCTATATCTTATGTTGTGAATGTGCGATCGGTACGATCAGGGTCTAAGCTTGGTAGTTGTGTCGCTTTGCGTTCCTAGCTAGGGTCGTGCCGATGTCGTTCGTGTCTTTGTGTAGCTTTTGCTCTTGAGTTGGTTTCGTAATGTCGCTACGCGCGTTAGCCACTTAACGAACACTTGAGAGTATGTTTGGTGTGGTGCATCATTCAAACGTAGTTGGTACGTGTTATTGGTCGATTGCTAATATATACTTGTTATATTGTTATTTGCTTTCAGGATCGCAGGCGGGGACTTCGGGCGCTGCGAACAGGGGAAAGCGAGTAGTTGGCTTTACTTAACCAGGATTGTTGTGAGTAGATTTAACATCTATAGGGGAATCGCCCGCATGACGTTATGCGTCTAGGCTAGATTAAATGATATGACTATTAGTTAGATGTATACAAATATTGATTGTGCATGTGTACCTTTGTTGCATATCTCATTTCCTATTGTGCATGGACTTAGTATTAATGAGACACAACACCATTATTGACGGTTCATGTTTCACGAGCACTAATTGTATGCTACACACACACCGTCGATAATTGCTATGACATGCACAACACCTATAAATATGTGATATTGTATTGGTTAGGGACATTAAGACATGATCCTTATTTCCTTTTGTGCATATGACATATAGCATACCTGTATACCTACTTGCTTACACATATGCCTTGACATGCTTGCATGCTAGTTACCTATATACTTATATGCTATTGTACAATTAGTGATAGGTATATACAAATATGAAACATAGCTGCTTGTACATCTTGCATACATACTTGTATATATACCTGGAGGGTATTACATCATTATTGATAGGTAGATTCACATATCTTGCTAAGCCGACATGCTTATGTATACCTGGCTATAGCTACATGTACAGCTTTATTTGATGTTGTATGGACTTGGAGAAATTAGAAACCGCATGATATATAATAACTTGTTCCCGTTAGATAGCGGTTTTTCCTTCATATGCTCACATTACTGTTTTATGTTGCATATATTATATTCATGGATTTTCAAATTGAGATATGGATTTCACATGATGTTTTCTGGATTTGAGGACCGTGGTGGTTTCATGAAATTATGCATGTATTCTTATTCTTTACTTGATATTTGGATGCATCCACTCAAAGATTTGTTTTAAACCGATACGGGATCGAGATTGTCGATGTTGGGGCACTTAAGATTTAAAGGACGTATATACCGATACGTGGAACATAAGTGTCGAGGTGAGACACTTGGGTTTCGAGGAACGTATAGATATCAGAAAACCGATACGTGGATCACGGGTGTCGATACCGGACATGTATGATTCGAGGAACGTATGAATATGAGAAAGACCGATGCGTGGATAACGGGTGTCGATACCAGACACTTACGATTCGAGGAACGTATTACGTGTCGATGCTAGACACTTGTTTTCACGATGTTTTTACTCCTAAGTATATAAGTATATAACAGTAGAATAGGACACTGTTATATATATATATATATATTAGTGGAATGGGACGCTAATATATATGTATACATATCTAATTTATATACATCATAATAATAATCTTGCAAATATACTTATTCATTATATGAGATTTACTTGATATTGGACACTCAGGATATATGAGACTTACAGGATATGAGTGTCAATTTGGGGGTTGATTTTTGGAAATTTGGGATTTAGATTGTCTTGATGGACTTTGGTCCTATCACGAGGTCAGGATTCCGTGAGGATGACATGTTTTATCCCATACTCCGCATTTATTTTATATGTATTAATAGTACCTGATAGAGTACCTTACATGACTGTTGCATACATATTGCCATTTATTGTTCATGTATTAGTAGTACCTGATAGAGTACCTTACATGACTGTTGCATACTTTTAGTTATATGTATGCCCTATAGGCCATTACTGTACATACGATGTATATTGTAATGGATGCTTGTACATATATAGGGAGGACTTTCTTGCTCTACATGATAGTATGCTATTTGGTTTACTTTATCTTAACATATATTCTGATTGTCTCTATATATACATGTTGATAAAGTCCTTAGGATGTGTACTCGACTACTGGGACTATGATGAGATCATACTAGTGGGGCCACGGTAGTTGACGAGTACATCCTATAACTGTTCCTAGTCGAGGGTATATCGAGACAAGGCATCGATACACCAAAGTAGACTAGCGCATACGTATCTTGACCTATATGATGGACGATGGATGATCCCATATCCATCGGTGTTTGACATCAAGGATGGTGTATGGGTGCTCAGTGGAGACTGGGTACACTGGACGGACTCGCCGAGAACTCCCAGATGGTATTATACCTCACGTCAGATGGCAGTTCTCCGGTGACATTGGTACAGAGTAGTCTGTTGACCCGAGATCGTCATAGAGTCTTGTGTGATTCCCACTGTGCTTTGATTTCCATCATACCATGTCCAAGAGGGCATGCAAAAAGGTGACTTTTGGATACAGTCCCGAATCATATGGAAGCAATGAGCGATAGGAAGGGATTCGTCTCTCCTGGTATAGGGAGTTGATGTTGTGCTGTGTTCGATTAGCTATAACTGGAAACCCCTGGCCAGGGTTGCTGAGTTTTACTGGTAAGTGTTATCAGTAGTTTCTCGAACTGTTATAGACCTTATATCGACACGACTTATCAAGCTACTGAGGTCTGACGTTTACCACCCCTAGGCGAGATATGCGACATATCAGACGACGAGACCGGACTGTACGGGAGTGTTACTGATTGGATTCGCAGAAGAATGTACAGGCTTGCTTGTTGATCTTCTGATCGCTCAATACCTGGGTGGCTATTACGTTTAGCTGACCGCTTGCAGCTTGTGGGTGTTTGATATGATCATCACCTACTGCCGGCATATTGACGATTCTTTAGAGTCCTACACAGAGGTTTCTTGGCTCAGGCAAAACGGAGTAGGGGTACATATGTGATATGTGCGGGACCGAGGATAATGCGATATGAGATACCGTATTCTATTCTCGCGATATTTGATATCAGCCGGGTAATCGGATCAAGTGTTGATTCGATGAGTCGGTAAATGAGATATTAGTCGGTTATATGCGATATAGCTGGATTGTCGGATCAAGTGTTGATTCGATAATTTAATGTATAATAATATATATGATATATTAAATTACATTAACTAATATAAGCTAACTAAAAGATTCTTTTTCTTACTCGGGTAATACATTGATATATATGCGATAAATGTTAATTGTATTATTTTATTTTGTTACAATAAATATTATATATGTGATATATAAAATTGTAACATGATATGATTACTAATGCAACATGTTTAGTGGAGATTGAACAAGGTTAGGGTTTGAATTGGGTTAGTTCTTTCATGAACATTCTAGAAGGTTTTTCTTTTGTCATGAAAGAGATATTATGCTTGATATTTTTGTGTGAATCATTCTTAACCCAACCCAAACCCTAGCCCTAGTTAAATCTCTACATGGGTCATCCTTGACCATGGTTGCATGATTAATCATTATTAGACTTTCATTATTCATCACAAAAGGATTGATGTTTTTCTTCTTCTTCCTTGATGTAAAGCATTCTTGCTTTGCTTTTTGTGATGAAAATGAGTGAGAATAAGAAAACAAATGAGAGAAAAAATCCTACTTCATCATCCTCATCTATCCTTTCCATTTAGATGAGGGTGTTCACTTCATTTTGTGAGTGAGAGCTTGTGTTAATGAAACTTCAAGGTAGATCATCTTTGTTATCGAAGATCGGAAGCAAGCTTGCATCTTTCTCTTCGTGGAGCCTCTCGAGAGTCCGGAACTTGATGATCGCAGCGAAGGGACCACAACACGGAGCTTATGAAGTGAAGGACCGGATCTACAAAGGTTATAATTCCTCTCACTTAGTGTTAAAGTGTTTAACATGCTTTGTTTCGCCTAATCTCCAGTATAAAGATCTTGTTAAGGGTTGTTCGGCATGGCTAAATTTTAAATCGGGCATGGTTGATGCCTCGTAGACCTTTATGGCAGTGCCTAGTAACCCTACAGTGGTATCAGAGCCAAGCTAGAGCTTTAGGCGAAGTCTAGACGAAATTTAAAGTCCGATCGAACTCTGAAACCCCCCTTTAAACTTTTCTCTGGACATTTTATAAAAATGTTGATTTTTTCTAATTAAAAATGCTCAGAAAATTCAGCAGGTAATTTTATGGGGAACTGTGAAAAACGACACCCTAATTCAACTATTGCGCCGCGGAACCGCGGCCTAACCAAGGCATTAGCAGCGGTTCCGCGGCTGTTACTGTAGATTGAGGGTTTGTTTTTGTATAATTATTGTAGGGATGCTAGGCACTGCCACAAGGGTCTACGAGGCATCAACCATGCCCGATTAAAATTTTAGCCGTTCCGAACAACCCAAAGCCGGATCTTTAAACTAGAGTTTATGTGAAAACAAGCATGTTAAACACTTTAACACTAAGTGAGAGGGATTACAACCTTTGTAGATACGGTCCTTCACTTCTTAAGCTCCGTGTTGAGGTCCCTTCGCTGCGATCATCCTGTTCCGGACTCTCAAAAGGCTGCACGAAAAGAAAGATGCAGTCTTGCTTCCGATCTTCGATTACAAAGATGATCTACCTTGAAGTTTCATTAACACAAGCTAACACTCACTAAATGAAGTGAACACCCTCATCTAAATGGTAAGGATAGATGAGGATGATGAAGTAGGAATTTTGCTCTCATTTATAATCTTTTTCTCATACATAATCATCACTTAGGAAAAACAGGAAAGCTTTTTCCATGAAAAGAAGAAGGAAGAAGAAGAAGAATAAATCATAAACCTTTTGTGATGAATAATGCAAAGTAATCATAAGGTTAGAAATGCAACCATGGTTCAGGTAACCATTGTAGAGAATTAACCAAGGTTAAAGGGTGTGGTCGGGTTAAAGAAATATCATGCAAAAATATCTAAACAAATATCTTCGCACAAAACAAAAAGAAAGCTTCTAGAAACTTCTAGAATAGCTTAACCCTAATCAAAGCCTAACCGTGTTTAATTTCCACGAAACAAGTTGCATTAATAACCACATCATGTTACAATATTATATATCACATATATAATATTTATTGTAACAAAATTAAATAATACAATTAACATATATCGCATATATATCAATATATTACCCGAGTGAGAAAAAGAATCTTTTAGTGAGCTAATATTAGTTAATGTAATTTAATATATCATATATATTATTATACATTAAACTATCGAATCAACACTTGATCCGACAATCCGGCAATATCGCATATAACCGACTAATACGATGATCCGGCTATATCACAAATACCCGGCCGATATCTCATATCCGCGAGAATCCAATACGGTATCACATACCGCATTATTCTCGGTCCCGTACATATCACATATGTGCTCCTACTCCATTTTGCCTGAGTCAAGAAACTTCTGTGTAGGACTCTAAAGAATCGTCAATACGCCGACAGTAGGTGATGATCATATCAAACACCCACAAGCTGCAAGCGGTCAGCTAAACTTAACAGCTACCCAGGTATTGAGCGCTCAGAAGATCAACAAGCAAGCCTGTACATTCTCCTGTGAATCCAATCAGTAACACTCCCATACAGTCCGGTCTCGTCGTCTGATATGTCGCATATCTCGCCTAGGGGTGGTATACGTCAGACCCCAGTAGCTTGATAAGTCGTGTCGATATGAGGTCTATAACATTACGAGAAATTACTGATAGCACTTACCAGTAAATCTCAGCAACCCTGGCCTGGGATTTCCGGTTATAGCCAATCGAACACAGCACAACATCAACTCCCTATACCGGGAGAGACGAATCCCCTCCTATCGCTCATTGCCTCCATGTGATTCGGGACTGTACCCAAAAGCCACCTTTTTGCATGCCCTCTTGGACGTGGTATGATGGAAATCAAAGCACAGTGGGAATCACACAAGACTCTATGACGATCTCGGGTCAACAGACTACTCTGTACCAGTGTCATCGGAGAACTGCCATCTGACGTGAGGTATAATACCATCTGGGAGTTCTCGACAAGTCCGTCCAGTGTACCCAGTCTCCACTGAGCACCCGTACACCATCCTTGATGTCAAACACCGATGGATATGGGATCATCCATCGCCCATCATATGGGTCAAGATGCGTATACGCTAGTCTACTCTGGTGTATCGATACCCTGTCTCGATACACCCTCGACTAGGAACATTTATAGGATGTACTCGCCGACTACCGTGGCCCCACTAGTGTGATCTCATCATAGTCCCAGTAGTCGAGTACATAACCTAAGCGCTTTATCAACATGTAACATAGAGACAATCAGAGAACATGTTAAGATAAAGTACAACCAGATAGCGTACTATCATGTCGAGCAAGAAAGTCCTCCCTATATATGTCCAAGTATCCATTACAATATACATCGTATGTACAGTAATGGCCTCTAGGGCATACATATAACTAACAATCTCCCACTTGCACTAGGGCCATCTGTTGTGGTATCACATACCCAACAATTAGCTGTGGTTGCAGTATCTCAAACTCAACCATCCCATAAAATTCCCTACTGGAGAAAAGGCCTTTGTGAGTGGATCCGCGCTGTCGTCCTCTGTGTCTACTCTCCTAACTTCGATCTCCCTGCAGATCAACCATCTCCATGATCAGGTGATACTGCTTAAGAATTATATCTTGATTTCTGGTGGGACGGGGGGTTCCTTGGCAGAAACCACAACTCCATTGTCACACAAGGGTAGGAACGAAGTTCATCTCATGAACTTATATATCCAGACTGCCTCTTTGGTAGCATCCTTGGTGACGATGTATCTTGCCTTTAATCGTCTAGTAAGTCACGGTATCTAGCTTGGAACTCTTCCAACATACCGTCCCTCCACTGAGGGTAAAGACAATGCCTGCGACTGACATTCAGTCGTCCTTATCACCCTGGAACCTTTCCAGTGATTCTCCCCAGGATTGATTGAAACAATCTCACTACACCTGGTGAGAATCCTAACATCCAATTAGATCTATCTCATAGATCCAAAACCCAGGATTCAGGAGGTATCACTTTGATCCTATATGGAGAATCCTTGTGATAAGAGGAGATTGACCGAACGTAGCATAAGAAACTCCTTCCCTATCAAGAGTATGTCATCCACGTACTCTACGAGGATCACCACCATACTCCCTACTACCTTTTTGTATATACAAGGTTCAACTACCATTTTGATGAAGTCAAACTCTTTGACTACCACATCAAAACGGATGTTCCAACTCCGCGATGCCTGTTTTATCACATAAAACATCTTGCTCATGTTTCCGCTGCTCCCATTGTTTACGAAGCCCTCTGGCTGTGTACTTATAGACGCTCTTCTAAAACATCATTTAAAAAAGCAGTCATGACACCCAACCACCAGATATCGTAGTCATGGTATGTAGCCGTGACAAGTAGGATCTGGATGGACTTAAGCATAGCTTTGATAATATCAACTTTTCCATGTACACCAAGTAATCTTTTCAAGATATACTTTCTCCTGATGGGGATTTAACCCTTCAGATAAAGCTACCAAAGTCCATACTTTGTTGGTGTATAAGGATTCCATCTCAGATCACTAAGCAGCCAGCCATTCTTACAGAGTCCCACTCTTGATGGCCAGCTCGAAACTAGTTGGGTCATCATCTCATGATGCAATCCTTGCTCCCACCGTCATAGAGAAAACCGAAGTATCTCTCAGGTGGGTGAGGAACCCTACTAGATCGGCGGAGAGGCTGAGATTCGTTGGAAACTATTGAATCCTTTGGTTCTACCAAATCATCTGCTGTAGTTTGTATAGCTGGAACTCCTTCTAGTTCTACCTCATGACAACTAATTTCTTCACAAGAAATTCCCTTTCACAACGGTGGCATGCTGAGAAACAAAACATCTTTTGTTCCTCGGTTAGGTAGAAGATATTCCCTTGCGAATGCTTGGGATATCCAACAAACTGCTACAGAACTGACTTTGCTTCGAGCTTGTCGGGATTATGCTTTTAGACATAGGCTGGACAACCCCAAATCTTAACATACTTAAGATATGGGCTCTTCCTATTCCATATCACATATGAAGTGGTAGGCAACTGATTTGATTGGAACCCTATTCAATAGGTATGCAGCTTCTCAAGTGCATAACTCCCAAAAGGAAATAGGAAACTCAGTAGTACTCATCATAGAGCACACCATATCATATAGGGTGCTATTGCTCCGCCCCGATATACCACCGTGCTATGGTCTCAAGGATCTCGAAAGAACCTACAAATCTGGGACTGAGCTTCCCCCTCTTCCCAAATCGCATAACGCCCTTCATCGGAGAAATCCTCTGGAATTCATGATCCCCCACTGCGAACTCAAGTATGCGACGATGACGGTCGGTATAAGACTTCTGCCTGTACTGGGCTGCTCTCATCCTGTCCTGAATCAGCTGGATCTTCTCCGTAGTATCCTGAACTAGCTGGGGTCCTAAAACCAGACTCTCACTAAGCTCGTTCCAACAGACTGGCGATCGACACTTCCTACAATATAAAGCCTAAAAAGGTGCCATCTGAATAGTCTCATGAATGCTGTTGTTGTAGGAGAACTCAATCAACGGCAAGTGACGATCCCAACTGCCACCAAAATCGAGCACACATGCACGGAGCATATCCTCCAGAGTCTGTATTGTCCGCTCCGATTGACCATCGGTCTGTGGATGAAAAGCGGTGTTAAAACTCAACCGGGTACCCAAAACTTCCTGAAGCTTCTGCCAAAGATGGCTAGTAAACTGGGTGCCTCTGTCGAATACTATGCATGTGGGAACAACGTGCAAACGCACAATCTCATCTATATACAGCTGCGCATACTGAGCATACCCGAAAGTGGTCTTCACTGGAAGGAAGTGAGCTGCTTTCGTCAACCGGTCAACAATCACCCAAATGGAGTCATACCCCTACTGCTCCTGGGTAGACCCACAATGAAGTCCATGGAAATCTGCTCCTATTCCACTCCGGAATGGGTAAAGGCTGCAAATCTCCAGCCGGTCTTTGATGCTCAGCCTTGACTTGCTGACAAGTCAGGCACCTCGAAACGAAGTCCGAAATATCGCGTTTCATCCCTTCCCACCAGGAAAAGTCTCTCAAGTCATGGTACATCTTGGTAGTGTAAGTCCACGTTGCTCACCGCGGTTCTTACGGGGAGGCGGAAACGGCGAAAAAAAAAATTTGGCACAAGGCAACATGGACTCAAAAGCAAGGATCTTGGCTAAACTAGAAACTAGCAAACAAGTAGAGGCTTTAACAACTATGCTGTAGAAAATATACCTCACGGAACCGGTCTTTCGGGTCTTCTCTCCACTGTCCGGCTCGTCTATCCACGCTCCGAGGGTCGATCCGGATCTTGGTCACCTCCACGGCCTTCTTGAGTCGAGGACGATCCACCCGAGAGTTGTACACTAAGCTCCACCTCAAGCCGAGGCAACTAGGGCAACGAGATCGCTAATCTAGATGCTCTAGGTTGTGTAGAAGAGAAAGATGGAAGTGTTTGTCTATGTGGATTCTTTTTCTCTCAACACATGAGATCAAAAGAATTATCAAGAGGAGGAAGATGAAGGAGAAACTTTAGCAACCATGGAGCTTTTCTTTTCTTCTCACTTCAATAGAGAGAATGAGAAGAGAATAATTGAAAAGATTAACCCAAATGAAAATGAACCATGGTTGCAATAATACACTAAAATCATCATTACTAATCCAATCATGATAAAGTTGATGGCACATTGAATTGACCATTATCATAACTCAAGGATTAAAAAGAAAATCAAAGAAGAGTGTAGACCTCTCTTGAAGGTCAATGGTCAACATGGTCAACGGGTCAACAACGTCAAGAGAGGTCTAAGTGGTCAAATGGTCAATGCAATTAGCCATCACAAATCTATCACTAAAAGGATTAGTAAACAATGTCTCCGGTTTACAATGGTTTTGACCAAACGAATTGTCAAAACCCTAATGAGCCTGACACATTAAGGTTTTGTCCGAACCAACTGCCAAATCCCTAATGGGGAACCTCCACCTTCATCACTCCTCAAAACTGTGCATACACACCCGCATCCGCATTCCGTAGAATGCAAATGCACAGAAGACAAAACAAATCCATTTGTGCAATACTAGGATCCGGCTTAAACCAAAGCCCACTAGTATTGCCTGCCCAAACAGCATACGCATACAAGTGCACGTAAGTGATCACAGCCCTGCCGTAAAACCATACGGCCTCTACACGTTTCGCTCAGTGCAGGGAAACTCTCTGTGTGGGACTGTAAAGACTCGACACTACGCTGGCAGTGGGTTTAACCACAGACCGTAAGCGGCACTAGCTGTACGTAACGGTCCCCAGGTAGATGTCGATAAGAAGGCCGATGAGATAAACCCATACGAACTCCTACTGAGCCTGTATGTGATAATCTTCGTACAGTCCGGTCTGTTCGTCTGATACATCGCATGGCGGGCCTAGGGGGGCGGTGAACGTCAGTCCCTTAATAGCGGTACAAGTCGTGTCGGAGTGTAGCCAAGAACACCCTGAGATAACACTGGAAACCTACCAGTATATCTCGCTTGCCCTGGCCAGGGACTACTTGTGTAATGGCTCTCCTAGACACAGCGCGATGTCAACCCCCAATACCGGGAGGGAGACGAATCCTGTCTAACCGTCACCGCCTCTGAGTGCTTCGGGACTGCACCTAACTACTACCTGTTTGCACGACTCCTTTGAGCCGTGGTAGGGTAGTAATCTAAGTACAGTGGAAACACACTTGAGGCGAAGTGACAGTGTCAAGTCAGCGGACTAAGCTGTACTCATGTCACCTGGGAACTGATAACTGACGATAGGTATAATACCAACCAACAGTCCCCGACGAGTCCTGTCCAGTGTACTCGTAACCTAACGAGCACCCGCATACTATCTCCAGTACGACGTAATGATGGTTGTGGGACAGACCATCTCCCCTGCTGGGATGAGAAGCGCATACGCTAGTCTACTCTGGAGTATCGATGCCCTGTCTCGATAGTCCAACGACTAGGGACCTGTATAAGGATGTGCTTATAGATTACCCAGCCCCCACAAATGTGACTGCCATCACAACGCTGGTAATCAAGCAAAGATCCTAAGGGCTCTACTAATATGTATATAAGCGATATGCTAAAAGAAACACATGCGCATATTGAAGTAGAGACAAACCAAGTAGCATACTACCATTTTGAGCAAGACTGTCAATACAACTGTGAATATCCCAAGCTTCCATTAAGTAATATACAAGCTAGTATCATACAGTAATGGCCTCTAGGGCATATACACTAACAATCTCCCACTTGCACTATGGCCATGGACTGGCGTATCGAAGACCTATCATCTCGATCAGCCGCTCGAACTGAGTCTGGGGTAGGGCCTTCGTGAGTGGATCTGCAGTTTTATTCTCTGAATTTACTCTCTTCACCTCGATCTCCCGGCGATCTACGATCTCCCTGATCTGGTGGTACCGTCTCAAAATGTGCCTGGACTTTTGATGGGACCTGGGTTCCTTCGCTAAAGCTATAGCTCCGTTGTTGTCGCAATACAGCGGTATTGGATCAACAATGGTTGGAACCACCTGAAGCTCCGTGAGGAACTTCTTCATCCAGACAGCTTCCTTTGCGGCATCACAAGCAGCTATGTACTCCTCTTCCATAGTTGAGTCAGCAACGGTCTCCTGCTTTGAACTCTTCCAGCAAACCGCCTCTCCCTTGAGGGTAAAGACATAACCCGGCGTGGACTTGGAGTCATCCTTGTCACTCTGGAAGCTGGACTCAGCAAAGGCCTCGATCTGGAGGTCTTTTCCGCCATACACCAAGAACATCTCCTTTGTCCTTCTCAGGTACTTGAGAATGTTCTTTACCGCTATCCAGTTTTTCTCCCCTGGGTCTGACTGATACCGGCTTACAACGCTCAATGTGTATGCTACATCTGGTCTGCTACATAACATCGCATACATTATAGAGCCTACAGCAGAAGCGCAGGGTATAATAGACATGCGATCCCTTTCCAAATCAGTCTTGTGAGACATCACTTTGGAGAGGGTGATTCCGTGACAAGCCGGTAGATTACCGCGCTTTGAATCTTCAATACTGAATCTTTTCAGTATGGTGTCAATGTACCTTGACTGTGAAAGTCCCAACATCCTCTTAGATCTATCACAATAGATCTGGATCCCCAGAATGTAGTTGGCATCGCCCAGGTCCTTCATGGAGAACCTCTGCAACAAGAATCCTTTGACTGACTGTAGCATAGGAATATAATTTCCTATTAGGAGAATGTCATCCACGTACAAGATGAGGAATACCACAGTTCTCCCTACAATCTTATTGTAAATGCATGGTTCATCTGGGTTTTTGATAAAGTCGAATTCCTTGACAGTATCATCAAAGCAGATGTTCCAACTCCGCGATGCCTGCTTAAGTCCATAGATGGACTTTAGCAACTTGCACACTTTACCGCTGCTCCCACTCTGAATGAATCCCTCTGGCCGATCCATATAGAGCACTCTTACAAATTTCCATTTAGGAAAGCCGTCTTTACGTCCATCTGCCAGATTTCATAATCGGGGAAGGCAGCAATGGCAAGAAGGATCCAAATGGATTTCAGCATAGCCACGGGAGAAAAGGTCTCGTCATAGTCCAAACCAGGTCTTTGACGAAAACCCTTTGCAACAAGTCTAGCTTTATAGGTCTCAACCTGCCCATCTACACCAATCTTCTTTCTGAAGATCCATTTGCATCCTACGGGTTTTACCCCTTCTGGAGCAAAGTCCAAAGTCCAAACTTTGGTGGTGTACATAGACTCCCTCTCGTTCCGCATTGCATCCAGCCATTTTACCGAGTCACCGCTCTGAATGGCTTGCTGGAAGCTAGTCGGCTCATCATAATCCATGGTGCAATCCTCTCTATCCCCGCCTATGAGAAAACCGTAGTATCTCTCGGGCGGATGAGACTGCCTACTACTCCTGCGGAGTGGCGTAGGAATGTCCTGTTTTTTCGAACCTTCTGGTTCTACTAAGCTTTCAGTAATAGCTCGTGGTTCTGGAATTTCTTCCAGTTCTATTGCGCTCCCACTTATCTGATTTTCCAAAAACTCAGTTTCCAAGAAGCGGGCATGACGAGATACAAAAACCTTTTGTTCCTCTGCGTAATAGAAAAGATACCCCTTGGAGTTCTTTGGGTATCCCACAAACTTACACTGTACTGAACGTGCCTCGAGCTTGTCCGCATGCTGCTTTTTTACAAAAGCTGGACATCCCCATGTCTTAAAGTGTTTAAGACTGGGTTTCTTCCCACTCCACATCTGATATGGTGTGGTAGGCACTGACTTAGTAGGAACTTGGTTCAAAAGATATGCAGCTGTTTCTAGTGCATAACTCCAGAAGGATAGCGGCAACTCAGCCTTACTCATCATAAAACGAACCATATCCAATAGGGTTCGATTCCGCCTTTCAGATACACCGTTGTGTTGTGGTGTGTATGGAGGAGTAAGCTGAGAGAGAATTCCATTCTCTTTTAGGAAGTCCAGAAACTCGGCACTTAAGTATTCACCACCTCGATCAGATCTTAGTGTCTTGATACTTTTGCCTGTTTGTTTTTCAACTTCATTCTTGTATTCCCGAAATTTCTCAAAGGCTTCGGATTTGTGCTTCATCAAGAAGACATGCTCATACCTAGAGAAATCATCTGTGAAAGTAATGAAGTATGAATAACCACTTCGCGCATGTGTAGACATTGGACCACACACATCACTGTGTATGAGTCCTAAGAGCTCGCTCGCTCTTTCTCCTTGTCCAGTGAACGGAGTCTTTGTCATCTTTCCCATGAGACAAGATTCACAAGTGGCATAAGACTAGTACTCGAACGGATCCAAGTATCCTTCTTTATGTAACTTAGTCAACCATGTCTCATTAATATGACCCAGTCTACAATGCCATAAGAAAGCCTGATTTAATTCCGTAGACTTTCTTTTAGGTGTGTTCTGGACACTGAAGACCTGAGCTTGATTCAAAACGTATATACCGTTTTTCAATGTACCTGACCCAATCAGAACTTGATTTAGGTGGATGTTTACTACATCGCTTACAAAAGTAAAATCATATCCTTCCATAGAAAGTAAGGATACAGATATGATATTACAAGTCGCACCTGGTACATAAAAACAGTCACGCAGAATCAATATCTGTCCAGTTGTCAGTCTTAGATGATACTCCCCTACGGATTCAGCATACATGCTCATTCCGTTAGCAACGCTGAGAGTCATATCACCTTTCTTGATAACCCTACGGTTTCTCAGAGCCTGTAACGAATTACAGATGTGAGATCCTGATCCGGTAGCCAATACCCAGGAAGTAGGGTTAACTGACATACAGTTCTCTATTACAAACACACCCGAAGCCGAAGCCACAACATGCTTCGAATTCTGGCTACTGGCTATACTAGCCCTGCAATCCTTCTGCCCATGTTCATTCCCGTAACAATAGGGACATTTCTCTTTTACTACATCCATTCCCGAAACTTCTGCCTTTCCCTTTCTTTCTACTTCCCTGGTTTCCTTCAGGGTACTAGGTAGAGACTGTTGAACTAAGTCAGCATCTGACCCGTTCTTCAACGTGGTCTTCAGGTCCGAGAGCTCAAAAGAGCTGGTCTCTGTAAGGACGTTGCCCCCTATAGATGACCCGATAGTCAACCTCGCTGGAAGCAATTCATTCGAGGTCTCATATCTTGCGATACGAGATTGCTCTCCATATAAATCTTTGTAATGGAGGAAGATAGAAACTAAGTCCATCATCTCGTGCTGCCCCTGGTATGCACCATCAACTGAGGCGAACACGAGGCACTTGGCTTTCGCACATTCCTTTTCCGATGTCCTATGGATTTTAATATCCGTGACAGGGGAAGCTGGACCTGAGACGGCAGGGGTGGGATTAGTTAAGAGGTGTCCCGGCTTGTCATGGGCAATGGACATCTGGACAGATCTTTGCCAGTCATAACAGTCAGATTCAGTCATTTTATTATCTAGATGTAACTTAGGTGCGGTCACTGGGTCGCTGCAATTAAGAGAGATAGAGGAAAACACTTAGCATGATGCTCTTGCAAGTTTAGATTGGTTTTTAATTTATCTAAACAGGATGGCTCCCATTGTCTCTCGAATCCCTCCTCAAACCATAAAGGAAGAATTAGCCGGGATCAATCTCACCGTACAATACTTACTTAACCGTTCAGCCAGGCCAGTGTCCGTACTTCGAGGGAGGTTTTCCAACGCTTTCCCGAAGTTCCTTAATTAAGTAACCTCTTTTCTCTGTGGGCGTAGCCCCGCTAACACCTTTCTAGACACCTACTTGGTTTATAGCATTGATCGTTAAGTGAGAAAGTTCCCGAGGAGTAGCATATACTTACAGTAGGATCGGGATCCAAATATCATCGCCTGAAAAAACTGAAGGAATCCTACCAGAATCATCACACTCCAAATGGTATGCAGCGCTAGCAAGTTTCAGTACTTTTGAAACTCCCGATGTGGATTTTTGCCCCATGCTCTTATGACCTTGACTAAGGCCAACAAATCATAAGTCACATGTCAAGTTCTACCCGTCGTGTCCAGGTTGATTTGAACCCACCCGTATATACCCTTGACTATGGCCAACAAAGCAATACGACTGTCCCAAACCAATGCATTCTATCTATGCAACATATGAATACCCACCAGCTACCAAACACTGTGCCTTGACTAAGGCCAACAAACACAGCTTGAATATTGTTGAATATTCATATGAAATGACGGAGGGCTACGGATGGTTTTAGCGAAACCGTGAACGTAGTGAACTTGATATAATCGATGGAACGAGATAGCTTTTAAAAAGGAGTGGTTCAAGCTCCGCGTTTAAAAAGCTGGTTTTTGAAAAGAACCGAGTGGTTTTGAAAGTGTTCCAACGACTTTTACTTGGTTTATTTTCTTGCATTAATTCTTTTAAAGCGTCCCATCATTTGAATCCTACCATTGCAAAAAACAACCAAAATATGACGTACGCTTATGCCATTCACATTCGCCACGGGGCCCCGTAACACCCGTTAGGTTACTTAACTAACGACAGAGCGGGGGCTGGGCTACCGCGGCTGAAAAACATAAGCAACGCCTAAATAGTTATTATATATAGATATAAAGCAATGATAGTCAATCCAGATCACAGATGAACACTTTGGATATACTAGGAATCCGCGATTCGTTCGAGCCTGCAACGAAAAGCGGATTACACGGTCGCGATGAATAGCCAATACCCCACCCAAAACCCCTACGGGTGCGGCAAACTACCCGCCAAGTACCCGAAGCGAAGCAACCTCCCTCAACGACGTGAGTAGGCCACTCAGCATTTCGAGATACCCGGTAGTTTGTGCACCCCACCTTGGGTCTATCTTAGGAGCAAAAACAGTAAAAAGAAATTATACAATGACGGCTACAACCTCGACCCGGTTGTGCGGCCATACAAATAATATTACATCAATTTACAAATTTTACATGAATGAAAGAAAAAGAAACACTCATCTCACATCCACCCCGGCTATTCATCCGCGACAATCCACCGAGTTCATATACACAAACCATCAACATTACAGATCACAGACATGTATAACCCCAACTAATCGATGTATAGCGATTAGCGGACGTTCAATACATATATCACATCACAGATAATATCCATTAACCAAAATCTACCGAATATCGATCAAAATACGGATTTTTAACCACCCTAAAAGTCAATTTGCTCTCTGGAAAATCTGGGTAGAAAAAATATGTCTTAAAAATCCCAAAACAGCCAAACTAAAACACTGCACGAAATCCGATCCACTGCCGAGTTAAATCGGCCGCGGAACCGCGGCAATAAGCATATCATTGCCGCGGAATCGCGTCGGTTTAATCGAATCACTGGATCGTTTTTCTGCAGTGTTTTTACAAAACCCTGAGACGATTTTTCGTATATTTTAAATCACTTTTTGAGCAGTGCAAAATTCGACAGAAACTTGAGGTTTTGCGGACGTGTTTTGCGACTTTTTTTCCGATCGATATTCTAAACACTTTGCTAACTTACTAGTTTATGTTTAGCTAGGCTCTGATACCACTGTAAGTCCACGTTGCTCACCTCGGTTTTTACGGGGAGGCGGAAACAGCGAAAAACAAAAATTTGGCACAAGGCAACATGGACTCAAAAGCAAGGATCTTGGCTAAACTAGAAACTAGCAAACAAGTAGAAGGTTTAACTACTATGCTGTAGAAAATATACCTCACGGAACCGGTCCTTCGGGTCTTCTCTCCGCTGTCCGGCTCGTCCATCCATGCTCCGAGGGTCGATCCGGATCTTGGTCACCTCTGCGGCCTTCTTGAGTCGAGGACGATCCACCCGAGAGTTGTACACTAAGCTCCACTTCAAGCCGAGGCAACTAGGGCAACGAGATCGCTAATCTAAACGCTCTAGGTTGTGTAGAAGAGAAAGATGGAAGTGTTTGTCTATGTGGATTCTTTTTCTCTCAACACATGAGATCAAAAGAATTATCAAGAGGAGGAAGATGAAGGAGAAACTTTAGCAACCATGGAGCTTTTCTTTTCTTCTCACTTCAAGAGAGAGAATGAGAAGAGAATAATGAAAAAGATTAATCCAAATGAAAATGAACCATGGTTGCAATAATACACTAAAATCATCATTACTAATCCTATCATGATAAAGTTGATGGCACATTGAATTGACCATTATCATAACTCAAGGATTAAAAAGAAAATCAAAGAAGAGTGTAGACCTCTCTTCAAGGTCAATGGTCAACACGGAAAACGGGTCAACAAAGTCAAGAGAGGTCTAAGTGGTCAAATGGTCAATGCAATTAGCCATCACAAATCTATCACTAAAAGGATTAGTAAACAGTGCCTCCGGTTTATAATGGTTTTGACCAAACGAATTGTCAAAACCCTAATGAGCCTGCCACATTACGGTTTTGGCCGAACCAACTGCCAAAACCCTAATGGGGCACCTCCAACTTCATCACTCCTCAAAACTGTGCATACACACCCGCATCCGCATTCCGTAGAATGCGAATGCACAGAAGACAAAACAAATCCATCTGTGAAATACTAGGATCCGGCTTAAACCAAAGCCCACTAGTATTGCCTGCCCGAACAGCATACGCACACAAGTGCACGTAAGTGATCGCAGCCCTTCCGTAAAACCATACGGCCTCTACACGTTTCGCTCAGTGCACGGAAACTCTCTGTGTGGGACTCTAAAGCCTCGACACTACGCTGGCAGTGGGTTTAACCACAGACCGCAAGCGGCACTAGCTGTACGTAACGGTCCCCAGGTAGATATCGATAAGAAGGCCGATGAGGTAAACCCATCCGAACTCCTACTGAGCCTGTATGTGACAATCTCCGTACAGTGCGGTCTGTTCGTCTGATACATCGCATGGCGGGCCTAGGGGCGTGGTGAACGTCAGTCCCCTAATAGCGGTACAAGTCGTGTCGGAGTGTAGCCCAGAATACCCTGAGATAACACTGGAAACCTACCAGTATATCTCGCTTGCCCTGGCCAGGGACTCCTCGTGTAATGGCTCTCCTAGACACAGCGCGATGTCAACCCCCAATACCGGGAGAGACGAATCCTGTCCAACCGTCACTGCCTCCAAGTGCTTCGAGACTGCACCCAACTACTACCTGTTTGCACGACTCGTTTGAGCCGTGGTAGGGTAGTAATCTAAGTACAGTGGGAACACACTCGAGGCGAAGTGACAGTGTCAAGTCAGCTGACTAAGCTGTACTCATGTCACCTGGGAACTGATAACTGACGATAGGTATAATACCAACCAACAGTCCCCGACGAGTCCTGTCCAGTGTACTCGTAACCTAACGAGCACCCGCATACTATCTCCAGTACGACGTACTGATGGCTGTGGGACAGACCATCTCCCCTGCTGGGATGAGAAGCGCATACGCTAGTCTACTCCGGAGTATCGATGCCCTGTCTCGATAGTCCAACGACTAGGGACCTGTATAAGGATGTGCTTATAGATTATCCAGCCCCCACAAGTGTGACTGCCATCACAACGCTGGTAATCAAGCAAAGATCCTAAGGGCTCTACTAATATGTATATAAGCAATATGCTAAAAGAAACACATGCACATATTGAAGTAGAGACAAATCAGGTAGCATACTACCATTTTGAGCAAGACTGTCAATACAACTGTGAATATCCTAAGCTTCCATTAAGTAATATACAAGCTAGTATGATACAGTAATGGCCTCTAGGGCATATACACTAACAGGTAGAACCTGGATGAACGCTAAAGGCCGACTGATGTGCCTGCTCTAGGATCTCGCATCTCAACCCATCAGCATTTGGTACACACAAGCGAGTCCCGCATCATAGCACACCCTGTTTATCAATCATGAACTCCGAAACTGTACCCTCTCGAACAAGCTCAAAAATCTCGGACAAACGGGCATCACTGGGTTGAGCCTCACCGATACGATCAAATAGTAGTGGACGGGCACGGACATGAGCAAACTGTCCCCCCAGTGGAGGTGAACTCGAACTGCACTCTACCATCACACAAGAGCTGCCAATCTGCAGAAGACTGACGTTGAACTGCGCTCAACTGGGACAAGCTACCACCGGGCCTACGACTCAAAGCATCAGCTACCACATTCGCCTTGCCCGGGTGATAAAGGTTCTCACAGTGATAATCCTTCACTAGCTCCATCCATCGGTGCTGTCTCTAGTTCAGATCCCACTGCTGGAAGATATACTTCAAACTCTTATGATCCGTGAAGATCTGACAAGACACCCCGTACAAGTAGTGTCTCCAAATCTTCAACGCAAAGACCATCGCGGCCATCTCAAGATCGTGAGTTGGGTAATTCTGCTCGTGCTTCTTCAGCTACCTAGAGACATACGCAATCACCCTATCATGCTGCATCAAAACACAGCTGAGCCCCACTCAAGAAGCATCACAGTAAACAACATAGCCGCCCGATCCAGAAGGTAAGGATAGAACTGGTGCTGTTGTCAACCGAGTCTTCAACTGCTGAAAACTCTGCTCGCACGCATCATTCCAAAGAAAAGGAACTCCTTTCCAGGTCAGTCTAGTCAGCGGTGCAGCGATACTCGAGAAATCCTGCACAAAACGGCGATAATAACCAGCTAAGCCCAAAAAGCTGCGGACCTCAGTCACCGATACAGGTCTGGGCCAAAGCTGTACAGCCTCGATCTTCCTCGAGTCCACAAGAATACCATCACCAGTCATCACATGACCCAGGAAGTCAACTCTTTCAAGTTAAAATGCGCACTTTGAGAATTTAGCATACAACTCGTGCTCTCTCAAAATCTGCAAAGTAATCCTCAAGTGCTTCTCATGCTCCTCACGACTCCTAGAGTAGACCAGTATGTCATCAATAAACACTACAATGAACTGGTCGAGGAACGGCCTGAAAATCTGGTCATCAGATCCATGAACGCTGCTGGTGAATTGGTGAGTTCGAACGACATCACCAAAAACTCATAATGCCCATAGCGCGTACGAAAAGCAGTCTTCGGAATGTCATCATTCCGAACCCGCAACTAATGATAACCCGAACGTAAATCAATCTTTGAAAATTGTTTCGCACCCTGGAGCTGATCAAATAAATAGTCATTGCGAGGTAAAGGAGACCTATTTCGCACCGTAACTCGGTTCAATTGATGACAATCCACACATAGCCTCAAACTGCCATCCTTCTTCTTGATGAACAGAACAGGAGCACCCCACGGCGAAACACTCGGACGCACAAGTCCCAAATCAAGCAACTCTTGCAATTGATCTTTAAGCACTCTAAGCTCTGCCGGAACCATCCGATAAGGTGGTATGGATATAGGCTCCATGCCTGGAATCAGATCAATGCAGAACTCAATATTGCACTCTGGCGGCAACACAGGTAACTCATCGGGAAACTCTCGCACGGTAGAAACCTGGTCCAACGACTCCACTGTGGCTCCAGTATCATGAATGAAAGCCAAGAATCCCTGACATCCCCTCCTCAAAAGCCGACTAGGGTGCAGAACAGAAATCAAACTGTGAAGGGCGGCACCACGGTCCCCCTGCACAACAAACACTAACTCGCCGGGAAAAAAATCTAACTGTCTTCTCGCGGTAGTCCACGGACGCGTAGCAAGTAGCTAGCTAGTCCATGCCCAACAGAACGTCGAAGTCCAACATCTCAAGAAGGATCAAGTCGACGGACAGATCTTTGTCTCCTAAACGGACAGCACATGATCGGAACATGTGTCGAGCAACAAACGACTCTCCCATAGGAGTAGTCATGACAAGTGGCTGATCCAGCAAACACGACTCTCGGCCTAACCTCGGCATGAAGTGTGTAGAAACATACGAATGCGTAGATCCTGGATCGAAAAGAACATGTGCAACATAAGAAAATACAGAAAAGGTACCTGAAACCACAGCATTGGACGCCTGAGCGTCCTGGTGAGTCAAGGCAAAAACCCGAGCATGTCCTCTACCGGCTACTGGCTGTCCCCTGCCTCTGCCACCTCATCCTCTCGGCATAAAACCACCGCGACCATGACCTCTCTGAGCAGGAGTCTGACACGGCGCAACTACAGGAATAAGAGGCAACGCTCTCTGAGGCGGAGAAGGTGGTAAGGTAACCTGGGGTACCGCTGGCCCTCTCTGACGCACCACGGTATAATCCTGAACCAGGCGATGTAGACTGCCACACCCGAAGCATCCATAAGACGGTCGCTGGCCCTCTTGGGAATAAGAACTGAATAACTGGCCATGTCCCATGTCTCTGCTACTCCCCGAGTCTGAAGGAACTCTGCCTCGGAATGCAAGCCTCTGTCTCCGTGCTGGTACATCCGTATGAGTCCTCTTCGGTTCCGGAACAACCAATGACTCAGCTAGACGCTCCTCCACCAATTGAGCTGCATCGACAGCTACCATATACGTGTCACAATGCTGAATGCTGATGGCTAGGAACAACTGGGTAAGTTGGTCTCGAATAAACCTCTTCACCCTCATCTCCTCAGTCGCCACCAGGTACGGAGCATACACATACAGCTCGGTAAACAATACATCTTACTCAGACACCGTCATCCCTAAAGTCTGACGTAACGACTCAAATCGGCGCGCTCGCGCATCCCTGACGCTCGGTGGAAGAAAACGGGCGAGAAACACTGTCACAAACTCAGCCCAGGTAATAGGAGAAAGACCGGTGGCTCTGCCCCTCTTTAACGACTCACACCACTTCTGGGCCAGACCCTCCAGCCGGAAACTCGCAAACTCTACCCATCTCTCGTCGGAGCATCGGAGTGTGCGACAAATCCTGGCCATCCGGTCGATAAATGACTGCGGATCCTCAGTAACATCTTTGCCGGTAAACACCGGAGGCCTCAGCCTCATAAAATCTGTCAGTGACACAGTAATAACCTCCGGAGCTGTAACTGCAACTGCCGGAACAGTAGGTACCATCGTGGTCCCTGCAACGGGTGGAACAACTGCCTGCCCCTGCGCTCGAATGGCCTCTACTAAGGTCCCCATCATCTGGCGCAGGTCCTGCATACCGGCCCCAACCATAGCAATGTGCTCCGGTACGACAGGCGTACCGCCCTGGTCAGTCCTCGCCTTAGACGAGTCAACTCTGACCTCGGCCCTCGCGACCGCTCTCTATGCCCTCATAGACTTTGGTGGCATATAGGCTGGAAATTGAAACAAGATTCGATAAGGGAACAGGAATCGAATCACAAAGATGTATATCATCACAGAAGGATATCAATCAATAAGTCCTAAGGTCACTTAGGCAGAGTACCGTGTCGTAAGTATGCCGTGGAACATACACTCTACTTAAGCTACCTACTCTGCTTAAGCTACCTACTCCATAATACCGAGGTCATCCTACACTCCGAAATGTAAAACCTAACGCTCTGATACTAACTTTGTCACGACCCAAAATTTGGCCCGTAACCGGCACTTAAATTACGTAACGTCTGCAGGCGTGCGCAACTCAAGTAAGCCGAATCCCAGAAATCTAAACCACCCAAATCTGCAACAACGGAGAAAAACATAGTTTTTAACATTTGGGAAAACACAAGTAAAATCTCTAACTCTTGTTTTCTTTCTTAAAAATTTCAGCAGCACTTCCTTTGTAAAAACTAGCCCCGAAAACGGGTACAACGAAAATAATATATAAAAACATCCCAAACGGGAGTGAATCACGCCCAACGGCGGAGACAACCACCACAAGATATAAATACGACGCCGAAGCGAAGAATATAAAGGAAACTGCATAAAAAGGTAAAACTTTTCAACATTGCCGGCTCCCACGAGCACGGCACCCAAAGTTACCAATAATACAACACAGAATCCTCACAAGCCATCTCTAAGTCATATACGAACAGTGGTAGATAGAGAATACTAGATACAACAAAAAGGATATACAATGTACAAACAGGTAACCGCAAACCCACCTAAATTACTAGCCTCACAGCCAAACGTAGCGGTATCCGCAAAAGTAGAGATGATAAGACCCCTGCCGCGACTACTCTAAGGGTAAGCCCTGCAAAACAATGTGGCACAACGGGGGTGAGTTGCCAACTCGTGAATAGTAAATAACATCATACTGTAATCGCAAGTACACACGAACATCGATCTATCTATCACATGTAATCCGATAGCATAAGTATGATAAGTGAATATGCAACAATCATGTAAAGGTACATCATCAGGGTACTACAACTACATGAAGCAATGCATATCAACATAATCCTAAGTATGGGATGATATAATATAAAATCTCATGCAAATCATCAGCATGGAAAAACACCAGTGTCCCTCACTGACACATCAAATCCCAAATCCGCAGGCACTGCATCCTCAGATCGGCCCTCACATCCTGTTAGTCTCTTGGAACCTGAGTGTCTATCATCGACACCCGAAACATCATGAAAACATATACCTGTAAGTATATATATATAAGGATATCAACCACGTATGTCCAACGACGATACGTAAAAGTCATGGAAAGCTGAGTGTCTAACACCGACACTCGAAACATTATGAAACCCGTGTCTAGCATCGACACGTTAATCCTCATAACTTAGGCGCTGTCATCACGACTGGCCCTGACGATATGTCGTACATCACTCCGGTCGGTATCCCCATGATAACCGCCGAGTCCAAATACAATCACCGGTAGATAGTGGTCCCACCGTCAGGCATATCGTCTACACCATGAAATCACCACTCGTCCCGGGGTACTATACCGGGTCCACCATGTACCCACAGACGGTGCCTCTCGCTTCTCGAATTGGGTATCACAAACCAATTCTTAAAACCAAGAAATCACATAGTGGACGCACTTAAATATCATATCAAGAGAAACCGGGTTTTCAAACAATACATAGTTTTCTTGAAATACCCCCACGGTTCTCAAATCCATAAATCATATGAAATCCATATCTCAATGCGTAAAACCATGAAAACCGATATATGCAACATAAGACAACAATATGAGCATATAAAGGGAAAACCGCTCTTTAAATTGAATCTAGCTTTAAAACATATCATGCGGTTCCCAAATCCTCCGAAAACAAAAGCAGCATCATATAATGTGTACATGTAATTGTAGTAAGGTTTAAGTATCTACATCTAAGCAAGTGGGTATGATGCATTTCATAAGCGCAATGATCAACAACTCAATATCATATATCAAAACAATACCACTTAGGGTGTATACAACTATAGCAAACATATGTGGTGTACATGTCAATATGTTTGTATGGTGTACATGTAACTGAAATCGAGTATGTGGTGTACATGTCAATATGTATGCATGATATACAAGTAACTGAAATCGAGTATGTGGTTTACATGTCAATATATATGCATGATGTATAAGTAGCTATAGTACGATATACGTGAAGTGGAATAAGGGTCACTACCCCAACTATTCCTGCCCAATGCAATATCATGTATGTATGTGTCCACAATATTTCATATGCACAATGAAATAAGAGTTACTACTCCAATCATTCCTATCCACTACCATATCACATATGTAGGTGTTTGTGTTAGTTATATGTATGCCCTAGAGGCCATTGCGATACATAGGATGTATATTGTAGTGGATGCTTGGACATATATAGGGAAGACTTTCTTGCTCGACATGATAGTATGCTATCTGGTTACTCTTTACCTTAACGTGTACACTGATTGTCTCTCTGTTACACGTTGATAAAGCCCTTAGGATGAGTACTTGACTACCTGGACTATGATGCGGATCATATTAGTGGGGACATGGTAGTCCATAAGTACATCCTTCAAGGTCCCTAGTCGTGGGTGTATCGAGACGGGGCATCGATATACCAGAGTAGACTAGCATATACCTTCTCGACCCATACAGATGGGCGATGGATGATCCCATATCCATTGGTGTTTGGCATCAGAGATGATATACGGGTGCTCAGTGGAGACTTGGTACACTGGACGGACTCGCCGAGAACTCCCAGATGGTATTATACCTTATGTCAGATGGCAGTTCTCTGGTGACACTGGTACAGGTTAGTCTGTAGACCCGAGATCGTCATAGAGTCTTGTGTGATTCCCACTGTGCTTTGATTTCCACCTTACCACGTCCAAGAGGGTGTGCAAAACGGTGGTTTTTGGGTACAGTCCCGAATCATATGGAGGCAATGAGCGATAGGAGGGGATTCGTCTCTCCCGGTATATGGAGTTGATGTTGCATTGTGTTCGATTGGCTATAACCGGAAATCCCTGGCCAGGGTTGCTGAGATTTACTGGTAAGTGTTACCAGTAGTTTCTCGAACTGTTATAGACCTCATATCGACACGACTTATCGAGCTATTGGGGTCTGACGTTTACCACCCCTAGGCGAGATATGCGACATATCAGACGAACAGACCGGACTGTACGGTAAGTGTTACTGGTTGGATTCACAGGAGTATGAGCGGACTTGCTTGTCGATCTTCTGATCGCTCAATACCCGGGTGGCCGTTACGTTTAGCAGACCGCTTCCGTCTTGTGGGTGTTTGATATGATCCTCACCTGCTGCCGGCGTATTGACGAGTCTTTAGAGTCCTACACAGAGGTTTCCTGGCTCAAGCGAAACAAAATAGGAGCGCATATGAGATATGTGCGGGACCGAGGATAATGCGTGTATATGATACCGTATTCTATTCTCACGATGAATGTATCGATTGGTTGTATGCGATATAACCTAGTTATCGAATCGAGGATTGATTCGATAAGTCGATACATCGGATATTAGTCGGTCATATGCGATATGACCGGATCGTTAAATCAAGTGTTGATTTAATGATTTAATGTATAATTATATATTTGATATATTACTTTGCATTAACTAGTATTGGTTCACTTAAGATGGATTTTCTCACTTGAAGTACACAATGTATATGTGATATATTTTTGTACACTTGTTTGTATCATGTTTGATGATACATGCAAACTTGGGCGTGTATGATTAAACTATGGTTAGTTAGTGGTTAGGGTTTCATTTGATTTATTTGCTTATTTATTTATTCATTTATTCATTTTATAAAGAAATAAAATGGTGGCTAACTTTGGATTATCTTTGAAGCTTCATGAAGCTTTGAAATGGTTGACCATTTTGTTTCTTTTCTTAACCCTAACCATTCACCGAAAACCTTGGTTTATTCTCTACACTTGACCATGGTTGATGAAGTGATAAGAATGACTTTATTTCCATATTATTCATTATTATTATCATATTATCTTCTTCTTCTTCTTCTTGAAGAAAAAAGAAGCTTGCTAGCTTCAATGGTGATTTGAGAAAAAGAGTGAGAAATCCAATTCTAAAGTGAACCCACTTCCTATTTCTTCATCCTCTACCACATGCCAAGTAGTATAGGGTGTTTTCTTCACAAGTTTCATGGCTTGGTGAAGTTGGAGCTTGATCTTGTGTTGCCTCGACGTAGATCATCTTCGGCATCGAAATCGACGCCCTAGCCCGATCATTTGTTCGATGAAACCACCGCGAGAGTCCGGGATCCGATGGGTACAGCGGAGGGACTTCATCACGGAGTCTTGGCGGTGGAGGACCGGATCTACAAAGGTTGTATTTCCTTCCACTTATTAGTAAAGCAGTTTACTAGTTCTAGTTTTCGCCTAATATCTAGTTAACGATCCGTATTAGAGTTTGTAGGCACCGGAAAATTTTGAAATTGGCATGGTTGATGCCTTGTGAGACCTCTAGTGTGTGCCTAGGAACCCTACAGTGGTATCAGAGCCTAGCTAGAGCCTTAGGCGATGCGTAGACGAAGTTAGAAACCCGATCGAACACCGAAACCCTAGATTTCACCCTTCTTTGTACAATTTTTGAAAACTGGGATTTTTCCAAATTAAAAATATGCAGAAAAATCAGCAGGGATTTATAAGAAATACTGTGCAAATCGAGCGTCTAACTCCATCAATCCTCCGCGGAACGAGCATGGCTCGTGCGGCGGTTCCGCGGCCGTACGGAAGCATCTTTCATTGCAATTTGTACAGTAATTCCTATATTGTTGTGCTGTATTTTCTGGGAATTTTTAATTTACACTCAAGAGTTGAGTTTTCTGGGGTCTTTTGGAGCTTCGTGGATTCGATCGGATTATCTAATCTTGTCTATGTGTTTTCCGGATAATTTTTGAATATGTTAAAAAGTTCGACCGGATATAAATACCCACCTTTTCCCCTGTCGGGAAATTTCCAAGTGTTGGATTTTTCCATGGTTTAAAGACGTTCTAAGTAGTGCAAGTAACTCGATGGACCCTCTAGAAGACAACAAACCTTAACTCGATTATGAGACCGTCTTGAACTGCCCTTTAAACCTTAGGGTTTGGGGCAGTACGACGTGCCACATGTGAGGCGTTGGCTTGACCCTTCTACGGCTGGACCGTTGGTACTGAGGCATGAAGTGAATGTTTTTAAACTTATTTCATGTGTTGAGCTGTTTCGGGAAAACTTGGGTGTTCGATTGTTCGATCGGAAAGTTTAACATTTTCTGTTTATCTGGATTGTGATACAATATTTGGAATCCACATGTAGTTATGAGATAACTGATTTGAATGTTATAAACATAGCAGTTTAGTCTCACTTGATCGGTTGCCACGGAATTTTGATGTGATCAAAAGTCCGTCGCAATCACGTAGCGTACGCGGATACTCGCCGGGTAAACTTAATAGACAGCTACACTCCATAGCCCCGACCAAGTGACTGTAGGAGAACCCCGTAGCCGAAAGCATCCGTTTGGGTGCTCGTGGCAGCGGTGTTCCGCTTTGGTGCACTTCGTCGACGGTATCGGGGGTGCGGCCGTCTACTGAAGTTTGCGACGAGCATTCGATCAGGATGTCGGGAATCTTGTTGAATTGTCCGACATGATATTGAAAAGTGTTTTCGATAATGAGACTGAAATGCGGAGTTTATAATTGTTAGGCATGCGATGTCTAAGTAATTAATTTGATTAGGCATGCGATGTCTGAGGAGGTTGCGGATTCCAACTGTTGTAATTTTACACTTTCTTTTCTGCGACCGTAAGTGTAATATGTGATATCGCCGGTTTCGTTGCTATATGTCAACGACAATTGGGATGGGCATATTTACTTACGTTGATGACATGCAATGTTATGTGTTGCTGGAAATGTTATATTGGATCGTCGTGTTTGAATAGCCGGGGGGGTTTTATTTGAGATGAGTGTTTTTCATTTTCATTCATGTAAAAACTTGTATGTAATATTCTTTTATTGGGGCACTTCCAGGTTGCGGAAGATGTCACCATTTGTATATTATTTACTTTTCCGCAATAGGATAGACCCAAGGAGGAGGGCACAAGTAACCGGGTTCTGGAGTCCAGTGGGAGACCAACTCGAGCAGTCGAGTCCGGGTCTCCTAACTCTAGAATTGGTAGGGTTGCTTGCCGCTCTCGTAGGGGTCTAGGGGTGTCGGTTTGGCTATTCATCGCGACCGTGGAATCCGTGTTTTATACTGTCTCGTATTGAAAACACGGACGTCCTAGTATATCCAATGTTTCATATGATTCTTCTGCTGCGATATCTGTGATGTGATCATGTGATATGTTCTGTGATGGATACAGTATATAGTATATATGATATATTATTTATAGACGTTACTTATGTTTTACACCCGCGCTAGCCCTGCCCCGCTCTGTCGTTAGTTACCTAACCTAACGGTGCACGAGGGGACATCGAGGCGAATGCGGATGGCATAAGTGTACGTCGTATTTATCTGTGATGTTTAGATGATTAAATGATAGGACTTCATTAATATGATTAATGAAAGTAAAAGAAACCTAAAGATGTTGTAGAATCGAATTTCAAAAATAAAACAGGTAGCTACAGTTCTTGCTTTGCACAGAGGTATATGTGATATATCCTGCACCTTATTCGATGAGGAAAGGACTGAGATCCCTTCATCGGGAGTGACTCCTTTAGCAATAACTGGCAGATACTACAACTCTCGGTTTTTTTTTTATTGCTTCTATAGTTTGTGCTTTGCACAGTGATATATATGATATATCCCGCACCTCATTCGACGAGGAAAGGACCGACGATCCATTCACCGGGAGTGACTCTTTTAGCAAAACTAGAAAAGCCTCAAAAACACTCCATTTTAAAATCATTTGATTCTACAACGATATCAAGTTCATTACGCAATAGGTTTTCAGAAAAACCTGTCGTAGCCCTCCGTCATTTCAGATAAGTTGTATATAGTATTCGTGCTACATTTGTTGGTTTTCATCAAGGTGTAGTGTGCGGTAGCTATACGCTGCTTATCTGCTGCATACAATGCGATTGGATTAGGGTAGTCGTGCGGCTTTGTTGGCTTTCGTCAAGGGTCATGCGGGTGGGTTTAATTCAATCAAGAAATGTACGGGTTGAACTTGACTAGCGGGCTATGGTTTGTTGGCTTTCGTCAAGGTCATAGCACGTTAGGGGCAAAATATTATCGGGAATTTCAAGTGTTGAAATTTGCTATGAGATTGCATACCTTATATGAGATAGTTGGATCCTGATACCCGCTGCGAGTAAGAGTTACTTCTGGGAGAGTTTTACACATTACAATTAGCCGATCAAGTAGGTGTCTAGAAAGGTGTTAACGAGTTTACGCCTCTGGGAAAACGAGGTTTACATTAATTAGGTTCGTGCGAAAACACGGGGGACTTCCCTCAAAGTACCGACACTGGCCTGGCTGAAAGATTGGCAAACTTGTAGTGTGTAATTAATCCCGGCTAGTCTTTCCTTTTAGGGTTTGAAGGAAGATTTGATAAAAATAGTGGGAGCCATCCTGATTAGATAAAATAATAACCAATCTATTCTTGCAAGAGCGCACGCTGAGTGTTTTCTTCTCTCTCTCTCCAGGTAGCGACCATGTCACGCCTTAATCAAGATAATAATACGGATATATTGACCGAACCCGCTTGTTATACTGAGCTGGGGAACGTTGGTCCCGCTCCAACTTATAATTGTTATAAGACAGAGCAAGATATTAGGGATTACCAGAATTCCCGTGCCGCCCAAACGAAGAAAGTGCATACTGATGCAGGTGTGTTCATTATACAGAACTATTTCTCAGTATTCTTTACGTCCTGGATATGAGATACCGGATCAGGATCCCGCATATGTAATTTGTTACATGGGCTACAGATAGGTAAAGAACTGAGAACGGGTGATAAGTTTCATGAGACAGAAAACGGGACAAGTGTTGCAGCCAAGTCTATTGGTCACTGTCACCCTGTATTACCAATATATTGATTCTGAACGAATGTTATTAGATACCGAACCTGATATACAAAATCATGTCAGTCTCTTTATTAGTAAAGAAAGGATATAATTTTGTATTGTTGGATAATGTTTTGAACATTTCCTATATCAAAAGTTGATCGGTTCAGGCACGTTATCTGAAAGCATTGATGTTCTAAATCAAACTACAGTTCTTAGTATACAGAACACACACAAGAGGAAGAGTTCAGAAATGAACGAATCCTTCTTGAGGTATTGTAGACTAGGTCATATCAATGTGACCCGACTAGCTGAAGTTACATATAGATGCGTATTTAAATCAGTTTGAATTTACATCTTGTGTAATTTGCCAGTCATGTCACAAAGATAAGATGACCATAGCTCTGTTTACTGGAAACAGAGAAAGAGTTAGTAAACTCTTGGGATTGATACATGTTGATGTATGTAAGGTCCCCCGTCTACACATGCCAAGACCGGTTCTTTGTACTTCATTACATTCTCTGATGATCTCTCAAGATTCAGACATATGTTCATGTTGAAACACAAGTCCGAACCTTTTGAGATATTCACGGAATATAAGTTAGAAGTAGAGAACCAAAATGAGGGTATAAGTATTATGTCCTTTGATGTGATCAAGGAGGAGAATACTTGAGCATGGAATTCTTGGACTTTTCTAAAGGAGAATGAGATTCTCTCTCAGCATTACTCCTCCGTATACACCATAGCACGATGGTGTATCGGGGCGGAGCAATCACACCCTATATGATAAGGTGTGCTCCATGATGAGTACTGCTGAGTTAACTATTTCCTTTTTGGGAGTTATGCACTTGAGAAGCTGCATACCTATTGAATAGGGTTCAAATCAAATCAGTTGCCTATCACTTCATATTTGATATGATAAGGGAAGAGCCCATATCTTTAGTTAGTTAAGATTTGGGGTTGTCCGGCCTATGTCTAAAAACAAAATCCGGACAAGCTCGAGGCAAGGTCTATAATGTAGAACTGGAAAGGTTCCAGCTATACAAACTACTGCAGATGATTTGATAAAACCAAAGGATTCAATAGTTAACAACGAACCTCAGCCTCTCCGCCGATCTAGTAGGGTTCCTCACCCACCTGAGAGATACTTCGGTTTCTCTATGACAGTGGGAGCGAGGATTGCATCATGAGATGATGACCCAACTAGTTTCGAGCTGGCCATCAGGAGTAAGAATCAATAAGAATGGCTGGATGCTTAGTGATCTGAGATGGAATCCTTATACACCAACAAAGTATGGACTTTGGTTGCTATATTTGAAGGGTTAAATCCCCATCAGGAGCAAGTATATCTTGAGAAGATTACTTGGTGTACTTGGAAAAGTTAAGACTTTCAAAGCTAGACTTGTTAAAGGTTTGCATCATTGACCAGGCATGGATTATGTTGAAACCTTTTCTAAGGAGCTATGCTTAAGTCCATCTAGATCCTACTTGTCACGGCTACATACCATGACTACGATATCTGGTGGTTGGGTGTCATGACAGCTTTTCTAAATAATGTTTTGGAAGAGGGCATCTATAAGTACAAAGCCAGAGGGCCTCGTAGACAGTGGGAGCAGCGGAAACATGTGTAAGATGCTTTATAGGATAAAGCAGGCATCGCGGAGTTGGGACAACTGTTTTGATGTAGTAGTCAAATAGTTTGACTTCATCAAAATGGTAGATGAACCTTGTATATACAAAAAGGTAGTAGGGAGTATGGTGGTGATCCTCGTAGAGTACGAGGATGACATACTCTTGATAGGGAAGGAGTTTCCTATGCTACGCTCGATCAATCTCCGCTTATCACTATGATTCTCCACATAGGATCAAACTGATACCTATTAAATCCTGAGTTTTGGATCTATGAGATAGATCTAAATGGATGTTAGGATTCTCACTAGTTGTAGTGAGATGGTATCAATTGGTCCTGGGGAGAATCACTGGAAGTGTTCCAGGGTGATAAGGACGACTGAAAGTCAGTCACAGGCATTGTCTTTACCCTCAGTAAAGGGACGGTATGTTGGAAGAGTTCCAAGCTAGATACCGTGGCTAACTAGACGATAAAGGCAGGATACATCGCTACTTAAGATGCTACCAAAGAGGATGTTTGGGTGTATATTGGTTCATGAGATGAACTACGTTCCTACCATTGTGAGACAATGGAGTTGTGGTTTATGCCAAGGAACGCCGGTCCCATCAGTGATCCAGACATATTCTAAGGCAGTGTCACCAGATCATGGAGATGGTTGATCTGCAAGGGATCAAGGTCAGGAGAGTAGACTCAGAGGACAACACGGCGGATCCACTCACAAAGGCCTTTTCCCAGAAAGAGACTTTTATGGGATGGTTGAGTATGAGATACAACAACCACTGCTATCAGATGGCCCTAGCGCAAGTGGGAGATTGTTAGTTATATGTATGCCCTAGAGGCCATTGCTATACATAGGATGTATATTGTAGTGGATGCATGGACATATATAGGGAGGACTTTCTTGCTCGACATGAAAGTATGCTATCTGGTTACTCTTTACCTTAACGTGTACACTGATTGTCTCTCTGTTACATGTTGGTAAAGCCCTTAGGATGTGTACTTGACTACCTGGACTATGATGCGGATCATACTAGTGGGGACATGGTAGTCCATAAGTACATCCTTCAAGGTCCCAAGTCGTGGGTGTAACGAGACGGGGCATCGATATACCAGAGTAGACTAGCGTATACCTTCTCGACCCATACAGATGGGCGATGGATGATCCTATATCCATTGGTGTTTGACATCAGAGGTGATATACGGGTGCTCAGTGGAGACTGGGTACACTGGACGGATTCACCGAGAACTCCCATATGGTATTATACCTTACGTCAGATGGCAGTTCTCTGGTGACACCGGTACAGGTTAGTCTGTAGACCCTAAATCGTCATAGTGTCTTGTGTGATTCCCACTGTGCTTTGATTTCCACCTTACCACGTCCAAGAGGGCGTGCAAAACGGTGGTTTTTAGGTACAGTCCCGAATCACATGGAGGCAATGAGCGATAGGAGGGGATTCGTCTCTCCTGGTATAGGGAGTTGATGTTGCACTGTGTTCGATTGGCTATAACCGGAAATCCCTGGCCAGGGTTGCTGAGATTTACTGGTAAGTGTTACCAGTAGTTTCTCAAACTGTTATAGACCTCATATCGACACGACTTATCGAGCTATTGGGGTCTGACGTTTACCACCCCTCGGCGAGATATGCGACATATCCGACGAACAGACCGGACTGTAAGGTAAGTGTTACTGGTTGGATTCACAGGAGTATGAGTGGACTTGCTCGTCGATCTTCTGATCGCTCATTACCCGGGTGGCCGTTACGTTTAGCAGACCGCTTGCGGCTTGTGGGTGTTTGATATGATCATCACCTTCTGCCGGCGTATTGACGAGTCTTTAGAGTCTTACACAGAGGTTTCCTGGCTCAAGCGAAACGAAATAGGAGTGCATATGAGATATGTACGGACCGAGAATAATGCGTGTATGTGATACCGTATTCTATTCTCGCGATGAATGTATCGATTGGTTGTATGCGATATAACCTAGTTATCGAATCGGGGATTGATTCGATAAGTCGATACATCGGATATTAGTCGGTCATATGCGATATGACCGGATCGTTAAATCAAGTGTTGATTTAATGATTTAATGTATAATTATATATTTGATATATTACTTTGCATTAACTAGTATCGGTTCATTTAAGATGGATTTTCTCACTTGAAGTGCACATTGTATATGTGATATATTTTTGTGCACTTGTTTGTATCATGTTTGATGATACATGCAAACTTAGGTGTGTATGATTAAACCATGGTTAGTTAATGGTTACGGTTTTATTTGATTTATTTGCTTATTTATTTATTCATTTATTCATTTTAGAAAGAAATAAAATGGTGGCTAACTTTGGATTATCTTTGAAGCTTCATGAAGCTTTGAAATGGTTGACCATTTTGTTTCTTTTCTTAACCCTAACCATTCACTTAAACCTTGGTTTATTCTCTACATTTGACCATGGTTGATGAAATGATAAGAATGACTTTATTTCCATATTATTCATTATTCTTATCATATTATCTTTTTCTTCTTCTTCTTGAAGAAGAAAGAAGCTTGCTATCTTCAATGGTGATTTGAGAAAAAGGGTGAGAAATCCAATTCTAAAGTGAACCCACTTCCTATTTCTTCATCCTCTACCACATGCCAAGTAGTATAGGGTGTTTTCTTCACAAGTTTCATGGCTTGGTGAAGTTGGAGCTTGATCTTGTGTTGCCTCGACGTAGATCATCTTCGTCATCGAAGTCGACGACCTAGCCCAATCATTTCTTCGATGAAACAACCGCGAGAGTCCGGGATCCGATGGGTACAGCGGAGGGACTTCATCACGGAGCTATGGAGGTGGAGGACCAGATCTACAAAGGTTGTATTTCCGTTCACTTATTAGTAAAGCAGTTTACTAGTTCTAGTTTTCGCCTAATATCTAGTTAACGATCAGTATTAGGGTTTGTAGGCACCAGAAAATTTTGAAATTGGCATGGTTGATGCCTTATGAGACCTCTAGTGTGTGCCTGGGAACCCTACAGTTTATGCGTGTCATGGAAATTACAGACGGTGTGGGTGTAGCATACAATTTAGTGCTCATGCCACATGAACCGTCAGTAATGTGTTATATCTAAAGGTACGAGTCAAGTACAACAGATAATCCTATGCAATGTCATTCATATGAAAGTAACTAATATGAAAATACATGCAGCTATCATATCATATTCTCCCCGACGCATAACCCCATACGGGCGATTTCCCCGTAGATGTTAAATCTACTCACAAATGGTCTCCAGCTATGAAAATCCGACCACCTGCTTCCCCTTGTTCGCAGCGTCCGAAATCCCCGTTTGCGACTCTATATTTTCACAAACACAAGAAATAATGCGAACATCTCAGAATCGATCAATATAACGTAAAACTACGTATTAAATAACACACCAACACACTAAACTAACTCGCGAGTAAACGTCTAGTGGCTAACGTGCGCTGCGACACTACCAAACCAAACTGAGTATAGCGGCAGCACAAGATCACGATTCGTGTCGCAACACGTAACACGCGGACTCAAAACACTAGATTATAGGTAAACGATCCCAGATTTTGTATACTGCAATTAATAAAAAAGTAAACAGTACCAAACACCCTTAACCAACAGCAGACAACTACACACAGAACCCAAACCCCAACACTCTCCTACAAAATCGGCGTCGCCGGAATTCGCCATAGGGGTCGTCGGCCCCGGCCGGTGGGGTGGTCCTCGTGTCTTAGGTGGTGTCTTAGGTTCACTAGTACATCACTAAAATTTTGTTTGGTCACTCACTATAATTTCCAGGTCACAGCAGATACAAAGGCTCTAAAAAGACAATAAAAACCCCGATATTGCACTAATCAATATAGAAAGTGTTCTAAACCAGAAACAATGAGCTAAACCACATAAAAACTCCTATTTATCAGTGTAAGGATTTTACCTATCAACTTTAGCTCACAAGATCCAAGCTTTCCTAGTTTCCAAGTGATCATGAGCAAGAACCAATACTTGAAGTGTATTTTGTGATAAAATTTTGGAATTTTTGGAGAATTTGAGTTTGAATTGTTGCAAAATGAAAAGGAAGTGATTAAAGGCAGTAGAGAGAGAGAGGGATTCGTCCAAGTGAAGAGGTGGGGGTTTTGTGAGGAATTACTTAGCAATTACCAACATTAAATGCAATTAAATGCATTCATACACACATATGCACACATGCATGCACCACTTTCTTTTCTTTTCTTTTCTTTAATCTAAGAAAACCTAACCGCCACACAAATATCTAGATACCAAGTGAAGGGTTTTGGTTTTACCCAAACTTAATTGTTGAAAAGATACAGAAGAGAAGTTTTCCCAAAATGTAAATACCGCATTAAAATAATATTAAAATTGGGGAAAAAAAAAATTGAACCAAAACGTCCCATATACCCCCAAAACTTGCGCACTAGATTTATTTTAGCTAAACTAGGTGCTGGCAAGTCTATATGATCGTTTGATCACAGTCGGGAAATTTTACCCTAAAACGGAAAAATTCGCATAACGATTTCTAAAACGTTACACATGGTCATGTTGGAGATAGTGCCCTCAGAGTCAATTATTAGGTCGCAGGTACGTGATTGTAATGATTGAGGGAGGACCTATCCCAGTAGGACAGTCTTGCTCGAGATGATAGTATGCTATCTGGTTTACCTTTATCATCGTGTACTGCTTTAGGTGACATGACACGTCGCTATTACACGTTGATAGAGCCCCTAGGATTCTTGCTTGACCACCAGCAGTATGAGGGCGATCATATAAGTGGGAGCTGGGGGTCTATAAGCTTATCCTTAAAAGGTCCCTAGTCGTGGGAGTTTCGAGACTGGGCATCGATACTCCATTAGTAGACTAGTGTATACATTCGAGACCCCGACGAGGGGCGGTGGCCGGTCTCACAAGCCACTGGTGTCAGTTGGATCACCTAAGATATGTACAGGTGCTCATTGGGTTATGAGTACACCGGACAGGACTCGCCGGAAACATGCTAGTTGGTCATATACCAGACGTCAGATGGCAGTTCCCTGGTGACATGTGTGCAGGTTAGTTCATTGACCTGGGGATCGTCATTTGTCTCGTGTGAGTTCCCACTGTACTTTGATTACTACCCTACCACGGCTCAAAGGAGTCGTGCAAACAGGTTTTAGTTGGGTACAGTCCCGAGCCACATGGAGGCAGTGAGCGTATCTTCAGGGGTTCGTCTCTCCCGGTATTGGGGGTGAGGTCGTGCTGTGTCTAGGAGAGCCATTACACAAAGTCCTTGGCCAAGGCAAGGAGATTTACTGGTAGGTATTCCAGTAGTATCTCAGGGTGTTCTGGGCTACACTCCGACACGACTTGTACCGCTTTTGGGGGTCTGACTTTTACCAACCCCCTAGGCCCGCCATGCGATACTCATAGACGAACGGACCGGACTGCACGGATATTGTCACTGACAGGCTCAGTAGGGTTGTCGGGCTAAGTTCGCTCACAGACGTCCCTTTTGGTCAGTACCTGGTAGCCCGTCACGTATTGGCTTATACCTCTGACGTGCTAGTGGTTAAATCCACAACCAAGGTGTTGACGAGTCTTTAGAGTCCCCCACATTCAGTTACTCAGCTTTCGGGCGAAAGGTTGTAGAGACCGTATGGAGATATGGCAAGGTCCGATCAGACACGTGCGGTATTGCACGGATCAGGATCGGACAGTTTGTACTATAGGCCGTATGGTTATATGGCAGGGTTCGATCAGATACGTGCGGTATTGCACGGATCAGGATCGAACAGATATTACTAGCCGGCTTTGGTATAAGCCGGATCCTAGTATAGTACAGTGTAGACTTTGTCTCATTGCATTTGTATTTCGGTCGAAATACAGATGCGGGTGTGTATGCACAGTATCGGGGTTTTCCTGTAATTTATTACGGGACCAGTTTTTGGAGTTGCCAGTTTGTTTTCCGTTTCGGCCAATTTCCATTGTTCCGTTCATTGGCCGAAGATTGGTGGAGGAGGGTTTATTTGCATTGTTGCAAATAGGCATTTGTGGAGGGGGTCTTTGCATTTTTGTTGTATCATGATAGCACCCTCCTTTGACTTGCTTGACTTCATACTTCATGATGGCTTGACTTTGTTAGCATCATGGTTGTTGATGATGGTTGTGGTTGTGTGTGGTTTTTGCTTATGATCATATTCTTTCATGATGCCCTCTTGCATCATTGCTTCCACCCACCCCTTGACCTTGCTCTTTTTTTTTTCTCTCTCCAATCACATATGAAGGAAGGGGGGCCGGCCATTCCTTTAGGGGAGGGGATTTCATTTTCTCATTTTTTGGTGGTGGAAAATGTTACTCTCATTTTTGGTATGCTACATTTTCCCCACCTCTCTCCAAGCTCTCTTTTCCTCCACCAAATGGCATCTCCACTACCCCATAAGGAGACACAAGTTCTACTACATATTCTACAACGAATCTTGGGCACGTTGACTAGCCAGCATCGTGCCCGAGTTGCCTCGGCATTGAGGTGGGAGCCCGTAAACAAAGTAGGCGATGTGGTGCACTTCCGGCGACGAGGAGGAGACGGACGGAGCTCCCGCGAGGAGATCGGAGTGGAGATGAAGACCGGAGGACTTGGATCGTCGGTATATCTCTAACCCATCTTGTTTAGTAGCTTAGACTAGTTAATGGTAAAGATCCGGGTGTTTAGTGCGCGGTGGTGCCGGTTTGCAAAGTCCGCAAAATTTAAGTTATTCACCGCTTCCGCTTTCCGGCGTCGGATTGACGGCCGGGGCGCCGCCGTGCACTTACAGTGGTATCAGAGCCTCGCCATTAACTTCGTCTAGCTTCGTTTGATGTGTTTTGCGGTTCCGATCGACCAAAATTCCAAAAACTCATTTTTACCTCACATCAGTTTTCTGTTAAGATTTTTTGGTGTCTAAAAATTTTTCTGGTGGTCTCAGAATGATGTGCAGGAGATTCTAAGAACTCTGGGAAAATTCGACGCACTGATCCCTCTTCCAGAGCGCGGAACCGCGGCCTCACCCTTCTATTGGGCCGCGGATCCGCCGCAACTTAGAGAGATCAATGGGCCAAAATTTCCCAGTGGGCTTCTGGGCTAGTATTAGGGGTTTTGGAATATTAAAATTGGGCCAATTATTTCTGTGAGTGCTACAGTATTAGTTTGGGGCCCACTTGTTAATTTTTGGTCAATCGGAAAATCTTAAACACATTTTTCACAGTATTTACATTATATCTGCGACCGTGAATGTCACTCGATCGGTAAATCCTGTCTAACTGCTATAGCCCGGTTAGACGGATTTGCGAACGTGACTTTCACGTTGATGTTCTTTGTTTATGCTGTGATGTTGCGGATCGGTCGTGGGGATAGCCTGGATGCAATGCTAGTACTGTGATGTTGTATTATGTACATTTGATATTGCGGGGCGAGCGTCCGACTTGTGGACTGCCGTCACTGCCGGATTGTATTATTCTTTTGGGGCACGACCTGGTTGCGGTCGATGTACCCGTTGTATGTATATTTTACTTTCTGTACTAGGATACCCCGCGGAGGGGTGCACGGATAGCCGGGTTCTGGAGGGCAACAAGCCCGCATCTCATGGCATTGAGACGGAGGGGGCTTCGCTCTAGGATTGGCGGGCTATTCGCCGCACTCGTAGGGGGTACAGGTTGACCCAGGAGGGGTGCCCAAGTTGCCGGATTCCGTGAAGTGCTGGGTGGTCCATTCACGGCGCTGAAGGGGGCTGCCTCGCTTCAGGTTTTGGCGGGTGACTTGCCGCGCCCGTAGGGGTCTAGGATTTCATTGCACAGGCTATCCACACGACCAGGGGAACGTCGGGTTTCAGCGGCTCTGTGAAACCCGGGGATCCCAGATATCTGTATTGTTTCTGTGATGCTGTTCATTTCTGTGATGTTGCATTTTATTCACGCCTTGAGCGAATATAATATATTGGTATATATATTATTAGATGTTGTATATGTTTTGCATCCGCGCTAGTCCAGTCCCCGCTCTGTCGTTAGTAAGCTAACCTAACGAGTGATGACGGGACCCAGTGGCGAATGCGGATGGCATATACGTACATTAGTATATTTTCGTTCTTTTTGGTGTGATCAATTGATGGGACTGCATTGATTCGGATCAATGCAAGTTAAAAACAAACCTAATCTGATGTTGTTGGAACACTTTTTCAAAAAGCTGTTATTGCAAGGACGTTCACTTTTGTTTTGCATTGTGGTATTCATTTGGAATATCCTGCTCCTCAGTCGACGAGGCAAGGGCCGAGATCCCTTCACCGGGAGTGACCCCTTGGACAAAAGTTTGCGTCAGGGCATTAACTTCACTATAGCCGATTACTTTTGCTTTGCACCGTGGTATTCAGTTGGAATATCCTGCACCCCATTCTACGGGGAAAGAGCCGAGATCCCTTCACCGGGAGTGACCTCTTTAGCGAAGGTTTTCGTCACTATATTTTCAAAAAGCTATCCGTTCCTTCAACGATATCAAGTTCATTACGTTAAAGGTTTTCGCCAGAAACCATTCGTAGCCCTCCGTCGTTTCATATGGGTAGTCAATAGTATTCAAGCTGTGTTTGTTGGCCAAAGTCAAGGCACAGTGTTTGGTAGCTGTTGGTTATTCATATGCAGCATAGATAGATGCGTTGGTTTGGAACAGTCGTACTGCCTTGTTGGCCAAAGTCAAGGGTATGTACGGGTGGATTCAAAACAACCTGGAGAATGACGGGTAGAACTTGACATGTGACTTATGATTTGTTGGCCAAAGTCAAGGTCATAAGAGCATGGGGCAGAAATCACATCGGGAGTTTCAAAAGAACTGAAACTTGCCAGATATGCGCATACCTTCTGGAGTGTGATAGCGTGAGCGGATTCCGTCACGTTATCATGCAATGATAGTTGGATCCCGATTCCCACTGATGAGTTGGTATACTCCTCGGGTGACCCCGACTAATTCTTCTTTCAGGTTTGGAGGAGAATTTGAGGTACAGTGGGAGGATTCCAGATTAGATAAATTGGTAACCATTCTGATCTAGGTTAGAGTGCACGCTGAGTGTTTCTTTTCTCTCTCTCTTTGGCAGCGACCATTGACCCGACCCTAAGACTTTGACTCAGTGACCAAGTTAACCGAACCTTCTTAAACACCGGCTTTTGGATTGTCAGAGTTGCAAACCTCATTGCCACTCCTACTTTTACCCTTTTCTCCAGGACACCCCGTATTACTACGAACGTCCACTTCCATTGGACAAAACCATCGTATGGTTAGATACGAACTCGAAAGAATTTATTCGAGGATGGTTTCCGGTTCTGGAGAAAACGGATAGGATTATTCAGTTGTTTTTTCCTTTTACCCTCTCTCAGGTTACGAGTACTCCTTGGTTTAGGGGTAGTACACCTATTACGCAAATTGGATTGTCTTCTTCCAAACCTTAGGCTGGTGCCGAACGGTAGGGAATGAAGAAAACCAATTAGCATAACGATGGTGTGCAGAAGGTATTAAGTTCAGACAAAGCAAGGGATTAGTAAGAGGGCAAATTAAATTGCAACAGATATTCACGACCAAACCAAATATTTCGTTACCACTCCCACATCACCTTTGTATTTCTCCAGGACACTCCGTATCACTACGAAGATCCACAGTTTCATTTGGATACTCCATCGTATGGTTATATACGAACTCGAATGGAACTTGTTCCAGTTCGGGGATGGATTCTGGTCCAGGAGAAATAAGAATAAGATTTATTCAGGTGTCTTTTATCTTCACCCTCTCTCATTGCGAGTGTTCCTAGGATTGGGACAGTACACCCATTATGCTTATTGGATAGTCTTCTTCCAAACCATAGGCTGGTGCCGAACGGTAGGGAAGGAAGAAAACCATTTGGCCTAAAGGGGTGTGCAGAAGGTAAAGACTAAAGACATATGAAGGGATTTGGAGAGGTGGCAAAGAACTATACGGTTACAGTCGTGAATCTGGAAGAGGCATTACTAGGAATACCAGGATACCCCATCGAAACATTTCAATGTTTCAGTTTCACTGTGTACTGTTAATAGAAAACTGATTTCCCGATTAGATACTTACTCCAGGGTATGTATTTACCAGGTACGATTCTCACATCTGTATGGTTTTAGAGATGTTGAGTGGGAGTAAGTTATTGGGAATTGGGTGATTATCCTCATTATATCGGGATTCGTTGTAATCGGTGATATTTGAGGAGATCATCTGGGCTGTTTGCCGGTCGGCAAATATTTGGTTTTGAATATCCGCTGTTATGCACCAATTTCAAATTGATATATCTGTACGTCTATTTCCATAGAGTGAGATATACCTTTTGATATTATGTCGATGACATTTACCTATATCAGTGGATGGTTAGGTAAGGAGCATTAAACAGCGGTGTAATTCTTCTTAACCACAAGTACAGTTTTCAACCTACGACACACAGTGAATGAGTTATTAGACTCAAAGGGACTTATACAGAGTATTGTATGTTGTCCAGGGTCCATCAGGACAGAGGGGTTGGTCCTCGTACTATATTCGGTTTACTTATGACTCCTCTAGTTTTTAGACAAGTGTTTCGTGGAAACACAGGGTCCGAATTTGGAGAAGTTATAGGTATTTGAATACAGTAGAGAACCAGGTATAGCAAGTATCGGGATTCTTCAAAGTGATTGAAGATGTAGATACTTGTATGTGGTATTCAGTTGATAGTAGTGATTAAGAGAAATTGCTTCTCTTTCAGGTTACTCATAATTGGAAGCATTCCTAAGTTGAGTAACGCTGATCAGCCTCCTTCCATTTAGTTGACATGCGCTGGGGACAGCTGCATGATTTGAATCTGGTTCAATTAAATCAGTGCCTCTGTTTCTATATTGGATATAGAACAGTTCATATCTTAACGATGTTAAGGTACGGGGAGTTGTCCGGTTTATGATTAAAACCAGACACTGGATAACTCAAGGCACGCTTCTGTAATGGCTGTTTGTGGGTTGACCCAGGCTATGACGCGGGTTGACTTTCTACCATCTGGATGAACAATAGCGATATTGTTCTAGACTCGCCACAGTTTTAATAAAAATGGATTTTTTCAGAAAACAGTAGTGGGAGTATGGTAGAACTGGAAGTGATTCCAGAACCACAAACGATTACTGAAGATTTGATGAGGAACCTAAAGATTCAATCTGGATTGACATTCCATTGGCCACTCCGCAGATAAGGTGGGTAACTTCAGGCACCCGAGAGGTACTACGGTAGCCTCAAGGACGGTGACAGGGAAGTTCTTGTTTACCCACAATTACCATTGCTGTTGTTCCAGGGTGCGAGACCCGGCGGGAGGATGAGTATAGCGTCGTTCTAAACCAGTTTTAGAAGTGTACGTCTATATGACTCTGCCAGAGGGTTGTCGTAGTCAGTGGGAGCAGCGGAAGCATTGGTGGACAGGTAGCTTATGTCTATTTATAGACTAAAGCAGATGTAGCGGAGATAGATCATCTATTTCTGACGTGACAGTCATAGGTTTGACTTCATCAGAATAGGGGATGGATCTGTTGAGAAGGTAGTAGGGTGTGATATCCTGGTATTTGGATGACATACACAGAATAGGAAAGGAAACTCCTATACTTCAATCGGTTATACTTGGGTCGTCACACAGTTGTTTCTCCAAAAAGGAAATGGATTTTATATCAGACATACTGGTTACTAGATCTATGGTTTTAAATCTAGATTTGGGTGGTTTCCCAATCAGGGTACTTGACAGCATTCTAAGAGTATTTAGGATGGACGACTCCTGGCACGGTAGTGTACCTGCAGGTAATGGAGTCACCCTCTCCAAAGGTGTCTTACAGACTAAAGGGGAGAGGGACGGGCATGATTGGCAGATCACTTGCTCAGGCAATTGAGTCAATCATGAGATGTCAAGTACCACACCAGATGTTGTTCTTGCACTAGATGCAATAACTTGACATTAATCCAATCCTGGAGAAACAGTCGGAAGCAGTTTTAGAACATAAGTGGATGTTCTAGGGAGATGATAACGACAGCCTCATTCAGGAGACAGTTATCATTCCAGGCTTCCAAGGTGACATGGACGACAAGAAGGTTGTCAGAGTTATAGTTTTCCTTCTGATGAGGGGCAGTATTTTGGACAGGTGGTCCAAGGCAATACTGAGGGAGGCATGGTGCGCAGGATACTGATTAAGTTCAGTTGACGATACAGTCTAAGAAGTTTGGATTTGGAGTTCATTTATGAGCTAGGTCCCATCAGACATCCAGACATATTCTGAGACGGGTATTGCTCTTTTCGGGAGATGGCTTTCTCCGCGAACTTGAGATATAGAGAGACATAGAAAGAAACAACTAAGCGGATCCACTCACTGAGGCTATTCCTCGAACGCAATAGTTCCGCAAACGAGCTTTGTGAGACTGACTAGTAGAGGAGTTGGATGTTCGGTATCACACGGGCTGTGAGTATGCGACATCGCAATAATTAGCCTTGAGTGCAAGTGGGAGATTGTTGGAGATAGTGCCCTCAGAGTCAATTATTAGGTCGCAGGTACGTGATTGTAATGATTGAGGGAGGACCTATCCCAGTAGGACAGTCTTGCTCGAGATGATAGTATGCTATCTGGTTTACCTTTATCATCGTGTACTGCTTTAGGTGACATGACACGTCGCTATTACACGTTGATAGAGCCCCTAGGATTCTTGCTTGACCACCAGCAGTATGAGGGCGATCATATAAGTGGGAGCTGGGGGTCTATAAGCTTATCCTTAAAAGGTCCCTAGTCGTGGGAGTTTCGAGACTGGGCATCGATACTCCATTAGTAGACTAGTGTATACAGTCGAGACCCCGACGAGGGGCGGTGGCCGGTCTCACAAGCCACTGGTGTCAGTTGGATCACCTAAGATATGTACAGGTGCTCATTGGGTTATGAGTACACCGGACAGGACTCGCCGGGAACATGCTAGTTGGTCATATACCAGACGTCAGATGGCAGTTCCCTGGTGACATGTGTGCAGGTTAGTTCATTGACCTGGGGATCGTCATTTGTCTCGTGTGAGTTCCCACTGTACTTTGATTACTACCCTACCACGGCTCAAAGGAGTCGTGCAAACAGGTTTTAGTTGGGTACAGTCCCGAGCCACATGGAGGCAGTGAGCGTATCTTCAGGGGTTCGTCTCTCCCGGTATTGGGGGTGAGGTCGTGCTGTGTCTAGGAGAGCCATTACACAAAGTCCTTGGCCAAGGCAAGGAGATTTACTGGTAGGTATTCCAGTAGTATCTCAGGGTGTTCTGGGCTACACTCCGACACGACTTGTACCGCTTTTGGGGGTCTGACTTTTACCAACCCCCTAGGCCCGCCATGCGATACTCATAGACGAACGGACCGGACTGCACGGATATTGTCACTGACAGGCTCAGTAGGGTTGTCGGGCTAAGTTCGCTCACAGACGTCCCTTTTGGTCAGTACCTGGTAGCCCGTCACGTATTGGCTTATACCTCTGACGTGCTAGTGGTTAAATCCACAACCAAGGTGTTGACGAGTCTTTAGAGTCCCCCACATTCAGTTACTCAGCTTTCGGGCGAAAGGTTGTAGAGACCGTATGGAGATATGGCAAGGTCCGATCAGACACGTGCGGTATTGCACGGATCAGGATCGGACAGTTTGTACTATAGGCCGTATGGTTATATGGCAGGGTTCGATCAGATACGTGCGGTATTGCACGGATCAGGATCGAACAGATATTACTAGCCGGCTTTGGTATAAGCCGGATCCTAGTATAGTACAGTGTAGACTTTGTCTCATTGCATTTGTATTTCGGTCGAAATACAGATGCGGGTGTGTATGCACAGTATCGGGGTTTTCCTGTAATTTATTACGGGACCAGTTTTTGGAGTTGCCAGTTTGTTTTCCGTTTCGGCCAATTTCCATTGTTCCGTTCATTGGCCGAAGATTGGTGGAGGAGGGTTTATTTGCATTGTTGCAAATAGGCATTTGTGGAGGGGGTCTTTGCATTTTTGTTGTATCATGATAGCACCCTCCTTTGACTTGCTTGACTTCATACTTCATGATGGCTTGACTTTGTTAGCATCATGGTTGTTGATGATGGTTGTGGTTGTGTGTGGTTTTTGCTTATGATCATATTCTTTCATGATGCCCTCTTGCATCATTGCTTCCACCCACCCCTTGACCTTGCTCTTTTTTTTTTCTCTCTCCAATCACATATGAAGGAAGGGGGGCCGGCCATTCCTTTAGGGGAGGGGATTTCATTTTCTCATTTTTTGGTGGTGGAAAATGTTACTCTCATTTTTGGTATGCTACATTTTCCCCACCTCTCTCCAAGCTCTCTTTTCCTCCACCAAATGGCATCTCCACTACCCCATAAGGAGACACAAGTTCTACTACATATTCTACAACGAATCTTGGGCACGTTGACTAGCCAGCATCGTGCCCGAGTTGCCTCGGCATTGAGGTGGGAGCCCGTAAACAAAGTAGGCGATGTGGTGCACTTCCGGCGACGAGGAGGAGACGGACGGAGCTCCCGCGAGGAGATCGGAGTGGAGATGAAGACCGGAGGACTTGGATCGTCGGTATATCTCTAACCCATCTTGTTTAGTAGCTTAGACTAGTTAATGGTAAAGATCCGGGTGTTTAGTGCGCGGTGGTGCCGGTTTGCAAAGTCCGCAAAATTTAAGTTATTCACCGCTTCCGCTTTCCGGCGTCGGATTGACGGCCGGGGCGCCGCCGTGCACTTACAGGTCAGTCATCGTCCCTGACGAGATCGTGTTGACCGCAACTCAAGCCGCAGCTCTCTCCGCTCGTGTAACCGTGGTAACTGAAACCACAATCCGACATCGATGAGGATAGATCAAAGGAACGGATAAAATACAATACAAAAGAATGTACATCCTAAGGCTGCTTAAGTGGAGTAGCGTATCGTAAGTACACCGCGGAACATACACACGGTACGCCACTTTACTTAAGTCACCTACTCCATCAACCAAGGTCAATCTACATGACGAAAGTTTGGGTCTAATACCACCTCGACCAAGTCTAAGTTCCGTAAGGTCAAGCCTAGGTTCCGAATATAAATATACGCCCTAAACTCTGCATAGTCAAACCTAGACTCGAACCAAGGTTAAACCTAATGCTCTAATACCTTCTTTGCCATGACCCGAAGGTACGGAACGTGACTGGTACTTAAATTCCGAAACGTCTAGAGGCATAAATTAATCTAAGTAAGCCAAATCCCAGAAATCTAAACCATTTAAACAAAATAGAGTGAATGAATACTTATTTAAAAGTTTAACAAATAAAATCACTTTGAAAGTCATAGTAAGCATTTTTTTAAAACATCAAGTTTTTCCAAAAATTTCGGCAGAGTTTCCTTTGTAAATACTTGCCACAAACGGGTACAAACAGGAATATACATAAGTAATGAATAAAAGCATCCCCAAACGGGAGCTAGCTCTTCACCAATTGGCGGAAACACCCATGCAAGCAATACAAATATACAACGCCGAAGGCGGGGATCAAACTTAGAAAGAATACCAACATCCCCAAGAAAACCAGAGAAGAACCATAAAAATACGAGCGCGCAACTCTAAAGTCGAATGAATAAACAACTGGTTTTCTAAGTCTATCAAATAATACAAGTCTGGTTGATGGATCTTAATAGATACAACTGAAATAAATAAAAGTACAACGGTGGTCACTGTCACGACCCGAAATTTGGCACGTGACGGCCCTAATACTACGCAACGACTACAGGCATAACGTAGTAAAAGAAAACCAAAACCCAGCAATCTAAACCATCAAAAGTAGCAAGAAAGTGATAATAGTATGTTCAAAACCTTTGAAATCACAACCCAAATTCTTTAAAGTCTCATTTTTATTCCTTAAAATTTTAGCAGCACCCCCTTTGTAAAACAAGCCCCCAAATGGGTACAACATAATATGAGTAAAAGCATCCTAAAGGGGAGCAAAATCCATGCCCAACGGCGGAAAACAATCACCACAACAGATATACGACGCCGTAGCGAAGAAAGAGACGATATACATAAAACTGCATAAAAACCTCCAAGTCACAAAGTAATATACAATATCGTCCTCTCATCAAGTCTCTAAGTCATACATATAATGGTAGATGGAGAGTACAGGATACAACGAATGTACAACAAGCAACATCGGGTAACCGCAAGACCTACCTAAGCAAAACTGCACACTGTCAGGCGAAGCGGTATCCGCAGCAAAAGATGATACGATGGATGGAAATAGCTCTGCCTCTGACTATCCTGAGTACACCTGCAAAACACTATGGCACAACAGTGGTGAGTTGCCAACTCGTGAATAGTAAATAACATATGCAGGTAATCGCGAGTATACACGTACAACGCGAATCTAATATAAGCATTTAATAGCAATGAATAGTCATATGTAATGCATCAGTCATGAAAGGTACGCTAGCAGGTACTACTAATACATGAAGCAATAATATGACAACCGGTAGGCAAAATCATGTAAAGTACTCTATCAGGTGCAAATAATACATGAAACAATTCATATAATAAAATATAATACAACAGTCATGGAAAGTACACTATCAGGTACAAATAATACATGAAGCATTGCATAAACAATAATGTGGAGCATGGAATAAAACATGTCATTTCCATGGAAATCCTAACCTCGTGGTATGGCCAAAATCCAACAAGACAATCCAATTCCCAATTTCCACAAATCAGCCCCCAAATTGGCTCTAATTTCATGTAAATCTCATATATCCTGAATGTCCCACATCAAGTATATCTCATATATCATGTATGTACAATATCAGTATATCCCACATATCCTGTGTGTACAATATCAGTATATCCCACATATCATGTGTACAATATCAGTATATCCCGCATATCCTGTATGTACAATATCAGTATATCCCACATAACCTGTGTGTACAATATCAGTATATCCCATATATCATGTGTACAATATCAGTATCAAGTAAGTTTCATATAAGGTGAGTGTCTAACATCGACACCCAAAACATCATGAAACAAGTGTCAAGCATCGACACAGAAATACCGATCTATCAGGTGCTGTCACCACGAGTGCCCCCCTGATAGGTACGTATCATACGCTATATCGAACAGCCCGAGTGCCTAGCTCTGACCCTCGTCTCTCGACGTATCTATACGTACATGACTCTCGTCGGTATCCCCACGATAACCGCCGAGTCATAGGTACTGTCACCGGTAGGTATGGTTCCCCCACTAACTCATCTCCTCACTGAGATTCTTGCCCCTGGGTACCTACGGGCCCCACTATGTACCCGCACACGGACCCTTCCATTCCTCGCGTGGGGTATATATATATCAGAACCGATAAATCTCATGGTGGCTGCAGAAATATCATATCAAGAGAAACCGGGTTTTTTTTTTCAAGTAATGCATAATTTAATGAAACAACCACGGTCCTCAAATCCAGAAAACATCAAGTAGTGAATACGTATGAATGCATGAATCAATACACATATATTAGCGTCCCATTCCACTAATATTGGTGTAAAGGCATATATAACAGCGTCCCATTCCACTGTTATATATACAGGAGTAAAAATATCAGAGACATCATATGAAATCCATGAATGTAATATATGCAACATGAAACAGTAATATGAGCATATAAAGAAAAACAGCTATTTAACTGCAACAATTTACTAAATATATCACGCGGTTCCTGATTTCCCCGAAATCAGATGCAACAACATAGACGGTGAACATGTAGCTATACTAAGGTATGCGTAACCATGTCGGTATAGAATGATATGTGTGTCCATATATAAGTATGTATGATGTCAAAGTAGCTGTAGTAAGGTATATGTCTATACCTATCCATAATACCCTCCAGGTATATGTATGTATGTATGCCAGATGTATATGTAGCTATACCTATCACTAATGGTACACTACTCTATAGGTATATGGTTAACTAGCATGTAAACATGCCGGGGCATATGTGTAAGCATGTAGGTATACATGTATGCTATAAGTCATATGCATAAAGAAATATGAATCAATGTCTCAATGTCCATAACCAAACAATATCATTTCTATATGTGGGTTGTGCGTGACATGGCAATTATTGACGGTGTGTGTGGCGTACAATCAGTGCTCGTGCAACATGAGCCGTCAATAATAGTACAGTGTCATAAGGATACTAGTCCAAGCACAACAATAACCAAGTAGTAAGGTATATGCGCAACTCTACATATGCAATAGAATATGCGACAAACATAACATTTCTAGCCCAGACGCATAACGCCATGCGGGCGATTCCCCTATATATGTTAAATCTACTCACAAACCATCCTGGCTAAGTGAAGCCAACCACTTGTTTCCCCTTCTTCGCAGCGTCCGAAGTCCCCGCCTGCGAACCTAAAACAACACAACGATAACATAAGTATATGTATTAATAAACAACCAAAAACATGCCCAAACTACGTTTTTACCGACACACCAACTCCAAACCTACTCCCAAGTGTTCGTATTGTGGCTAACGTGCATAGCGACACAAAGAAAACAACCTAAGAGCAGAAACACACAAATTGCACGATCCGTGTCGTACCATGTATCGCGCGGACACAAAACACTAGATTTTAGGAAAATGATCCCAGATTTTGCATACTGCAATTACTAAAAAAGTAAACAGTACCAAACACCCTCAACCAACAGAAGATAACTACCCACAAAAACCAATCCCCAGCACTTCCCTCAATAGCCGCCGTCGCCGGTATTTAGCCTTGGGTCGCCGGCCATGGCCGGTGGGGTGGTGCTTGTGTCTCAGGTGGTGCTCCAGGGTCACTAGTACATCACTACAACTTTGTTTGGTTATGCACTAAAATTTCCAGGTCACAGCAGTTCTCAGAGGTTGAAAAAGACACTAAAAATACAATATTTCACCAATCGATTACTTTAAGTGTCCTACGCTACAACCAACGAGCTACACAATATAAAAACTCCAATTTAACAGAGTAGAGATTGTACCTATCAAAGCTAGCTCCTAAGATCCAAGCTCTCCTGGCTCCTAGATGCTAATTCAAGACTTGATGCATTTTGTGATTTATTTGGGAAATTTGGAGATTTAATTTGCTTGGAATGATGCAAAGAGATAAAAGAAAGATCAAGGGCAGAATGGGGGATGAAGAGCTCGGCTAAGTGAGGAGGTGAGGAATTGTGTAGGGTTTTCTAGCAAATTCCATCAATAAATGCACATAAATGCATTCACACACACATTCATGCACCTCCTTCAATTCTTTTCTTTTCTTTGAATTTTAAATCCATATCTCCAAACAAATATCTAGATATTAAGTGGAGGTTGAATTAACTCAAACATAATTTGTTGAAAAGATTACTTAAGAGAAAATTCCCAAAATGTGAATACCGCATTAAAATAAAATTAAAATTGGGAAAAATTCAAATTGAACCAAAACGTCCCATATACCGCCAAAGCTTGCGCACTAGCTTTATTTTAGCTAAACTAGGTGCTGGCAAGTCTATATGGTCGTTTGATCACAGTCGGTTTAAAACGGAAAATACCGACAATTTTACCCAAAAACGGAGAAATTCACAAAACGATTTCTAAAACGTTACAGTCACGATGCAAGTGAACCCACCTACCCAAGTAATCACCCGGAAGGAAGTGGTGTGCCAGAAAAGCCGCCAAGGAACCTGTACGGCAAACCTGCAAGAAATTGTGGCACAACGGGGGTGAGTTGCCAACTCGCGAGTAGAAGACATCACCGAGTAGAAATCACATATATGCCGATCTCTTAGGTCATACAATAAAAATACTCAATACTATAACAAGGGTAATAGTATATCGTAAGTGTGATATCAAAGTACTCGTGTCCGTATCATGAGAAATAATATATCGATGCATGATATATACGAATGCACCATCCAACGTGTGTCCAGCAACGACATATAAATCATGATAAAGCTCGAGTGCCCAGCACCGACACTCAAAACATCATGAAGTCTTTGTCGGACAGCGACACAAAATCCTCAAATCTCGAGCTCCGTCGGTCCGGATCGGCCCATAGGCTCCGTCAGTTCGGATCGGCCCATCACATCAAATCTCTCGACTACGTCCGTATCCTCTGGATATCCATCCCGCCCGACATCACCGGTAGGTAGTCTGCCCCTGCCAGGCTCATCGTCATCCCCATAAACACTCTCGCCCTGGGTACCGTACCGGATCCACCATGTAACCGAGATGGTTCATCCAACTCCTCGAATCGGGTCTCGAAAACCAACAGAAATCAGGAAAACTCATGGTGGACAACACATACATCATATCCCGAGAAAACCGCAACTTGAATTTTAAAAAGTTAATGAGTTTATAAAGGTTTTTGCGGTTTTCTCCCAAAATCCAGAAATCTCATGAAATATCCGAAATATCAAAATCACGAATCAACAAGAGAGTAAAGAATCCCCGTATAAAGCACCTCAACAGGGTATGAACAACATAAGTATGAATGCATGCAACATCTGAATATGGAGTGCAATATCTAAACTAGCACATGAAAATAAGCATAATAATAATGTAACAACTACCACCTAGCAAATTATACCAATGAAGTAATGTTTTCTAATGTGTACATGACATGGAAATTACCGATGATGATGTGTGTGAGCAGGCAAGAAAGTGTACGTGGAGCATATGCATCATCGGTAATGGTGCTGGTGTCCTGACAACAGGGGTTCATAATATCTAAAGAAAACACATGTATAAGCATGCAATGCGATGAGAACAACATGAATATACGGAAAATGATGTAGTAACCGCAACATTAAAGAATATACATTTCTATAAACGAGTTATACATTTTTTGGTGTTTGAAATAGCATGAATCGTGGTTTTAGAAAAGTAAGGGCTACAGGGTCTTTGAGAAAAGATACGTCTTTTGAAAAATCCGTAGTATCCCTCGGCTTGTATTTAAAAATACTCACGATTCAATAGTTTTGAAAAGTAAGTATGACTCGAGCCTAGTCTAACATCTACCAAATCAACTACAGGACTAAACTAAGAGGCTAGTCGAATGGGTAAGAAATCCACATAAATTCCGAGTCGATATACCTAGTAGTCGGCGATCCAGCCTCATAGCGTCACGTATTGTATATTACATAGCATGACATCCTCAAGTCAAGAGTGCGGATCAATCTGTTAGTGTATATGCCCTAGAGGCCATTACTGTATCATACTGGATTGTATATTACTTGATGGAAGCTTTGGATATTCACCTTGTATTGACATTCTTGCTCAAAATGGTAGTATGCTACTTGGTTTATTTCTGCTTTAATGTGTGCATGTGTTTCTTTTAGCATATCGCCTTTACACATTAGTGGAGCCCTTAGGATCTTTTCTTGATTACCAGCGTTGTGATGGCAGTCACACTCGTGGGGGCTGGGTAATCTATAAGCACATCCTTATGCACGTCCCTAGTCGCGGGACTATCGAGACAGGGCATCGATACTCCGGAGTAGACTAAGGTATGCGCTTCTCATCCCAGTTAGGGAGACGGTCTATCCCACAGCCGTCAGTACATCGTACTTGAGATAGTATGCGGGTGCTCGTTAGGTTACGAGTACACTGGACAGGACTCGTCAGGAACTGTTGGTTGGTATTATACCTATCGTCAGTTATCAGTTCCCAGGTGACATGAGTACAGCTTAGTCCGTTGACTTGACACTGTCACTTCGCCTCGAGTGTGTTCCCACTGTACTTTGATTACTACCCTACCACGGTTCAAAGGAGTCGTGCAAATAGGTAGTTTTTGGGTGCAGTCCCGAAGCACTTGGAGGCAGTGACGGTTAGACAGGATTCGTCTCTCCCGGTATTGGGGGTTGATATCGCGCTGTGTCTAGGAGAGCCATTACACAAAGTCCTTGGCCAGGGCAAGCGAGATAGACTGGTAGGTTTCCAGTGTTATCTCAGGTGTTATAGGCTACACTCCGACATGACTTGTACCGCTAGTAGGGGACTGACGTTTACCGCCACCTAGGGCCGCCATGCGATGTTCTTACACGAACAGACCGGACTGTACGGAGATTGTCACATACAGACTCAGTAAGAGTTTAGATGGGTTTACCTCGTCAGTCTTCTTATCGACATCTACCTGGGGACTGTTACGTACAGCTAGTGCCGCTTGCGGTCTGTGGTTAAACCCACTGCCAGCGTATTGTCGAGTCTTTAGAGTCCCACACAGAGGGTTATTCGCCTTTGGGCAAAACAGAGTAGAGGTTGCATGGTTTTGCGACAGGGTTCGTTCACATCCGCGCACTTGTGCACGTTTGGCGTCCGGACAGACATTACTAGCGGGCTCTGGTATGAGCCAGATCCTAGTATATGTTTTGGGGTTTGTTTTATCTCATAGTATTCATGTTCTTCGGAACACGAATGCGGGTGTGTATGCACAGTTGATTGAGGCGGAGGAAGAGGTTTTTCATTAGTGTTTTGGAACGGGTGCGTATGCACAGTTGACAGTCGACTTTTTCCAAACCCTAATGAATTTTTGATATATCAATTAATAATATTAATTAAATGAAATTGTGTCATGGTTGGGTTTGTTGACTTGTTGACCAAGGTTGACTAGTTGACCATGGTTGAAACATTGACTATCATCATTACATATCAAAGATGCTCTTTGATTCTAGCAAAAATCATTTAATGTGAAATGATAATAGTCTCATCAAACCTTCCATCAACTTTTTTATTTTGATTAATTTTATTAATTTGATAATTCACTTATATTGTTATGGTTGTAAAAAACCATCTCATTCTATCATAACCATTCTCTCTCCTCTCTTCTTCTTCCTCCTCCTCTAGTTCAAGGAGATCAATTCTCATGAGTTGAGAAACCTCTCCTTGAGATAAAATACCCTAAACCACTCTCTACTCACTCTAAGGTTGAAGGTCTAGCAAGCCAAAGACCTTAGTTCTCTCAAAGTTCGAGAAAGGAGCCCAAGGTTGAAACCCTCAGGTGGATCTATCTTTGACGAAAGATGGCGACGAGGAAAGCACCATCCAACCACTACAAAGAGTTCAAGAAGAAGGAGTTCAAGTGAGGTATAACCCCTAACCGAGTAGATAAATCTCTAGTTAGGTTGCTAGTGTGTTGTTTAGCCAAGATCCGTTTTTGTAGTCCAAGTTACCTAAACCCTAAAAATTGTTTTTCACCATTTCCGCAAGCCCGAAAGAACCGGGAGAGGTAACATGGACTTACACAATCATCATATCTATATCTCGTACGTTAAGATCCATCGTTTGGCATCCAAAAATCGGTGTACGGGTCAAATATCACATATACCTCATTATTCATATGGTACCATTATCGTAATATCATGAATTAGGGGTACCGTTCTAAAGTCTAGTACATTCCAATATCATCAAACATATATCCTCGTGTGTGTGAATACACGTCGCCAAACGATCCATTATAATATCATGTCGTATATCATGTCACGACTCAATTGTTGGTGTATATGCCCTAGGGGCCATTATTGTATCATACTAGCTTGTATATTACTTAATGGAAACTTGGGATATTCACAGTTGTACTAACAGTCTTTCTCAACATAGTAGTATGCTACTTGGTTTATATCTATCTTAATATGTGTATATGTTTCTTTTAGAATATCGCGAATACATATTGATAGAGCCCATAGGATCTTGCTTGACTTCCAGCGTTGTGATGGCAGTCACACTAGTAGGGGCTGGGTAGTCTACAAGCACATCCTTTTTCAGGTCCTTAGTCGTAGGATTATCGAGACAGGGCATCGATATTCCAGAGTAGACTAGTGTGTACGCTTCTCGTCCCAGCAGGGGAAATGGTCTGTCCCACAGCCATTAGTACGTTGTACTGGAGATAGTATGCAGGTGCTCGTTGGGTTACGGGTACACCGGATAGGACTCGCAGGGAACTGTTGGTTAGTATTATACCCGTCGTCAGTTAACAGTTCCCAAGTGATATGAGTACAGCATAGTCCGTAAACTTGACACTGTGCTTCGCCTCAAGCGTGTTCCCACTGTTCTTAGATTGCTACCCTACCATGGCTCGACTGAGTCGTGCAAACAGTTAGCAGTTGGGTGCAGTCCCGAAGCACTTGGAGGCAGTGGCGGTTAGATAGGATTCGTCTCTCTCGGAGTTTGGGGTTGATATCGCGCTGTGTTTGGAGAGCCATTACGCAAGGTCCCTGGCCAGGGCAAGCGAGATTTACTGGTAAGTTTTCCAGTAATTTCTCAAGGTGTAATTGGCTTCACTCCAACACGACTTATACCACTTTTAGGGGACTGACGCTTGCCGCCCCCTAGGTCCGATATACGATAGTCTTAGACGAACAGACCGGACTGTACGGAGATTGTCGCATCAGGCTCAGTAGGAGTTCGGATGGGTTTCCTCATCGGCCTTCTTATCGACATCTACTTGGGGACCGTTACGTACAGCTAGTACCGCTTGCGGCCTGTGGTTAAACCCACTGCCAGTGTAGTGTCGAGTCTTTAGAGTCCCATACAGAGGGTTTCCCTGCTTCAGGCGAAACGATATAGAGGTCGTATGGTTTTACGACAGGGTTCGAACATATACGTGTACTTGTGCACGTATGATGTTCGGACAGATTATACTAGCAGGCTTTTGTTTAAGCCAGATTCTAGTATTGGATTATTGGATTTATACAGTCTCAGTATATCCGTGTTTTTCGTAAATACGGATGGGAGGGGCATTCTCGTAATTAGTCTAGAAGCTTCTAGAAGAAAGGTACTCATTTAGTTTTAATTCATTTGTGAATTAAACTTAATGAGGTGGAGAGGTGATGTGTAATTTTCATTAATTACACCATAAGTCATGAGGTGATTCACCTCAAGGTAATTAATGAAGCCTGATTTTTGATTATATTTATTATTGTTTATATATTTTTCATGCTTCATAATTATCTAAATGACTCAAGTTCAATTCATCATCACAAATACATTCTCTCTCCTCAAGCTCTCATCTTCTTCATCCTAACCCTAATCCTCTCATGTGTTGAGAACCCTAGGGTTAGCAAGACTAATAAATCCTTAATCTATCTCTATATCTTCTAGGTCACTTGGATTAGCAATCCTAGCCACTTAGTTACCTCAAGTTAGAGGTTAAATCTTAAAGAAGGAACTCTCGGGTGTATCTTCTATTACATCGAGGAGGCCGACGAGGAGGTGAACAGCAAGAACAAGAAGGACTAGTATCTTGAGGTATAATCATCTATCATAGTAGTTAACTACTTCTAAATAGTTTGTTAGTTAGGGTTTAGCAAAGATCCGTTTGATAGTCAATGTTACGATGAACAAAATGATTGTTTTTCCTATTCCGCCTCCCCGCATCTTGCGGGGTGTGTAACGTTGACTTACAGTGGTATCAGAGCCTAGCTAAACCATAACTAACATGTTATCAATGTCTTTAGAAAATCGATCTCAATTTAATCCCGAAAAAATGACATTTCCACCAAGCTTCTGTCGATTTTAAATTGGGGTCTAAAAAATTTTCAGGGACCTTAAAAATTACAAGCAGGGTTTTTTATGAATTTTGAAGAAATTTGGGATCGTTACTCGGCCAAACCGCCGCGGAAACGCGGACGATCCAAGAGATCCGCTGCGGATCCGCGGCCGAGTTGACACCGAGTCAACCCAAATTTGCTCAGTTATTCTTCTGTGTTGATGTTGTGTTTTCTGGGATGTTTTGTTTCTGCTCAGGTTTTATGTGCACAGAGAATTATTTGGAGTTGATTCATATGTGGTTCTTGATCGAAATTCTAAGAACTTTGGCTAACTGGATTATATCTGTGTTTTGTTTAATGTGTTCGTAAACCTCCCCTAATTTCTAGTATGTCGGTTAGTAAAGGGGTTGCACATTTCTGTAATGGTTAGTTTATGTTTGTGAATATGAACTTGTTGGATTGTCGTGAATGGATAGCCAGGGATGTGAGATGAGTGTTTCCTTCATTCAAATATAAATTGTAATTTGTTGTAATATTCTTTTGTGGGGCAAATCCGGTTATAGGTTGTATCCACCGTTGTATTATTTCATTTACTGTTTTTTGATCCTAGGATAGACCCAAGGTGGGGTGCACAAACTACCGGGTACTTTGAAGTACTTAGTGGCCTACTCACGTCGTTGAGGGAGACCGCTTCACATCGGGTACTTGGCGGGTAGTTTGCCGTACCCGTAGGAGTCTAGTGTGGGGTTGGCTTGTAAGTCCACGGTAGCGCCCCGGCCGTCTACAGACGACAAATGCGGAACAAAAACTTTTAACTGGCGCTATCGTATACTTTAACCCGGATCTGCCATTATTGCTAAACTAACAAACTGTAAAGAGTGTAGAAAGGTTATACCGAACGATCCGAGTCCTTCGTTCTTTAACCATCATCCCACGCTCCGTTGCGGCTGCTCTGATCTCTTCGATATCCGATCTGCTCGTCCAGGTGGCACCACATCACTGATTCTTTAAACGGGCTCTCACCTCTGACTCGAGGCAACTCGGTCATCAAGTTTGCTAAAAGAGACGACCAAGAATGATTTAGAGAATGAGTAGATGACTTTGTCTCACTTCGTCCAAAGCCGCGGACGATCGGTTAATGAAGTTGCCGATGGAAATGAAATGGAACAAGAAATGAACTATGAAATTTCCATGCATCCAAAACTTTAGTCTTTTCTTTTTAACAACCATAATCTTTTCAAGTGAGAGAGAGAGGGAGGAGAGAGAGGGCCGGCCACTTAAAAGGAGGAGGGTGAGTGTAGGAGGGAAGTAGTGACTATAGCACAAAGCTTATCATGAAGAAAAGATCTTAACTAAAACAAAATGCATTAATGTTAAAGCATGAGTCATTAAAACCTAGTCATCATATAATAAATGCAAAGAAAGATGCATGAATCTAGTCACCAATCTAGAAGCTTCTAGAATCACGACTCACCTCATCCAAGAAAAGATAAATCCGTCTTTAACCGAATATTAAAAGACGGCTGATAGAAAACTGGAAACTGGCAACTTCCAAAAGTGATCCTGAAACAACTTTCAGGATAACCCCGTAACTATATAAATATACCCGCATTTGTATTACGGCCGAATACAAATGCAACTGAGACAAAGATATTATATCTACTCAATACAATACTCGGATCCGGCTTAAACCAAAGCCGACCAGTATTATCTGTCCGAAATCTGACACGTGCGTAAACGCACGTGCATTTTCCGAACCCTGCCATAAAACCATACGGCCTCTACAACGTTTCGCCCGAACTTAGGAAACTGTCTGTGGGGGACTCTAATGACTCGTCAGTACCCTGGCAGTGGGTTTAACCACAAACCGTCAGCGGCACTAGCAATGCGTAACGGCTGCCCATGGACTGACCTCAAGGGAGGCCGATGAGCGAACTCATCCGGAAACCCTACTGAGCCTAACAGTGACAATGTATATACAGTCCGGTCCGTTCGTCAATGAGTATCGCATATCTGCCTAAGGGGCTAGTAACGTCAGACCCCCATTAGCAGTATAAGTCGTGTCGGAGTGAAGCCCAATAACACCCTGAGATACTACTGGAGTACCTACCAGTAAATCTCCTGCCACGGTCGTAGGCTATGTGTAATGGCTCTCCTAGACACAGCACGATCTCGCCCCCAATACCGGGAGAGACGAATCCCCTGCCGATCCGCTCACGTGCCTCCATATGGCTCGGGACTGTACCCAAAAACTACCTGTTTGCACGACTCCTTTGAGCCGTGGTAGGGTAGAAATCAAAGCACAGTGGGAACTCACACAAGATAAATGACGACCTCAGGTCGATGAACTAACCTGTACACATGTCACCAGGGAACTGCTATCTGACGATAGGTATAGTACTAACTAGCAGATTCCCGGCGAGTCCTGTCCGGTGTACTCATAACCCAATGAGCACCTGTATACATCTTAGGTGATCCAACTGACACCAGTGGCTTGTGAGACCGGCCACCGCCCCTCGTCGGGGTCTCGACTGTATACACTAGTCTACTCCGGAGTATCGATGCCCTGTCTCGAAACTCCCACGACTAGGGACCACAATTAAGGATATGCATATAAACTACCCAACTCTCACGTATATGATCGCCATCATACTGTTGGTAGTAAAGCAAGATCCTAAGGGCTCTATCAAAGTGTAACATGTAATCAGTCACCTGAACATGTACACGACTGATAAAGGTAAACCATATAGCATACTATCATCTCGAGTAAGACTGTCCTACCGGTATAGGTCCTCCGCAATCATTGCAATCACGTACCTGCGATCCAATAATTGACTATGAGGGCACTATCCCCAACAATCTCCCACTTGCACTCAAGGCTAATTATTGCGATGTCGACTACTCACAGCCCGTATGAAACCGAACATCCAACTCCTCTACTAATCAGTTTCACAAAGCCCGTTTGTAAAACTATTGTGTTCGAGAAATAGCCTCAGTGAGTGGATCCGCCTAGATGTTTCTTTCTATATCTCTCTTAATCTCAAGTTCGCGGAGAAAGCCATCTCCCGAATTGAGTAATACCTGTCTTAGAATATGTCTGGATATCTGATGGGACCTAGTTCATAAATGAACTCCATATCCAAACTTCTTAGACTGTATCGATCACTGAACCTAATCAGTATCCGGCACCATGCCACCCACAGTAACCTATTGGACCACCTGTCCATAATACTGTCCCTCTCCGTCAGAGGGAAAAACTATAACTCTGACAATCACTCTGTCAACCCTGTCACCTTTGAAGCCTGGAATGATAACCGTCTCCCGAAAGAGGCTGCCGTCATCAAATCCGGAGAACATCCACTTATGTTCTAAAACTGCTTCCTTATGTCTCTCCACGATTGGACTAATACAAACTTATCGCATCTAGTGCAAAAACAACATCTGGTGTGGTACTTGACATCTCATGATTGACTCAGTTGCCTAAGCAAGTGATCTGTCAATCATGCCCATCCCTCTCCCCTTCAGTCTGTAAGACACCTTTAGAGAGGGTGACTCCATCACCTGCAGGTACACTACCATGCTAGGAGTCAACTGTTCTAAAAACCATTAGAATATGTGTCAAAGTACCCACATTGGGAAACTACCCAATTCCATATCTAAAACCATAGATTCAGAAACCAGAATGTCAAATATTATATCCATATCCTGTCTGGAGAAACAACTGTGTGACGACCACAGTACAACCGATCGTAGTATAGGAATTTTACTTCCTACTCTGTGTATGTCATCCAATTACCATGACATCACACCCTACTACCTTCTTAACAGATCCATCCCCTATTCTGATTGAAGTCAAACCCATGACTGTCACATCAAAACTAGATGATCTATCTCCGCTATAACTGCTCTAGTCTATAAATAGACATAAGCTACTTGCCCACCATGCTTCCGCTGCTCCCACTGACTACGACAACCCTCCTACCGGGTCTCATAACCTGGAACAACAATAGTGTCAAGTCTGGGTAAGTAAGAACCTCCCTGTCACCGTCCTTGAGGCTACCGAAGTACCTCTCGGGTGTCTGAGGTTACCCACCATATCTGCGGAGTGGCTATTGGAATGTCAAACCTGATTGAATATATAGGTCCTATTAAATTTTCCATAATCGTTCGCGGTTCTGGAATCACTTCCAGTTCTACCATACTCCCACTACTGTTTTCTGAAAAAGATCCATTTTACTAAAACTGTGGTGAGTCAAGAACAATATCACTATTGATCTTCCAAATGGTAGAATATCAACCCTCGTCATAGCCAGGGTCAACCCACAAACAGCCATTACAGAAACGTGCCCTGAGTTATCCAGAGTCTGGTTTTAAGCATAAGCTGGACAACTCCCCGTACCTTAACATCTTTTAAGGTACGAACTATTCTATAACCAATATAGAAACTTTGGCACTTATTTAATTGGAACCATATTCAAATCATGCAACTGTCTCCAGTGCATATCAACTTAATGGAAAGAGGCTAATTAGCATTACTCAACTTAGGAATCCATCCAATTATGAGTAACCTGAAATAGAAACACGTTTCTCAAAACCATCACTATCATCTGAATACCAATCACAAGAATCTACATCTTCGATTTCTTTGAAGAATCCCGATACTTGTGATATCTGGTTCTCTACTTTATTCCTATACCCATAACTTCTCAAAACTTAGACCTTGTATTTCTACGAAACACTTGTCCAAATACTAGAGAAGTTATAAGTAAATAGAACATAGTACGAGGACCTACCCTTTTGTCCTGATGGACACTGGACAACATACAATACTCTGTATAAGTCCGCTGAGTTTGAACAACTCAAAACCTGTGCGTCGTAGGTTGAAAACTGTACCCTGGCGATTTCCTCAAACATCACCAATTACAACGAATTCCGATATAATGAGGATAATCACCTAATTCCCAATAACTTACTCCCACTCATCATCTGTAAAACCATACAGATATGAGAATGAAACCTGGTAAATACATACCCTTGGAGTAAGTGTCTAATCTTTAACAATGCACTGAAACATGAAAATGTTTCGTAGGGGTATCCTGGTATTCATAGCAATGCCTCTTCCATAATCCAATTCATGACTTCAACCGTATATTTTATTGCCATCTCTCCAAATCCCTTTATTTGTCTTTAGTCGTTACCTTCTGTACACCATCGTTAGGCTAAATGGTTTTCTTCCTTCCCTACCGTTCGGCACCAGCCTATGGTTTGGAAGAAGAAAATCCAGTAAGCATAATAGGTGTACCCTCCTAAACCAAGGAGTACTCGTATCTTGAGAGAAGGTGATGATAAAAGACAACTGAATAATAACTTATTCCTTTAAAGGTGAAATAGGAGTGGCGATGAAGTACGCGGTTTTGGTCGTGAATGATATCAGTCGCAATTTACTTTGCCCTCTTTCTAATCCCTTTATTTTGTCTTTACATATTACCTTCTGCACACCCTACTTAGGCTAATTGGTTTTCTTCATTCCCTATCTTTCGGCACCTGCCTATGGTTTGGAATAAGACTATCCAATAAGCATAATAGGTGTACTCTTCTAAACCAAGGAGCCCTCGCAACCTGAGAGAAGGTGATAATAAAAGACAACTGAATAAACCAATTCTATTTCACCTGAACCTGGATCCATCCTCGAAGAAGTCCCTTCGAGTTCGTATATAACCATACGATGGATCTATCCAATGGAAGTGGATGTCCGTAGTAATACGGGGTGTTCTGAAAAATACAAAAGGGTAAAAGAAGGAGTGGCAATGACTTATGCAACTTGGACAATCCAAAAGCCAGTATTTTAAGAAGGTTCGGTCAACCTGGTCACTGAGTCATAGTCTAGGGTCGGTCAAAGGTCGCTGCCAAAGAGAGAGAGAAAAGAAACACTCTGCGTGCACTCTAACCTAGATCAGAATGGTTATCACTTTATCTAATCCGGAAACCTCCCACTGTCCTGTCAAATTCTCCCCCAAACCTGAAAGAAGAATCAATCGGGATCACCCGAAGAGTAAACCAACTCATCAGTGGGAATCGGGATCCAACTCTCATCGCATGATAACGTGATGGAATGCATCCACGTTACTCATACTCCAGAAGGTATGCGCATACTTGGCAAGTTTCAGTTTCTTTAGAAACTCCCGATATGATTTTTGCCCCATGCTCTTATAACCTTGGCTTTGGTCAAAATGTCATAAGTCACATGCCAAGTTCTACCCGTCACTATCTTGTCAATTTGAACCCACCCGCACATGCCCCTGACTTTGGCCAATCGGCAGAACGACTGTCCCAAACCAACTCATCTATCTATGCAACAAATGAATACCCAGCAGCTACCAAACACTATGCCTTAACTTTGGCTAAAATACATAGCTTGAATACTACTGAATACCCAAAAGAAATGACGGAGGGCTACGGCTGGTTTTTGGCGAAAAACCTTTAACGTAGTGAACTTGATATCGCTGAAGGAACCTGATAGCTTTTTAAAATATAGTAGCGAAAACCTTTTGCTAAAGAGGTCACTCCCGATGAAGGGATCTCCGCTCTTTCCTCGTGGAATGAGGTGCAGGATATTCCACTGAATACAGCTATGCAAAGCAACTTGTAATCGACTATAGTGAAGTTATTACCCTGACGCAAACTTCTGCCCAAGGGGTCAGTCCCGGTGAAGGGATATCGGCCCTTGCCCAGTCGAATGAGGTGCAGGATATTCCACTGAATACCGCTATGCAAAACAAAAGGAAACGTCTTTGCAATAACACTTTTTAAATTTGTTCCAACAACTATAAACAGGTTTGTTTAACGTTGCATTGATCAGAATCAACGCAGTCCCATCAATCAATCACACCAGAAAAGAACGAAAATAAAATGTACGTATATGCCATCCGCATTCGTCACTGGGTCCCGTCATCACCCGTTAGGTTACTTAATTAACGACAGAGCGGGGACTGGACTAGCGCGGGTGTAAAACATATACAACATCTAAGAGTATATAAACCAATATACAATAATCGCTCCAGGCGTGATAATATGCAACATTACAGAAAAGTAATAAGCATCACAGAACAATACAGATAATCTGGGATCCCCGGGTTTCACAGAGCCGCTGCTGAAACCCGACGTTCCCCTGTCGTGTGGATAGCCTGTGCAATGAAACCTAGACCCCTACGGGTGTGGCAAGTTACCCGCCAAAACCTGAAGCGAGGCAGCCCCCTACAGCATAGTGAATGGACCACCCTGCACTTCACGGAATCCGGAAATCTTGGGCACCCCTCCTTAGGTCAACCTGTACCCCCTACGAGTGCGGCGAATAGTCTGCCAATTTTAGAGTGGGGCCCCTCTGCCTCTCAAAGCCATGAGATGCGTACCCGTTGCCCTCCAGAACCCGGCTATCCGTGCACTCCGTCTCGGGGCAAAACCTAGTACAGTAATGAAAAATAGTACAACAGGTACATCGACCGCAACCTGGTCGTGCCCTAAAAGAATATTATACAACAGGCTGTGACGACAGTCCAAAAGTTGGACGCTCGCCCTGCAATATCAAATGTACAAATAAATCCAAACTGCACTACCATTGCACACTGCTATCCACCACGACAAATCCGCAACATCACAGCACAACACAGAACATCAACGCGAATGTCACGTTCGCAAACCCGTCTAAAAGAACTATAGCAATCAGACGCGGTTTACCGATCAAATGACATTCCCGGTCGGAGATATAATGTAAGCACTGTAAACTAACATGTTTAAATTTCGATCGACAAAATATCACAAAGTGGGCCCCACGAACAACTGGTGAACAGTAACAAAATCTGGGCCCAAAAGATATATACCAAAAACCCCAATTTCCAACATAGAATGCACTGTAGAAAATTGGCTAAGTGATGTCACTTTCCTGCGGCGGATCCGCGGCCAAACCCATGCTTGGGCCGCGGATCCGCGGCGGAACAGTCGAATCACTTGGTCGAATTTCTCCAGTATTCCTAAAAAACCCTGCTTGATTTTCTGGTATGGTCAAAATGGCATTTGGATCAGTTTGAAAATTAACAGAAACTGTCAAATTGAAAATTTGCGATTTTTGATTTCCGGTTCGATCGATATTTTAAACGCGTTAGCACAAGTTAGTATAGCAAAATGGTTAGTCTCTGATACCACTGTAAGTCCACGGTAGCGCCCCGGCCGTCTACAGACGCCAAATGCGGAACAAAAACTTTTAACTGGCGCTATCGTATACTTTAACCCGGATCTGCCATTATTGCTAAACTAACAAACTGTAAAGAGTGTAGAAAGGTTATACCGAATGATTCGAGTCCTTCGTTCTTTAACCATCATCCCACGCTCCGTTGCGGCTGCTCTGATCTCTTCGATCTCCGATCTGCTCGTCCAGGTGGCACCACATCACTGATTCTTTAAACGGGCTCCCGCCTCTGACTCGAGGCAACTCGGTCGTCAAGTTTGCTAAAAGAGACGACCAAGAATGATGTAGAGAATGAGTAGATGACTTTGTCTCACTTCGTCCAAAACCGTGGACGATCGGTTAATGAAGTTGCCGATGGAAATGAAATGGAACAAGAAATGAACTATGAAATTTCCATGCATCCAAAACTTTAGTCTTTTCTTTTTAACAACCATAATCTTTTCAAGTGAGAGAGAGAGGGAGGAGAGAGAGGGCCGGCCACTTAAAAGGAGGGGGGGTGAGTGTAGGAGGGAAGTGGTGACCATAGCACAAAGCTTATCACGAAGAAAAGATCTTAACTAAAACAAAATGCATTAATGTTAAAGCATGAGTCATTAATACCTAGTCATCATATAATAAATGCAAAGAAAGATGCATGAATCTAGTCACCAATCTAGAAGCTTCTAGAAGCACGACTCACCTCATCCAAGAAATGATAAATCCGTCTTTAACCGAATGTTAAAAGACGGATGATAGAAAACTGGAAACTGGCAACTTCCAAAAGTGATCCTGAAACAACTTTCAGGATAACCCCGTAACTGTATAAATATACCCGCATTTGTATTACGACCGAATACAAATGCAACTGAGACAAAGATATTATATCTACTCAATACAATACTCGGATCCGGCTTAAACCAAAGCCGACCAGTATTATCTGTCCGAAATATCACACGTGCATAAACGCACGTGCATTTTCCGAACCCTGCCATAAAACCATACGGCTTCTACAACGTTTCGCCCGAACTTGGGAAACTGTCTGTGGGGACTCTAATGACTCGTCAGTACCCTGGCAGTGGGTTTAACTACAAACCGTCAGCGGCACTAGCAATGCGTAACGGCTGCCCATAGACTGACCTCAAGGGAGGTCGATGAGCGAACTCATCCGGAAACCCTACTGAGCCTAACAGTGACAATGTATATACAGTCCGGTCCGTTCGTCAATGAGTATCGCATATCTGCCTAAGGGGCTAGTAACGTCAGACCCCCATTAGCAGTATAAGTCGTGTCGGAGTGAAGCCCAATAACACCCTGAGATACTACTGGAGTACCTACCAGTAAATCTCCTGCCACGGCCATGGGCTATGTGTAATGGCTCTCCTAGACACAGCACGATCTCGCCCCCAATACCGGGAGAGACGAATCCCCTGTCGATTCGCTCACGTGCCTCCATATAGCTCGGGACTGTACCCAAAAACTACCTGTTTGCACGACTCCTTTGAGCCGTGGTAGGGTAGAAATCAAAGCACAGTGGGAACTCACACGAGACAAATGACGACCTCAGGTCGATGAACTAACCTGTACACATGTCACCAGGGAACTGCTATCTGACGATAGGTATAGTACTAACTAGCAGATTCCCGGCGAGTCCTGTCCGGTGTACTCATAACCCAATGAGCACCTGTATACATCTTAGGTGATCCAACTGACACCAGTGGCTTGTGAGACCGGCCACCGCCCCTCGTCGGGGTCTCGACTGTATACACTAGTCTACTCCGGAGTATCGATGCCCTGTCTCGAAACTCCCACGACTAGGGACCACAATTAAGGATATGCATATAAACTACCCAACTCTCACGTATATGATCGCCATCATACTGTTGGTAGTAAAGCAAGATCCTAAGGGCTCTATCAAAGTGTAACATGTAATCAGTCACCTGAACATGTACACGACTGATAAAGGCAAACCAGATAGCATACTATCATCTCGAGTAAGACTGTCCTACCGGTATAGGTCCTCCGCAATCATTGCAATCACGTACCTGCGATCCAATAATTGACTATGAGGGCACTATCCCCAACATGGCTATTCATCACGACTGTGTAATCCGTTTTTCATTGCAGGCTCAAAGGAAATGTGGATTCCTAGTATATCCAATATGTTCATCTGTGATCTGGAATGCCTATTATTGCGTCTGACGAATGTATAATATATATATATATATATATATGATATCTAGTAGACGTTGCTTATGTTTTGCACCCGCGCTAGCCCTGCCCCCTCTCTGTCGTTAGTTAAGTAACTAAACGGGTGAATGGCGGGGCCCAGTGGCGAATGCGGATGGCATAAGAGGACATTGTATTTTCGTTGTTTTTTACAATGATAGGTTAATTGATGGGACGCATTATTTTAATGCGAAGAAAATAAACCAAAGTTGAATCGTTGGAACAATTTAAAAGAAACCACTCGGTTAATTTTAAAACAGCAGATTTTTAATTGCGGAGCTTAAACCACTCCTTTTAAAAGCTATCAGGTTCTTTCGATCATATCAAGTTCACTACGTTCACGGTTTCGCAAAAACCATTCGTAGCCCTCTGTCATTTCATTTGGGTATTCAGTAGTATTCAAGCTATGTATTTTGACCAACGCCAAGTCATAGTGTTTGGTAGCTGCTGAGAATTCATCTGTTGCATAGATAGATGAGTTGGTTTGGGACAGTCATACTGCCATTTGGCCAACGTCAGGGGTATGTATGGGTGGATTCAAATTAACAAGATAATGATGGGTAGAACTTGACATGTGACTAATGATATTTTGCCCAACGTCAAGGTCATAAGAGAATGGGGCAAAAATCCACATCGGGAGTTTCTAAAGAAACTAAAACTTGCTAGAATTGCATACCATTTGGAGTGTAATAATTTTGGTAGGATTCCTTCAGCTTTATCACACGATGATATTTGGATCCCGATCCTACTGTGAGTATATGCTACTCATCAGGAGATTCCTTCATTTAACGATCAATGCTGTAAACCAAGTATGTGTCGAGAAAGGTGTCAGAGGGGCTACGCCCCCAGGGAAAAGGAGTTATTTAATTAAGGAACCTCGCGAAAGCGTCGTAAAACCTCCCTCGAAGTACCGACACTTTCTTGGCTGAACGGTTAAGCAAGTATTTTATGGTGAGAATAGTCCTGACTAGTTCTTCTTTTATGGTTTGATGAAGGATTCGAGAAACAGTGGGAGCCATCCTGTTTAGATAAACTAAAAACCACCTAAACTTGCAAAAGCATCATGCTAAAATGTTTCTTCTCTCTCTCCTAATTGCAGCGACCAGAATATGACGGGCCTTAGGTTATTATTAGATAAAAATATTTTGATAGGGCCAAACTATAAACATTGGTTCCAGAATGTCAAGATGGCAATCACTTATAACAAATTGGGGTATGTCCTTACTACTAAGGCCCTTGCCGTCCCAGGTCCAGAATCCAGTGTCGCGGATAAGGAAATCCACAAGACCTGGGAGATTGACTGCGCGAAGGCCAAATGCATCGTGCTTGCCTCTATAAATAATGAACATCAGAGGATGCACGAGAATATGGAGCTTGAATCCATATTTCTCCACACCAAAGAACTGTATGGAGAGCAATCTCGTATAGCTAGATACGAAACCTCGAAGAACTTGTTTCAGTCTAGATTGGCTGTCGGATCATCTGTAGGGGAACATGTCCTTAAGATGGTTGGCTACATTGAGGAGCTCGCGGACCTCGGGACAATATTAGAGAACGAGCTGTATACAGACTTGGTTCTTCAGTCCCTTCCTTCCACCAACGCCCAGTTTATCTTGAATTTCAATATTCAAGGTAAAGATGTTGAACTTCCAGAACTCCTTAACATGTTGAGGAGTGCAGAGGGCACCTTGCAGAAAGCAAGGGAAACACCCGCTATGTTTGTTCGTGGTGCTTCCTCTTCCAGGTCCAAGGCAAGGACCAAAGGAAGGAAGAAGAAGGCCGCTACCAAACCAAGAGGTGGTGTTGGTATAGTGGGAGTCAAGGGAAAGGCAAAGGTTGCAGTGCCTGTAGTAGCAAAGGACGAGTGCTTCCACTGTCGTAGGAAAGGCCATTGGAAGAAGGATTGCAAAGCTTGGAATGCCAAGAACTAGGACACGAGGCAAGTTGTGGCTTCGGCTTCAGGTGTGTTTGTAATTGAAAATTGTCTATCAATCAACTCTACTCCTGGGTATTGGATACCGGATCAGGATCTCAAATATGCAATTCATTGCAAGCACTGAGAAGCCGTAGACTACTGAAGGTTGGTGATATGACCCTCCAGGTTGCTAACGGAGCGAGCGTGGATGCTGTGTCCGTAGAGGATTATCACCTTGGATTGACGAGTGGACATATTTTGGTTTTGTGCAACTGTTTTTGTGTACCTGGTTTAACGTGTAATATCATATCAGTATCGTTGTTATCAAAAGAAGGTTATGATTTCACGTTTGTAAGCGATGTTGTTAACATCCACCTTAATCATGGTTTGATTGGGTCCGGTGCACTAGATAACGGTATATACGTATTAAACCAATTACAGATTTTCAATGTCCAGAACACACTAAAAAGAAAGTCTCCAGATATAAATCAGGCTTTCTTATAGCATTGTAGACTAGGTCACATCAATGAGACAAGAGTAACTAAGTTACATAAAGAAGGATATTTGGATCCGTTCGAATATCAATCTTATACCACTTGTCAATCATGTCTCAAAGAAAAGATGACAAAGACTCCATTCACTGGACAAGGAGTAAGAGCGAGCGAGCTCTTAAGACTCATACACAGCGATGTACGTTGTCAAATGTCTATACATGCAAGACGCGGTTTTTCATATTTCATTACTTTTACGGATGATTACTCTAGGTATGGATTCATTTTCTTGATGAAACATAAATCCGAGACCATTGAGAAATTCTGAGAATATAAGAATGAAGTAGAAAACCAAATCGGCAAAACTATCAAGACACTGAGATCTGATCGAGGTGGTGAATACTTAAGTGCGGAGTTCCTGGGTTACCTTAAAGAGAATGGAATTCTCTCTCAGCTTACTTCTCCATACACTCCACAACATAACGGTGTATCGGAGGGACGGAACCGAACCCTATTGGATATGGTACGTTCCATATTGAGTAATGCTGAGTTACCGCGATCTTTCTGGGGTTATGCACTAGAATCAGCTGCATATCTTTTGAACAGGGTTCCTACCAAGACTGTACCTACCACACCATATCAAATGTGGAGTGGGAAGAAACCCTATCTTCATTATCTCAAGATATGGGGATGTCCGGCTTTTGTTAAAAAGCAGCATGCGGACAAACTCGAGGAACGATCAGTACATTGTAAGTTTGTGGGATGTCCAAAGAACTCCAAGGGGTATTTTTTCTATTACGCAGAGGAACAAAAGGTTTTTGTTTCTCGTAATGCCCATTTTCCAGAACAGCAGTTTTTAGAAAAGGAAATAAGTGCGAGCGCAATAGAACTGGAAGAAATTCCGAAACCACAAGCTACTACTAAAAGCTTGGTAGAACCAGAAGTTCCAGAAGAACAGGACATTCCCGCACCCCTCTGCATGAGTAGTAGGCCGTCTCATCCGCCTGAGAGATACTACGGTTTTCTCATAGACAGGGATAGGGGGGATTGTGTCATTGATAATGATGAACCTACTAGCTTCCAGCAGGCCATCCAGAGCGGCGACTCAGTAAGATGGATGGATGCAATGAGGACCGAGATGGAGTCCATGTACACCAACAAAGTATGGACTTTAGACTTTTTTCTAGATCGGGTAAAACCCATAGGATGCAAGTGGATCTTCAGAAAGAAGATTGGTGTAGATGGACAGGTGCAAACGTATAAGGCTAGACTTGTTGCAATGGGTTTTTGTCAAAGGCCTGGTTTGGACTATGATGAAACTTTTTCTCCAGTGGCTATGCACAAATCCATTCGGATCCTTCTTGCCATTGTTGCCTTCCACGATTATGAGATATGGCAGATGGACGTAAAGGCATCTTTTCTAAATGGAAATTTGGACGAGTGCGTCTATATGGATCAGCCAGAAGGTTTCAATAAGAGTGGGAGCAGCGGGAAAGTGTGAAAGTTGCTTAAGTCCATTTATGGACTAAAACAGGTATCGCGGAGTTAGAACATCTGTTTTGATGAAACGGTCAAAGAATATGACTTTATCAAAAATCTAGATTAACCATGTATATATAGTAAGATTATAGCACGAACTGTCATATTCCTCTTCTTGTATGTGGATGACATTCTCTTGATAGGAAATGACATTACTATGCTACAATCTGTCAAAGGATTCTTGTCACATAGGTTCTCCATGAAAGACCTGGGTGATGCCTCTTACATTCTGGGGATCCAGATCTATCGTGATAGATCAAAGAGGATGCTAGGACTTTCACAGTCCAGGTATATCAACACTATACTGAAAAGATTCAGTATGGAAGATTCAAAGCGCGGTAATTTACCGGCTTGTCACGGAATCACCCTCTCCAAAGTGATGTCTCCCAAGACTGATTTGGAAAGGGATCGCATGTCAGTTATACCCTATGCTTTTGCGGTAGGCTCGATAATGTATGTGATGTTGTGTAACAGACCAGATGTTGCTTACGCACTAACCGTGGTAAGCTGGTATCAGTCAGACCCAGGGGAGAAGCACTGGATAGCAGTAAAGAACATTCTCTAGCACCTGAGAAGGACTAATGATATGTTCTTCGTTTACGTCGGAAAAGACCTCCAGATCGAGGCTTTTGCTGACTCCAGCTTCCAGAGTGACAAGGATGACTCAAAGTTCATGTCAGGTTATGCCTTTACCCTCAATGGAGGGGCGGTGTGGTGGAAGAGTTCCAAGTAGGACACCGTTGCTGACTTGACGATGGAAGCGGAGTTTATCTCAGCTTCTGATGCCGCAAAAGAAGCAGTCTGGGTAAAGAAGTTCTTAACAGAACTTCAGGTGGTTCTATCCATTATTGATCCAATACCTCTGTATTGTGACAACAACATGGCTATAGCTTTAGCAAAGGAACACAGGTCCCATCAAAAGTCCAGACACATCTTGAGGCAGTATCACCTGATCATGGAGATTATAGATCGCCGGGAGATCGAGGTCCGGAGAGTTGCTACAGAGGAGAACACTGCAGATCCATTCAAAAAGGCCTTACCCCAGACGCAGTTCGAAAGGCTTTTCGAGATGATAGGTCTTCGATACGCCAGAACATGGCCCTAGTGCAAGTGGGAGATTGTTAGTGTATATGCCCTAGGGGCCATTATTGTATCATACTAGCTTCTATATTACTTAATGGAAGCTTGGGATATTCACCGTTGTATTAACAGTCTTGCTCAACATAGTAGTATGCTACTTGCTTTATATCTATCTTAATATGTGTAAATGTTTCTTTTAGCATAACGCGAATACATATTGATAAAGCCCATAGGATCTTTCTTGACTACCAGCGTACAGTCACACTAGTGGGGGCTGGGTAGTCTAAAAGCACATCCTTTTTCAGGTCCTTAGTCGTAGGATTATCGAGACAGGGCATCGATACTCCAGAGTACACTAGTGTGTACACTTCTCGTCCCAGCAGGGGAAATGGTCTGTCCCACAGCCATTAGTACATTGTACTGGAGATAGTATGCAGGTGCTCGTTGCGTTATGGGTACACTAGACAAGACTCGCAGGGAACTGTTGGTTGGTATTATACAAATCATCAGTTAACAGTTCCCAGGTGACATGAGTACAGCATAGTCCGTAGACTTGACACTACTGCTTTGCCTCGAGTGTGTTCCCACTGTTCTTAGATTGCCACCCCACCACGGCTCGACTAAGTCGTGCAATCAGGTAGTAGTTGGGTGCAGTCCTGAAGCACTTGGAGGCAGTGGCGGTTAGATAGGATTCGTCTCTCCCGGTGTTTAGGGTTGATATCGTGCTGTGTTTGGATATCCATTATGCAAAGTCCCTGGCCAGGGCAAGTGAGATTTACTGGTAAGTTTTCTAGTAACTTCTTAAGGTGTAATGGGCTTCACTCCAACAAGACTTATACCGCTTTTAGGGGACTGACGCTTGCCACCCCCTAGGCCCGATATGCGATAGTCTTAGACGAACAGACCGGACTGTACGGAGATTGTTACATCAGGCTCAGTAGGAGTTCGGATGGGTTTCCTCATCGGCCTTCTTATCGACATCTACCTGGGGACCGTTACATACAGCTAATACCGCTTGCGGCCTGTGGTTAAACCCACTGCCAGCATAGTGTCGAGTCTTAAGAGTCCTATATAGAGGGTTTCCCTGCTTCAGGCGAAACGATATAGAGGTCGTATGGTTTTACGACAGAGTTCGGACATATACGTGTACTTGTGCACGTATGATGTTAGGATAGATTATACTAGCAGGCTTTGGTTTAAGCCAGATTCTAGTATTGGATTATTGGATTTATGCAGTCTCAATATATCTATATTTTTCGTAAATACGGATGGGAGGGGCATTCTCGTAATTAGTTGAGAAGCTTCTAGAAGAAAGGTGACTCATTTAGTTTTAATTCATTTGTGAATTAAACTTAATGTGGTGGAGAGGTGATGTGTAGTTTTCATTAATTACACCATGAGTCATGAGGTGATTCACCTCAAGGTAATTAATGAAGCATGGTTGTTGATTATATTTATTATTGTTTAGATATTTTTCATGCTTCATAATTATCTAAATGCCTCAAGTTCAATTCATCATCACAAATACATTCTCTCTCCTCAAGCTCTCATTTTCTTCAACCTAACCTTAATCCTTTCATGTGTCGAGAACACTAGGGTTAGCAAGACTAATAGATCCTTAATCTATCTCTATATCTTCTAGGTCACTTGGATTAGCAATCCTAGCCACTTAGTTACCTCAAGTTAGAGGTTAAAGCTTGAAGAAGGAACTCTCGTGTGGATGTTCTATTACATCGAGGAGGCCGACGAGGAGATGAGCAACAAGAACAAGAAGGACTAGTATCTTGAGGTATAATCATCTATCATAGTAGTTAACTACTTCTAGATAGTTTGTTAGTTTGGGTTTAGCAAAGATCCGTTTGATAGTCAATGTTACTTTGAACAAAATGATTGTTTTTCCTATTCCGCATCCCCGCATCTTGCGGGGTGTGTAACGTTTTCTTACATCAATCACATATCCCAATCTCCCGGCATCATGCCCGATCATATCGACTCATCTCCGAGTATCATATATATGTATGTATATATATATATATATACCAACGCATCCATATATATATATACATATAAACATATACACCCAAAATCATATCACGTGTGTGCGTGCGTGTGTGTGTCAACCTTTACTCTAGGGTTTCGCGATTTAGAAACTAAACTAAAAGCACTCTCTTCCAATTACGCTAAATCCAACCCATGGTCTCCTACAGCCTTTCTTGCTAAGTATTCACGTCTCACAATAACACATATGTATATATATCATGTTTGCATCCTACCGTACAAAATTGCGGGGATGCTATACTCCATCCACCTGACTTCCCTTCGTAGATATACATCTACTCACCTTGATCTTCGCTTGCCGAAGTCGATGTCACTTGTTTTCCCTTGTCATCCTGAAGTCCACACGAAGTACCTACATAACACAAAATACATCGTATCGCATTAAAATCCGATTCAAAAACAAACACGACACGCGAAGTGCTCATAAGTTAGAACCTATAGCCTATAAATGCAAAAACAATCATAAAACCTTCGTCGTTGACGTACAAACGTCCAACGACCAAATCAACAATCAATTGCCAAAATCTATGTTTTAGAAATCGGAAAACCATTGCTAAAATCAACTCAAACGCTCCCAGATTTTGCCTCAGGTAATCTAGAGCAAAACAAAAATACAGTGGCTATGATATGAGGAGTGTGAGCTACAGGACAAAATACAACATCAACAGCCAAATTTAGGTCGACCAATAGTGCTACAGTAACCGCCCCGGCCGGCCCCACTTTTGAAATTTGGTCTCGTCTTCTCATGGTGGTCTTCTATTGATCTAACTGGGTTAATGTATATGATTAATATTTTTATAAAGGTCACGGTTTGCTCCAGATTCCCTCTAGACCTCCAGAAATATCATAAAACCGACACGGAAAGTTTCGAAGTTCATATCTTGGGGTTTTTGTCACTGGTTTGGTCCAGGATTTTGAACACTAGATGGGTTGTAGTCACCAATTAAACCTCCATACATCTTCACACATCAAACTATACCCTAAACCTTCTCTAGAAATTTTCAAAGATCACTAAATTTCATTTGAACAACTTTAAACTAATATAGGATGTATAGAAAACTAAAATTGTAACCAAGGGTGTAGGGTTATACCTTATTTGGCAACTCAAGAATTTTCTTGAGTTGCTCAAAGTCTTCAAAATTGCAACTTGCTTGGTCCAAGGTGTTTGTAAGGGGATTGGGATCACTTTTAGTGAAGGAAATGTTGTGTTTTGAAGTGGTTTTGAGGGTGGCTATGTAACCCTTCGAAAATCCTTTAGGCAGTTTTTCGGTAATCGGCTAATTTTTCGGCTTTTTTCGTAAAAAGTCAAAATAGGTATTTTTCACTGTAGACCTAATTATACAAAATTTAGATAAGATATTACTATAATTTTGTCACTAAAATGTCACGTATAATTTTCTAGTTAAATAAAAAAAAATTCGTAATTAATTTTTTTAAATTATTTTAAGCTTTTAAAAATACATTAAATTAGTGATAAATACAAATTTAATTAGGTAAATTTCATAATTAGGAATCTTTATAAACTAAAATAGAGTGTTAATAAATTGTATCATAACTTTATAAGATTTTAGTTTTATGGTTGGAAATTTAATGAAAAAATGAACTAAAATGGGTTTTTTTGTTAAAAGTTTGATGTGAAAAGTATTAAATGAGTTTTAAAAGGTTTATTTGACCTAGAAACTTCTACAAAAAACCCACAACACCCCTCCCTTGCTCCTGGCCGAGCCCAACCTGAAGCAAATCCTCTCATTTTCCTCACTTCTTTGCTACATTTTCATGTCAAAATTCATTAAAAATCCACAAATTCATTCTCCAATTCAAAGCAAAACCCTAATCCACTCTCTCCTCAAGCCAAATTAGTTCAAAACTTGAAGAAAGGAGACTTCTTTAGTGGCTTGAGCATGCTAGGGTTCCACTTGTAAGGTGAAATTTCTAATCTATTTGTTAACTTGTAGTTTAAATGTGCTAAAATTGAAATTTGAAGTATTAATTTAGTAGTAATTGTTTGTTTAGGAAAATCAAGAGAGGGATTTGATTTCAAATTAGGTTTTGTAGCATGGTTGATGGAGTTAAGTTAGGGTTTGGTTATCTAATTGGTTAGAGTGGTGAATTGTGCGATGTTGCGCTCGCTAGATCGATAAATTGCCATATTTGCATCGAATCGGTATGAAATTACTTACTAGATTTTTATAAAAATTAGGATGTGATCTAATTGCGTTATATTAGCGATATAATTAGCTTCATATACGGCTATTAGTGTGCGCGAATGCATGGTTTTGTCCAGCCGGGTTTTAGTTTTGTCGATTGCCCCGAAATAACGATTCTAGTTAAGATTTAGCGATTTTCGTGTGTTTTCCCGCGCACCGAGTGCACGTTATGTTTAATTCGAGAGCGTCGATATTTGTATATTGTGACTTGCATCATTTTAGGATATGTAATCTTATGCTTGGTGTTGTGCAAATATAGAATCGGTCGGGGAAACATCAGACACGGCGCGTAAAGGCAAGGCGGTGGTTGGATCGGATTAGCGAGGCATTCAGGTGAGTAGATGTATTCATCTATGGGGGAATCGACTGGATGGCGCGAGCCGCCCCCTAGTTAGGATTACCCTATTTCTTGCAAGATTTATGTTGTTAGTTAGCTTACCCCTTTATTTACACTGCATACCTTTATAGTTAATAGTATGTTAGATTGCATGGTTATTCATATGCACATATGCGATAACACTTCGTAGGACACGAACAGCATTACCATTGGCATCTGTTGCACGCGCACTATTCATGTGACACACACGCCTTTGGTAATTGCCATACCACGTGCACTATAGAACCTGTTTAGCTTAGTATCGCCTTGCATCGTGCATGATATATGAAATTGCATAGCATGTATATACCACGCATTATCATCATATTTACATAGATTTCTAGCCAAAATTCACATCGTATACATTGATATCATAGACATTTATTATATATAACATGTGGACATTACTATTTTCTTGAAGATTTCAGTATTGCTGCGATTTCTGGATTTTTGGGGAAAACCGCAAGACTTTAACAAAAGCTTATATTTATCATTTTTTTAAAACAAAGTTGCGGTTTTCTCGTGATGTATGTGTCATCCACCATGAGTTTTCATGTTTTCTGTTGGATTTCGAGACCCGATTCGAGGAGTGGATGAACCGTCTCGGGTACATGGTGGGCCCGGTATGGTACCCCGGGGCAAGAAGATCGAGTTGCAGACGATGAGCCTGGCAGGGGAAGACCACCTACCGGTGATGTCTGGCACGGCGGATATCCGGAGGATACCGACCGTTGTCGTGAGATTTGATGATATGGGCCGATCCGGACTGACGGAGCCCGATATTTTGAGACATTGATACAGTGAGACATTGAGACAGATGTGATTTCATATTTGGTGTCGATACTTGACACGGTTTTCAGAAGATTTCTTGATGGTATTTTGCTATTATACAGATATTCTTTTTCCTAAAGTTAAGAATGCAGAACTCTTAACATTTAAAACACTTAAAGATTTAGTAATGACATTGCATACATGTGCATGCATACTAGAGGTATTGTATCACATCTGAACATACATGCTGTGACACATTTGCGTGCATTCTTACGATTGCCTTATTAGATATTATATTCTACTCACGAGCTGGCAACTCACCCCCGTTGTGCCACAGTGTCTTGCAGGTCGGACTCATCAGTCTTGTAGCGGCGGCTATCTTATCATCAGCTCCTTTTTCTCAGACTCGCGACATCGCCCGTAGGTGGGTTGCGAGCACACTTTATTTCTTTTTGCTCTATCATTGTATCTAGTATTCTCCATCTACCACTTTCTATTTGTATATGCGACCTAGTGATGAGACTGAGAGATTTGTATATATGTGGTTTCTTTTGGGTCGAGCTCACTTGAGCCGACGTTGTGTTTTCTGATATTTTGCATTTCTTTTATGCTCTTTTCTTGATATTACTTATATATTGTGTGTGGTTGTGATCCGCCTTGGGCGAAGAGCTAGCTCCCGCTTGGGGATGCTATTTGTTTATTACAGGTTATATATATATCTTGTTGTACCCATTTTGGGGGATAGAATTTATAGGGAGACTCTGCCGAAATTTTCGGAAATTTTTGATGTTTTTAAAAAGGGATTCTATGCAACTTAATTGATTTAAAAATTTCTTTCATGTAAGGTTTTCCTTCACTCTCTTTTGATTTTGGTTTAGATTCTTCTGGGCTTTGGCTGACTTAGGTTACGGTACGCCTTTAGACGTCTCGTAATCTAAGTTCCAGTCACGTTCCGTACCTTTGGGTCGTGACAAAGTTGGTATCAGAGCGTAGGTTTTACCTTCCTGAGTGTAGGACGACCTTGGTAGATGGAGTAGGTGACTTAAGCAGAGTGGCGTAGCGTGGGTATGATCCGCGGCATATTTACGATACGGTACTCCGCCTAAGTGACCTGAGGACATAATTGCTTGTATTTCCTTTCTTGATTCCTTGCATTCCTTGATTCAATTGCAATGTTCTTAACAGTCCTGTTTCTTATTCCAGCTTCGATGCCGCCAAAGACTACGAGAGCTCAGCGGGCTGCCGCTAGGGATGAGATTCGAGCGGGCTCGTCTGAGGCGAGGATCGAGCGGGATGATACGCCTACCCCTTAGGGTCATACTGATCCGCCTTTTCCAGAAAGTATTGCCAGATTAGAGGCCGGAATGCAAGAGTTGCGACAGATGATGGGATCTTTAGTTGAGTCCAGTCGGGCACAGAGATCCGAGGACGTTCCTTCCACAGCACAGACCACGATTGTACCTGCTGCACAGATGGTCACTCCTGCTGCTACTACGGAGACTATCCCTGTTTCACTACAGGAGTTCATGAGATTGAGACCTCCAGCTTTTACCGTTACGGATGCGACAGAGGACCCACAGGCATTTCTCGATAGGATGGCTCGGATTTGCCGTTCGTTGAGGTGTTCTGATGATAGATCGGTGGAGTTTGCGAGTTTTCGTCTGGTGGGTCTTGCCCAGACATGGTACGATTCAGTAGAGAGAGGCCGAGCTGCAGGTCTACCTTCTATGACCTGGGATGAGTTTACAGCTGCGTTTCTTGCCCGTTTTCTTCCGGAGAGTGTCCGAGATGCTCGAGCCTGTAGTTTTGAGTCTTTGCGCAAGACTCCTGGGATGACAGTGTCAGAGTATGATATACAGTTTACCCAGTTGTCTCGATATGCTCCGTACCTAGTAGACACAGAAGAGAAGAGAATAAAGAGGTTTGTGCGAGGGCTTGATACACAGCTATTCCTTGCCATCGGCACCCAGCACTTTGATACATACGCAGCCGCGATGGATGCAGCCTTACTTTTGGAAGAGCGTATTTCTGAGACTCCGGTCGTTTCGGGGCAGAAGAGGATCCGTACAGATACGCCAGCTCAGCGGCAGATGGGTTGACACTGCGATAGATTATTTCCGAAAGATGGTGGAGGCAGAGGATTGAGACGAGGGTTCATATCCACAGACCCAGCTGTCGTCTCCAGGATGTTTTCGGTGAGGGAGTCAGTACCACCGTATCAGAGACTGTACCATGGGACGTCTGGGCGCGGCGACAGTCCCGCATATGACCTTACCACCCTCACCACCTCCTCAGAGAGCTTTACTACCTACTCCTGATGATGCTCCACGCCAGCCAGATGCTTCTAGATGTCGTGGGCGTGGCGGTCCGGTTCAGAGAGGACGAGGCGATAGAGGCAGAGGCAGAGGCCGAGGTAGAGGCAGAGGACAGCCAGCTATTAGTGGTGGACAGGCCTGAGTGTTCGCGTTGACTCCTCAGGATGTACAGGCATCCAATGCCGTCGTGACAGGTACTCTGCCAGTATGTTCTTTTGATGCACGGGTATTATTTGATCCAGGCTCCACACATTCCTATGTATCCACGTACTTTGCACCGAGGTTGGGCCGAGAGTCTGGTACGTTAGATCAGCCGCTTGTCGTTATTACACCGGTTGGCGAGTCTTTTGTTGCCCGTTTTGTGTACCGATCATGTTCCGTTCGTATCGGGGAGAGAGATTCTTCAGTTGATTTGATTCTCCTCGATATGCTAGACTTTGACGTTCTTCTTGGTATGGACTAGTTAGCCACCTGCTATGCATCCGTGGACTGCCGTGAGAAAACAGTCAGATTCAGTTTTCCTGGTGAGCCGGTTCTTATTATTCAGGGAGATCGTAGCGCTACCCTTCCCAGCTTGATTTCTTCTCTTCACGCTGGTCAGCTCTTAAAGAAAGGGTGTCAGGGATTCTTAGCCTTTGTTTGTGATACTAGCTCCAGAGAGGTTCCGTTGGACCAGGTCCCTGTAGTGAGAGAGTTTCCTGATGTATTCCCTGACGAGCTGCCTGGTCTGCCACCAGAGCGCGAGATTGAGTTCTGTATCGATCTGATCCCCGGCACGGGGCCTATCTCTATACCGCCTTATCGGATGGCCCCGGCGGAGCTGAGAGAGCTAAAGGATCGGTTACAGGACTTGCTGGACAAAAGGCTTATCCGACCGAGTGTGTCACCTTAGGGTGCTCCCGTCTTATTTTTTAAGAAGAAGGACGGAAGTTTGCGTTTATGCATTGATTAATCGTCAGCTGAACCGGGTTACTGTGCGGAACAGGTATCCCCTACCCCGCATTGATGACTTATTCGATCAGCTCCAGGGTGCAGGGTTCTTCTCGAAGGTTGATTTACGGTCAGGTTATCACCAGTTGCGGGTTCGGAAGGAGGATATTCCGAAGACCGCTTTCCGTACTCGATATGGTCATTATGAGTTTTTGGTGATGTCGTTCGGGCTCACCAATGCCCGGCAGCATTTATGGATTTGATGAACCGTGTATTCAGGCCGTATCTCGATCAGTTCATTATTGTGTTCATTGACGACATCTTGGTTTATTCTCAGAGCCGGGAGGAGCATGAGCAGCACTTACGTATCATATTGCAGACTTTGAGGGAGCATCAGCTGTTCGCCAAATTCTCCAAGTGCGCATTCTGGCTAGACAGTGTCGACTTCCTGGGTCATGTGGTGACGAGAGACGGTATTTGTGTGGACCCAAAGAAGATCGAGGCAATTCAGCGTTGGCCTAGACCAGTATCGGTTACAGAGGTTCGCAGTTTTCTAGGTCTGGCCGGCTACTATCCACGTTTTGTCCAGGATTTCTCCCGCATTGCTGCACCGTTGACCGGATTGACCCGGAAGGGGGTTCCTTTTGATTGGACCCAGGCATGTGAGGATATTTCCAGCAGTTGAAGACTCGTCTGACTACTGCACTAGTGTTAGCATTGCCTTCAGGATCAGGCGGGTTCATGGTATATTGTGATGCTTCTTGAGTGGGGCTGGGCTGTGTATTGATGCAGCACGACAGAGTTATCGCGTATGCTTCTCGGCAGCTGAGGAAACACGAACAGAACTACCCCACCCATGATTTAGAGATGGCTGCGGTGGTATTTGCACTTAAGATCTGGAGACATTACCTATACGGTGAGTCGTGCCAGATATTCACTGACCATAAGAGTTTGAAGTATATCTTCCAGCAGCGAGATCTGAACCTGAGACAGCGCCGTTGGATGGAGTTGGTGAAGGATTATGACTGCGAGATTTTATACGATCCGGGCAAGGAGAATGTGGTGGCAGATGCTTTGAGTAGGAGGCCCGGAGGTAGCTTATCTTGTTTAAGCGCAGTACAGATGCAGTCGACGGCGGATTGGCAGGTTTTATGTGATAGCAGAGTGCAGTTCGAGTTTACTCCAACAGGGGGACAGCTGGCCCATTTCAGAGCATGCCCACAGTTACTTGACCGTATCCGCGAGGCACAGTCCGGTGATGCCCGTATATTAGAGATTATTGAGCAGATTCGGCAGGGCAGAGTTTCTGAGTTCGTGATTGATGATCAGGGGATACTTCGATTTGGGACTCGACTTTGCATGCCAGATTCAGAGGGACTGAGGCGTGATATTCTCGAGGAGGCACATAGATCGGTATACAGTGTGCATCCAGGTTCCACCAAGATGTACCGTGATTTGAGAGAGGTTTACTGGTGGGACGGGATGAAGAAGGATATTACAGACTTTGTGTCGAGATGCCTGAATTGTCAGCAAGTCAAGGCCGAGCACCAGAGGCCAGCCGGCGAGTTACAGCCTTTGCCTATCTCTGAGTGGAAGTGGGAGCAGGTCTCCATGGATTTCATTGTGGGTCTACCCAGGACCAGTCGAGGGTATGACTCTATTTGGGTGATTGTGGATCGACTGACGAAAGCGGCTCACTTTCTGCCAGTGAAGACCACTTTTGGATTTTCTCAGTACGCCCAGGTTTATGTTGATGAGATAGTGCGACTGCATGGCGTTCCGACTTGCATCGTGTCCGATCGGGGCACCCAATTTACCAGCCGATTGTGGCAGAAACTTCAGGAAGCATTGGGCATCCGATTGAGTTTTAGCACAGTCTTTCATCCGCAGACTGACGGTCAGTCGAAGCGTACTATTCAGACTCTTGAGGACATGCTCAGAGCTTGTGTTTTAGATTTCGGTGGTAGCTGGGATCGTCATTTGCCTTTGATCGAGTTTTCCTACAATAATAGCTTCCAGAAGACGACTCAGATGGCACCTTTTGAGGCTTTATATGGGAGGAGATGTCGATCGCCTGTATGTTGGACAGAGCTCAGGGAGAGCAGTATTTTGGGGCCTCAGATCGTACAGGAGACGACCGAGAAGATACAGCTGATTCGGGACAGGATGAGAGCGGCACAGAGCAGGCAGAAATCATATGCTGACAGGCGCCGTCGCCGACTCGAGTTCGCTGTTGGTGATTATGTTTTCCTGAAGGTCTCTCCGATGAAAGGTGTGATGAGATTTGGGCGGAAAGGGAAGCTGAGTCCTAGATATGTTGGACCTTTCGAGATCCTAGAGCGTGCTTGTCCAGTGGCTTATCGGTTAGCTCTTCCGCCCAGCTTTCCCGATGTTCACCCCGTATTCCATGTCTCGATGCTCCGCAAGTACCTTCATGATCCTTCCCAGGCAATTCAGCACCAGACGATCCAGCTAGAGCGTGATCTATCTTTCACCGAGCAGCCGGTGGTCATTCTGGATCGGCAGGTGAAGAAATTGTGGTCGAAGGTTATACCGTCCGTCAAGGTCCTTTGGCGTGGCCCGAACAGCGAGGAGGTCACCTGGGAGACCGAGGTCGAGATGAGGAAGAGATATCCCTATCTTTTTGAAGGTACGCGTAGTTAAATTCTAAATTCGGGGACCGAATTTTCTTAAGGGGGGAAGATTGTAACCCTTCGAAAATCGTTTAGGCAGTTTTTCGGTAATCGGCTAATTTTTCGGCTTTTTCCGTAAAAAGTAAAAATAGGTATTTTTCACTGTAGACCTAATTATACAAAATTTAGATAAGATATTACTATAATTTTTTCACTTATAATTTTCTAGTTAAATAAAAAAAATTCGTAATTAATTAATTTTTTAAATTATTTTAAGCTTTTAAAAATACATTAAATTAGTGATAAATACAAATTTAATTAGGTAAATTTCATAATTAGGAATCTTTATAAACTAAAATAGAGTGTTAATAAATTGTATCATAACTTTATAAGATTTTAGTTTTATGGTTGGAAATTTAATGAAAAAATTAACTAAAATGGGTTTTTTTGTTAAAAGTTTGATGTGAAAAGCATTAAATGAGTTTTAACCGGTTTATTTGACCTAGAAACTTCTACAAAAAACCCACAACACCCCTCCCTTGCTCCTGGCCGAGCCCAACCTGAAGCAAATCCTCTCATTTTCCTCACTTCTTTGCTACATTTTCATGTCAAAATTCATTAAAAATCCACAAATTCATTCTCCAATTCAAAGAAAAACCCTAATCCACTCTCTCCTCAAGCCTAATTACTTCAAAACTTGAAGAAAGGAGACTTCTTTGGTGGCTTGAGCATGCTAGGGTTCCACTTGTGAGGTGAAATTTCTAATCTATTTGTTAACTTGTAGTTTAAATGTGCTAAAATTGAAATTTGATGTATTAATTTAGTAGTAATTGTTTGTTTAGGAAAATCAAGAGAGGGATTTGATTTCAAATTAGGGTTTGTACCATGGTTGATGGAGTTAAATTAGGGTTTGTTTATCTAATTGGTTAGAGTGGTGAATTGTGCGATGTTGCGCTCGCTCGATCGATAAATTGCGATATTTGCATCGAATCGGTATGAAATTGCTTACTAGATTTTTATAAAAATTAGGATGTGATCTAATTGCGTTATATTAGCGATATAATTAGCTTCATATACGGCTATTAGTGTGCGCGAATGCGGGGTTTTGTCCAGCCAGGTTTTAGTTTTGTCGATTGCCCCGAAATAACGATTCTAGTTAAGATTTAGCGATTTTCGTGTGTTTTCCCGCGCACCGAGTGCTCGTTATGTTTAATTCGAGAGCGTCGATATTTGTATATTGTGACTTGCATCATTTTAGGATATGTAATCTTATGCTTGGTGTTGTGCAAATATAGGATCGGTCGGGGAAACATCGGACACGGCGCGTAAAGGCAAGCGAGGCATTCAGGTGAGTAGATGTATCCATCTATGGGGGAATCGTCTGGATGGCGCGAGGCTCCCCCTAGTTAGGATTACCCTATTTCTTGCAAGATTTATGTTGTTAGTTAGCTTACCCCTTTATTTACACTGCATACCTTTATAGTTAATAGTATGCTAGATTGCATGGTTATTCATATGCACATATGCGATAACACTTCGTAGGACACGAACACCATTACCATTGGCATCTGTTGCACGCGCACTATTCATGTGACACACACGCCTTTGGTAATTGCCATGCCACGTGCACTATAGAACCTGTTTAGCTTAGTATCGCCTTGCATCGTGTATGATATATGAAATTGCATAGCATGTATATACCTCGCATTATCATCATATTTACATAGATTTCTAGCCAAAATTCACATCGTATACCTTGATATCATAGACATTTATCATATATAACATGTGGACATTATGATTTTCTTGAGGATTTCAGTATTGCTGCGATTTCTGGATTTTTTGGGAAAACCGCAAGACTTTAACAAAAGCTTATATTTATCATTTTTTTTAAAACAAAGTTGCGGTTTTCTCGTGATGTATGTGTCGTCCACCATGAGTTTTCATGTTTTCTGTGGGATTTCGAGACCCGATTCGAGGAGTGGATGAACCGTCTCGGGTACATGGTGGGCCCGGTATGGTACCCCGGGGCAAGAAGATCGAGTTGTAGACGATGAGCCTGGCAGGGGAAGACTACCTACCAGTGATGTCTGGCGTGGCGGATATCCGAAGGATACCGACCGTTGTCGTGAGATTTGATAATATGGGCCGATCCGGACTGACGGAGCCCGATATTTTGAGACATTGATACAGTGAGACATTGAGACAGATGTGATTTCATATTTAGTGTCGATGCTTGACACGGTTTTCAGATGATTTCTTGATGGTATTTTGCTACTATACAGATATTCCTTTTTCTAAAGTTAAGAATGCAGAACTCTTAACATTTAAAACACTTAAAGATTTAGTAATGACATTGCATACATGTGCATGCATACTAGAGGTATTATATCACATCTGAACATACATGCTGTGACACATTTGCGTGCATTCTTACGATTGCCTTATTAGATGTTATATTCTACTCACGAGCTGGCAACTCACCCCCGTTGTGCCACTGTGTCTTGCAGGTCAGACTCATCAGTCTTGTAGCGGCGGCTATCTTATCATCAGCTCCTTTTGCTCAGACTCGCGACATCGCCCGTAGGTGGGTTGCGAGCACACTTTATTTCTTTTTGCTCTATCATTGTATCTAGTATTCTCCATCTACCACTTTCTATTTGTATATGCGACCTAGTGATGAGACTGAGAGATTTGTATATATGTGGTTTCTTTTGGGTCGAGCTCACTTGAGCCGACGTTGTGTTTTCTGATATTTTGCATTTCTTTTATGCTCTTTTCTTGATATTACTTATATATTGCGTGTGGTTGTGATTCGCCTTGGGCGAAGAGCTAGCTCCCGCTTGGGGATGCCATTCTTTATTACAGGTTATATATATCTTGTTGTACCCATTTTGGGGGATAGAATTTACAGGGGAGACTCTGCCGAAATTTTCGGAAATTTTTGATGTTTTTAAAAAGGGATTCTATGCAACTTAATTGATTTAAAAATTGCTTTCATGTAAGGTTTTCCTTCACTCTCTTTTGATTTTGGTTTAGATTCTTCTGGGCTTTGGCCGACTTAGGTTACGGTACGCCTTTAGACGTCTCGTAATCTAAGTGCCAGTCACGTTCCGTACCTTCGGGTCGTGACCGGCTATGGGGAGGTAGAGGAGGAGATGAAGTGGAGAAGGAGAAGAAGAAGAATGATGATGAATGAAGTGAAGAGAACAATGAGCCATGGTCAATGAAGACCCCTCTCCCCCCATCTCTCTCTCTTTCTCATTCTCCTATGCCATGCCCATACCTCAACCATAACTCCCATTTTCTTTTTCTTTTTTCTTTTTTTTAAAAAGAACAAAACAAAACCAATTTGAGTAAAAAGAAATGTTGCCATGGTTGACACAAGAATAACAAGTGGTTGCAACATGCTTTGTCGAATGACATGCACAAAACACAATCAATGCATAATTAAGAAAGTACTATTCGAGTTTAGTAATACTAACTTATATACAATTAATTGTATACTAAATTGTAAAATTCCCAATCTTCATAAATTCTTTTAAAATCAATAATTAATATAAATTTTCAAATATTTGCCAATTTATCGGTATATAATTATACCATATCATTTAAAACTAGTCTCCATACTTTAAAATATTCTTAATATTCATTATTTAATTTATTTAAATTCTCAAATATAATATTTTATTTTCCTGAAATATTACAATGAGTAATGTTGTTTGGCCTCATTCCACTTAGTTTATAAACACTGGAGACAGCTGCATGATTTGAATCTAGTTCCAATTAAATTAGTGCCTCTGTTTCTATATTGTGTATAGAATAGTTCATATCTTAACGATGTTAAGGTATACGGAGTTGTCCGGCTTATGCTTAAAACCAGACTCTGGACAGACCCAAGGCACGTTTTAGTAATGGCAGTTTGTGGGTTATCCCGGGTTATGACGAGGGTTAACTTTCTACCTTCTGAAAGATCAATGATTATATTGTTCTTGACTCACCACAGTTTTAGTAAAAATTGATTCTTTTCAGAAAACATTAGTGTGAGTATGGTAGAACTGGAAGTGATTCCAGAACCACAAACGATTACTGAAAATTTAATAGAACCTAAATATTCAATTGGACTCGACATTCCATTAGCCACTCCGCAGATTTGGTAGGTAACCTTAGGCACCCGAGAAGTACTTTGGTCTTCTTACAGACGGTGATAGGGAGGTTCTTTTTTACCCAGACTTGCCATTGCTGTTGTTCAAGAGTATAAGACCCGGCAGGAGGATGAGTATAACGTCGTTCTAAACTAGCTTTAGAAGTGCACGTGTATATGACTCTGCTAGAGGGGTTATTGTAGTCAGTGGGAGCAGCGGAAGCATTATGGGCAAGTAGCTTATGTCTATTTATAGACTAAAGCAGTTATAGCAGAGATAGATCATCTATTTTTGATGTGACAGTCATAGGCTTTGACCTCATCAGAATAGGAGATGGATCTGGTGAGAAGGTAGTAGGGTGTAATGTCCTGGTATTTGGGTGACATGCACTCTGTTGGGAGTGATCTTCCTATACTACGATCGGTTATACTGTGGTTGTCATAAAGTTTTTTCTCCACATAAGATATGGATATAATATCATGATTTCTGGTTACTAGATCTATGGTTTTAGATCTTGATTTGGGATGTGTCCCAATCTGGGTACTTTGACACTATTCTAAAGTGTTTTAGAATGGACGACTCCTGGCGAGGTGGTGTACCCGCAGGTAATGGAGTCACCCTCTCTAAAGAGATGTCTTCTAGAATAATGGAGAGAGGGATTTGAATGATTGGCACATCACTTGCTTAAGCAATTGAGTCAATCATGAAATATCAAGTACAACACCAGATATTGTTTTTGCACTAGCTACAAGAACATATATTGATCCAATCCCAGAGAAACGTCGGGAAGAAGTTTATGAACATAAGTGGATGTTCTTGGGATATGGTAATGGCAGCCTCCATTGGGAGATGGTTATCATTTTAGGCTTCTAGGATAACCTGGATGACAGAATGACTGTCAAAGTTATAGTTTTTTCCTCTTTTGAAGGGAAGTATGTTGGACAGGTTGTCCAAGAGGATACTGAGGAAGCCATGGCGCAGGATACTGATTAAATTCAGTGCATGATACAGTCTAAGAAGTTTGTTGGATTTGGATTTCATTTATGAACCGGGTCCCATCAGATATCCAAACAAATTCTAAGACAGGTATTGCTCATTTCGGGAGATAGTCTTTCTCCGCGAAGTTGAGATATAGAGAGATAAAGATAGAAACACTAGAGTGGATCGACTCACTGAGGCTATTTCTCGAATGCAATAGTTTTGCAAACGGGCTTTGCGAGAATGATTAGTAGAGAAGTTAGGTGTTCGGTATCACACGGGCTGTGAGTATGCGACACCGCAATAATTAGCCTTAAGTGCAAGTGGGAGATTGTTGGCTATAGTGCCCTCAAGTCAATTATTGAATCACAGACACGCGACTGTGATGATTGAGGGAGGACCTATACCGGTAGAACAGTCTTACTCGAGATGATAAAATGCTATCTGGTTTGTCTTTATGATCATGTACATCATTAGGTGGCATTACATATCACTATTACATGTTGATAGAGCCCATAGGATTCTTGCTTGACTACCAGTATTATGATGGCGATCATATACGTGGGAGCTGGGTGGTCTATAAGTGCATCCTTAAATGTCCCTAGTCGTGAGAGTATCGAGACTGGGCATTAGTACTCTGGAGTAGACTAGTGTATACTTATTCAGACCCTGACGAGGGGCGGTGGCCAGTCTAACAAGCCATTGGTGTCAGTTAGTCACCTAAGATAGTATACAGGTGCTCATTGGGTTATGAGTACAGTGGACGGACTCGCCGGGAACCTGCTAGATGGTATTATACCTATTGTTAGATTGCAGTTCCCAGGTGACATGAGTACGGCTTAGTCTGTCGACCTGAGATCGTCATTTGTCTCGTGTAAGTTCCCACTGTGCTTTGATTACTACCCTACCACAGCTCAAAGGAGTCGTGCAAACAGCTTTTAGTTGGGTACAGTCTCGAGCCATATGGAGGCAGTGAGTAGATCGTCGGGGATTCGTCTCTCCCGGTATTTGGGGTTGATGCCGCGCTGTGCACGGGTGGCCATCAACAGAAATCCTTGGCCAAGGTAGTCGAGAATTACTGATCTAGGATCAGTAGTTTCTCAAGTGGTGATGGGTTTCATACCGACACGAATTATCGTGTTATTAGGAGTCTGACTTTATCCACCGCCTAGACTCGATATGCGATACTCTTAGACGAACAGAACGGACTGTATAGAGATTGTCACTGTCAAGCTCATTAGGGGTACGGATCAGTTTGCTCATCGTCCTTCCTTTCGCTCAATACCTGGGTAGCCGTTACGTACAGCTAGTGCCGCTGACGTGCTTGTGGTTAAACCCACTGCCAGCGTATTGATGAGTCTTTAGAGTCCCACACAGAGGGTTTTCACGGATCCGGCGATATGGTGTAGATGATGTATGTTGGTACATACAGGTGTCCGATTAAATATATGTACAGGCTACACAGACTTTAATCAGACGGTTGAAAATACTAGCGGCTTAGGATTAATCCGGATTGTTAAATCTGATTTTGATTAAATAATTGATATATATGTATTCTAGTATTATTGTTCACTATTCATTTTCTCTCTTGGCTATTCGTATTTTTGTACGAATATGCGTATGTCTATTTTGATACATATACCAGGTCGTATTCTTTATTTATACGGAATAGTTTCTAGAAGATGCACACCTCATTTGAATGATTTTCATTTTGGAAATTCATTTGTTGTACAAATGAGGTGGAGGGGTGAGTTGGCATAAGCATGGCTTGATGGCATGTAGGGAGGTATGGCACCACATTAGGTTATTTGATAAATGAAAAAAGATATTTTATTGCATGATTGAGATGAGGCAGCCACTAATTTCCTACATGCCATGCTTTGATTTTTCTTGACTTGCTTCATGACTTTCTCATTCTCACTTAGAGAAAAGCTTAGCCACTTTCTTGAGTTGCTCATGCCTCATGTTTCCTCACCTCCTCTTCATCTTCTTGAGTTTCACTTTGAGCATTTGTGATGAGAGAAAAACAATAGTGAGATAATCCGACACCTCCACTCTCCATTGCTAGCAACCTTGGAGTGTCGGTTGTCTCACTTGGCGAGGCTGAAACTTGCACCGTTTCCCTCGGGTAGATCATCGTAGATGGAGGAAAACCGAAAACCAAATTTGATCCGCGACTTCATGGAGCTTGGAAGATGGATGCGGACCCGAAGGACTCGGTTCATTCGGTATAACCATTCTAACTCCTTTGCATGTTTTTTTATCTAGGGCTTATGGGTCGATCCGGGTTGTAGGGTTGTGGTAGCGCCAGTTTTGAAAATTTTTGTTCTGCATTTAGCCGCGGTTTGATGGCCGGGGCGCTGCCGTAACCCAACACTAGTCTAGGGTCAGGACATGGTCGCTGCCAAAGAGAGAGAGGAAAGAAACACTCAGCGTGCACTCTAACCTAGACCAGAATGGTTAATCACTTTATCTAATCAGAATGTCTCCCACTGTATCCTCTAATTCTCCTCCAAACCTGAAAGAAGAATTAATCGGGATCATCTAAAATCACCCGTGGAGTTAACCAACTCATCAGTGGGAATCGGGATCCAGCTATCATCGCATGATTACCTGATGGAATCCACTCATGTTATCATACATCAGATGCTATACGCATGCCTGGTAAGTTTCCTGTATGTTTGAAACTCCCGTGTGATTTTTACCCCATGCTCTTATAACCTTGACGAAGGCTAACAAATCATAAATCACATGTCAAGTTCTACCCGTCATTGTCCAGGTTAATTTGAACCCACCCGTACTCGCCCTTGACGAAGGCCAACAATGTTGTACGACTGTTCCAAACCAACGCATCTATCTATGCAACATAAAGGTAACAAGCAGCTACCATACACTATGCCTTGACGAAGGCCAACAAATATAGCATGAATACTAAATGTTACCCGTATGAAATGACGGAGGGCTACGAATGATTTTTGGCGAAAAACCTTTAATGTAATGAACTTGATATCCTTGAAGGAACCAGATAGCTTTTTACAAATATATAGTGGCGAAAACCTTTTCTTAAGAGGTCACTCCCGGTGAAGGGATCTCGGCTCTTTCCTCGTCGAATGAGGTGCAGGATATTCTAAGTGAAAACCGCGATGCAAAGAAAAAAGTAATCGACCATAGTGAAGTTATTACCCAGACGCAAACTTCTGCCCAAGGGGTTACTCCCAATGAAGTGATCTCAGCCCTTGCCTCTTCGAATGAGGTGCTGGATATTCATAACCGAATACCGCTGTGCAAAACAAAAAAAAACGTCCTTGTAATAACAGCTTTTGAAAATTGTTCCAAAAATATCGAATAGGTCTGTTTTCCTTGCATTGATTAGAATCAACACAGTCCCATCAATTAATCACACCAGAAAAGAACGAAAATATGATGTACGTATATGCCATCCGCATTCGCTACTAGGTCCCGTCATCACCCGTTAGGTTACTTAACTATCGACAGAGCGAAGTCTGGACTAGCGCGGGTGCAAAACATATACAGCATCTACTAGTATATATATACAAATATATAGTAATCGCTCCAGGCGTGATAAATGCAACATCACAGAATAGCGATAATCATTACAGCACAATACTGATAATCTGGGAGCCCCGGTTTCCTTTGAGCCGCAACTAAAACCCGACGTTCCCCTGGTCGTGTGGATAGTTTGTGCAATGAAAACCTAGACTCCCTACAAGCGCGTGAAGTTACCCGCCAAAACCAGAAGTGAGGCAGCCCCCTTCATCAAAGTGAATAGGCCACCCGGCACTTCACGGAATCCGGTAATTTGAGCACCCCTCCTTGGGTCAACCTGTACCCCCTACGAGTACGGCGAATAGCCCGCCAATTCTAGAGTAAGGTCCCCTCCGTCTCAAATCCATGAGATGGGGGTCCGTTGCCCTTTAGAACCCGGCTATCCGTGCACTCCATCTCGGGGTAATCCTAGTACAGAAAAGAAAATATGTACAACGGTGACATCGAGCTCAAACCGGTCGTGCCCCAAAAAAATAATATACAAGCAGGCAGTGACGGCAGTCCACATGTCGGACTCTCTCTCCACGATATCAAATGTACAAATGAAACTAAACTGTACTATCATTGCAACCAAGCTATCCACCATGACGATCCAGCCAACAAACACAGAACAACAACGTGAATGTCACGTTTGCAAACCCGTCTAAAAGAAGTATAGCAATTAGACAAGTTGTACCGCTATAATGACATTCACGGTCGCAGATAGTAATGCATGTACTGTAAAATTTTAAACAATGTTATAAATATCGACTTCGAAATAACCCCGAATAACCCTCAAACTAATAGATAAAACCATATCCAAACTGGGCTAAATTAGCAATACCACTAAACCAATATTCCAGAGACTAAAGCAAACTACAAAATGCTAGCCCCAACTCAAATCCCAGACCGACCAGACCGGATTTTAGGGCAATGCGGCCGGTTCAAATATTGAATTAGGGGCTCGTGTTTGGTGTGTGCTCTAGTAGTCATCAGTGTAGTCTTCTGCAGTTGCTTAAATATTTTTAGAAGACCATAAAAAAATCGACAGAGAATGGAATACTAGATAGTGTTGTTTCGGGGTTGTTTCGGTTTCGATACTTTAACATCTTCTAAACAAACTTGTATGCGGTTAATAGGTTGGCTCTGATACCATGTTGGGTTACGGCAGCGCCCCGGCCATCAATCCGTGGCCAAATATGGAACAAAAACTTTTAAAACCTGTCGCTAACGGAACCCTAATCGACAGATCGTACCATTAACCCTATACTAGTTATAAGAAAGGAGTTTAGAGAGGTTACACCGATCGATCCGTGTCCTTCGGTCTTCAACCTCTGTCCCAAGCTCCTCACGGCTTTCTCGATCAAGTTTGATCTCCGGTCTCCCCACATCGAAGAAGATCCACGTCGAGGGTTCGTAATACGGGCTCCCACCTCAAAACTGAAGCAACTCGGGCATCCAGTTTGCTAGCCAAAATACCCAAGATGAAGTAGAGAGTGTGTGTGAATAATTTGTCTCAAAACACCCAAGGATTCTCAACTCATGAGAAGGTATGGGTGGAGGTTGAAGAAGAAGCCAAGTGGTGAAGAGTGTGAGCTCAAGTTTTGGCTAAGTGAAGAAAGAATTGTTTCTTATGAGATATTGGTTGTGAGCAACTAAAGAAAAACCCCAAGGCTAGAAAAAGATCTGCCCTCACCCCAATTGCTCACAACAAATATCTTACCCAAACCAAATCATCCCATGAACCAATACCACAAGTCACCAAGTGCATATGCTACATCAATGCACCAAACCAAAACTTGCACTCACATTTTCGACAATTATCAATCATTTAAGTAAATGTTTCATAAAGAAAAAGAAATGACATCAACTAAAGAAATTTTGTAAAGAATTACAAGAATACCCCTCATCCGTATATAAATACTCGTATCCGTATTCCGACTGAATACGAATACAACGAGATGAAAGTAATCCAACATTATAATACTAGGATCCGGTTTAAACCAAAGCCCACTAGTATTATCCGTCCGACCATGATCCGTGCACAAGTGCATGAATATGATCGAACCCTTCCAAAAAACCATACGGCCTCTATAAAATTTCGCCCGAACCAGAGAAACCCTCTGTATGGGATTATAAAGACTCGTCAATACGCTGGCGGTGGGTTTAACCACAAGCACGTCAGTGGCACTAGCTGTACGTAACGGCTGCCCAGGTATTGAGCGAAAGGGAGGCCGACGAGCAAACTCATCCTGAAACCCTATTGAGCCTGACAGTGACAATATCCGTACGGTCCGGTCCGTTCGTCTATAAGTATCGCATATTGAGCCTAGGGGGTGGATAAAGCCATGCCCCTAATAACGTGACATTTAGTGTCGGTATGAAACCCATCACCGCCTGAGAAACTTCCGATCCTAGATCAGTAATTCTCGACTAACTTGGCCAAGGATTTCTGGTGATGGCCACCCGTGCACACCGTGGCATCAACCCCCAATACTGGGAGAGACGAATTCCCTGACGATCCGCTCACTGCCTCCATGTGGCTCGGGATTGTACCCAACTAAAATCGATTTGCACGAATCCTTTAAGCCGTGATAGGGTAGTAATCAAAGCACAATGGGAACTCACACGAGATAAATGACAACTTCAGGTCGATAGACTAACCTGTACACATGTCACCAGGGAACTGCTATCTGACAATAGGTATAATACCAACTAGCATGTTCCCGGCGAGTCTGTCCGGTGTACTCATAACCCAATGAGCACCTGTATACATCTTAGGTGAACCAACTGACACCAATGGCTTGTGAGACCGACCACCACTCCTCGTCGGGGTCTCGATCAGTATACACTAGTCTACTCTGGAGTATCCATGCCCTGTCTCGAAACTCCCACGACTAGGGACACTTTAAGGATGTGCTTATAGACCACCCAACTCTCACGTATATGATCGCCATTATACTGCTGGTAGTCAAGCAAGAATCCTATGGGCTCTATCAATATGCAATAGTAATCGGTAAAGCCACCTAAGCAAGTATATGATGATAAAGGAAAACCAGATAGCATACTATCATCTCGAGTAAGACTTTCCTACCGGTATAGGTCCTCCCTCAATCATCGCAATCACGTGCCTGCGATCCAATAATTGACTTAAGGGCACTATATCTAACATTAAGATGATAGAAATTCTGACCTGAAACTTAACTGGAGAATGAAACTTGAGAAATCTTAATTTTTTTAAAACTCGTGTGATCCTTTAGAATTTTTCCTGGTTCGAATTTGTGACATGATGACTCTAATTGACGTTTTTACAACTTAACGACACTATTCACACAATCACCTGAACATGTATATGAACTTATGTCAAATGAGATGTGAGGAGTTAAAAATAAGGGTTGGACGTTTCTGAGTTAGGATGATAGAACTTCTAGTTTTGATTCTTAACCTTAAGATTAGAATCAACAGTTTCTTCACGAAACTAGCTTGATAGGATTTTATGGGTGCAATTCGCTGAAAACACTCAGGAGACAAAACTCCTTCTACTAGGGACACCTAGAGGTTTAACGGATTGTTGCATGGGCTCAGTGCAATCGCGTTCCCTAGGAAAGTGAGGTTAGGATTTTGTTTTGCTCGGGAAGAGCAAAAGATAGGTTTGGGAGTATTTGTTCGGCACGATTTATTACATTTTAATACCGCTCATTTCCTATCATTTTGTCAATAAACAGTACTATTTAATCCGTGTCTGCTCATTAGTACAGATTACAGGTACACAGGAAAAAGCACTCGAGACAGTACACAACATACACAGAAACGTTGGTTTTCAGCCGGAACTGCGAACATGACAAAATACAGATCCAATCATTGCAACAAATGAAGTAGTGTACAAATATTTCATTCTTGTTGGTCCAACATGATACGACATCAACATAAAGTATGGATCAAGTTGATGTACCATCATGATGCATCATGTGGGTATAAGCCATCATGAAGATCAAGTGGGCAAACCCCATCATGGTGCATGCAAGTGGGTCTGCAAGTGGATTTTGTGATAAAAAGAATTGATGTGAAGTGTGAACACACACCCACTTGACTCTCCACTCTGTGTTTTAGCTCCAGATTGCACCCATGTGTGAATTAAAAGAAATTGCAACTACAGGGAGATGTTCATATGACTTGAAGACTATAGTGAAAAAGTAGACTCCAACCTCCATTTTTTGGCCACCAATTAATTCCACCTGGCCGCAAATTGCGGCCAAGTCAGAGCTAAATTGGCTCGTCCAAGTTTAGTGGGTCCCTTGTTATCTATTTAGTCCACTTTTACATGTAACTTTTCATTTTGATTTGCCTATAAATAGCAGATCTCAGATTAAGTTCTGGATTGAATTTTCGAGTGAGAATTTGAGTGTGTAACATTTGATAGCTTCCTCTTCTTCCCTTTTTCTGATCTCATTTGAGAGCTCCATTAAGGAGATTAAGGTTGTTATCTAACTTGTAGCTCTGATCACTCCATTTTTTTAATAAAGAACTTGCACTTTATTTTTGCTTTAACTTCTTTTACTTATTTTCTTATGTGTTCTTTCTCTAGTATTTCATTTCATTTATATTATGTTTGAGTGATCTTTGTGGTTGTGGTGATGGTGAGAATGTGAGATGAATGGCTTTGCCTTCTTCCTTCTCTTATGAATGTTTAATGTGTTTAAAATGAGATTGTAAGATTAAGATTACCTATGGGTTTGGCTTGATATGGTATTTTGAATCCATAGTTACTTGGTAACCTCATCACATACCATATTCTCTCCAAGTTTCCCTTAGGCAATGTTATGTTTCGAATCAACTAGTGTTAAAATTGCTAAGTGTTTAAATAGAGTATTTTGTTAACATGTTGATTGACACCCTTCTCATTCACATACCCTATACTATCACCACTCATTTAGCTAGGTTAATGCTATACCACTTTGCTCTCATTGCTAATTTGTGTATTTGTCGATGATTTATGCTTTCTGGCCCTTGTGCTTAGTTTGATACTTCTTGCTTGGATATACAAACGGTAAGTGAGAATAATACGGATTCATTTCATTTCTTGCGTTGAAATCGATATCTTGATGGTTTGTACTTCGCGAACGTCTTGACAAACCATGCTTCACGTCGGAATCAACACAAGGACAGAACAACTCATGATCAAAGGTGCGCCGAAGAAATCACCATGATTCAACCATCCGAACTGGAGCCATGGCCGTTTTCTTAACTTGTTCCATAATTTCGTATATTCTAACTTTGTGACAAACCATTTTTATACTCAATTCTTTCTCCTTGAACCTTTGACGACAACTCCTAATCACCGATTCCCTGTAGATCGACCCGTACTTGTCGGTTAGCTACAACACGTCGTGAACATGCTGTTTATAAATTTTTAAAACGAGACCGAGCTCGCGTGCATCGTATTTCTAAAAGCCTTTACTTTCAAAACCATAAAAGCGCGAATGGGAAAAGTCCCAACACCTATACTACGATCAATTAAACTGTGATTGTCACAGATGTTTCTTCACAGAGAAACTGGATAAAATATCAGATATTCTGATGACTAGATTTATAGCTTTAGATCTAGATTTGGGAAGTGTCCCAATTCGGGTACTTAGACACTATTCTAAAGTATTTTAGATTGAATGACTCCTAGCGTGGTGGTGTACCCGAAGTTGATGGAGTCACCCTCTCTAAAGCAATGTCTTTTGAAATGATGTATAGAGGGATTTGCATGATTGGCATATCACTTAGGCAATTGAGTCAATCATAAGACGTAAAGTACCACATCAGTAATTGCTTTTGCACTAGATGCAATAAGCAGATATTAATCCAATCCTGGAGAAACATAGGGAAGAAGTTATGAAAATGAGAGATTGTTCTTGGTATATGGAAACAACAGTCTTCTTGAGGAAGCAGTTATAATTTTAGGCTTCCAAAGTGACCTGGATGACAGAGTGACTGTTAGAGTTGCAGTTTTCCCTCTTCTAAAGGTGGTATGTTGGACAGGGGGTCAAAATAGCTATTGAGGTTGGCATGGCACATGATACTGATTGAATTTAGTGGAAGATACAGTCTAAGAAGTTTGTTAGATTTGGAATTTATTTATGAACTTGGTCCCATCAGATATGCAGATAAGTTCTTAGACATGTATCGCTCATTTCGGAAGATAGTCATTCTTCGCGAAGTTGAGATATAGAGAAATAAAGATACAAGTATTGGAGCGAATCCACTCACTAATGATATTTGTCAAACACGAACGTCTCGCAAACATGATTTGCGAAACTGATTACTAAAGAAGTTGGGTGTTCGGCATCTGTCACGACCAGAAATTTAGTTCGTGACCGGCACTTAAACCACGCAACGTCTAAAGGCGTAACGTATCTTAAGTAAGCCGAATCCCAGAAATTTAAAACTTTTTAAAGAAAATAAAAGAGGTGAAGTTTTCAAATAAGGTATGATGAAATCAAACGTTTTCTTAAATGCATAGATAATGGAACATGAAAATGCAACTGAAATGATACTAGTTGAAAAACATGTTTCGTCTTTTAAAAATTTGGGCAGCACCTCCCTTGTATATTTTGATCCAAAACCATACATACCTGATAATATAAAAGGCATCCCCAAGCGGGAGCTAGCTCTTCGCCAATCGGCGGAATCACAACCACGCAAGTCATTATATTTGTATACGATGCCCAACGACGAAGATCAACACAAAGGATAATGAATAAAGCAATACATCAACCCCCCAAGCGAACATATGACCCAACGCTCTAAGTCTCGCAACCACAAGTCTTGCTAAGTCTTACTATTTATACAAATACTAGTTTCTGATTGATGGAGTTAACTAGATACAACAGGAATAATAATACAAGAGTGGGCACGATCTAATATGTCCCACCTATTAAAGCAAATCACCCGAAGCAAGATGTGTGCCAGTGATACCGCTACTGATCCATGCAGTCAACCTGCAAGAACTGTAGCACAACGGGGGTGAGTTGCCTACTCATGAGTAGAAAATATCAACAGGTAGAAATCGAATAAAACAACGACTCCTAGGTAAACTATATCATAAAGGTGATACTACGATATCTAGGGTGACCATATCTGCATATATTCCAACAATAATCAATGCCTGTATGCATGTGGATATCATCCACGTGTTCAATCAATGACACAACAACATCATGGAAACTGAGTGTCCAACATCGACACTCGAAACATCATGAAAGTATATGCATGTAAATATGAGGATATCAACCAACGTGTGTCCATCAACGACACATCAAAATCATGGAACCTAATTGTCCAACATCTACACTCGAAATATCATGAAACCCGTGTCCAGTATCGACACTTAAATCCTTATATCTCGGGCTCTGTCCGTCCGGATCGGTCCACGGCCTCCGTCGGTCCGGATCGGCCCATATCATCTCATGACTCCCGTCGGTATCCTCCGGATAACCGCTGAGTCCAAATACTATCACCGGTAGGTAGTAGTCCCTCTGCCAGGCTCATCATCTACTGCACAACATACCTTCCTTGCCCCGGGATACCATACCGGGTCCACCATGTACCCGCAAACGGCCTCATCCAGCCCCTCAAATCGGGTATCACATAACTCATAACCGAGAAAGCACAATGTGGACGTCTCGAAATATCATATCAAGAGAAACCGGGTTTTTAAAACAATACATAATTTCCTTTGAAATATAACCACGGTTCTCAAATCCAGAATCTCATGAAAACAGCATGTCAATGCTTATAATAATAAAGCATGATGTATGAAAACGTAGAACAGAAATGTGAGCATATCAAGTATATCATATGACAAAGTATAGTGATATGAGCATAGCAAGTATATTATGCCTACGAGTCATGTGACAGTATTGAACAATTAAGAGTAATAACATGATGTAGCAGTTTACTGTGTATGTGACATAGCAATTATCGATGATGAAAGTGTGTGAGCCGGCAATCTGTGTAAGTGTAACATACGCATCATCGGTAATGGTGTAGGTGTACTAGCACAGGTAAATATATCATAAGATGAGAATATCACGAATGTAGCAGCAAGTAAATCGTAAGCTCAATGTTATAAGGTATACATATCTATAACATATCCGAGTCGATGAATCTATCAAACGGCGATCCAGCCTCACAACATCACGTACAGTATAATCTATCGTACGGCATTCTCTCGTCAAGGGTACGGATCAATCATCCGGTAAATATCGCGTGCGGTAAACCATCCTGCAGCGATAACAAACAGAATAGGGATTCTATCGACCTATACAACAATGAAGGTACGGATCTACAGTCTCGTACAGCATATCACTCATCATTCACATAATTATATATATACTTACATCTCAGGTCACATCCGTATCAATCTCATATCACGGGACCGACAAAGGTATCAATTATCTCATATCGACTTGCATCTGTATAACGACATATCAACCAAGTCATCATATCTTATCGTATACTCTTTTCATCACATCAATATCTCACATCAAGTAATCTTATTTGCCTTTATCTTATTTTACCGATCTCATAACACATCTATCTCGATCTTGTCATATTCATCGATCTCATGTCATATCCTTATAGTTTTCATCTCGTATCTCGATATATATATTCAATCATTCATATCATCTCTGACTATCTTTTTAACCATATCCATAGTTTTCCAGTATAGGTTTCTCCGACTGTATTCTATATATCGGTTTCCATTCATAATTTGCGGGGGTGCTATACGCCATCCACCCGACTTCCCCCGTAGATATAAATCTACTCACCTGCGGAACTCCTTGTTCAACCGTACTCGATGTGCTTCGTCGTCTCGGAATCCATGCGAAGGTGCCTACAATAAATACGCAGTCACAATTCTATTAAAATTAAGTCTGGAAAACCGATACGGCACACGGTGCGCTCTTAGGTTAGAACCTATAGCCTACGCATGCAAAAATAACCAAACAACTCTCGTCGTCGACGTAAAAACATCCAACGACCAAATACAATATCAAATATCAAAACCAATAATCCCAATATCGGAAAACATATCCAAAACAAACCCAATATGCTCCCAGATTTTGGCTCAGGTCAATTGGGGCTAACTAAGCAAGTACAGGGATAGGTTAAAGGGATTAGGAGCTGCAGCCAAAAACTCAACACCAGTCTCCACCATAAATCCAGCGACCAAGCCCCAGAATCCAAGCTCGCCGGCTTAATTAGGGGGAAATGGGCTCGTATTTTGGTGGTGGGTTTCTAGGAGTTTATTTAGGTTAATGATATTGCTAGTTTTCCTCGTAAACGTCCCAGGTTGCTCCAGATTCCCTGTAGACCAATAAAATGTCACAAAACCGACACAGTACAATTTCAGAATTCATGTATCGGGTTCAAATCTAGGTTTTGGTCCAGGAAATCAATACTAAGGTCTTACAAACTATCACAACACTTCCAGTTACCAATTACAAGTCAAGTTTCCCACTAACCCTAACTTGGAATTTCTAAAATCATAAATACACACTTAATCAAATTCTAAACTAAACTAGAATACACTAAACATAATAACTTAACTAAAATATATTGGTTTTACCTTATTTGGCAACTCAAGAATTTTCTTGAGTTGCTCAAAGTCTTCAAAATCCATGCTTGAAAAGTCCAATGGGTTTGTAGAGAGGTGGGGATCATTTTTAATGAGGGGAGTATAGGGTTTTAACAATATTTTTGAGGTGATCCATTGAGGTAGAGGAGTTGGAGGAAGAGATGAAGAAGATGAAGGAAATGGTGAAGAAATGATGGAGGAAGTAGAATGGGTGAGGGGTGGAGCCATACCCTCTCTCTCTTTCATACCCTCACATGACATGCTATGCCTCATGACATCATTATGTCCCCTCTCTCTCTCTCCTCAATAATTCTCTTTCTTTTCTTTTTCTTGTAAAGCCAAATATCCACAAATACAATTGAAACAACATGCAACAAAAATTCAACATGTTATGGTGCACTAACCATGATTAATTAAAACGACGGATTTGGCCTAATCGCGATTAGTAGTGCACTAATCAAGTTTAATTTTAAACCTGCATATAATTAATTATAAGAATGCCAAATCCAATAAATATATTTTTAAATGAATAAATCAATTTAATCTCTAATTACTTCACAAATATTGGTATATATTTATACCATTTTCCGAAAACCCCAAATTCGTAAATCGAATAGTTTTCGCCAAATATATTATTTTAATATTAGATTCCAAAAAATAATATTTTATATTTCTGAAATGTTACAATGTTCCCCCCTTAAATAAATTTGCTCCCTGAATTTAAATTTAAACCCCAAAATGCTAAAACATTTCAAAAATTAGCTCAAATCAACGGGGTTCCGAAATAACGGATGATACAGAAATACCACAGTGCATCATGTGCGCCTGAAAATGAGTATGAAACTCAAAATCGAATTCCGTCAAGTGTCACGCAATCATCGGAGTTACAATGGAGATACAGATCTCGAAATCTACTACTGAAATCCAATATACACTAGTCGAATACTATAATATGTATATAATACGCATCCTTGGAAAACACTCCTAAAACTGAATAAAACACGTGCAAAATCTTTTTTGAATCATCGTGTGATGCGTAACTCACGGCACAAGTGACGGATGCTCATTTGTAAAGTAATAAATATACGTTCGTATATGTTTTGCCCAAATATACGTTCCGCCCTTTCTGAAATATCTTAAAAGGTTTTCCTTTGTAAACGTTTGTGCCGCTCGCGGTCACGTAGGAAATAGCGAGACTATAGCTCCTTTTTGAAAACCTCTTGTTAAACTTTTTGTGCATGCAAAGTACTCAGGTACTCTCCTCAGATTAGTCCTGTTCGACCACTATATACTATAGTGCCCATCATGTAAACAAAGTGCTCAAGGGCAAGATCAGCCTCGAAAGGCGTATCCAACAATCACGTGTGTCTGGTGCGCACGGAAATCAAATCCAATACAAGTGTTACGATATGCACAAAAGCAAACTAAGTGCAACGGGTGTGCACGAAAGCATCTGTCCATTGCAACGAATGTGCACGACAATAATATCTAGTGCATCTATAGTGCACTAGTGCAACTAATCATGCACGAATGAAAATCCCAATCGAGTACATCCGGTGTGCACAAAATCACATCTCATATCATGCGCCCTACATGCACGAAAATCCAAATCAAGTGCATCTGTCATACACGAATGAAATCTAGATCAAGTGCATCCAACATGCACGAATAAAATCTAAATCAAGTGCATCCAACATGCACGAATAAAATCTCACTCAAGTGTATCCGATGCGCACAAAATCCAATACCAAGCGCCTAATATGCACAAAAATCCAACCCAAGCACGTCAGGCCCGTATAAAGCATCTAGTGTGGTAAAGCGCACGAAAACGAATGTCAAGTGCCAACGCGCACAAAAACATAATCTAGTGAAACAAATGCTCAAAGACATAAATCGGGTGCAACCATGGTATAAAGCATAAATCTAGTGCAACCAATGCACGAAATACAAATCTGGTGCAACCAATGCACAAAATATAATTCTAGTGCAACAAATGCACGAAATACAAATCTGGTGTAACAAATGCACGGATACTCATCAATAACTCAAATGCGTATGAAAACAACACCGAGTGTACCAAGGTGTATAAAATCATAAATGTGTGCACTGCGGGCACAAAATACGTATCAATGCACTGCAAGCACATGTAAGCTATACCGAGTGCAAAAACCAAATCGGGTGCGTACCATATGCACAAAATCAAATCAACCGTATGAAATCCACAAAATCATAAACACGTGCAGCCAAGCCACAAAACCGATATCAACTGCAATAGATATGCATAATTCCCAAACCGATGTAGCGGTGTATAAAAGTAAATCAAGTGCAATAACTGTGCACAAAGAAACCATCCAATAGGTGCAGCCATGGTGCACGAACACATAATCACGAAACCCTATCATTGAAACTCAAATCCAGGCGGTATAAGCATGATACTCGGATCACAAATGCTAATCTCAACAAATGACATTGATGTACACCTCCTACGATGTCGAAAAATGTCGGTGCGCCCAAAACTGGCAGAGCAAGAACATCCGCTTGCCTCATGCTCACGGTCTGGCGTTCTCTGCCTCTTGATCCTCATTTCTCTGCGGATTACCAACCTCTCAATCCATCGGTTCGTCGACCCGGTCAGGTGTACTAACGGAAACGATTCCGCTCTGACACTCCCCTGGTCATCTCTCGGCCAATTAGCATGACCACTCTAAAGCAGCACATCACTGGCGTCGGCCTTTAGCCCTCTGAATACACGTGACACAACTAATCCTCGGTGCAAATCATATCGTAGCATTGTCCTGAAAGGAACCTGCTCAAGGTCTCTTTTGATCTCGCCTATTCTGAACTATACGGAGGCTGGTACTCTTACATAATCTTTTCTCGTTATCTGGACATCTGTGTTCTCAGAACAGTATTTCCTCGGGAACAGGCTGTATCCCAACTCCTCTGTATACATATCCGATCTCCAATCGCAACGGGGAGTAACAACAGCTCGTTAACATCTTGCACGAACCTCTTTTTCCCCTCGTCTTTATTATCGTCCACTTCGACGTCACGTCATGCTATCTGCTTACTGAAATTGTTCTTGGCTACAGTCAATCCGGAGTCTCTCACACGGAATCGAAATTACGGACTCGGTATCTTCATCACTCTGTAGAAGATATCTAGCCGAACACATCCTCGGGAACTTGTCCCAACCATTGGAGGAATACTCGATATTCGTCCGTTCTCGATCAACTCACATCGCATCTGGGTGAGGTCCTCTATCCGAAACTGGTCAACTTACTGATCTCCTATCGGAGCATCCAACGAACAACGTCATCTCTGGATCGATCTACTCTAGATCTGAGTAAGATTCTCCACACTGGAAATCTTCAACTCAACTGGGCCTGCGTCGGCGCATCAAATCAGACGAATCATCTCAGTCGCTCTACTCAACTCAAGATAGACTAGCTATCTTTTGTCGCATCTCTGCCTGAAAGCTCCAGCGATCTCTCCTCATAAAGTCTAGAGGCGACATCCCATCAATCTCAGCAACAGCTGGGCCATATGTCTGCAAGGTAGACGACATCAAAAACTCTGAGGTAGGCTGTACATCAACAGTCCTCTCCCAATCTGGCAGCCTGTATTAATGGCCCGATCATCCGGTGTAAAACCAAAAACTCGCCTCAAACGAGAGGTCACAACACAAAAACTAAATGGATTCGTTCCCATGTCACCAGAAAACACGATGGTCAGTCCTCGTCCATGACGAGCTCGCCCTGACCGCATCCCTAGCAGCAGCTCAATCTGCACTCAAATCATAGTGACAGGAACCTCAAGTATGTATCAATGAAAACAGATCAAAGGAATGAAAGGAATCAACAGATCCAGAATGGATACATGATCATTTGGAGGAACGGAATCAGTGAGAGTATGATCATGGAAACGAATAGAATCAATGATCTCAAATGGATTTATGATCAAGCGAACGAAGAGAATCACAAGTCTCAAGATATGTACATTCTAAGGTCACTTAAGCGGAGTATCGTATCGTAAGTATGCCGCGGAACATACGCACGGTACGTCACTCTAATTGAGTTACCTACTCCATCAATCATGGTCAACCTATGAAACGAAAGATCGGGTCTAATACCCCCTGTTCAAGTCTAAGTTCCGTAAGGTCAAGCCTAGGTTCCGAAATATTTACGCCCCATGCTCCACATAGTCAAACATAGACTCAAACCAAGGTTAAACCTAACGCTCTGATACCAACTTTGTCACGACCCGAAATTTAGTACATGACCGGCACTTAAACCACGCAACGTCTAAAGGCGTAACGTAACTTAAGTAAGCCGAAGACTAAAATCTAAACCTTTTTAAAGAAAATAAAAGAGGTGAAGTTTTGAAATAAGGTATGATGAAATCAAATGTTTTCTTAAATGCATAGATAATGGAACATGAAAATGCAAGTGAAATGATACTAGTTGAAAAACATGTTTTGTCTTTTAAAAATTTGGGCAGCACCTCTCTTGTATATTTTGATCCAAAACCACATATACCTGATGATATAAAAGGCATCCCCATGCAGGAGCTAGCTCTTCGCCAATCGGCGGAATCACAACCATGCAAGGCATAATATTTGTATAGGATGCCCAACGGTGAAGATCAACACAAAGGATAATGAATAAAGCAAGAAATCAACCCACCAAGCAAACATATGACCTATCGCTCTAATTCTCGCAACCTCAAGTCTTGCTAAGTCTAACTACTTATACAAATACTAGTTTCTGATTGATGGAGTTAACTAGATACAACAGGAATAATAATACAAGAGCGGGAACGATCCAATATGTCCCACCTACCACAGCAAATCACCCGAAGCAAGTTGTGTGCAAGTGATACCGCTACCGATCCATGCGGTCAACCTGCAAGAACTGTGGCACAACAGGTATGAGTTGCCAACTCGTGAGTAGAAAATATCAGCAGGTAGAAATTGAATAAAACACGACTCCTAAGTCAACCATATCATAAAGGTGATATTATGATATCTAGGGTGACCGTATCTGCATATATGCCAACAATAATCAATTCTTGTATGCATGTGGATATCATCCACGTGTCCAATCAATGACACAACAACATTATGGAACCTGAGGGTCCAACATCGACACTCGAAACATCATGAAAGCATATGCATGTAAATTTGTGTCACGACCCGAAAATATTAGCTTGTGACCGGCACTTTAATCACGCTACGTCTAAAGGCATAACGTAACTCAAGTAACTCGTAACCCAGAAATCTAAAGCATTTTAAGAAAATAAGTAAGGTGATGTTTTGAAAATAAAGGTATGATGAAATCAAACATTTTCTTAATGCATAAATAGTGGAGCATGAAAAATGCAAGTGGAATTTATTAGTTGAAAAACATGTTTCGTCGTTTTATGAATTTAGGCAGCACCTCCTTTGTATATTTTGATCCAAAACCACAAATACATGATAATATAAAAGGCATCCCAAGCGGGAGCTAGCTCTTCGCCAACCGGCGGAATCACAACCACACAAGTCACAATAAAGTATACGACGCCCAACGGCGAAGATCAACGCCAAGAATAATGTAAAGCAAGATATCAAACCCACCAAGCGAACATATAACCCATCGCACAAGTCTCGCAACTACAAGTCTTGCTATGTCTTACTACATATACAAATACTGGTTTCTGATTGATGGAGTTAACTAGATACAACATGAATAATAAATACAATAGTGGTACAATCCAACATGTACCACCTACCAAAGCAAGTCACCCGAATGCAAGCTGTGTGCCAACGATGCCGCTACCGATCCATGCGGTCAACCTGCAAGAACTGTGGCACAACGGGGGTGAGTTGCCAACTCGTGAGTAGAAAACATCATCAGGTTGAAATCGAATAAACAATGATTCCTAGGTCAACTATATCATAAAGGTAATACTATAATATCTAGGGTGACCGTATCTGCATATGTACCAACAATATAATCAATGCCTATCTAGATGAGGCTAACATCTACGTGTCCGTCAATGACACAACAACATCATGCATGTAAAATCATGAAAGCATATGCATGAAAGTATGAGGGTATAAATCAACGTGTGTCCCTCGCGACACATCAAAATCATGGAACCTGAGTGTCAAGCATCGACACTCGAAACATCATGAAACCCGTGTCCAACATCGACACGTAAATCATCATATATGTCGGGCTCCGTCTGTCCGGATCGGCCCATGGGCTCCGTCTGCGGGATCGACCCTTGGGCTCCGGCAGAACGGATCAGCCCATATCCATCTCTCGACTCCGGTCGGTATCATCCGGATAACCGCCAGGTCCAACCAATCATTGGTAAGTAGTAGTCCCTGTTAGTTGTATGTATGCCCTAGAGGCCAGTATTGTACAGATGTTGTATATTATATTGGATGCTTGGACATATATAGAGATGACTTTCTTGCTCGACATGATAGTATGCTATCTGGTTGCTCTTTATCTTAACATGTACACTAGTCTCTTTATACTGTATTATAGTTACATGTTGGTAAAGCCCTTAGGATTTGTACTTGACTACCTGGACTATGATGCAGATCATACTAGTGGGGACATGGTAGTCCATAAGTACATCCTTCAAGGTCCCTAGTCGTGGGTGTATCGAGACGGGGCATCGATATACCAGTGTAGACTAGCGTATACGCTTCTCGACCCATATGATGGGCGATGGATGATCCCATATCCATTGGTGTTTGACATCAGAGATGGTATACGGGTGCTCAGTGGAGACTGAGTACACTGGACGGACTCGCCGAGAACTCCCAGATGGTATTATACCTCACGTCAGATGGCAGTTCTCAGGTGACACTTGTACAGGTTAGTCTGTAGACCCGAGATCGTCATAGAGTCTTCTGTGATTCCCACTGTGCTTTGATCTCCACCTTACCACGTCCATGAGGGCGTGTAAAACGGTGGTCTTTGGGTACAGTCCCGAGTCACATGGAGGCAATGAGCGATAGGTGGGGTTTCGTCTTTCCCGGTATTGGGGGTTGATGTTGTGCTGTGCTCGATTGACCGTAGCAGGGAAGTCCCTGGCCAGGGCTGATCAGAGATTTGCTGGTAAGTGTTACCAGTAGTTTCTCGACCCGTTACGAGCCTCACATCGGCACGACTTATCGGGTTATTGGGGTCTGACGTTTACCACCCCTAGACTTGATATGCGACATATCAGACGAAGAGACCGGACTATACGGTAAGTGTTACTGGTCGGATTCGCAGGAGTCTGAGCGGGCTAGCTCGTCGATCTTCTGATCGCTCAATACCCGGGTGGCCGTTACGTTTAGCAGACCGCTTGCGGCTTGTGGGTGCTTGATATGATCATCATCTGCTACCGGCGTATTGACGAGTCTTTAGAGTCCTACACAGAGGTTTCCTGGTTCAAGCGAAACGAAATAGGAGCGCATATGAGATGTGTGAAGGACCGAGAATAATGCGTGTATGTGATACCGCATTTCATTCTCGCGATATATGTTTCGATTGGTTATATTCGATATGACCTAGTTATCGAATCATTGATTCGATAAATCGATACATTGAATACTAGTCGGTTATGTGCGACATGACCGGATCATTGAATCAAATGTTGATTTAATGATTTAATGTATAATTATATATTTGATATATTACTTTGCATTAACTAGTATTGGTTCACTTTAAACGGATTTTTCTCACTTGGTGTGCACATTGTATATGTGATATGTTTTGTGTACATTTGTTTGTATCATGATTGATGATGCATAATAACTTGGCTTTGTGTGAAGAATTGAACCATGGTTATGATAAGGGTTAGGGTTTTTGATTATTCACTTAATTATTTATCCATTATTTATTCATTTAATTAGGTGAAAGAAAACAAAAAGGGTTTCTTTTCTTCATGAAGCTTATTGAAGCTTCATGAAACTTTGACCAAAGTCATCCCTTTTGTCTTCATCCTTAACCCTAACCACTAATCTAACCTTGGTCAATTCTCTACACATAACCATGGTTTACTTTATGATAAGTATTGATTTTCCTTTTTATTTCAATTACTTATCAAAACATTATCATCATCTTCTTCATCTTCTTCTTCTTCTTCAAGCTTGCTACATCAATGGCAACTTGAGTTTTAGTGAGAGAAATCCAAATCTAAAGTGAACCCACTTCCTATTTCTTCATCCTCTACCTCTTGCCAAGTGGTTTTGGGTGTTTTCTTCACAAGTTTCACTTCTTGGTGAAGTCGGAGCTTGAACTAGTGCAACCTCGACGTAGATCGTCTTTGACACGAAGCCGACGACCTTGCTCGCCCGTTTTCCGATGAAGCCGACGAACGAGTCGAGGATTCATGATGGACAGCGAGGGCATGATCACGTGGAGCTAAGGAGGTGGAAATCCGGATCTACAAAGGTTGTAGCATCTAACCTATAGTTAAATAGTTAACTAGTTTTCCGTTTCGCCTAAACATCTAGTAAACGATCCGTGTTAGGGTTTCTCGGCACCAATATTTTTTGAAATTGGCATGTTCGATGCCTTGTGAGATTTCCTTAGGATGCCTAGGAACCCTTCAGTGGTATCAGAGCCTAGCTAGAGCCTTAGGCGAAGTCTAGACGCGATTTGAAGTCCGAACGAACCCGAAACCCCAAATCTATAATGCTCTCTGTACATTTTCTAAAAACCGGGATTTTTTCAGATTAAAAATGCCTAAAAAATTCAGCAGGAATATCTAAGAGTTATGGTGAAACACGATCTCCTGATTCATCTAAACAGCCGCGGAAACGCGGCAGAAGCATGCCTTCTGCCGCGCTTCCGCTGCTCACTGTTCATATTGCGCAATAATGTTTGCACAGTAACTCATATTTTATTATGCTAAATTTTCTGGGAATTTTTAATATTTATTCAAGAGTTGAATTTTATAGAATTGTTTTGGGGATTCGGTGTTTCGATCGGAGTATCAAATTTCGTCTTTGTGTTTTTCCGGATAATTTTTTAGAATATGTTAAAAAAGTTCGACCGGATATAAATACCCAATTTTTCCCCTGTCGGGAAATATCCAAGTGTTGGATTTTTCCGTAGTTTAACGACGTTCTAAGTAGTGCAAGTAACGCGATGGACCCTCTAGAAGACAACAAACCTTAACTCGATTATGTGACCGTCTTGAACTGCCCTTTGAACCTTCGGGTTTGGGGCAGTACGGCGTGCCACATGTGAGGCGTTGTCTTGACCCTTCTACGGCTGGACCGTTGCTACTGAGGCACGAACTGAATGTTGTTAGACTTATTTCATGTGTTGAGCTGTATCGGGAAAACTTGGGTATTCGACTGTTCGATCGGAAAGTTTAACATTTTCTGTTTATCTGGAATGTGATACAATAATTGGAATTCACAAACAGTTATGAGATAACTAAATGAATGTTATAAATCTAGCAGTTTAGTCCCATATGATATTGAAAAAAGTTTTCGATAATGAGACTAAAATGCGGGATTTATATCTGTTAGGCATGTGATGTCTAAGTATTTCATTTGATTAGGCATGCGATGTCTAAAGCAGTTGCGGATTTCAATTGTTGTAGTTTTACACTTTCTTTTCTGTGACCGTAAGTGTAGTATGTTCATATCGCCGGTTTCGTTGCTATACGTCAACGACAATTGGGGTATGCATACTTACTTACGTTGATGACATGTGATGTTATGTGTTGCTGGATATGTTGTATTGGATCGTCGTGTTCGAATAGCCGGGGGTTTTTATGTGAGATGAGTGTTTTTCATTTTCATTCATGTAAAAACTTGTATGTAATATTCTTTTATTTGGGGCACTTCCAGGTAGCGGAAGCTGTCACCCTTTGTATATTATTTACTTTTCCGCATTAGGATAGACCCAAGGAGGGGAGCACAAGTAACCGGGTTCTGGGGTCCAGTGGGAGACCAACTCGAGGAGTCGAGTCCGGGTCTCCTAACCCTAGAATTGGCAGGGTTGCTTGCCGCTCTCGTAGGGGTCTAGGGGTGTGGGATTGGCTATTCATCACGACCGTGTAATCCGTATTTTATACTGGCTCGTATTGAAAACACGGACGTCCTAGTATATCCAATATTTCATATGTTGATTCTGCTGCGATATCTGTGTTGTGATTCTGTGATGGATATAGTATATAGTATATATGATATATTATATAGACGTTACTTATGTTTTACACCCGTGCTAGCCCTGCCCTACTCTGTCGTTAGTTACCTAACCTAACGGTGCACGAGGGGACATCGAGGCGAATGCGGATGGCATAAGTGTACGTCATATCTATCTGTGATGTTTAGGTATTTAAATGATGGGACTTCATTAATGTGATTAATGAAAGAAAGAAACCTAAGATGTTGTGGAATCGAATTTTAAAATAAAACAGGTAGCTACAGTTCTTGCTTTGCATAGCGGTATATATGATATACCCTGCACCTTATTCGATGAGGAAAGGACCGAGATCCCTTCATCGGGAATGACTCATTTAGCAATAACTGGCAGATGCTACACACTCGGTATGCTTTTGACTGCTTTTGGGTTTTTGCTTTGCACAGCGATATATATGATATATCCCGCACCTCATTCGACGAGGAAAGGACCGAGATCCCTTCGCCGGGAGTGACTCCTTTAGCAAAACTAGAAAAGCCTCAAAATCACTCCATTTCAAAACTTCATTTGATTCTACAACGATATAAAGTTCATTACGCAAAGGGTTTTCTTAAAAACCTGACGTAGCCCTCCGTCATTTCAGATAAGTAATAGTTAGTATTCGTGCTGCGTTTGTTGACTCAGTCAAGGCGTAGTGTGCGGTAGCTGATTACTATTTATCTGTTTATGCATATGATGCAGATTGGATTAGGGTAGTCGTGCGGCCTTGTAGACTTAGTCAAGGGTCGTGCGGGTGGGTTTAATTCAATCAGGAAAAGACGGGTTGAACTTTACTTGCGGTCTATGGTTTGTTGACTTAGTCAAGGTCATAGATCGCCTGGGGCAAAATATTATCGGGAATTTCAAGTGTTGAAATTTGCAATGAGATTGCATACCTTCTATGAGATAGTTGGATCCCGATACCCACTGCGAGTAAGAGTTACTCCTGGGAGAGTTTTACACATTACAATTAGCCGATCAAGTAGGTGTCTAGAAAGGTGTTAACGAGGTTACGCCTCTGGGAAAACGAGGTTTATAGTAATTAGGTTCGTGCGAAAGCACGGGGGACCTCCCTCAAAGTACCGACACTGGCCTGGCTGAAAGATTGGCGAACTTGTAGTGTGTAATTAATCCCGGCTAGTCTTTCCTTTTAGGGTTTGGAGGAAGATTTGATAAAAAGCAGTGGGAGCCAACCTGATTAGATAAGATAATAACCAATCTGATCTTGCACGAGCATACGCTAAAGTGTTTTCTTCTCTCTCTCTCCAGGTAGCGACCATTTCATGCCCTAATGAAGATAATAATATGGATGTATTGACCGAACCCGCATGTTATACTGTGCAGGGGAACGTTGGACCCGTTCTATCTTATAAATGTTATAAGACTGAACAGGAAACAGGAGAATATCTGGATTCTCACACCGCCCAAACGGAGAACATGCATGTTGATGCATCATCTTCGGGTGTGTTTGTCATTGAGAACTGTTTCTCAGTTCACCCTACGTCCTGGGTATTAGATACCGGGTCAGGATCCCACATATGTAAGATGTTACATGGGCTGCGAAAAGGTAGAGAACTGAGAAAAGGTGAACATTCCGTTCATGTAGGGAATGGGGCAAATGTTGCAGCCAAAGCAGTTGGCATATATCACCTGGTATTGCCAAATGGTGATACACTAGTCCTGAATGAGTGCTATTATATACCGAACATGATGTGCAACATTATATCAGTTTCTTTATTAAGTAAAGAAGGTTATAATTTTGTAGTAAAGGATAATGTTATGAACATATTCCTAGATCAAAGGTTGATTGCATCAGACTCGTTACATAATGGCATATTCATTCTCAATCAAAATACAGTCTTCAATATACAAAACACACACAAAAGGAAAAGCTCAGAAATGAACGAATCCTTCTTGTGGCACTATAGACTTGGCCATATCAATGAGACACGACTAGCTAAGTTGCATAAGAACGGATATTTGAATTCATTCGAATTATCATCTTATGATACTTGCCATTCATGTCTCAAAGGAAAAATGACCAAAACTCCGTTTAAAGGACACGGAGAAAAAGTTACTGAACTCTTGGGACTGGTGCATAGTGATGTATGCGGTCCAATGTCTACACACGCCAGAAATGGTTCTTCCTACTTCATTACATTCACTGACGATCTATCTAGATACGGGCATGTGTTCCTGTTGAAACACAAGTCTGAAGCTTTTGAGAAATTCAAAGAATATAAGCACGAGGTAGAGAACCAAACGGGCAAAAGTATTAAGGTTCTTCGATCTGATCGAGGAGGTGAATACTTAAGCAGTGAATTCCTGGATTATCTAAAAGAGAATGGGATTCTCTCTCAGCTTACTCCTCATTATACACCACAGCACAACGGTGTATCGGAACGAAGGAATCGCACCCTATTAGATATGGTGCGTTCAATGATGAGTAATGCTGAGTTACCTATTTCCTTTTGGGGGTATGCGCTTGAGACAGCCATATACCTATTGAATCTGGTTCCGTCTAAATCTGTACCTACCACACCATATGAGATATGGAGTGGGAAGAGACCATATTTTAAGCGAATTAAGATATGGGGTTGTCCAGCCTATGTCAAAAAGCAAAATCCGGACAAACTCGAGGCACGATCAGTCCTTTGCAAGTTTGTGGGATATCCTAAGAATTCTCAAGGATATTTTTTCTACCAAGCTGAGGAACAAAGAGTGTTTGTTGCTCAACATGCCACCTTTTTGGAAAGGGAATTTCTTGCAAAAGAAATTAATGGCAAAGAGGTAGAGCTGGTAGAGGTTCCAGCACCACAAACTGCAATTGACAATTTAGTAGAACCAGAGGACTCAGTGGTGCCCGACGTACCCCAGCCTCTCCGCCGATCTAGTAGGGTTTCTCGTCCACCTGAGAGATACTATGGTTTTCTCATTGATGGTGGTAGTGAGGATTGCATCATGGAGGATGATGACCCAACTAGCTTCGAGCAGGCCATCACGAGTGGGGACTCAGTGAAATGGCTGGATGCTATGTGGTCCGAGATGGATTCCATGTACACCAACAAAGTATGGACTTTGGAAGTTGCTCCTGAAGGGGTAAAACCCATTGGGAGCAAGTGGATCTTTAAGAAGAAACTTGGTGTAGATGGGAAAGTGGAGACTTTCAAAGCTAGACTTGTAGCAAAGGGTTTTCGTCAAAGACCAGGTGTGGACTATGACGAGACATTTTCTCCAGTGGCTATGCTTAAATCCATCCGGATCATGCTTGCCATCGCTGCATATCATGATTACGAAATCTGGCAAATGGATGTTAAGACCGCCTTTCTAAACGGTGATTTAGAAGAGTGCGTGTACATGACTCAGCCAGAGGGCTTCGTAGACAGTGGGAGCAGCGGGAAGGTGTGCAAGCTGCTTAAATCCATTTATGGATTAAAGCAAGCATCGCGGAGTTGGAACATCTGCTTTGACGTCGTTATCAAAGAGTTTGATTTCGTCAAAAATCCAGATGAACCTTGTATCTACAGGAAGGTGGCAGAGAGTAAGGTTGTCTTCCTCGTATTGTACGTGGACGATATACTCTTGATAGGAAATGATATTCCTATGCTGCAATCGGTCAAGCTCTTCTTATCACAAAGATTCTCAATGAAAGATCTTGGTGATGCCTCCTGCATATTGGGAATTAGGATCTATAGAGATAGATCCAAAAGGATTTTGGGATTGTCCCAATCCAGGTACATTGACACCATACTAAAGAGGTTTAGTATGGAAGAGTCCAAGCGTGGGAACTTGCCCACGATCTCTGGAGTCACTCTCTCCAAAGAGATGTCTCCCAAGACTGATTTGGAGAGAGCTCGCATGCAAGGTATACCCTATGCTTCGGCAGTAGGCTCTATCATGTATGCGATGCTATGTACCCGACCCGATGTAGCATACTCACTAAGTATAGTGAGCAGGTATCAAGCTGATCCTGGAGAGAGTCACTGGACAGCTGTGAAGAGCATTCTCAAGTACTTGCGAAGGACTAGAGATATGTTCTTGGTGTATGGTAACGGAGAACTCCAAGTGGAGTCCTTTACCGATTCGAGCTTCCAGAGTGATAAGGACGACTCTAAGTCGCAGTCGGGCTTTGTCTTTACCCTTTACGGAGGGGCGGTTAGCTGGAAGAGTTCCCAGCAGGAAACCGTGGCAGACTCGACGATGGAGGCTGAATACATCGCTGCCAATGATGCTGCCAAAGAGGCTGTCTTGATCAAGAAGTTCATTACTGAACTTGGAGTGGTTCCATCCATTGAGCATCCAATACCTTTGTATTGCGATAACAATGGAGCGGTGGCTTTGGCCAAGGAACCCAGGTCCCATCAGCGATCCAGGCATATTCTGAGGCGGTATCACCTGATCCGGGAGATAGTTGATCGCCGGGAGATCGAGGTCAGGAGGGTAGAGACGAAGAACAACACGGCGGATCCACTCACGAAGGCCATTCCCCAGACACAGTTTGAGAGACTCTTCGGGATGCTCGGTATGCGATACTACAGCAGCCGGCCCTAGTGCAAGTGGGAGATTGTTAGTTGTATGTATTCCCTAGAGGCCAGTATTGTACAGATGTTGTATATTATATTGGATGCTTGGACATATATAGAGATGACTTTCTTGCTCGACATGATAGTATGCTATCTGGTTGCTCTTTATCTTAACATGTACACTAGTCTCTTTATACTGTATTATAGTTACATGTTGGTAAAGCCCTTAGGATTTGTACTTGACTACCTGGACTATGATGCAGATCATACTAGTGGGGACATGGTAGTCCATAAGTACATCCTTCAAGGTCCCTAGTCGTGGGTGTATCGAGACGGGGCATCGATATACCAGTGTAGACTAGCGTATACGCTTCTCGACCCATATGATGGGCGATGGATGATCCCATATCCATTGGTGTTTGACATCAGAGATGGTATACGGGTGCTCAGTGGAGACTGAGTACACTGGACGGACTCGCCGAGAACTCCCAGATGGTATTATACCTCACGTCAGGTGGCAGTTCTCAGGTGACACTTGTACAGGTTAGTCTGTAGACCCGAGATCGTCATAGAGTCTTGTGTGATTCCCACTGTGCTTTGATCTCCACCTTACCACGTCCATGAGGGCGTGCAAAACGGTGGTCTTTGGGTACAGTCCCGAGTCACATGGAGGCAATGAGCGATAGGAGGGGTTTCGTCTCTCCCGGTATTGGGGGTTGATGTTGTGCTGTGCTCGATTGGCCGTAGCAGGGAAGTCCCTGGCCAGGGCTGATCAGAGATTTGCTGGTAAGTGTTACCAGTAGTTTCTCGACCCGTTACGAGCCTCACATCGGCACGACTTATCGGGTTATTGGGGTCTGACGTTTACCACCCCTAGACTTGATATGCGACATATCAGACGAAGAGACCGGACTGTACGGTAAGTGTTACTGGTCGGATTCACAGGAGTCTGAGCGGGCTAGCTCGTCGATCTTCTGATCGCTCAATACCCGGGTGGCCGTTACGTTTAGCAGACCGCTTGCGGCTTGTGGGTGCTTGATATGATCATCATCTGCTACCGGCGTATTGACGAGTCTTTAGAGTCCTACACAGAGGTTTCCTGGATCAAGCGAAACGAAATAGGAGCGCATATGAGATGTGTGCAGGACCGAGAATAATGCATGTATATGATACCGCATTTCATTCTCGCGATATATGTTTCGATTGGTTATATTCGATATGACCTAGTTATCGAATCATTGATTCGATAAATCGATACATTGAATACTAGTCGGTTATGTGCGACATGACCGGATCATTGAATCAAATGTTGATTTAATGATTTAATGTATAATTATATATTTGATATATTACTTTGCATTAACTAGTATTGGTTCACTTTAAACGGATTTTTCTCACTTGGTGTGCACATTGTATATGTGATATGTTTTGTGTACACTTGTTTGTATCATGATTGATGATGCATAATAACTTGGCTTTGTATGAAGAATTGAACCATGGTTATGATAAGGGTTAGGGTTTTTGATTATTCACTTAATTATTTATCCATTATTTATTCATTTAATTAGGTGAAAGAAAACAAAAAGGGTTTCTTTTCTTCATGAAGCTTATTGAAGCTTCATGAAACTTTGACCAAAGTCATCCCTTTTGTCTTCATCCTTAACCCTAACCACTAATCTAACCTTGGTCAATTCTCTACACATAACCATGGTTTACTTTATGATAAGTATTGATTTTCCTTTTTATTTCAATTACTTATCATAACATTATCATCATCTTCTTCATCTTCTTCTTCTTCTTCAAGCTTGCTACATCAATGGCAACTTGAGTTTTAGTGAGAGAAATCCAAATCTAAAGTGAACCCACCTCCTATTTCTTCATCCTCTACCTCTTGCCAAGTGGTTTTGGGTTTTTTCTTCACAAGTTTCACTTCTTGGTGAAGTCGGAGCTTGAACTAGTGCAACCTCGACGTAGATCGTCTTTGACACGAAGCCGACGACCTTGCTCGCCCGTTTTCCGATGAAGCCGACGAACGAGTCGAGGATTCATGATGGTCAGCGAGGGCATGATCACGTGGAGCTAAGGAGGTGGAAATCCGGATCTACAAAGGTTGTAGCATCTAACCTATAGTTAAATAGTTAACTAGTTTTCCGTTTCGCCTAAACATTTAGTAAACGATCCGTGTTAGGGTTTCTCGGCACCAATATTTTTTGAAATTGGTATGTTCGATGCCTTGTGAGATTTCCTTAGGATGCCTAGGAACCCTTCAGTCCCTTTGCCAGGCCATCGTCTACTGCACAACCTTCCATTCTCGGCCCGGGGTACTATACCTGGTTCACCATGAACCCGCAAATGGATCATCCAACACCTCGAATCGGGTTTCACATATCACACGTCTTAGAACCGAGAAAACGCATGGTGGACGCACTAAAATATCATATCAAGAGAAACCGGGTTTTTAAAACAATACATATATTCTTTTGAAATAACCACGGTTCTCAAATCAAGAAATCTCATGAAAACAACATATCTCAATACGTATAATCATAAAGCATGATGTATGCGACATATAACAGAATGTAAGCTTATCTGTATATCTTGCAACATGGAATAGTAATGTGAGCATGTGTATATCATCATAATGTGAGCATAGCAATATAATAGCATGATGTAGAAATTCTACTGTGTGAATGACATTGCAATTATCGATGATGAAGTGCGTGAGCCGGCCAATCTGTGTAAGTGTAACATACGCATCATCGATAATGGTCTAGGTATACTAGCAAAGGAATATGTAATGCAATGAGAATGACATGAGCATAGCATAAAGTACATCGTTAGCTAAATGCTATAAGGTATACGTATCTAACATGACCGAGTCGGTGAATCTATCAATCGGCATCCAGCCTCATAACATCACGTACAGTATAATCCATCGTACGGCATCCTCTAGTCAAGGGTATGGATCAATCATCATAAAACTCATCATGTACGGTAAATCATCGTACGGCGGGATTAAACAATTTAGGATCCTATCAACCTATAAGACACTGAGGGTACGAACCTAACGTCTCGTACGGCATATCACTCAAGATAAAACATTATATATATATCTATATACCTATATCCCAGGTCGCATCCATAACAATCTCATATTAGGGGACCAGCAAAGGTATCAATTCTCTCATATCGACTCGCATCCGTATACCATCAGATCACATCGTATATTCTTTTCATCACATTTATATCCCACATCAAGTCATTTACATATATATATATATATATCCTATCTTATAAATCTTATGTCATGCTACTGTAAATCTCATACTTATCCTCTTGCAACTACCTATATCTATATTTCATGATTCACATCCTTATATATCAATTCGAGACATCATTTCTATCATATCATGTCACACTAAACCTTTAATCACATCCATAGGTTCCTAGAATAGGTTTCTCTAACCATATCCTACATATCGATTTCCATCAAAATTTGCGGAGGTGCTATACGCCATCCAACCGATTTCCCCCGTAGATATAGGTCTACTCACCTGCGGAACTCCTGTTCAGCCATAGTCGATGCGCTTCGTCATCTCGGAATCTACGCGAAGGTACCTACAATCAAGACATATCGCAAATGCTATTAACATCATGTTCCGAAATCCAACACGGCACGCGGTGCACTAATAGGTTAGAACTTCTAAATACGATACGGGTAGTTTGTGTCACGATTCTGCGTTTTCTGTTTTGAACAACGAAGGTAAACCGGATTAGATAACCCTTAGAAACTTGACAAGAGTTACACGTAGCTTGTGTAGTATGTAAATCTTGTAGTTTCACGTTTTTCGCCTTATCGGTTTTTAGCCGTTTATTACACGAAGTAAATTTCGATGTTAGATTCGAATAAGGAAACTTCGGAGGCCGCAAGGAAAGGAAAAGGATTGATGACCTCCGAGTGACTTCGACGTATTCCAGTGAGTAGATTAACATCTACCGGGGAATTTTGTATGGATGGCATAATACGCCCGTAGATTTAAGTTTACTTATAATTTTATCTTTGTGTATAAAATCTGATTTTAGCAACTTCATCGTATGGATTTATACATATAATCAGACATGTTTAATAATTACTAGAACACTGCATAAATTATCGACAAGTCATGATGCTCGTGCACATATCTACATGTTACACTACACCTTGTCGATATTGACATGTCACATATACACTTAGTACTTATTATGTCACATATGATTCATTTCATATCTTAAACATCAATAATGGTAGTTAAATTGCAACAATGTTATTATGAAAATATATCATGCATCGTTCAAGTATTATTAATTATGACAAAAGATGCATTGGACTATGCAGATTTCTGCCTTTGAGTTTTATTTGCTAAATAGTATATTTGGTGATTCTTCATGATTGATATGACATGTCCACCATGAGAAGTTGTTTTTTATGATTTGGTTTTATTCCAAACCGAGTGGGGGAGCTATACGGTTGCGGATGTTTACGTTATCCGGACCGAGTGGGGAGCTATACAGTCGTATTCATGGTGGACCCGGTCGAGACCGAAGGACAGGATAGCCGCATTTTAGGCGGGGAGCCTAGCGAGGATACTCGATACCGGAGATAGTTGTGAAACACGGCGGATATCTAGACGATACTGACCGATGTTGCTGATTGATAGGATCGTCCGGCGAACGATGCCTGATGAAAACAGAAGATTTGTGTCGATGTTGGACATGGAAAAAAATGAGCTTTCTTTGGAAACAATTGATTAGATTTCAATGTTGATTTATACATTTAGTAGCACATATTAATGCTTCCACATGTTATCATATATTATATTCATCTTTGTTATCGTTAGCTCTAGTTTGTCATACTTATATTATCAGCTGTTAGATGTTAGTTTCATTCACCGAGTTGGCAACTCACCCCGTTGTGCCATAGTTCCTTGCAGGAGACGCGTGGACACGTAGCAGCAGTGCGGATCCACTTGTCCTCTTTTATCGTTTATTTTGCTAGGTGGGTTACCTGCGTAGTAACCTCCTATTTTGGTATATGTATATTGGATCTAGAAATTCTCCATCAGACCCTCTATGTTGACTTAGAAGGAAATATGTTTGTATATGTTTAAATTCGACCGAGTGAGATCGTTTAGTTGTGTTAACTTCTGCTTCCTTTATCTATGCATGAAATTCTTCGCTTTAAACGTCGTATTATTATTGTGAATTGGTTTATGCCGTTTGGCGTTGTTTTGCTCCCAACTAGGGATGCAACTTAATTAAACACTGTATAACTGCTTTTATTATTAATTAAAAAGGGTTTTGATCTTGGTTTTTGGCTTACTCAGATTGTGTCGATATCTCTAGATGTCATGCAATCTAAGTGCCGGTCACATCCAAATTTCGGGTCGTGACAAAGTTGGTATCAGAGCTTAGGATTAACTTTACGGAACTGAGTAGTAAGTTAAAGTAGTAGGCTTTAGATTCCTTATGTAGGTTGACCCTTGGTTTGATGGAGTAGGTGATTTAGGATGAGTAGAGTACCGTACATATGTTCTGCGGCATATTTATTTTACGATACTCAACCTAAGTAACCTTAGGATGTATATCTTGCTTAATCCTTCCTTTGACATCCTATTATTGCTATTCCTATTCGTACGCCTTATCGACTCTCGTTTCTTCTTCTAGTTGCTATGGCTACGCGAGCTAGGCAAGCCACAGCCAGGGATGCAGCTAGGACGAATCCGTCTGTGACGGCGACTGACGCACCGGACATTCCGGCGGTACCAGAACATGCGGATCCTCCTCCTCCAGATAGACTGACTAGGATAGAGGAGGGCATATTGGTCTTGCAGTAAATGGTGGGATAGTTGGCTGAGGCCACCCGTGTACAGAGACATGATCAGGCGCCGACCATGGTAGAGCCCGATGTACAGCCCATGCAAACTGTCGCACTTGTAGACTCGAGGGTGATGGAGGTATCACTTCCAGAGTTTATGAGGTTGAGACTTCCGGTGTTTACAGGGACCGACACAATAGAGGATCCTCAGTCATTTCTTGATAGGATGGCTAGGATCGGAAGGTCATTGAGTGTTCCGATGCGAGGTCGGTGGAGCTGACCAGCTTTCGATTGGAGGGGCTTGCATAGGCGTGGTGTGAGTCGATAGAGAGAGGGCGAGCCACTGGTCTTCCTCCGATGTCATGGACAGAGTTTTCGGAGGTGTTCCTTGCCAGATTTCTTTCACAAAGCGTACGTGATGCCAGAGCCAGCAGCTTTGAGGCGTTACGAAACTGTGCAAATATGCCGGTGGCAGGGTATGATTTGCAGTTCACCCAGCTATCACGATATGCTCTATACTTAGTTCCTACGTAGGAGCTTCGGGTGAAGAGGTTTGTAAGGAGTCTGGATACACAGCTAATCCTCGCTATAGGCTCCCAGTATTTCGATACTTATGCGTAGGCCATGGACGCTGTAAGTGCACGGCGGCGCCCCGGCCGTCAAACCGACGGCCAAATGCGGAAGCGGTGATAAACTTTAATTTTGCGGACTTAGCAAACCGGCACCACCGCGCACTAAACACCCGGATCGTGCCATTAAACTAGTCTAGCTAACAAGAAGAAAGGGAAGAGATGTACCGACTGATCCGAGTCCTCCGGTCTTCATCTCCACTCCGATCTCCTCGCGGGATCTCCGTCCGTCTCCTCCTCGTCGGAAAGGGCACCACAACGCCTGTAGCTTTTACGGGCTCCCACCTCAATACCGAGGCAACTCGGGCGCGAAGTTGGCTAACCGACGCGCCCAAGATTTGCTGTAGAATGTATAGTATAGTTGTCTCTTTGGGGTTTAGGATAGTTGCCATTGTGGAGGAATTTTGTAGACAAGAATTTTTCCATGGATGCTTAAGAAAAATGGAGCATCCATGCACCATTGAGCTCGGCCAGCCCCCTGTTTGCTCACTGGAAATGTAAAAAATAAAGCAAGCTCTCACACACTCAAAGCAACCCAAATGAATATATATATTAATTCATCCACACCTCAAATCTCAATTCCTGCACACACATATTTTAACACCATGCCATCATAAATATATTAAATACCAACCCCTTGAAACAATTCCAGCAGCACATTAAAAGAGCTCAAAACAATCAAGATAAATTAATCCACACTCCATCATGCCAACAGCAACAGTGGCCGGCCATTCCCAAACCCATACCCCATCATGTCAAATTAATGCAAGTGATGGTAAAGAGAATGGTGATGGTCAAATCAAAAACCCACATATGCAAGAAACCCCTCCTCAAAAGTAATTTGCAAAACTGCAAATTACCCCCTCCATCGGAAAAGTCCGGCCGGGAAAGAACAAAGGAAAACCGGCCGGAACGGAATGCAAACTGGCAACTCCAGAAAACTGGTCCCGTAATAAATTACAGGAAAACCCCGATACTGTGCATACACACCCGCATCTGTATTCCGTCCGGATACAAATGCAAAAAGACAAAACTACACTATCAAATACTAAGATCCGGCTTAAGCCAAAGCCGGCTAGTAAAAACCGTCCGATCACGATCCGTGCAATACCGCACGTATCTGATCGAACCCTGCCATATCTCCATACGGCCTCTACAGCGTTTCGCCCGAAAGCTGAGTAACTGGAAGTGTGGCGGACTCTAAAGACTCGTCAATACAATGGCTGTGGATTTAACCACTAGCCCGTCAGAGGTATAAGCCAATACGTAACGGGCCACCAGCAATTGACTAAAAGGGACGTCGATGAGCGAACTCATCCTGACACCCTACTGAGCCTGTCGGTGGCAATATCCGTGCAGTCCGGTCCGTTCGTCTATGAGTATCGCATGGCGGGCCTAGGGGGTTGGTAAAAGTCAGACCCCCAAAAGCGGTACAAGTCGTGTCGGAGTGTAGCCCAGAACACCCTGAGATACTACTGGAATACCTACCAGTAAATCTCCTTGCCTTGGCCAAGGACTTTGTGTAATGGCTCTCCTAGACACAGCACGACCTCACCCCCAATACCGGGAGAGACGAACCCCTGAAGATACGCTCACTGCCTCCATGTGGCTCGGGACTGTACCCAACTAAAACCTGTTTGCACGACTCCTTTGAGCCGTGGCAGGGTAGTAATCAAAGTACAGTGGGAACTCACACGAGACAAATGACGATCCCCAGGTCGATGAACTAACCTGCACACATGTCACCAGGGAACTGCCATCTGACGTCTGGTATATGACCAACTAGCATGTTCCCGGCGAGTCCTGTCCGGTGTACTCATAACCCAATGAGCACCTGTATACATCTTAGGTGATCCAACTGACACCAGTGGCTTGTGAGACCGGCCACCGCCCCTCGTCGGGGTCTCGACTGTATACACTAGTCTACTCTGGAGTATCGATGCCCTGTCTCGAAACTCCCACGACTAGGGACCTTTTAAGGATATGCTTGTAGACTCCAGCTCTCACTTATATGATCGCCCTCATACTGCCGGCAGTCAAGCAAGAATCCTAGGGGCTCTATCAACATGCAATAGCGACCTGTCAGGTCACCTAAAGCAGTACACGATGATAAAGGTAAACCAGATAGCAAACTATCATCTCGAGTAAGACTGTTCTACCGGGATAGGTCCTCCCTCAATCATTGCAATCACATGCCTGTGATCCAATAATTGACTCTGAGGGCACTATCTCCAACAATCTCCCACTTGCACTCAAGGCTAATTATTGCGATGTCGCATACTCACAGCCCGTGTGATACCGAACATCCAACTCCTCTACTAGTCAGTCTCACAAAGCTCGTTTGCGGAACTATTGCGTTCGAGGAATAGCCTCAGTGAGTGGATCCGCTTAGTTGTTTCTTTCTATGTCTCTCTATATCTCAAGTTCGTGGAGAAAACCATCTCCCGAAAAGAGCAATACCTGTCTCAGAATATGTCTGGATGTCTGATGGGACCGAGCTCATAAATGAACTCCAAATCCAAACTTCTTAGACTGTATCGTCAACTGAACTTAATCAGTATCCTGCGCCATGCCTCCCTCAGTATTTCCTTGGATCACCTGTCCAGAATACTGCCCCTCGACAGAAGGAAAAACTATAACTCTGACAACCTCCTTGTCGTCCATGTCACCTTGGAAGCCTGGAATGATAACTGTCTCCTGAATGAGGCTGTCGTTATCATCTCCCTAGAACATCCACTTATGTTCTAAAACTGCTTCCGACTGTTTCTCCAGGATTGGATTAATGTCAACTTATTGCATCTAGTACAAGAACAACATCTGGTGTGGTACTTGACATTTCACGATTGACTCAATTGCCTGAGCAAGTGATCTGCCAATCATGCCCGTCCCTCTCCCCTTTAGTCTGTAAGACACCTTTGGAGAGGGTGACTCCATTACCTGCAGGTACACTACCGTGCCAGGAGTCGTCCATCCTAAATACTCTTAGAATGCTGTCAAGTACCCTGATTGGGAAACCACCCAAATCTAGATCTAAAACCATAGATCTAGTAACCAGTATGCCTGATATAAAATCCATTTCCTTTGTGGAGAAACAACTGTGTGACGACCAAAGTATAACCGATTGTAGTATAGGAGTTTCCTTTCCTACTCTGTGTATATCATCCAAATACCAGGATATCACACCCTACTACCTTCTCAACAGATCCATCCCCTATTCTGATGAAGTAAAACCCATGACTGTCACATCAGAAATAGATGATCTATCTCCGCTACATCTGCTCTAGTCTATAAATAGACATAAGCTACCTGTCCACCAATGCTTCCGCTGCTCCCACTGACTACGACAACCCTCTGGCAGAGTCATATAGACGTACACTTCTAAAGCAAGTTTAGAACGACGCTATACTCATCCTCCTGCCGGGTCTCGCAGCCTGGAACAACAGCAATGGTAATTGTGGGTAAACAAGAACTTCCCTGTAACCGTCCTTGAGGCTACTGTAGTACCTCTCGGGTGCCTGAAGTTACCCACCTTATCTGCGGAGTGGCCAATGGAATGTCAATCCAGATTGAATCTTTAGGTTCCTTATCAAATCTTCAGTAATCGTTTGTGGTTCCGGAATCACTTCCAGTTCTACCATACTCCCACAACTGTTTTCCTGAAAAAATCCATTTTTAATTTAAAACTGTGGCGAGTCAAGAACAATATTGCTATTGATCTTCCAGATGGTAGAAAGTCAACCCGCGTCATAGCCTGGGTCAACCCACAAACAGCCATTACAGAAACGTGCCTTGAGTTGTCCAGTGTCTGGTTTTAATCATGAACCGGACAACTCCCCGTACCTTAACATCGTTAAGATATGAACTGTTCTATATCCAATATAGAAACAGAGGCACTGATATAATTGAACCAGATTCAAATCATGCAGCTGTCCCCAGCGCATGTCAACTAAATGGAAGGAGGCCGATCAGCGTTACTCAACTTAGGAAGCATTTCCAATTATGAGTAACCTGAAAGAGAAGCAAGTTCTCTTAATCATTACTATCAACTGAACACCATACACAAGTATCTACATCTTCGATCACTTTGAAGAATCCCGATACTTGTGACACCTGGTTCTCCACTCTATTCAAATACCAATAACTTCTCCAAATTCGGACCCTGCGTTTCCACGAAACACCTGTCTAAAAACTAGAGAAGTTATAAGTAAACTGAATGTAGTACGAGGACCAACCCCTCTGTCCTGATGGACCCTGGACAACATACAATACTCTGTATAAGTCCCTTGAGTCTGATAACTCATTCACTGTGTGTCGTAGGTTGAAAACTGTACTTATGGTTAAGAAGAATTACACCGCTGTTTAATGCTCCTTACCTAACCATCCACTGATATAGGTAAATGTCGTAGACATAATTTCAGAAATGTATATCTCACTCTATGAAAATAGATGTACAGATATATCAATTTGAAATTGGTGCATAACTGCGGATATTCAAAACCAAATATTTGCCGACCGGCAAACAGCCCAGGTGATTTCCTCAAATATCACCAATTACAACGAATCCCGATATAATGAGGATGATCACCCAATTCCCAATAACCTACTCCCACTCATCATCTGTAAAACCATACAGATGTGAGAATCATACCTGGTAAATACATACCCTGGAGTAAGTATCTAATCGGGAAATCAGTTTTCCTTTAACATTACACAGTTGAACCTGAAACATTGAATGTTTCGATGGGGTATCCTGGTATTCCTAGTAATGCCTCTACCATTATCCAGATTCACAACTATAACCGTATAATTCTTTGCCACCTCTCCAAATCCCTTCATATGTCTTTAGTCATTACCTTCTGTACACCCCTTTGGGCCAAATGGTTTTCTTCCTTCCCTACCGTTCGGCACCAGCCTATGGTTTGGAAGAAGACTATCCAATAAGCATAATGGGTGTACTGTCCTAGTCCTAGGAGCACTCGCAATGCGAGAGAAGGTGAAGATAAAAGACACCTGAATGTACTTTATTCCTATTTCTCCTGAACCAGGATCCATCCCCGAACTGGAACAAGTTCCTTTCGAGTTCGTATATAACCATACGATGGATTATCCAATAAAATGGGATCTTCGTAGTGATACGGAGTGTCCTGGAGAAATACAAAGGTGATTTAGGATTGGCGAAGAAATACTTGGTTCGGTCGTGAATAGCAGTCGCAATTTACTTTGCCCTCTTACTAATCCCTTGTTTTGTCTGAACTTAATACCTTCTGTACACCGTTTAGGCTAACTGGTTTTCTTCATTCCCTACCGGTCGGCACCAGCCTATGGTTTGGAAGAAGACTATCCAATTTGCGTAATAGGTGTACTACTCCTAAACCAAGGAGTACTCGCAACCTGAGAGAAGGTGAAAAGAAAAGACAACTGAATAATCCTATTCGTTTTCTCCAGAACCGGAAACCATCCTCGAATTCCTTCGAGTTCGTATCTAACCATACGATGGTTTTGTCCAATGGAAGTGGACGTTCGTAGTAATACGGGGTGTCCTGGAGAAAAGGGTAAAAGTAGGAGTGGCAATGAGGTCTGCAACTCTGACAATCCAAAAGCCAGTGTTAAGAAGGTTCGGTCAACTTGGTCACTGAGTCAAAGTCTTAGGGTCGGGTCAATGGTCGCTGCCAGAGAGAGAGAGAGAAGAAACACTCAGCGTGCACTCTATCCTAGATCAGAATGGTTACCAATTTATCTAATCTGGAAACCTCCCACTGTACCTCAAATTCTCCTCCAAACCTGAAAGAAGAATTAGTCAGGGTCACCCGAGGAGTAAACCAACTCATCAGTGGGAATCGGGATCCAACTCTCATCGCATGACAACGTGACGGAATCCGCTCACGGTATCACACTCCAGAAGGTATGCGCATATCTGGCAAGTTTCAGTACTTTTGAAACTCCCGATGTGATTTCTGCCCCATGCTCTTATGACCTTGACTTTGGCCAACATATCATAAGTCACATGTCAAGTTCTACCCGTCATTCTCCAGGTTAATTTGAATCCACCCGTACATACCCTTGACTTTGGCCAAAATGGCAGCATGACTGTCCCAAACCAACGCATCTATCTATGCTGCATATGAATACCCCAATAGCTACCAATCACTGTGCCTTGACTTTGGCCAACATACACAGCTTGAATACTATTGACCACCCATATGAAACGACGGAGGGCTACGAATGGTTTCTGGCGAAAACCTTTAACGTAAAGAACTTGATATCGTTGAAGGAACGGATAGCTTTTTAGAAAATATAGTGACGAAAACCTTTACTAAAGAGGTCACTCCCGGTGAAGGGATCTCGGCTCTTTCCCCGTAGAATGAGGTGCAGGATATTCCAAATGAATACCACGGTGCAAAGCAAAAGTAATCGGCTATAGTGAAGTTAATGCCCTGACGCAAACTTCTGTCCAAGGGGTCACTCCCGGTGAAGGGATCTCGGCCCTTGCCTCGTCGACTGAGGAGCAGGATATTCTAATGAATACCACGATGCAAAACAAAAGTAAACGTCCTTGCAATAACAGCTTTTGAAAAAGTGTTCCAACAACATCAGATTAGGTTTGTTTAACTTGCATTGATCCGAATCAATGCAGTCCCATCAATTGATCACACCACAAAGAACGAAAATATACTGACGTACGTATATGCCATCCGCATTCGCCCCTGGGTCCCGTCATCACCCGTTAGGTTAGCTAACTAACGGCAGAGCGGGGACTGGACTAGCGCGGATGAAAAACATATACAACATCTACTAATATATATACCAATATATAGTATTTCGCTCAAGGCGTGAATAAAATGCAACATCACAGAAATGTACAGCATCACAGAACAATACAGATATCTGGGATCCCCGGGTTTCACATAGCCACTACTGAAACCCGACGTTCCCCTGGTCGTGTGGATAGCCTGTGCAATGAAATCCTAGACCCCTACGGGCGCGGCAAGTCACCCGCCAAAACCTGAAGCGAGGCAGCCCCCTTCAGCGCCGTGAATGGACCACCCAGCACTTCACGGAATCCGGCAACTTGGGCACCCCTCCTGGGTCAACCTGTACCCCCTACGAGTGCGGCGAATAGCCCGTCAATCCTGGAGTGAAGCCCCCTCCATCCCAATGCCATGAGATGCGGGCTTGTTGCCTTCTAGAACCCGGCTATCCATGCACCCCTCCGCAGGGCAATCCTAGTACAGAAAGTAAAATATACATACAACGGGTACATCGACCGCAACCAGGTCGTGCCCCAAAATAATAATACAAACTGGCAGTGACGGCAGTCCACATGTCCGACGCTCGCCCCGCAATATCAAATGTACATAATACAATAAAACTGTACTAGCATTGCATCCAGGCTATCCCCCACGATCGATCCGCAACATCACAGCAAAAACACAAAACATCAACGTGAAAGTCACGTTCGCAAATCCGTCCAACCGGGCTATAGCAGTTAGACCGGATTTACCGATCGAGTGACATTCACGGTCGCAGATATAATGTAAATACTGTGAAAAATGTGTTTAAAATTTTCCGATTGATCAAACAATTAACAAGTGGGCCCCAAAGAAAACTGCAGCAGTTAAAGAAAAACTGGACCCAATTTTAATATCCCAAAACCCCTGAAATAAGCCCATAAGCCCACTGCAAAAAAATAAACACACGAGCCCACAAACTTGCGGCGGAAGCGCGGCCAGAAGAGGGTTTTGGCCGCCCTTCCGCGGTCGTACGGAGGGATCGTGCTACGAAATTTTTCCAGTGTTCTTACATCTCCCTGCACATCATTCTGAGACCAACAGAAAAATTATTCGAGACCAAAAATTTTCAACAGAAACTGATGCGAAGGTAATACGGGTTTTGGAACTTTTTGATCAATCGGAAATGCAAACACATTACACAAAGCTAGACGAAGTTAATGGCGTGGCTCTGATACCACTGTAAGTGCACGGCGGCGCCCCGGCCGTCAAACCGACGGCCAAATGCGGAAGCGGTGATAAACTTTAATTTTGCGGACTTAGCAAACCGGCACCACCGCGCACTAAACACCCGGATCGTGCCATTAAACTAGTCTAGCTAACAAGAAGAAAGGGAAGAGATGTACCGACTGATCCGAGTCCTCCGGTCTTCATCTCCACTCCGATCTCCTCGCGGGATCTCCGTCCGTCTCCTCCTCGTCGGAAAGGGCACCACAACGCCTGTAGCTTTTACGGGCTCCTACCTCAATACCGAGGCAACTCGGGCGCGAAGTTGGCTAACCGACGCGCCCAAGATTTGCTGTAGAATGTATAGTATAGTTGTCTCTTTGGGGTTTAGGATAGTTGCCATTGTGGAGGAATTTTGTAGACAAGAATTTTTCCATGGATGCTTAAGAAAAATGGAGCATCCATGCACCATTGAGCTCGGCCAGCCCCCTGTTTGCTCACTGGAAATGTAAAAAATAAAGCAAGCTCTCACACACTCAAAGCAACCCAAATGAATATATATATTAATTCATCCACACCTCAAATCTCAATTCCTGCACACACATATTTTAACACCATGCCATCATAAATATATTAAATACCAACCCCTGGAAACAATTCCAGCAGCACATTAAAAGAGCTCAAAACAATCAAGATAAATTAATCCACACTCCATCATGCCAACAGCAACAGTGGCCGGCCATTCCCAAACCCATACCCCATCATGTCAAATTAATGCAAGTGATGGTAAAGAGAATGGTGATGGTCAAATCAAAAACCCACATATGCAAGAAACCCCTCCTCAAAAGTAATTTGCAAAACTGCAAATTACCCCCTCCATCGGAAAAGTCCGGCCGGGAAAGAACAAAGGAAAACCGGCCGGAACGGAATGCAAACTGGCAACTCCAGAAAACTGGTCCCGTAATAAATTACAGGAAAACCCCGATACTGTGCATACACACCCGCATCTGTATTCCGTCCGGATACAAATGCAAAAAGACAAAACTACACTATCAAATACTAAGATCCGGCTTAAGCCAAAGCCGGCTAGTAAAAACCGTCCGATCACGATCCGTGCAATACCGCACGTATCTGATCGAACCCTGCCATATCTCCATACGGCCTCTACAGCGTTTCGCCCGAAAGCTGAGTAACTGGAAGTGTGGCGGACTCTAAAGACTCGTCAATACAATGGCTGTGGATTTAACCACTAGCCCGTCAGAGGTATAAGCCAATACGTAACGGGCCACCAGCAATTGACTAAAAGGGACGTCGATGAGCGAACTCATCCTGACACCCTACTGAGCCTGTCGGTGGCAATATCCGTGCAGTCCGGTCCGTTCGTCTATGAGTATCGCATGGCGGGCCTAGGGGGTTGGTAAAAGTCAGACCCCCAAAAGCGGTACAAGTTGTGTCGGAGTGTAGCCCAGAACACCCTGAGATACTACTGGAATACCTACCAGTAAATCTCCTTGCCTTGGCCAAGGACTTTGTGTAATGGCTCTCCTAGACACAGCACGACCTCACCCCCAATACCGGGAGAGACGAACCCCTGAAGATACGCTCACTGCCTCCATGTGGCTCGGGACTGTACCCAACTAAAACCTGTTTGCACGACTCCTTTGAGCCGTGGCAGGGTAGTAATCAAAGTACAGTGGGAACTCACACGAGACAAATGACGATCCCCAGGTCGATGAACTAACCTGCACACATGTCACCAGGGAACTGCCATCTGACGTCTGGTATATGACCAACTAGCATGTTCCCGGCGAGTCCTGTCCGGTGTACTCATAACCCAATGAGCACCTGTATACATCTTAGGTGATCCAACTGACACCAGTGGCTTGTGAGACCGGCCACCGCCCCTCGTCGGGGTCTCGACTGTATACACTAGTCTACTCTGGAGTATCGATGCCCTGTCTCGAAACTCCCACGACTAGGGACCTTTTAAGGATATGCTTGTAGACTCCAGCTCTCACTTATATGATCGCCCTCATACTGCCGGCAGTCAAGCAAGAATCCTAGGGGCTCTATCAACATGCAATAGCGACCTGTCAGGTCACCTAAAGCAGTACACGATGATAAAGGTAAACCAGATAGCAAACTATCATCTCGAGTAAGACTGTTCTACCGGGATAGGTCCTCCCTCAATCATTGCAATCACGTGCCTGTGATCCAATAATTGACTCTGAGGGCACTATCTCCAACAGACGCAACTATGCGAGTAGAAGAGCATCAGAAAAAGACAGCAATCGTTCCGGAGCCAAAGAGGACCAGAACTTTTGAGTCAGTTACTAGGCAGTTTGACAGAGGACGAGGCAGACACACTCTAGGCCGCAGCCTTGGTCGAGGTTGGACTCAAGGACAGATGTTCAGTTCTTACCCCGATGAGCAGAGACCCCCATCTACATGTTTTAGTTGTGGACGTCAAAGGCATTTCACTAGGGATTGTAGACTCTACAGAGGGACTGGATTTCCACAGGCTGCTTTACCCCCTCCACCTTCTACTTCGATGGCATTACTTCCTCCACCAGTTAGCACTATGCGCCAGGACGTTGGGCCGCGAGGTCGGGGTTTTGCAGGACGCTTTCAGAGAGGACGAGGAGATCGAGGAAGAGGACGTCAGGATGCTGGTAGGGGCCACGCTCGGGTTTTTGCCTTGACTCCACTGGATGCCCAGGCATCCAATGCAGTTGTGACAGGTACTCTTTCCGTATGTTCCTTAGATGCAACTATTTTATTTGATCATGGTTTATATGCATTCTTACATGTCTGCACACTTTGCACTTTCTCTGGGGAGTGTGTCGTCGTTGTTAGTGTTACCACTAGTTGTGATTACTCCTGTAGGAGATTCTTTTGTAGCTCGACACGTATTCAGGTCCTGTTCAGTACATATTGGTGATAGGTATTCGTTAGTCGATTTGATTCTCCTGGATATGCTAAATATTGATACACTTCTTGGTATGGATTGGCTGGCAGCTTGTCATGCTTATGTTGATTGTTAGGGGAAAGCGGTCAGATTCTGTCTTCCAGGCGAACTGATTTCTGTTGTGCAGGGAGACTGTAGTATAACTCCTTCCAACAAGATTTCTGCTCTTTGTGCGGGACGGCTTTTGAAGAAGGGTTGTCATGGGTTCTTAGCGTTTGTTCAGGAAGTAGGAGCCGCCGAGGTCCCGTTGGAACAGGTTCCGATCGTACGAGAATTTTCTGATGTGTTCCATGCTGAGTTACCTGGATTGCAGCCTGATCGAGTTATAGAATTCTGCATTGGCTTGTTTCCGCGTGCGGGGCCTATTTCTATACCACCTTATCGGATGGTCCCGACGGAGCAGAAGGAGCTCAAGAGTCAGTTGCAAGAATTGCTTGATAAGGGGCTTGTTCGTCCGAGTGTATCGACGTGGGGAGCTCCAATCTTTTTCGTTATAAAGAAGGACAGCAGCATGAGACTGTGCATCGACAACACACAGCTGAATCGAGTTACGATACAAAATAGGAATCCATTACCTCGTATTGATGACTTATTCGATTAGCTGCAGGGAGCTGGTTATTTATCAAAGATCGATTTGCGGTCAGGATATCACCAATTGAGAGTTCGGAAGGATGAGATTACGAAGACTTCTTTTCGCACACGATACGGGCATTATGAGTTTTTCGTCATTTCGTTCGGGCTCAGCAATGCCCCAGCATCTTTCATGGATATGATGAACCGCATTTTCAGGCCGTTTCATGATCAGTTCATTATTGTATTCATTGATTATATTCTAGTATACTCCCGTTGTCGAGAAGAGCATGAGCAGCACTTGCGAATTACATTGTAGATTTTGAGGGAACACCAGTTTTTCGCTAAGTTCTCCAAGTGTGCTTTTTGGCTGGACAGTGTGGATTTCTTGGGTCACGTAGTTACGAGAAATGGTATACGTGTGGATCCAAAGAAGATCGAGGAAGTACAGCACTGTCCCAGACCTGTATCAGTTACGGTGATTCGCAGCTTCTTGGGTTTGGCAGGTTACTACTGACGTTTTGTGCAGGATTTTTCTCGGATCGCTGCACCGCTGACCGGGTTGACCAGGAAAGAAGTTCCATTTCTTTGGACAGAGGCATGCGAGCAGAGTTTCCAGCAGCTGACGACTCGCTTGACGACTGCACCAGTCTTATCTTTACCTTCTCGGTCAGGTGGTTTAGTTGTCTATTGTGATGCCTCTAGAGTGGGTTTAGGCTGTGTATTGATGCAGCGCGGCAGGGTCGTCGCTTATTCTTCTCGACAGCTTAAGAAGCACGAGCAGAACTATCCCACTCACGACTTGAAGATGGCCGCAGCGGTCTTTGCACTCAAGATTTGGAGGCATTACTTATACGGTGAGTCGTGCCAGATATTCACAGACCATAAGAGCTTAAAGTATATCTTTCAGCAGTGGGATCTGAATTTGTGGCAATGTCGTTTTATGGAACTCGTGAAGAATTATGATTGCGAGATTCTTTATCATCTGGGAAAAGCGAATGCTGTAGCAGATGCTTTGAGTCGGAGGCCCGGAGGTAGCTTATCTTATTTGGGCACAGTACAGAGACAGTCTGCTGCAGACTGGCAGATTCTATGTGATAACCATGTGCAGTTTGAGTTCACGTCGACAGGAGGACAGTTCGCTCATATTCGCACCCGTCCTTAGTTACTTGATCGCATCCGAGAGGCACAGCCCGCCAATGCTCGCTTGTCTGAGATCATAGAGCAGGTTAGAAATGGTAGCAATTCTGAGTTCGTGGTCGATGACCATAGAGTGTTAAGGTTTGGGACTCGTCTTTGTGTGTCAGATTCTGAGGGACTGAGACGCGAGATCTTAGAGGAGGCGCATCGGTCAGCGTATAGTATTCATCCGGGTTCCACCAAGATGTATCATGATTTAAGAGATGTTTACTGGTGGGAAGGGATGAAGAGGAATGTCGTGGAATTTTTTTCGAAATGCTTGACCGGCCAGCAAGTCAAGGCCGAGCACCAGAGGCCGGCAGGAGAGTTGAACCCTTACCCATTTCGGAGTGGAGATGGGAGCAGATCTCTATGGATTTCGTGGTGGGTCTGCCCAGATCGAGCAGAGGGTATGGTTCCATCTGGGTGATTTTTGATCGATTGACAAAAGCAGCCCACTTTCTTCCGGTGAAGACGACTTATGGATACGCGCAGTATGCCCAGATATACGTTGACGAGATCGTACGATTGCTTGGAGTTCCGACTTGCATAGTGTCCGATAGAGGCATACAGTTCACCAGCCGATTATGGCAGAAACTTCAATAGGCTCTAGGCACCCGATTGAGTTTTAGTACTGCTTTCCACCCGCAGACTGACGGTCAGTAAGAGCAGACTATACAGACTCTTGATGATATGCTTTGAGCCTGCAGTCTTGATTTCGGTGGCAGTTGGGATCGTCACTTGCCTTTGATAGAGTTCTCCTACAACAACAGTTTTCAAGAGACGATCCAGATGGCACCCTTCGAAGCTTTGTATGGGAGGAAGTGTCGATCAGCTGTTTGCTGGACAGAACTCAGCGAGAGCCACATTTTGGGACCGCAGATAGTGCAGGAAACTACAGGAAAGATCCAATTGATACGGGATAGGATGAGAGAGGCCCAGTGCAGGCAGAAATATTATGCTAATCGACGTCGTCGTAGACTCGAGTTTGATGTGGGAGATCATGTGTTCCATCGGGTATCTCCGATGAAGGGTATGATGCGTTTCGGGAAAAAGGGAATGCTCAGCCCCAGGTATGTCGGACCCTATGAGATTCTGGAGAGAGTGGGTGCTGTAGCTTATCGTTTAGCACTTGCACCGAGTTTTCGAGATGTTCATCCGGTATTCCATGTGTCTATGCTTCGCAATTATCTTCCCGATCCCTCTCATGCAATCAAGCATCAGACTTTATAGCTTGAGCAGGATATATCCAATACTAAGCAGCCGGTAGCTATTCTAGACCGGCAGGCAAAGAAACTGAGATTAAGGGTACTTCCGATTGTAAAGGTTCTTTGGCGAGGACCTAATAGCGAGGAGGTCACTTGGGAGGCCGAGGATGCGATGCGGAAGAAATTCTCACATCTTTTTGAAGGTACGTGTAGTTAAGTTTTAAATGCGGGGACCGAATTTTTTTAAGGGGGGGATATTGTAACAATTTAAAATATTCTAGATAATTAATTAATTAATTTATTTAATTTAAAATGTTAATTTAAATCTTGTTGTAACATAAGACCTTTTAATATGTAGTAGGTTAAATTCGTAAAGAAAATAGTTTGTTTTTATAATAATACATGTCATGAGGGGTTTTGGGAAAAGTTTAATTAATTTTGGAAATTTGAAATGTTGTTAGGGTTTATGTGTAAAAGGGCTAGGGTCAAGGTCAAGGTTAAATTAAACCCTTGGAATATCATAACCTATATGACACTTCATGCTTGCATGAACACTTCATGCTCATACACCTCCTACTTGCATGAAAACAGCACCCTCTTTCATGCATACACCACCAACTTGAATGGATACACCATACTCTTTCTAGGTGACGCCTCCTCCTAAACCTCATCTTTCATTATCCTTATCTCTTCATTTAGCTCTGTTCATACAGCAATTAGAAACAATTTGGCCAAGTTAGAAAAAAATAAGAAAAATCTTAGAACACATAAAAGAAAAAGAGTGGAAAAGAAGCTAAGTACTAGGGATGTTTACTACAACCATCAAGCTAAGATTAGTCGTGCTTGTGCTTCTTGAAAGGAACTTTTCAGTGATCTTTCTGTAGGTATGATCTTTAACTCTGCAGATTTTTAGTTCTGTACTGTTTATTATAGAAGTTGGATATCGGAAATGTCGTATTTAGATAATTTAGGCTCTATTATTGAATCTGCTAAAGTTAGATGGTAATTAACAAAATCAAGCAGTGCCTTCATCTTGTAATTTGGACCTGGAATAACCACTAGGAAAACGAACCCTTTTCCTCCCATTTTGGCCTGCGACATTTCCACCAAAATCTGCGCTCGCCGGTTTTTGTAGGGAGTTGGGTGTTGGGGATTTTAGTGTAGCTCTCTGTATATGTGTTAGGATATATGGTGTTGCTAGTTTATGTTATTTGTTCAGTATATAAATCTGGAAGCAAATATCGGTTTTGGGGTTAAAACTTCTAAATACGATACGGGTAGTTTGTGTCGCGATTCTGCGTTTTCTGTTTTGAACAACGAAGGGTTAAACCGGATTAGATAACCCTTAGAAAGCTGACAATAGTTACACGTAGCTTGTGTAGTATGTAAATCTTGTAGTTTCACGTTTTTCGCCTTATCGGTTTTTCGCCGTTTATTATACGAAGTTAATTTCGATGTTAGATTCGAATACGGAAACTTCGGAGGCCGCAAGAAAAGGAAAAGGATTGATGACCTCCGAGTGACTTCGACGTATTCCAGAGAGTAGATTAACATCTACCGGGGGATTTTGTATGGATGGCGTAATACGCCCGTAGATTTAAGTTTAGTTATAATTGTTCATTTGTGTATAAAATCTGATTTTAGCAACTTCATCATATGCATCTATACATATAATCAGTCATGTTTAATAATTACTAGAACACTGCACAAATTATCGACGAGTCATGATGCACGTGCACATATCAACATGTTACACTACACCTCGTCGATATTGACATGTCACATATACACTTAGTACTTATTATGTCACATATGATTCATTTCATATCTTAAACATTAATAATGGTAGTTAAATTGCAACAATGTTATTATGAACATATATCGTGCTTCGTTCAAGTTTTATTAATTATGACAAAATATGCATTGGATTATGCAGATTTCTGGCTTTGAGTTTTATTTGCTATAAAGTATATTTGGTGAATTTTCATGATCGATATGACATGTCCACCATGAGATGTTGTTTTTTATGATTTGGATTTATTCCGAACCAAGTGGGGGTGCTATTTGGTTGCGGATGTTTATGTTATCCGGACTTAGTGGGGAGCTATACAGTCGGATTCATGGTGGACCCGGTCGAGACCGAGGGACAGGATAGCCGCATTTGAGGAGGGGAGCCTAGCGGGGATACTCGATACCGGAGATAGTTGTGAAACACGGCGGATATCTAGACGATACCGACCGATGTTACTGATTGACAGGATCGTTCGGGGAACGATGCCTGATGAAAACAGAAGATTTGTGTCGATGTTGGACACGGAAAAAAATGAGCTTTCTTTGGAAACAATTGATTAGATTTCGGTGTTGATTTATACATTTAGTAGCACATATTTATGCTTCCACATGTTATCATATATTACATTCATCTTTGTTATCGTTAGCTCTAGTTCGTCATACTTACATTATCAGCTGTTAGATATTAGTTTCATTCACTGAGTTGGCAACTCACCCCGTTGTGCCATAGTTCCTTCCAGGAGACGCGTGGACATGTAGCAGCAGTGCGGATCCACTTGTCCGCTTTTATCGGTTATTTTGCTAGGTGGGTTACCTGCGTTGTAACCTCCTATTTTGGTATATGTATATTGGATCTAGAAATTCTCCATCAGACCCTGTATATTGACTTAGAAGGAAATATGTTTGTATATGTTTAAATTCGACTCAGTGAGATCGTTTAGTTGTGTTAACTTCTGCTTCCTTTATTTATGCATGAAATTCTTTGCTTTAAACGTCGTATTATTATTGTGTATTGGTTTATGCCGTTTGGCGTTGTATTGCTCCCAACTAGGGACGCAACTTAATTAAACACTGTATAACTGATTTTATTATTAAATAAAAAGTGTTTTGATCTTGGTTTTTGGCTTACTCAGATTGTGTTGACATCTCTAGATGTCATGCAATCTAAGTGCCGGTCACATCCAAATTTTGGGTCGTGACAATGTTGCTATCAGAGCTTAGGATTAACCTTACGGAACCGAGTAGTAAGTTAAAGTAGTAGGCTTTAGATTCCTTATGTAGGTTGACCCATGGTTTGATAGAGTAGGTGATTTAGTATTTCTGGCATTGAGTTTTATGTGCTATATAGTATATTCGGTGATTCTTCTTGATTGATGTGACATGTCCACCATGAGATGTTGTTTTTTATGATTTGGTTTTATTCCGAACCGAGTGGGGGAGATATACGGTTGCGGATGTTTTCGTTATCCGGACTGAGTGGGGAAGCTAAACAGTCGGATTCATGGTGGACCCGGTCGAGACCGAGGGGCAGGATAGCCGTATTTGAAGCGGGGAGCCTGGCAAAGATACTCGATACCGGAGATAGTTGTGAAACACGGCGGATATCTAGACGATACCGACCGGTTTTACTGATTGACAGGATCGTTCGGGGAACTATGCCTGATGAAAACAGAAGATTTGTGTCGATGTCGGACACGGATAAAAATGAGCTTTCTTTGGAAATAATTGATAAGATTTCGGTGTTGATTTATACATTTACTAGCACATATTTATGCTTCCACATGTCATCATATATTATATTCATCTTTGTTATCATTACCTCTAGTTCGTCATACTTACACTATGAGCTGTTAGATGTTAGTTTCATTTACTGAGTTGGCAACTCACCCTCGTTGTGCCATAGTTGCTTGCAGAAGACGTGTGGACACGTAGCAGCAGTGCGGATCCACTTGTCTGCTTTTATCGCTTATTTTGCTAGGTGGGTTACCTGCGTAGTAACCTCCTATTTTGGTATATGTATATTGGATCTAGAAATTCTCCATCAGAACCTGTATATTGACTTAGAAGGAAATGTGTTTGTATATGTTTAAATTCGACTGAGTGAGATCATTTAGTTGTGTTAACTTATGCTTCCTTTATTTATGCATGAAATTCTTCACTTTAAACGTCGTATTATTATTGTGTACTCATGTAACGCCTTAGATTTCGATTAATGTTAGTTTAGACGGTAATGCGGGTTTTTGGTAAAAAGTTTACAAATTTGGTTTCCTCACATTTTATGACATTAAATTAATAATTTATTATTATTTGTTATGGCATGCACACACATGTGCCTGTTTATGTGAGGGTTTGTTTTGTGTTAATGTAGATTAGTGACAATGACACTTAAACTAATCTAATCCTTTGCTTTAATCCATTCTTAATTCTTTACTTTACCTTAACGCTAATCCTAGATATTTTGAGTGGGATATTTACCTTGGGTTTTGTTTGAGAGAAGAGGTGGCATGGTGTAATGTGGATGCAATAATGGTGAGTTATTGCAAGGTGCACTCACCTCTTACACTCGCCTCTCTCTTTCTCTTTATCTTTTCCTTCTCTCACACACATTCCCTTCTCATTTTCTTCACCTCTCTCTTATTTAAACTGAACACTTGCTAATCCTTCACTAAACCTATACAAAACTTCATCAAAACTCACAAAAATCATATCCTTTGCCTCTTGGATGCCTTGGAGCTTGGGAAGCTAGGATCTTTGAGTTCTTTTTGTTAGGTAATGATCTCTTTCTGTTCTTTATGTTATTATAGTGCTATGTAGTCTTGTAGTTTTAGTTTAGAACGTTTAAAGTTATGTTTCGTGCAAATATCGTATTTTTAGTGTCGTTTATGATACCTGTGATCTGCTGTGAACCCGAGAGTATACTAGAAAACCAAACAATGTATTTGTGTTGTACCTGAGACCCTAAGCCAGCACCAGGAGCACGAACCCAAGCAGCTCGGATTTGGCCGGCGACGTCTGAAGGGAGATCCGGCGACCTCGGTTTTCGCGTAGAGTTAGGGTTTGGGTTTTTGTGGGTAGGTGTCTGCTTTGGTTTAGATGTGTTTGGTCTTGTTTGAGTTTTGGGTTTTCTCTGTAAACAAAATCTGGGATCACATAGGTAGTTTCTTGTGTTACGATTACGCGCAATACGTTATACGACACGGTTCGTGCACTTTGTGTGGTTTTGCTCTTGGGTTGGTTTCGTAGTGTCGCTACGCACGTTAGCCACAATACGAACACTTGAGAATATGTTTTGAGTTGATGTGTCTGTCAAACATAGTTTATACGTGTTTTGGGTCTATTGCTAATATACACTTGTTATATCGTTTTATTGTTTCACGTTCACAGGCGGGGACTTCGGACACTGCGAAGAAGGAGAAACAGGTGGTAGGCTTTACTTCGGACACTGCGTCTGGGCTAGAAATGACATGATATTGTCGTATATTCTATTGCATATATAGAGTTGCGCATACACCTTATTGCTTAGTTACTTGTTGTGCTTAGACTTGTACCCTTAGGACACTGCACTAATATTGACGGCTCATGTTTCACGAGCACTGATTGTATGCCACACACACCGTCAATAATTTCCATGACACTCACAACACACATACATATCTGATATTGTTTGGTTAGGGACATTGAGACATTGATTCATATTCCTTGTTGCATATGACATATAGCATACCTGTATACCTACATGCTTACACATATGGCTTGACATGCTTACATGCTAGTTACCTGTATACCTATATGGTATTGTACCATTAGTGATAGGTATATTTCAAACATAATGACATAGCTACATGTATACCTTGCATACATTCTTCACTTATATCTGGAGGGTATATTACATCATTACTGATAGATAGATACATATACCATGCTATACCATTATGTTTATACATATATCTGAATATAGATACATGTTTACCTTTATTTGATGTTATATAGACTTGGAGAAATTAGGAACCTCATGATATATATTTTAACTTGTTGCAGTTAAATAACGGCTTTTCCTTTATATGCTAACATTACAGTTTTCTGTTGCATATATTATATTCATGGATTTTCGCATTGAGATATGGATTTTTCATGATGTTTTCTGGATTTGAGGACCGTGGTAGCTTCTTGAAATTATGCATTAATTAAAAAACCCGGTTTCTCTTGATAAGATATTTCAGCATCCACCATGAGATTTATCGGTTCTGATATATATATACCCCATGCGAGGAACGGTGGGAGCCATATGCGGATACATGGTGGGGCCCGGAGGTACCCCGGGGCAAGAATTTCTTGGAGCAGACGATGAGTTAGTGGGGGAACCATACCTACGGGTGACAGTACCTATGACTCGGCAGTTATCGTAGAGATACCGACGGGAGCCATGTACGTATGGATACGTCGAAAGGCGAGGGTCGAAGCTGGGCACTCGAGTTTTCTGCATAGCGTATTGTAGGGTTCCTAGGCACTCTACTGGAGTCTCACAAGGCATCATACACGGCCAATTAAATTTTTACAAGTGCCTACAAACCCTAATACGGATCGTTAACTAGATAATGAGGCGATGCAAGCATGTAAACGAATTAAATGCTAAAGGAAAGTGGCTACAACCTTTGTAGATCCGATCCTCCACCTCCATGGCTCCGCGATGAAGTCTCCTCGCTGTACAAATCAGATCTTGGGCTCTAGCGTCGGCTTCATCGGAGAAAAAGCGGGCTAGGTCATCGACGACGATGCCGAAGATGATCTACGTCGAGGCATTGCTAGATCAAGCTCCAACTTCACCAAGTCAAGAAAACTTGTGAAGGAAACACCCTATACTACTTGGCAATAGGTAGAGGATGAAGAAATAGGAAGTGGGTAGACTTTAGATTTGGATTTCTCACACTTTTTCATCAATCACCATTGATGTAGCAAGCTTTCTTCATGGAAGAAGAAAATGAAGAAGAAGAAGATGATATATATCATAAGTGTTTTAAAATAAAAACAATATGATACTTATCATAATCTCAACCATGGTTTAGTGTAGAGATTTAACTAAGGTTAGATGAGTGGTTAGGGTTAGAGAAGAGACAAGAATGGTGGACTTGTTCAAAACTTCAAGAAGCTTCAACAAAAAAACAAACTAAGCCACCATTTCTTTTTCTCTTTATCATTTTCTTTTTCCAAATTAAACAAAAAGAATAAATAAATGAATAAGTAAATAAAATGAAACCCTAACCATGGTCAATTCTTTACACAAACCCAAGCTTGCATGTATCATCAAACATGATACAATCTTGTGCACAAAAAATATATCACATATACAATATGCACATCAAGTGAGAAAATCCATTTAAAGTGAACCAATACTAGTTGATGCAAAGTAATATATCAAATATATAATTATACATTAAATCATTAAATCAACACTAGATTCAATGATCCGGTCATGTCGCATATAACCGGCTAGTATCCAATGTATCGGCTCATCGAATCAATCCTTGATTCGATAACTAGGTTATATCGCATATAACCATTCGATACATTGATCGCGAGAATAGAATACGGTATCACATACACGCATTATTCTCGATCCCGCACATATCTCATATGCGCTCCTATTTCGTTTCGCTTGAGCCAGGAAACCCCTGAGTAGGACTCTAAAGACTCGTCAATACGCCGGCAGCAGATGATGATCATATCAAACACCCACAAGCCGCAAGCGGTCTGCTAAACGTAACGGCCACCCGGGTATTGAGCGATCAGAAGATCGACGAGCAAGCCCGCTCACACTCCTGTGAATCCAACCAGTAACACTTACCGTACAGTCCGGTCTGTTCGTCTGATATGTCGCACATCTCGCCTAGGGGTGGTAAACGTCAGACCCTAATAGCTCGATAAGTCATGCTGACGTGAGGTCCATAACTTTCGTGAAACTACTGATAACTCTTACCAGTATATCACAGCAACCCTGGCCAGGGATTTCCTGTTATGTCCAGTCGTGCATTGCGCAACATCAACCCCCAATACCGGGAGAGACGAATCCCCTCCTATCGCTCATTCCCTCCATGTGAATCGGGACTGTACCCAAAAACCACCTGTTTGCACGACTCAGTAGAGCCGTGGTAGGGTGGAAATCAAAGCACAGTGGGAGACACACAAGACTCTATGACGATCTCGGGTCAACAGACTAAGCTGTACCAGTGTCACCAGAGAACTGCCATCTGACGTGAGGTATAATACCATCTGGGAGTTCTCGGGGAGTCTGTTCAGTGTACCCAGTCTCCACTGAGCACCCGCATACCATCTCCGATGTCAAACACCAATGGATATGGGATCATCCATCGCCCATCACAAGGGTCGAGAAGATATACGCTAGTCTACTCTGGAATATCGATGCCCCGTCTCGATATTCCCACGACTAGGAACATTGAAGGATGTACTCATGGACTATCCAGGCCCCACTAGTATGATCTGCATCATAGTCCTGGAAGTCGAGTACACATCCTAAGGCCTTTATCAACATGTAATCAGAGAGACAGAGAGTATACATGTTAAGATAAGAGCAACCAGATAGCGTAATATCATGTCGAGCAAGAAAGTCCTACCTATATATGTCCCAGCATCCACTACAATATACATCCAATGTACAGTAATGGCCTCTAGGGCATACATACAACTAACAGTCTCCCACTTGCACTAGGGCCATCTGTAGTAGTAGTTGTAGTATCTAATACTCAACCATCCCCTAAAAGTCTCTCTTTGGGAAAAGGCCTTCGTGAGTGGATCTGCCGTGTTGTCCTCTGAGTCTACTGTCCTAACCCCGATCACCCTGGAGATCAACTATCTCCATGATCAGGTGATGCTGTCTCAGAATATGTCTGGGTCACTGATGGGACCAGGGTTCCATGGCCAAAACCACACTTCCATTGTCATACAATGGCAGGAACCTAGTTCATCTTATGAACCAATATACACCCAAACAGCCTCTTTGGTAGTATCTTTAATAGCGATGTTACCAGCCTTTATCGTCTAGTTTGCCACGGTATCTAGCTTGGAACTCTTCCAACATACCGTCCCTTTACTGAGGGTAAAGACAATGCCTGTGACTGACATTCAGTCGTCTTTATCACCATGGAACCCTTCCAGTGATTCTCCCCAGGATCGATTGATACCATCTCACTACATCTAGTGAGAATCTTAGCATCCAATTACATCTATCTCATAGATGAAAACTCAGGATTTTAGGAGGTATCACTTTGATCCTATATGAAGAATCCATGTGATAAGAGGAGATCGACCGATCGTAGTATAGGAAACTCTTTTCCTATCAAGAGTATGTTGTCCACGTACATTACGAGGATGACCACCTTACTCTCTACTACCGTTTTGTATATACAAGGTTCATCTACCATTTTGATGATGTCAAACTGTTTGACTAACTCATCAAAACAGATGTTCCAACTCCGCGATGCCTGCTTTATTATATAAAGCATCTTGCACACGTTTCCGCTGCTCCCACTATTTACGTAGCCCTCTGGCTGTGTTCTTATAGACGTTCTCTTCTAAATCATTATTTAGAAAAGTAGCCATGGCACCCAACCACCAGATATCGTAGTCATGGTATGTAGCCGTGGTAAGTAGGATCTGGATGGACTTAAGCATAGTCCCTGGAAAAGGTTTCATCATTATTCGTGCCTGGTCGATGACGAAAACCTTTAACAAGTCTAGCTTTGAAAGTCTCAACTTGTCCATCTACACCAAGTAATCTTCTCAAGATATACTTGCTCCTGATGGGGATTTAACCCTTCAGATATAGCAACCAAAGTCCATACTTTGTTGGTGTTAAGGATTCCATCTCAGATGGCTAAGCATCCAGCCATTCTTACAGAGTCCCTACTCTTGATGGCCTGCTCGAATCTAGTTGGGTCATCATCTCATGATGCAATCCTTGCTCCCACTGTCATCGAGAAACCGAAGTATCTCTCAGGTGGGTGAGGAACCCTACTAGATCGGCGGAGAGGCTGAGGTTCGTTGGTAACTATTGAATCCTTCGGTTCTACCAAATCATTGGCTGTAGTTTGTATAGCTGAAACACTTCCAGTTCTACATTACAGATCTTGCCTCGAGCTTGTCCGGATTTTGCTTTTGACATAGGCCGGACAATCCCAAATCTTAACTTACTTAAGAGATAGGCTCTTCCCATACCATATCTCATATGGAATGGTAGGCATTGATTTGATTCGAACCTAATTCAATAGGTATGCAACTTCATAAGTGCATAACTCCCTAAAAGGAAATAGGAAACTCAGTAGTACTCATCATGGAGCATACCATATCTAATATTGTGCGATTGCTCCACCCCGATACACCGTTGTGCTGTGGTGTATTCAGAGGAGTAATACTGAGAGAGAATCTCATTCTCCTTTAGAATAGTCCAGGAATGCCATGCACAAGTATTCTCCTCCCTGATCTTATCATAGGACATAATACTTATACCCGGTTATTGGTTCTCTACTTCTAACTTATATTCTGTGAATATCTCAAAAGGTTCGGACTTTTGTTTTAACAAGAACATATGTCAGAATCTTGAGAGATCATCAGAGAACGTAATGAAGTATAAAACACCAGTCCTGGCATGTGTAGACAGGAGACCTCTCATACATCAACATGTATCATCCCAAGAGTTCACTAACTCCTTCTCTGTTTCCAGTAAACAGAGCTATGGTCATTTTATCTTTGTGACATAACTGGCAAGTTTCACAAGATGTAAATTCAAACTGATTTAAATATGCATCTAAAATGTAACTTCACCCAGTCGGGTCGCATTGATATGACCTAGTCTACAATGCCTCAAGAATGATTCGTTCATTTCTGAACTCTTCCTCTTGTGTGTGTTCTGTATACGAGGAACTGTAGTTTGATTTAGAACGTCAATGTTTTTAGATAACGTGCCTGAACTGATCAACTTTTGATATAGGAAATGTTCAAAACATTATCCATCAATACAAAATTTTATCAATTCTTTTCTTATAAAGAGACTGATATGATTTTGTATATCAGGTTCGGTATCTAATAGCATTTGTTCAGAATCAATGTATTAGTAATACAGGGTGATAGTGACCAACAGACTTGGCTGCAACACTTGCCCCGTTTTCTGTCTCATGAAACTTATCACCCGTTCTCAGTTTTTCTACCCCTTTAGTAGCCCTATGTAACAGATTACATATCTGGGATCCTGATCCGGTATCATATACCCAGGATGCATAGGATACTGAGAAATAGTTCTTTGTAATGAACACACCCGAAGGAGATGCATCTCATGCACTTTCTTCGTTTGGGCGGCATGGGAATCCTGGTATTCCCCTATTTTCTGCTCTGTCTTGTAACAATTATAAGTTGGAGCGGGACCAACGTTCCCCAGCTCAGTATAACAAGCGGGTTCGGTCAATTCATCCATATTATTATCCTGATTAAGGCGTGATATGGTCGCTACCTGGAGAGAGAGAGAAGAAAACACTCTGCGTGCGCTCTTGCAAGATCAGACTGGTTATATATTTTATCTAATCAGGATGGCTCCCACTGTTTTTATCAAATCTTCCTTCAAACCTTAAAAGGAAAGACTAGTCGGGATTAATTACACTCTACAAGTTCGCCAATCTTTCAGCCAGGCCAGTGTCGGTACTTTGAGGGATGTTCCCCATGCTTTCGCACGGACCTAATTACAGTAAACCTCGTTTTCCCAGAGGCGTAACCCCGTTGACACCTTTCTAGAAACCTACTTGATCGGCTAATTGCAAAGTGCAAAACTCTCCCAGGAGTAACAATTACTCGCAGTGGGTATCGGGATCCAACTATCACATAGAAGGTATGCAATCTCATTGCAAATTTCAACACTTGAAACTCCCGATAATGGTTTTTACCCCTAGCACCTATGACCTTGGCTAAGGTCAACAAATCATAGGTACTAGTCATGTTCTACCCGTCATTTCGTGATTAATTAGACCCACCCACATGACCCTTGGCTAAGGTCAACAAAGCCACATGACTTTCCTAACTAATCGCATCATATGCTGTGTAGGAAGACATCACTTAGCTACCACACACTACGCCTCGGCTATGGTCGACAAACGTAGCACGAATACTAAGTACTCTACTTCCTAAAATGACGGAGGGTTGCGAATGGTTTTTATGAAAACCTTTAACGCTTTGAACTTGATCTCGTTGCGGAATCAAATGGTTTTTATATGGAATGTTTTCGAGGCTTTTCTAGTTTTGCTAAATGGGTCACTCCCGGTGAAGGGATCGTCGGCCCTTTCCTCGTCGAATGAGGTGCGGGATATATCATATATATCACTGTGCAAAGCGAAAACTATAGAAGCGATCAAATGACAAACCGAGGGTTGTAGCATCTGCCAGTTATTGCTAAAGGAGTCACTCCCGGTGAAGGGATCTCGGTCCTTTCCTCATCGAATAAGGTGCAGGATGTTCTATAATGAACACCGCGATGCAAAGCAAGAACTGTAGCTACCTGTTTTTATTTTGAAATTCGATTCCACAACATCAATTAGGTTTATTTTCTTTCATTAATCTCATTAATGAATATCCCATCATTTAAGTCCACCTAAACATCACAGATAAATATAACGTACGCTTATGCCATCCGCATTCGCCTCGATGTCCCGTCTGCACCGTTAGGTTAGGTAACTAACGGCAGAGCGGGGCAGGGCTAGCGCGGGTGTAAAACATAAGCAACGTCTATATAATATATCATATATACTATATACTATATCTGTCACAGAACATCACATGATCACATCACAGATAACGCAGCAGAAAATATCATATGAAATATTGGATATACTAGGACGTCCGTGTTTTCAATACGAGCCAGTATAAAACACGGATTCCATGGTCATAATGAATAGCCAATCCCACACCCCTGACCCCTACGAGAGCGGCAAGGAACCCTACCAATTCTAGGGTTAGGAGACCCGGACTCGACTCCTCGAGTTGGTCTCCTACTGGACCCCAGAACCCGGTTACTTGTGCTCCCCTCCTTGGGTCTATCCTAATGCGGAAAAGTAAATAATATACATCAACGGTGACATCTTTCGCAACCTGGAAGTGCCCCAATAAAAGAATATTACATACAAGTTTTTACATGAATGAAAATGAAAAACACTCATCTCACATAAAAAAAACCCGGCTATTCAAACACGACGATCCAATATAACATATCCAGCAACACATAACATCACATGTCATCAACGGAAGCAAACATGCGTATCCCAATTGTCGTTGACATATAACAACGAAACCGGCGATATCACATATTACACTTACGGTCACAGAAAAGAAAGTGTAAAACTACAACAGTTGGAATCCGCAACTTCCTCAGACATCGCATGCCTGACCAAATGAGTTACTTAGACATCGCATGCCTAACAATTATAAACCCCGCATTTTAGTCTCATTATCGAAAACACTTTTCAATACCAAGTCGGGCAATTCAACAGGATTCCAGACATTTTGATCGAATGCTCGTCGCAAACTTTAGTACACGGCCGCACCCCCGATACCGTCGACGAAGTGCACCAAGGCGGAACACCGCTGCCGCGAGCACCCGAACAGATGCTTTCGGCGACTGGGTTCTCCTACAGTCACTTGGTCGGGGCTATGGAGTGAGGCTGTCTATTAAGTTTACCCGGCGAGTATCCGCGTACACTACATGATTGCGACGGACTTTTGATCACATCAAAAATCCCGTGGCAACCGATCAAATGAGACTAAAGTGCTATTTTTATAACATTCATTCAGTTATCAAATAAATTTTGTGAATTCCAATTGTTGTATCACATTCCGGATAAACAGAAAATGTTAAACTTTCCGATTGAACATTCGAACACCCAAGTTTTCCCGAAACAGCTCAACACATGAAATAAGTCTAACAACATTCAGTTCGTGCCTCAGTACCAACGGTCCAGCCGTAGAAGGGTCAAGCCAACGCCTCACATGTGGCACGCCGTACTGCCCCAAACCCGAAGGTTCAAAGGGCAGTTCAAGACGGTCACATAATCGAGTTAAGGTTTGTTGTCTTCTAGAGGGTCCATCGCGTTACTTGCACTACTTAGAACGTCGTTAAACTACGGAAAAATCCAACAATTGGAAATTTCCCGGCAGGGGAAAAAGTGGGTATTTATATCCGGTCGAACTTTTTAACATATTCTAAAATACCCGGAAAAACACACTGACAAAATTAGACAATCCGATCGATACACTGAGTTCCCAATACAACCCAGAAAATAAAACTCTGGAATAAATATTAAAATATTCTCAGGAAAACCAGCACTAAAAACTAGGAGTTACTGTGAAAATTTAAACAGATGATGGGACAACTTGGCCGCGGAACCGCCGCACAAGCCATGCTTGTGCCGCTGTTCCGCCGCACTCTAGAGGAATCATGCTCTCGAATTTCACAGTAATTCTTAGGAATACCTGCTGATTTTTCTGCATATTTTTAATTCACAAAAATCCACGAATTTCAAAAATGTCCAGAGAGAATGTTAAAATCGGGGTTTCGGGTCGATCGGACTTCTAACTCCGTCTACGCATCGCCTAAGGCTCTAGCTAGGCTCTGATACCACTGTAGGGTTCCTAGGCACTCTAATGGAGTCTCACAAGGCATCATACATGGCCAATTAAATTTTTACAAGTGCCTACAAACCCTAATACGGATCGTTAACTAGATAATGAGGCGATACAAGCATGTAAACGAATTAAATGCTAAAGGAAAGTGGCTACAACCTTTGTAGATCCGATCCTCCACCTCCATGGCTCCGCGATGAAGTCTCCTCGCTGTACAAATCGGATCTTGGGCTCTAGCGTCGGCTTCATCGGAGAAAAAGCGGGCTAGGTCATCGACGACGATGCCGAAGATGATCTACGTCGAGGCATTGCTAGATCAAGCTCCAACTTCACCAAGTCAAGAAAACTTGTGAAGGAAACACCCTATACTACTTGGCAAGAGGTAGAGGATGAAGAAATAGGAAGTGGGTAGACATTAGATTTGGATTTCTCACACTTTTTCATCAATCACCATTGATGTAGCAAGCTTTCTTCATTGAAGAAGAAGATGAAGAAGAAGAAGATGATATATATCATAAGTGTTTTAAAATAAAAACAATATGATACTTATCATAATCTCAACCATGGTTTAGTGTAGAGATTTAACTAAGGTTAGATGAGTGGTTAGGGTTAGAGAAGAGACAAGAATGGTGGACTTGTTCAAAACTTCAAGAAGCTTCAACAAAAAAATAAACTAAGCCACCATTTCTTTTTCTCTTTATCATTTTCTTTTTCCAAAATAAACAAAAAGAATAAATAAATGAATAAGTAAATAAAATGAAACCCTAACCATTCATATAACCATGGTCAATTGTTTACACAAACCCAAGCTTGCATGTATCATCAAACATGATACAATCTTGTGCACAAAAAATATATCACATATACAATATGCACATCAAGTGAGAAAATCCATTTAAAGTGAACCAATACTAGTTGATGCAAAGTAATATATCAAATATATAATTATACATTAAATCATTAAATCAACACTTGATTCAATGATCCGGTCATGTCGCATATAACCGGCTAGTATCCAATGTATCGGCTTATCGAATCAATCCTTGATTCGATAACTAGGTTATATCGCATATAACCATTCGATACATTGATCGCGAGAATAGAATACGGTATCACATACACGCATTATTCTCGGTCCCACACATATCTCATATGCGCTCCTATTTCGTTTCGCTTGAGCCTGGAAACCTCTGTGTAGGACTCTAAAGACTCGTCAATACGCCGGCAGCAGATGATGATCATATCAAACACCCACAAGCCGCAAGCGGTCTGCTAAACGTAACGGCCACCCGGGTATTGAGCGATCAGAAGATCGACGAGCAAGCCCGCTCACACTCCTGTGAATCCAACCAGTAACACTTACCGTACAGTCCGGTCTGTTCGTCTGATATGTCGCATATCTCGCCTAGGGGTGGTAAACGTCAGACCCCAATAGCTCGATAAGTCATGCCGACGTGAGATCCATAACTTTCGTGAAACTACTGATAACTCTTACCAGTATATCACAGCAACCCTGGCCAGGGATTTCCTGTTATGGCCAGTCGTGCATTGCGCAACATCAACCCCTAATACCGGGAGAGACGAATCCCCTCCTATCGCTCATTGCCTCCATGTGAATCGGGACTGTACCCAAAAACCACCTGTTTGCACGACTCAGTAGAGCCGTGGTAGGGTGGAAATCAAACCACAGTGGGAGACACACAAGACTCTATGACGATCTCGGGTCAACAGACTAAGCTGTACCAGTGTCACCAGAGAACTGCCATCTGACGTGAGGTATAATACCATCTGGGAGTTCTCGGCGAGTCCGTTCAGTGTACCCAGTCTGCACTAGGGCAACAAGATCGCTAGTCTTGATGTCCTAGGTTTTGTAGAAGTAGTAGATGGATGTGTTTGTCTATTTGGATCCTTTTTCTCTCAACATATGAGATCAAAGGAAATTTCAAGAGGAGGAAGAAGAAGGAGAACAACCATGGAGCTTTTCTTTTCTTCTCACAAGAGAGAGTAAATGAGCAATGAGAAATGAATTGTTAACTAAAGAAAAAGCACCATGGTTGCAATAATACACCAACATCATCATGACTAATCTTTTCATGATAAAGTTGATAGCAACAATTGACTTGACCATTTTCATATCCAAAAATAAAAAGAAAACCAAAGAAAACTCTAGACCTCTCATGAAGGTCCAAGTCAACTTTGGTCAAACGGTCAACAAAGTCAAGTATGGTCAAATAGTCAAAGCAATTAGCCATCACACAATTATCACTAAAAAGATTAGTAAATAATGTCCCCGGCTCATAATGGTTTTGACCGAACCAACTGCCAAAACCCTAATGAGTCCGCCTCCTCCTTCTTCGCTCCTCAAAACAGTGCATACACACCCGCATCCGCATTCCGTACAATGCGAATGCACAGAAAACAAAACAAATCCATCCGTGCAATACTAGGATCTGTCTTAAACCAAAGCCCACTAGTATTGCCTGCCCGAACAGCATACGCACACAAGTGCACGTAAGTGATCGTAGCCTTGCCGTAAAACCATACGGCCTCTACACGTTTCGCTCAGTGCAGGGAAACTCTCTGTGTGGGACTCTAAAGACTCGACACTACGCTGGCAGTGGGTTTAACCACAGACCGCAAGCGGCACTAGCTGTACGTAAAGGTCCCCGGGTAGATGTCGATAAGAAGGCCGATGAGGTAAACCCATCTGAACTCCTACTGAGCCTGTATGCGACAATCTCCGTACAGTCCGGTCTGTTCGTCTGAGAATATCGCATGGCGGGCCTAGGGGGTGGTAAACGTCAGTCCCTTAATAGCGGTACAAGTCGTGTCGGAGTGTAGCCCAGAACACCCTGAGATAACACTGGAAACCTACCAGTATATCTCGCTTGCCCTGGCCAGGGACTAATTGTGTAATGGCTCTCCTAGACACAGCGCGATATCAACCCCCAATACCAGGAGAGACGAATCCTGTCTAACCGTCACTGCCTCTAAGTGCTTCGGGACTGCACCAAACTACTACCTGTTTGCACGACTCCTTTGAGCCGTGGTAGGGTAGTAATCTAAGTACAGTGGGAACACACTCGAGGCAAAGTGATAGTGTCAAGTCATCGGACTAAGCTGTACTCATGTCACCTGGGAACTGATAACTGACGATAGGTATAATACCAACCAACATTTCCCTACGAGTCCTGTCCAGTTCCTCGTAATCTAACGAGCACCCGCATACTATCTCCAGTACGACGTACTGATGGCTGTGGGACAGACCATCTCCCCTGCTGGGATGAGAAGCGCATACGCTAGTCTACTCTGGAGTATCGATGCCCTGTCTCGATAGTCCTACAACTAGGGACCTGTTTAAGGATGTGCTTATAGATTACCCAGCCTCCACAAGTGTGACTGCCATCACAACGCTGGTAATCAAGCGAAGATCCTAAGGGCTCTACTAATATGTACAAGCGATATGCTAAAAGAAACACATGTACATATTGAAGTAGATACAAACCAAGTAGCATACTACCATTTTGAGCAAGATTGTCTATACAACTGTGAATATCCCAAGGTTCCATCAAGTAATATACAAACTAGTATGATACAGTAATGGCCACTAGGGCATATACACTAACAATCTCCCACTTGCACTAAGGCCATGTACTGGCGTATCGAAGACCTATCATCTCGATCAGCCGCTCGAACTGAGTCTGGGGTAGGGCCTTCATGAGTGGATCTGCAGTGTTATTCTCCGAATCTACTCTCTTCACCTCGATCTCCTGGCGATCTACGATCTCCCTGATCAGGTGGTACCGCCTCAAAATGTGCCTGGACTTCTGATGGGAACTGGGTTCCTTCGCTAAAGCTATAGCGCCGTTGTTGTCACAATACAGCGGTATTGGATCAACAATGGTAGGAACCACCTGAAGCTCCGTGAGGAACTTCTTCATCCAGACAGCTTCCTTTGTGGCACCACAAGCAGCTATGTACTCCGCTTCTATAGTTGAGTCAGCAACGGTTTCCTGCTTGGAACTCTTCCAGCAAACCGCCCCTCCATTGAGGGTAAAGACATAACCCGACATGGACTTGGAGTCATCCTTGTCACTCTGGAAGCTGGAGTCAGCAAACGCCTCGATCTGGAGGTCTTTTCCGCCATACACCAAGAACATCTCCTTAGTCCTTCTCAGGTACTTGAGAATGTTCTTTACCACTATCCAGTGTTTCTCCCCTGGGTCCGACTGATACCGGCTTACAACGCTCAATGCGTATGCTACATCTGGTCTGGTACATAACATTGCATACATTATAGAGCCTACCGCAGAAGCGTAGGGTATAATAGACATGCGATCCCTTTCCAAATCATTCTTGGGAGACATCTCTTTGGAGAGGGTGGTCCCGTGAAAAGCCGGTAAATTACCGCGCTTGGAATCTTCCATACTGAATCTTTTCAGTATGGTGTCGATGTACCTGGACTGTAAAAGTCCCAACATCCTCTTAAATCTATCACGATAGATCTGGATCCCCAGAATGTAGTTGGCATCACCCAGGTCCTTCATGGAGAACCTCTGCGACAAGAATCCTTTGACTGACTGTAGCATAGGAATATCATTTCCTATTAGGAGAATGTCATCCACGTACAAGACGAGAAATACCACTGTTCTCCCTACAATCTTACTGTAAATGCATGGTTCATCTGGGTTTTTGATAAAGTCGAATTCCTTGACAGTATCATCAAAGCAGATGTTCCAACTCCGCGATACCTGCTTCAGTCCATAGATGGACTTTAGCAACTTGCACACTTTACCGCTGCTCCCACTCTGAATGAATCCCTCCGGCTGATCCATATAGACGCACTCTTCTAAATTTCCATTTAGAAAATCCGTCTTTACGACCATCTGCCAGATTTCATAATCGTGGAAGGCAGCAATGGCAAGAAGGATCCGAATGGATTTAAGCATAGCCACTGGAGAAAAGGTTTCGTCATAGTCCAAACCAGGTCTTTGACGAAAACCCTTTGCAACAAGTCTAGCTTTATAGGTTTCAACCTGCCCATCTACACCAATTTTCTTTCTGAAGATCCATTTGCAGCCTACAGGTTTTACCCCTCCTGGAGCAAAGTCCAAAGTCCAAACTTTGTTGGTGTACATGGACTCCATCTCGGTCCGCATTGCATCCAGCCATATTACCGAGTCACCACTCTAAATGGCTTGCTGGAAGCTAGTAGGCTCACCATAATCCATAGTGTAATCCTCTCTATCCCCGTCTATGAGAAAACCGTAGTATCTCTCGGGCGGATGAGACTGCCTACCACTCCTGCGGAGTGGCTCTGGGATGTCCGGTTCTCCTGAACCTTCTGGTTCCACTAAGGTTTCAGTAATAGCTCGTAGTTCTGGAATTTCTTCCAGTTCTATTGCGCTCCCACTTATCTGATTTTCCAAAAACTCAGTTTCCAAGAAGCGGGCATGACGAGAAACAAAAACCTTTTGTTCCTCTGCGTAATAGAAAAGATACCCCTTGAAGTTCTTTGGGTATCCCACAAACTTGCACTGTACTGAACGTGCCTCAAGCTTGTCTGCATGCTGCTTTTTAACAAAACCTGGACACCCCCATGTCTTAAAGTGTTTAAGACAGGGTTTCTTCCCACTCCACATTTGATATTGTGTGGTAGGCACTGACTTAGTAGGAACTTGGTTCAAAAGATATGCAGCTGTTTCTAGTGCATAACTCCAGAAGGATCGCGGTAACTCAGCCTTACTCATCATGGAACGAACTATATCCAATAGGGTTCGATTTCGTCTTTCCGATACACCATTGTATTGTGGTGTGTATGGAGGAGTAAGCCGAGAGAGAATTCCATTCTCTTTTAAGAAGCCCAAAAACTCGGCACTTAAGTATTCACCACCTCGATCAGATCTCAGTGCCTTGATACTTTTGCCTGTTTGTTTTTCAACTTCATTCTTGTATTCCCGAAATTTCTCAAAGGCCTCGGTTTTATGCTTCATCAGGAAGAAATGTCCATACCTAAAGAAATCATCTGTGAAATTAATGAAGTATAAATAACCACTTCGCGCATGTATAGACATTGGACCACACACGTCACTGTGTATGAGTCCCAAGAGCTAGCTTGCTCTTTCTCCGTGTCCAGTGAACGAAGTCTTTGTCATCTTTCCCATGAGACAAGATTCGTAAATGGCATAAGACTGGTACTCGAACGGATCCAAGTATCCTTCTTTATGTAACTTTGTTAACCGTGTCTCATTAATGTGACCCAGTCTACAATGCCATAAGAAAACCTGATTTAATTCTGGAGACTTTCTTTTAAGTGTGTTCTGGACATTTAAAATCTGAGCTTGATTCAATACGTATATCCCATTTTTTAATGTACCTGACCTAATCAGAACTTGATTTAGGTGGATGTTGACCACATCGCTTACAAAAGTAAAATCATATCCTTCCTTAGAAAGTAAGGATACAGATATGATATTTCAAGTCGCACCCAGTACATAAAAACAGTCACGCAGAATCAATGTCTGCTCAGTTGTCAGTCCAAGATGATTCTCCCCTACGGATTCAGCGTACATGCTCATTCCGTTACCAACCCTGAGAGTCATATCACCTATCTTGATAACCCTACGGTTTCTCAGAGCCTGTAACGAATTACAGATGTGAAATCCTGATTCGGTATCCAATACCCAGGAAGTAGGGTTTGTTAGTTATATGTATGCCCTAGAGGCCATTACTATACATAGGATGTATATTGTAGTGGATCCTTGGACATATATAGGGAGGACTTTCTTGCTCGACATGATAGTATGCTATCTGGTTACTCTTTACCTTAAAGTATACACTGATTGTCTCTCTGTTACATGTTGGTAAAACCCTTAGGATGTGTACTTGATTACCTGAACTATGATGCGGATCATACTAGTGGGGACATGGTAGTCCATAAGTACATCCTTCAAGGTCCATAGTCGTGGGTATATCGAGACAGGGCATCGATATACCAATGTAGACTAGCGTATACCTTCTCGACCCATACAGATGGGCGATGGATGATCCCATATCCATTAGTTTTTGACATCGGAGATGATATACGGGTGCTCAGTGGAGACTGGGTACACTGGACGGACTCGCCGAGAACTCCCAGATGGTATTATACCTTACGTCAGTTCTCTGGTGACACTGGTACAGAGTAGTCTGTTGACCCGAGATCGTCATAGAGTCTTGTGTGATTCCCACTGTGCTTTGATTTCCACCTTACCACGTCCAAGAGGGCGTGCAAAACGGTGGTTTTTGGGTACAGTCCCGAATCACATGGAGGCAATGAGCGATAGGAGGGGATTCGTCTCTCCCGGTATATGGGGTTGATGTTGCGCTGTGTTCGATTGGCTATAACCGGAAATCCCTGGCCAGGGTTGCTGAGATTTACTGGTAAGTGTTACCAGTAGTTTCTCAAACTGTTATAGACCTCATATCGACACGACTTATCGAGCTATTGGGGTCTGACGTTTACCACCCCTAGGCAAGATATGCGACATATCAGACGAGCAGACCGGACTGTACGGTAAGTGTTACTGGTTGGATTCACAGGAGTGTGAGCGGGCTTGCTCGTCGATCTTCTGATCTCTCAATACCCGGGTGGCCGTTACGTTTAGCAGATCGCTTGTGGCTTGTGGTGTTTGATATGATCATCATCTGCTACCGGCGTATTGACGAGTCTTTAGAGTCCTACACAGAGGTTTCCTGGCTCAAGCGAAACGAAATAGGAGCGCATATGAGATATGTGCGGGACCGAGAATAATACCAGTATGTGATACTGGATTCTATTCTCGCGATTTGTATCATCGGCAGGTTATATGTGATATAGCCGGGTTACCGAATCAAGTGTTGATTCGAAACATTGATACACTTGATATTAGTCGGTTATATGCGATATGACCGGATCATTAAATCAAGTGTTGATTTAATGATTTGATGTATAATTATATATTTGATATATTACTTTACATTAACTAGTATTTGTTCACTTAAGATGGATTTTCTCACTTGATGTGCACATTGTATATATGATATAGTTTTGTGCACTTGTTTGTATCATGTTTGATGATACATGCAAACTTGGGTGTGTGTTTATTTTAAACCATGTTTAGGTTAATGGTTAGGGTTTTAAATGTTTTATTTATTTTCTTTAATTCATTTTTGGCAAAAAGGAAAATGGTGGCTTGCTTTGTTTTGTAGTTGAAGCTTCATGAAGCTTTGAATAAGTCTACCATTTTTGTTTTATGCCTAACCTAACCATTAAACCTAAACCATAGTTTATTCTCTACACTCAACCATGGTTGCATTATGATAACTTCATTTTGATTTATCAATTGATTGATTATTCTTATCATTTTCTTTTTCTTCTTCTTCTTCTTCTTCAAGAAGAAAGAAGCTTGCTAGCTTCAATGGTGAATTGAGAAAAAGAGTGAGAAATCCAATTCTAAAGTGAACCCACTTCCTATTTCTTCATCCTCTTCCACTTTCCAAGTAGTATAGGTTGTTTTCTTCACAAGTTTCATGGCTTGGTGAAGTTGGAGCTTGATCTTGTGTTGCCTCGACGTAGATCATCTTCGGCATCGAAGTCGACGACCTAGCCCGATCATTTCTTCGACGAAACCGATGCTAGAGCCCGGGATCTGATGATCGCAGTGAGGGGACATAATCATGGAGCTATGGAGGTGCAGGACCGGATCTACAAAGGTTGTATTTTCCGTTCACTCTTAGTTAAGTTGTTAACTAGTTGCATGTTTCGCCTAATCTCTAGTCAACGATCGCATTAGGGTTTCTCGGCACCGGAAATTTTTGAATTTGGCATGGCTGATGCCTTGTGAGACCTCTTTGGTGTGCCTAGAAACCCTACAGTGGTATCAGAGCTACTAGGCATTGGATGTCGACCTATGGGGGGTTCTCACTGTGTGACAGTGTGGCGAAGCATAGGCTCTTACCCCCAGGGTGTCCCGAGACCGGAAGGTGTTCCGGCGGGTTGTAGTCCTCGCGAGGGGGCATGCGTAAAAAGTAGCCGCTGAGGGACCCGTTGGTGCCACGGCGACCCCATTGGATTGGGTTGCTGACTGACTTACAGTGGTATCAGAGCCTAGCTAGAGCCTTAGGCGAAGTGTAGACGAAGTTAGAAACCCGATCGAACCCCGAAACCCCATACGACACCCCTCACTGTATAATTTTTAAAACAGTGGATTTTTCCAAATTAAAAATTCTCAAAAATATCAGCAGGCAAATACATGAGTTACTGTGAAGCACATGACTGTAATACGTCTAAACTGCCGCGGAACCGCGGCCATGACATGGTATTAGCGGCGGTTCCGCGGCCTTCTGTAATGATCAGGGAATTCTTTTTGCACAGTAACCTCAGTTGTTGTTTGCTGATTCTTCTGGGAAGTTTTATGTTTCACTCAAGAGTTGAGTTTTCTGGGGTGTATTGGGGACTCGATAATTCGATCGGATTATTTAACTTTGTTTATTAAACTTTTCCGGATAATTTTAGAACATGTTAATGTAAGTCCACGTTGCCCACCCCGGTACTTGCGGGGAGGCGGAAAACGGAATAAAAATCGGATTTTTATGAGCTTAGGCAACATGGACTACATTATGAAGGATCTTTGCTAAACAAAAACAAGCTAAAGCTAACTAGAAACTAGCTAAGTGCTAGAAAGGTTATACCTTGGGCTTTATGTCCTTTTCTGCTTGCTCCTTGGAGTGGTGGAAGGAGGTCACCTTAGTCAACTTCACACGTCGAAGAAAGATCCACCCGAAAGCCTCGACCTTTGGCTTCAACTCCAAGCTAGAAGTAACTAGGGTGCAAGAAGTGCTAATCCTTGAACCCTAGATGAGAGTAGAGATTATCAAGAGAGGGTCTTTCTCAAGCTCAAGTGTTTCTCAACACATGAGAGGGGAGAGCTTGAGGGAGAGGAAGAACAAGAGAGAGAATGTGAAAAATAGAATGAAAGAATAATATGAAGCATTCTCTCATATATGTGAATTATTGTAATTAGATAATTAGTGAGATAATTGTCATGGCTAAATCAAGACATGACCATTATCATTTCATTATTAATGCAAATTGCAAGGATCAAAGAGCATCTTCCAAATGAAATGATGATGGTCAAAGTGTCAACCAAGGTCAACAAGTCAAGAAGGTCAAATGGTCAACAACCATAACCATGCACAATTATTAAACTAATATCAATTAACAATAATACACACAGAAGCATTAGGGTTAATAAAATGACAATAGTCATTAACCCTAATCAAAGTCCTCTCCCTCTGTCTCAAGCAACTGTGCATACGCACCCGTATTCGTGATCTGAGGAACACGAATACAATGAGAAAAACAAATCCCAAATCATATACTAGGATCCGGCTTAAACCAAAGCCCGCTAGTATAAGCTGTCCGGACAGCAAACGTGCACAAGTGCGCGGATGTGAACGAACCCTGTCGCAAAACCATGCGACCTCTACTCATTTTGCCTAAAGGAGAATAGCTCTCTGTGTGGGACTCTAAAGACTCGACACTACGCTGGCAGTGGGTTTAACCACAGACCGCAAGCGGCACTAGCTATACGTAACGGTCCCCAGGTAGATGTCGATAAGAAGACTGACGAGGTGAACCCCATCTGAACTCCTACTGAGCCTGTATGTGACAATCTCCGTACAGTCTGGTCTGTTCGTCTGATACATCGCATGGAGGGCCTAGGGGGGCGGTGAACGTCAGTCCCCTAATAGCGGTACAAGTCCTGTCGGAGTGTAGCCCAGAACACCCTGAGATAACACTGGAAACCTACCAGTATATCTCGCTTGCCCTGGCCAGGGACTACTCATGTAATGGCTCTCCGGGACACAGCGCGATGTCAACCCCCAATACCGGGAGAGACGAATCCTGTCTAACCGTCACTGCCTCCAAGTGCTTCGGGACTGCACCCAAAAACTACCTGTTTGCACGACTGCTTTGAGCCGTGGTAGGGTAGCAATCAAAGTGCAGTGGGAACACACTCGAGGCGAAGTGACGGTGTCAAATCAGCGGACTAAGCTGTACTCATGTCACCTGGGAACTGATAACTGACGATAGGTATAATACCAACCAACAGTTCCTGACGAGTCCTGTCCAGTGTACTCGTAACCTAACGAGCACCCGCATACTATCTCAAGTACGACGTACTGACGGCTGTGGGACTGACCGTCTCCCACTCTGGGATGAGAAGCGCATACGCTAGTCTACTCCGGAGTATCGGTGCCCTGTCTCGATAGTCCAACGACTAGGGACCTGTATAAGGATGTGCTTATAGATCACCCAGCTCCCACGAGTGTGAGCGCCATCACAACGCTGGTAATCAAGCAAAAATCCGAAGGGCTTTACTAATATGTATATCAGCGATATGCTAAAAGAAACACATGCACATATTAAAGCAGAGACAAACCAAGTAGCATACTACCATTTCGAGCAAGATTGTATATACAACTGTGAATATCCCAAGCATCCATCAAGTAATATACAAACTAGTATGATACAGTAATGGCCTCTAGGGCATATACACTGACAATCTCCCACTTGCACTAAGGCCATGTACTGGCGTATCGAAGACCTATCATCTCGATCAGCCGCTCGAACTGAGTCTGGGGCAAGGCCTTGGTGAATGGATCTGCTGTGTTATCTTCTGATGCAACCCTCCGAACCTCGATCTCCTGGCGATCCACGATCTCCCTGATCAGGTGATACCGCCTCAAGATGTGTCTGGATTTCTGATGGGACCTGGGTTCCTTCGCTAAAGCTATAGCCCCGTTGTTGTCGCAATACAGAGGTATTGGGTCAACAATGGACAGAACTTCCTGAAGTTCTCTCAAGAACTTCCTCATCCAGACAGCTTCTTTTGCGGCATCAGATGCAGCGATGTATTCCGCTTCCATTGTCGAGTCAGCAACAGTTTCCTATTTGGAGCTCTTCCAACACACCGCCCCTCCATTAAGGGTGAAGACAAAACCCGACATGGACTTGGAATCATCCTTGTCACTCTGGAAGCTGGAGTCAGCAAAGGCCTCAATCTGGAGGTCTTTTCCGCCATACACCAAGAACATCTCCTTAGTCCATCTCAGGTACTTGAGAATGTTCTTTACTGCTATCCAATGTTTCTCCCCAGGGTTTGACTGATACCTTCAGTGCATAAGCCACATCCGGTCTGGTACACAACATCGCATACATTATAAAGCCTACCGCAGAAGCGTAGGGTATAATAGACATGCGATCCCTCTCCAAATCAGTCTTGGGAGACATCTCTTTGGAGAGGGTGATCCCGTGACATGCCGGTAGATTGCCGCGCTTGGAATCTTCTATACTGAATCTCTTCAGTATGGTGTCGATGTACCTGGACTGTGAAAGTCCTAATATCCTCTTGGATCTGTCACGGTAGATCCGAATACCCAGAATGTATGAGGCATCACCCAGGTCTTTCATGGAGAACCTGTGTGACAAGAACCCCTTGACAGATTGTAGCATAGGAATGTCATTTCCTATTAAGAGAATGTCATCCACGTATAAAACAAGGAATACTACAGTTCTCGCTACAAATTTACAATAGATGCATGGTTCATCTGGATTTTTGATAAAGCAAAATTCCTTGACCGTCTCATCAAAACAGATGTTCCAACTCCGCGATGCCTGCTTTAGTCTATAAATGGACTTAAGCAACTTGCACACCTTTCCGCTGCTCCCACTCTGAATGAAACCCTCTGGCTGGTCCATATAGACACACTCTTCTAAATGTCCATTTAGAAAAGCTGTCTATACGTCCATTTGCCAAATCTCATAATTGTGGAAGGCAGCAATGGCAAGAAGGATCCGAATGGATTTCAGCATAGCTACTGGAGAAAAGGTTTCGTCATAGTCCAAACCAGGTCTTTGACGAAAACCCTTTGCAACCAGTCTAGCTTTATAGGTCCCAACCTGTCCATCTACACCAATCTTCCTTTTGAAGATCCACTTGCATCCTACGGGTTTTACCCCATCTGGAGCAATGTCCAACGTCCATACTTTGTTGGTGTACATGGACTCCATTTCTGTCCGCATTGCATCCAGCCATTTTACCAAGTCGACGCTCTGAATGGCTTGCTGGAAGCTAGTAGGCTCATCAAGGTCTATGATGCAATCCTCTCTATCCCCGTCAATGAGAAAACCGTAGTATCTCTCGGGCGGATGAGACTGCCTACTACTCCTGCGGAGTAGCGTGGGAATGTCCTGATCTTTCGAACCCTCTGGTTCTACTAAGCTTTCAGTAATAGCTCGTGGTTCTGGAATTTCTTCCAGTTCTATTGCGTTCCTACTTAATTCTTTTTCTATGAACTGGTGTTCTAGAAAGTGGGCATGGCGAGAAACAAACACCTTTTGTTCCTCTTCGCAATAGAAGAAATATCCCTTGGAGTTCTTTGGATATCCCACAAACTTGCACTGTACTGAGCGTGCCTCGAGCTTGTCCGCATGCTGCTTTTTTACAAAAGCTGGACATCCCCATGTCTTAATGTGATTAAGATAGGGTCTCTTCCCGCACCACATCTGATATGGTGTAGTAGGCACAGTCTTAGTTGGAACTCGGTTCAAAAGGTATGCAGCTGATTCTAGCGCATATCCCCAGAACGATCGCGGTAACTCAGCGTTACTCATCATGGACCGTACCATATCCAATAGGGTTCGGTTCCGTCTCTCCGATACACCGTTATGTTGCGGAGTGTATGGAGGAGTAAGCTGAGAGACAATTCCATTCTCTTTTAAGTAACCCAGGAACTCGGCATTCAAGTATTCACCACCTCGATCAGATCTCAGTGCCTTGATACTTTTGCCTGTTTGTTTTTCTACTTCATTCTTATATTCCTGGAATTTTTCAAAGGCCTCGGATTTATGTTTCATTAAGAAGACATAATTGTATCTTGAAAAGTCATCCGTAAAAGTAATGAAGTAAGAATAACCGCTTCGTGCATGTGTAGACATTGGACCGCACACGTCACTGTATACGAGTCCCAAGAGCTCGCTCGCTCTTACTCCGTGTCCAGTGAACGGAGTCTTTGTCATCTTTCCTTTGAGACAGGATTGACAAGTTGCATACGATTGATATTCGAACGAATCCAAATATCCTTCTGCATGTAACTTAGTCAACCTTCTCTCATTGTTGTGACCCAGTCTACAATGCCATAAGAAAGTTTTATCGATTTCTGGAGACTTTCTTTTGTGTGTATTATGGACATTGAAAATCTGTGGCTGGTTTAATACGTATATACCGTTGTTCAATGTACCTGACCCAATCAAAACTTGATTAAGGTGAATGTACACTACATTACTTACAAATGCAAATTCATAACCTTCTTTAGATAATAAAGATACAGAAATGATATTACAGGTTGCATTTGGTACATAATAACAACTACGCAAAACCAAAAAGTGTCCATCCGACAATCCCAAGTGATAGTCCCCCACGGCCTCAGCATCCATGCTAGCACCGTTTGCAACTCTGAGGGTCATGTCACCTGCCTTCAAAACTCTACGCTTTCTCAACGCCTGCAAAGAATTACAGATACGAGATCCTGATCCGGTATCCAATACCCAGGATGTAGAGTTTATTGATAGACAGTTTTCAATAACATACACACCTGAAGCTGAAGCTGCAACTCGCTTCAAATCCTGTGTTCTGGCCTTCCAAGCCTTGCAATCCTGTTTCCAGTGACCACTTTTATGACAATAGAAGCATTCTTCCTTCCCCACCAGCTTTCCCTCTATCTTTGTTGCTTTTCCTTTTCCCTTCGTATCCACTTTACCGACACCGCCTCTTGGTTTGGCGGGGGCTTTCTTCTTCTTGCCCTTGGCTTTCGCCCTGGACCGAGAAGAGGAAGATCCTCCTACAAACAAAGTGGATGTCTCCCTACCCTTCTGTAGGGTGCCCTCAGTACTCCTCAACATGTTCAGAAGCTCAGAAAGTTCAACCTCCTTTCCTTGCATGTTGAAGTTAAGAATGAACTAGGCGTAAGTGGAAGGAAGGGACTGGAGAATCAAATCAGTATAGAGTTCATTCTCCAACGTGGTCCCAAGGTCCGCGAGCTCCTCAATGTAGCCAATCATCTTAAGCACGTGTTCCGCTACCGATGATCCGACGGCCAACCTTGCCGAAAACAACTTCTTCGACACTTCGTATCTTGCGATACGAGACTGCTCTCCATACAGTTCTTTTGTATGAAGAAATATGGACTCTAGGTCCATATTCTCGTGCCTCCTCTGATGTTCGTTGTCCAACGAGGCTAGTACGAGGCATCTGGCCTTCGCGCAATCTATTTCCCAGGTCTTGTAGATTTCCCTATCTACGACACTGGTTTTGGGACCTGGACAGGGGGAGCTTTGGTGGTAAGGACATACCCCAACTTGTCATAAGTGATTGCCATCTTGACATTCCTGAGCCAATCTTTGTAGTTTGGCCCTGTCAATATGTTTTTATCTAGTAATAACTTAAGTCCGGTCATGTTGAATGGTCGCTGCAATTAGGAGAGAGAAAAGAAACACTTTAGCATGATGCTCTTGCAAGTTTAGAGTGGTTTTTAGTTTGTCTAAACTGGATGGCTCCCACTGTCTCTCGAATCCCTTCTCAAACCGTAAAGAAAGGATTAGTCAGGATCAATCTCACCGTACAATACTTGCTTAACCGTTCAGCCAGGCCAGTGTCGGTACTTCGAGGGAGGTTTTCCAACGCTTTCGCGAAGTTCCTTAATTAAGTAACCTCTTTTCCCTGTGGGCGTAGCCCCGCTAACACCTTTCTAGACACCTACTAAGTTTGTAGCATTGATCGTTAAGTGAGAGTTTTCCAGAGGAGTAGCATATACTCACAGTAGGATCGGGATCCAAATATCATCGTGTGATAAAACCGAAGGAATCCTACCAGAATTATCACACTCCAAATGGTATGCAGCGCTAGCAAGTTTCAGTACTTATGAAACTCCCGATGTGGATTTTTGCCCCATGCTCTTATGACCTTGACTTTGGCCAAAATATCATAAGTCACATGTCAAGTTCTACCCGTTATTCTCCTGGTTAATTTGGACCCACCCGTACCTACCCTTGACTTTGGCCAAAATGGCAGCATGACTGTCCCAAACCAACGCATCTATCTATGCTCCACATGAATACCCAATAGCTACCAATCACTATGCCTTGACTTTGGCCAAAATACATAGCTTGAATACTTTTTGACCATTCATGTGGAATGACGGAGGGCTACGAATGGTTTTGGCGAAACCGTGAACGTAGTGAACTTGATATAATCGATGGAACGAGATAGCTTTTAAAAGGAGTGGTTCAAGCTCCGCGTTTAAAAGTTTAGTTTTGAAAAGAACCGAGTGGTTTTCAAAGTGTTCCAATCGACTTTTACTTGGTTTATTTTCTTGCATTAGTTCTTTTAATGCGTCGCATCATTTAATCCTACCATTGCAGAAAACAACCAAAATATGACGTACGCTTATGCCATTCGCATTCGCCACGGGGCCCCGTCATCACCCGTTAGGTTACTTAACTAACGACAGAGCGGGGGCTGGGCTAGCGCGGCTGTAAACCATAAGCAACGCCTAAATAGTTATCATATATAAATATATAGCAATGATAGACATTACAGATCACAGATGAATACATTGGATATACTAGGAATCCGCAATCCGTTCGAGCCTGCAACGAAAAGCGGATTACACGGTCGCGGTGAATAGCCAATACCCCACCTAAGACCCCTACGGGTGCGGCAAACTACCCGCCAAGTACCCGAAGAGAAGCAACCTCCCTCACCACCGTGAGTAGGCCACTCGGCACTTCGAGATACCCGGTAGTTTGTGCACCCCCTCCATGGGTCTATCCTAGGAGCAAAAACAGTAAAAAGAATTATACAATGACGGCTACAACCCCGACCCGGTTGTGCGGCCAAACAAATAATAATATTACATCAATTTACATATTACAATGAATGAAAGAAAAAGCAACACTCATCTCACATCCACCCCGGCTATTCATCCGCGACAATCCAACCCATTCATATACACATACCATCATCAATCACAGATCATAGATATGTATAACCCCGACTAATCGACATATTGCGATTAGCCGACATTAAATACATATAAACATCACAGATATAACCTTTTAGTCAAAGTGTATTGAAGTTCGAAAAAAAAATACGGATTTATAGGCCCCCAAAAACAAATTTCTATTCTGGAAAATCTGGGCACATATAAACCATCTTAAAAATCCTAAAACCAAGCCAGAAATGCACTGCACCAAACTCGACCCAGTGAAGAGCCAACTCGGCCACGGTTGCGCGGCAATAGCTTGCTATTGCCGCGGAACCGCGGCGCCTTGGTCGAATCACTGGACCGGGTTTGGTGGCTTTCTTCACAAAACCCTGAGACGATTTTTGGAGTATGACAAATTTTATTTTGAACGGAAAGTTTGGGTTTTGAAAACTCGGTTTTGCGATTTTTCCGATTCGAACTTCCATGCACTTTACTACCTAGCTAGTTTATGTTTAGTTAGGCTCTGATACCACTGTAAGTCCACGTTGCCGACCCCGGTACTTGCGGGAAGGCGGAAAACGGAATAAAAATCGGATTTTTATGAGCTTAGGCAACATGGACTACATTATGAAGGATCTTTGCTAAACAAAAACAAGCTAAAGCTAACTAGAAACTAGCTAAGTGCTAGAAAGGTTATACCTTAGGCTTTATGTCCTTCTCTCCTTGCTCCTTGGAGTGGTGGAAGGAGGTCACCTTAGTCGTCTTCTCACGTCGAAGAAAGATCCACCCGAAAGCCTCGACCTTTGGCTTCAACTCCAAGCCAGAAGTAACTAGGGTATAAGAAGAGCTAATCCTTGAACCCTAGATGAGAGTAGAGATTATCAGGAGAGGGTTTTTCTCAAGCTCAAGTGTTTCTCAACACATGAGAGGGAGAGCTTGAGGGAGAGGAAGAACAAGAGAGAGAATGTGAAAAATAGAATGAGAGAATAATATGAAGCATTCTCTCATATATGTGAATTATTGTAATTAGATAATTAGTGAGATAATTGTCATGGATAAATCAAGACATGACTATTATCATTTCATTATTAATGCAAATTGCAAGGATCAAAGAGCATCTTCCAAATGAAATGATGATGGTCAAAGTGTCAACCAAGGCGAACAAGTCAAGAAGGTCAAATGGTCAACAACCATAACCATGCACAATTATTAAACTAATATCAATTAACAATAATACACACAGAAGCATTAGGGTTAATAAAATGACAATATTCATTAACCCTAATCAAAGTCCTCTCCCTCTGTCTCAAGCAACTGTGCATACGCACCCGTATTCGTGATCCGAGGAACACGAATACAATGAGAAAAACCAATCCCAAATCATATACTAGTATCCGGCTTAAACCAAAGCCCGCTAATATAAGCTATCCGGACAGCAAACGTGCACAAGTGCGCGGATGTGAACGAACCCTGTCGCAAAACCATGCGACCTCTACTCATTTTTCCTAAAGGAGAATAGCTCTCTGTGTGGGACTCTAAAGACTCGACACTACGCTGGCAGTGGGTTTAACCACAGACCACAAGCGGCACTAGCTGTACGTAACGGTCCCCAGGTAGATGTCGATAAGAAGACTGACGAGGTGAACCCCATCTGAACTCCTACTGAGCCTGTATGTGACAATCTCCGTACAGTCCGGTCTGTTCGTCTGATACATCGCATGGCGGGCCTAGGGGGGCGGTGAACGTCAGTCCCCCCTAATAGCGGCACAAGTCGTATCGGAGTGTAGCCCAGAACACCCTGAGATAACACTGGAAACCTACCAGTATATCTCGCTTTCCCTGGCCAGGGACTACTCGTGTAATGGCTCTCCTGGACACAGCGCGATGTCAACCCCCAATATCGGGAGAGACGAATCCTGTCTAACCGTCACTGCCTCCAAGTGCTTCGGGACTGCACCCAAAACCTACCTGTTTGCACGACTCCTTTGAGCCGTGGTAGGGTAGCAATCAAAGTGCAGTGGGAACACACTCGAGGCGAAGTGACGGTGTCAAGTCAGCGGACTAAGCTGTACTCATGTCACCTGGGAACTGATAACTGACGATAGGTATAATACCAACCAACAGTTCCCGACGAGTCCTGTCCAGTGTACTCGTAACCTAACGAGCACCCGCATACTATCTCAAGTACGACGTACTGACGGCTGTGGGACAGACCGTCTCCCACGCTGGGATGAGAAGCGCATACGCTAGTCTACTCCGGAGTATCGATGCCCTGTCTCGATAGTCCAACGACTAGGGATCTGTATAAGGATGTGCTGATAGATCACCCAGCTCCTACGAGTGTGAGCGCCATCACAACGCTGGTAATCAAGCAAAGATCCTAAGGGCTCTACTCATATGTATATCAGCGATATGCTAAAAGAAACACATGCACATATTAAAGCAGAGACAAACCAAGTAGCATACTACCATTTCGAGCAAGATTGTATATACAACTGTGAATATCCCAAGCTTCCATCAAGTAATATACAAACTAGTATGATACAGTAATGGCCTCTAGGGCATATACACTAACAGTTAAAAGGTTCGACCGGATATAAATACCCACTTTTTCCCCTGTCGGAAAATTTCCAAGTGTTGGATTTTTCTGTGGTTTAAGAACGTTCTAAGTAGTGCAAGTAACGCGATGGACCCTCTAGAAGACAACAAACCTTAACTCGATTATATGACAGTCTTGAACTGCCCTTTGAACCTTCGGGTTTGGGGCAGTACGGCATGCCACATGTGAGGCATTGGCTTGACGCTTCTACGGCTGGACCGTTGGTACTGAGGCATGAACTGGATGTTTTTAAACTTATTTCATGTGTTGAGCTGTTTCAGGAAAACTTGGGTGTTTGAATGTTCGATCGAAAAGTTTAACATTTTCTATTTTATCTGGAATGTGATACAATATTTGGAATCCACATGTAGTTATGAGATAACTGATTTGAATGTTATAAACATAGCAGTTTAGTCTCACTTGATCGGTTGCCACGGAATTTTGATGTGATCAAAAGTCCGTCGCAATCACGTAGCGTACGCGGATACTCGCCGGATAAACTTAATAGACAGCTACACCCCTTAGCCCCGACCAAGTGACTGTAGGAGAACCCCGTCGCCAAAAGCATCCGTTCGGGTGCTCGCGGGAGCGGTGTTCCGCCTTGGTGCACTTCGTCGACGGTATCGGGGGTGCGGCCGTCTACTGAAGTTTGCGACGAGCATTCGATCAGGATGTCGGGAATCTTGTTGAATTGCCCGACTTGGTATTGAAAAGTGTTTTCGATTTTGAGACTAAAATGCGGAGTTTATAATTGTTAGGCATGTGATGTCTAAGGAATTCATTTGTTTAGGCATGCGATGTCTAAAGCGTTTGCGGATTCCAACTGTTGCAGTTTTACACTTTCTTTTCTGTGACCGTAAGTGTAATATGTGATATCGCCGGTTTCGTTGCTATATGTCAACGACAATTGGGATACGCATGTTTACTTACGTTGATGACATGTGATGTTATGTGTTGCTGGATATGTTATATTGGATCGTCATGTTTGAATAGCCGGGGTTTTTTTTTTTATGTGAGGTGAGTGTTTTTCATTTTCATTCATGTAAAAACTTGTATGTAATATTCTTTTATTGGGGCACTTCCAGGTTGCGGAAGATGTCACCTTTTGTATATTATTTACTTTTCTGCACTAGGATAGACCCAAGGAGGAGGGCACAAGTAACCGGGTTCTGGAGTCCAGTGGGAGACCAACTCAAGGAGTCGAGTCCGGGTCTCCTAATTCTAGAACTGGTAGGGTTGCTTGCCGCTCTCGTAGGGGTCTAGGGGTGTGGGTTTGGCTACTCATCGCGACCGTGGAATCCGTGTTTTATACTGGCTCGTATTGAAAACACAGACGTACTAGTATATCCAATGTTTCATATGTTTCTTCTGCTGCGATATCTGTGATGTGACCATTTGATGTTCTGTGATAAATACTATATATAGTATATATGATATATTATATAGACGTTACTTATGTTTTACACCCATGCTAGCCCTACCCCGCTCTGCCGTTAGTTACCTAACCTAACGGTGCACGAGGGGACATCGAGGAGAATGCGGATGGCATAAGCGTACGTCGTATTTATCTGTGATGTTTAGGTAACTTAAATGATGGGACTTCATTAATATGATTAATGAAAGAAAAAGAAACCTAAGATGTTGTGGAATCGAATTTCAAAAATAAAACAGGTAGCTACAGTTCTCGCTTTGCACAGCGGTATATATGATATATCCTGCACCTTATTCGATGAGGAAAGGGCCGATGATCCCTTCATGGAGAGTGACCCCTTTAGCAATAACTGGCAGATGCTACAGACTCGGTTTGTCTTTTGATTGCTTCTATAGTTTCTGCTTTGCACAGTGATATATGTGATATATCCCGCACCTCATTCGACGAGGAAAGGCCGACGATCCCTTCACCGGGAGTGACCCCTTTAGCAAAACTAGAAAAGCCTCAAAAACATTCCATTTCAAAATTCATTCGATCCTACAACGATATCATGTTCATTACGCAATAGGTTTTCAGAAAAACCTGTCGTAGCCCTCCGTCATTTCAGATAAATCCTAGTTAGTATTCGTGCTACGTTTGTTGACTATGTTAAGGCGTAGTGTGCGGTAGCTGATTAGTGCTTATCTGTATAAGCATATGATGCGATTGGATTAGGGTAGTCGTGCGACTTTGTTGACTATGTTAAGGGTCGTGCGGGTGGGTTTAATTCAATCGGGAAATGACGGGTTGAACTTGACTAGCACTTATGATTTGTTGACTATGTTAAGGTCATATAGCTGCTAGGGGAAAAATATTATCGGGAATTTCAAGTGTTGAAATTTGCAATGAGATTGCATACCTTCTATGAGATAGTTGGATCCCGATACCCGCTGCGAGTAAGAGTTACTCCTGGGAGAGTTTTACACATTACAATTAGCCAATCAAGTAGGTGTCTAGAAAGGTGTCAACGGGGTTACGCCTCTGGGAAATTGAGGTTTACATTAATTAGGTTCGTGCGAAAGCACGGGAGACCTCCCTCAAAGTACCGACACTGGCCTGGCTGAAAGATTGGCGAACTTGCAGTGTGTAATTAATCCCGGCTAGTCTTTCCTTTTAGGGTTTGAAGGAAGATTTGATAAATACAGTGGGAGCCATCTTGATTAGATAAATTAATAACCAATCTGATCTTGCAAGAGTATACGCTGAGTGTTTTCTTCTCTCTCTCTCCAGGTAGCGAACATATCACGCCTTAATCAAGATAATAATACGGATATTTGACCGAACCCGCTTGTTATACTGAGCTGGAGAACGTTGGTCCCGCTCCAACTTATAATTGTTATAAGACAGAGCAGGAAATAGGGGATTACCAGAATTCCCGTGCCACCCAAACGAAGAAAGTGCATGTGATGCATCTCCTTCGGGTGTGTTCATTACAAAGAACTGTTTCTCTGTATCTTCTACGTCCTGGGTATTTGATACCGGATCAGGATCCCAGATATGTAATCTGTTACATAGGGCTACAGAAAGGTAGAGAACTGAGAACGGGTGATAAGTTTCATGAGGCTGAAAACGGGGCAAGTGTTGCAGCCAAGTCTGTTGGTCACTGTTACCCTGTATTACCAATACATTGATTCTGAACGAGTGTTATTAGATACCGAACCTGATATACAAAATCATATCAGTCTTTTTATTAGTAAAGAAATGATAAAATTTTGTATTGTTGGATAATGATTTAAACATTTCCTATATCAAAAGTTGATCGGTTCAGGCACGTTATCTAAAAACATTGATGTTCTGAATCAAACTACAGTTCTTAGTATAAAGAACACACACAAGAGGAAGAGTTCAGAAATGAACGATTCCTTCTTGAGGTATTGTAGACTAGGTCATATCAATGCGACCCGACTAGCTGAAGTTACATATAAATGCATATTTAAATCTATTTGAATTTACATCTTGTGAAAACTTGCCGGTCATGTCACAAAGACAAGATGACCACAACTCCGTTTACTGGAAACAGAGAAAGAGTTAGTGAACTCTTGGGATGATACATGTTGATGTATGTAGGTCCCCTGTCTACACATGCCAAGACCGGTTCTTTGTACTCCATTAACTTCTCTGATGATCTCTTTAGATTCAGACATATGTTCCTGTTGAAACACAAGTCCGAACCTTTTGAGATATTCACAGAATATAAGTTAGAAGTAGAGAACCAAAATACGGGTATAAGTATTATGTCCTATGATGAGATCAGGGTGGAGAATACTTGTGCATGGAATTCTTGGTCTATTCTAAAGGAGAATGAGATTCTCTCTCAGCATTACTCCTCCGTATACACCATAGCACGTCGGTGTATCGGGGCAGAGCAATCACACCTTATATGATAAGGTGTGCTCTATGATGAGTACTACTGAGTTACCTATTTCCTTTTGGGAGTAATGCGCTTGAGAAACTGCATACCTTCTAAATAGGGTTCCAATCAAATCAATTGCCTACCACTTTATATGTAATATGGAAAGGGAAGAGCCCATATCTTAAGTTTGTTAAGATTTGGGGTTGTCCGGCCTATGTCTAAAAGCTAAATCCGGACAAGCTCGAGGCAAGATCTGTTATGTATAACTGGAAAGGTTCCAGCTACACAAACTACAGCAGATGATTTGGTAGAACCAAAGGATTCAATAGTCACCGACGAACCTCAGCCTCTCCGCCAATCTAGTAGGGTTCCTCACCCACCTGAGAGTTACTTCGGTTTCTCTATGACAGTGGGAGCGAGGATTGCATCATGAGATGATAACCCAACTAGTTTCGAGCTGGCCATCAGGAGTGAGACTCTGTAAGAATGGCTGGAAGCTTTGTGATCTGAGATGGAATCCATGTACACCAACAAAGTATGGACTTTGCTTGCTATATCTGAAGGGTTAAATCCCCATCAGGAGCAAGTATATCTTGAGAAGATTACTTGGTGTACATGGAAAAGTTGAGAATTTCAAAGCTAGACTTGTTAAAAGGTTTGCATCATTGACCAGGTATGGATTATGTTGAAACTTTTTCTAAGGATCTATGCTTAAGTCTATCCAGATCCTACTTGCTACGGCTACATACCATGACTACGATATCTGGTGGTTGAGTGTCATGACTGCTTTTCTAAATGATGTTTTGGAAGAGAGCGTCTATAAGTACACAGCCAGAGGGCTTCGTAGACAGTGGGAGCAGCGGAAACGTGAGCAAGATGTTTTATGTGATAAAGCAGGCATCGCGGAATTGGAACATCTGTTTTGATGCAGTAGTCAAATAGTTTGACTTCATCAAAATGGTAGATGAACCTTGTATATACAAAAAGGTAGTAGGAGTATGGTGGTGATCCTCGTAGAGTACGTGGATGACATACTCTTGATAGGGAAGGAGTTTCCTATGCTACGCTCGATTAATCTCCGCTTATCACAAGGATTATCCATATAGGATTAATGTGATACCTACTAAATCCTATGTTTTGGATCTATGAGATAGATCTAATTGGATGTTAGGATACTCACTAGATGTAGTAAAATGGTATCATTTGATCCTGGGGAGAATCACTGGAAAGGTTCCAGGGTGATAAAGACGACTGAATGTCAGTCACAGGCATTGTCTTTACCCTTAGTAAAGGGATGGTATGTTGGAAGAGTTCCAAGCTAGATACCGTGGCACACTAGACGATAAAGGCTGGAAATATCACTAATTAAGATGCTACCAAAGAGGCAGTCTGGATGTATATTTGTTCATGAGATGAACTTAGTTCCTCCCATTGTGTGACAATGGAGTTGTGGCTTATGCCAAGGAACGTCCGTCCCATCAGTGATCCAGACATATTCTAAGGCAGTATCACCTGATCATGGAGATGGCTGATCTCCAAGGTGATCGAAGTTAGGAGAGTAGACTCAGAAGACAACACGGCGGATCCACTCACAAAGGCCTTTTCCCAGAGAGAGACTTTTATGGGATGGTTGAGTATGAGATACTACAACCACTGCTATCAGATGGCCCTAGTGCAAGTGGGAGATTGTTAGTTATATGTATGCCCTAGAGGCCATTACTATACATAGGATGTATATTGTAGTGGATCCTTGGACATATATAGGGAGGACTTTTTCTTGCTCGACATGATAGTATGCTATCTGGTTACTCTTTACCTTAACGTGTACACTGATTGTCTCTCTGTTACATGTTGGTAAAGCCCTTAGGATGTGTACTTGATTACCTGGACTATGATGCGTATCATACTAGTGGCGACATGGTAGTCCATAAGTACATCCATCAAGGTCCCTAGTCGTGGGTGTATCGACACAGGGCATCGATATACCAGTGTAGACTAGCGTATACCTTCTCGACCCATACAGATGGGCGATGGATGATCCCATATCAATTGGTGTTTGACATCGGAGATGATATACGGGTGCTCAGTGGAGACTGGGTACACTGGACGGACTCACCGAGAACTCCCAGATGGTATTATACCTTACGTCAGATGGCAGTTCTCTGGTGACACTGGTACAGAGTAGTCTGTTGACCCGAGATCGTCATAGAGTCTTGTGTGATTCCCACTGTGCTTTGATTTCCACCTTACCATATCCAAGAGGGCATGCAAAACGGTGGTTTTTGGGTACAGTCCCGAATCACATGGAGGCAATGAGCGATAGGAGGGGATTCGTCTCTCCCGGTATAGAGGGTTGATGTTGCGCTGTGTTCGATTGGCTATAAGCGGAAATCCCTGGCCAGGGTTGCTGAGATTTACTGGTAAGTGTTACCAGTAGTTTCTCGAACTGTTATAGACCTCATATCGACACGACTTATAGAGCTATTGGGGTCTGACGTTTACCACCCCTAGGCAAGATATGCGACATATCAGACGAACAGACCAGACTGTACAGTAAGTGTTACTGGTTGGATTCACAGGAGTGTGAGCGGACTTGCTCGTCGATCTTTTGATCACTCAATACCCGGGTGGCCGTTATGTTTAGCAGACCGCTTGCGGCTTGTGGGTGTTTGATATGATCATCATATGCTACCGGCGTATTGACGAGTCTTTAGAGTCCTACACAGAGGTTTCCTGGCTCAAGCGAAACGAAATAGGAGCGCATATGAGATATGCGCGGGACCGAGAATATTACCAGTATGTGATACTGGATTCTATTCTTGCGATTTGTATCATCGGCAGGTTATATGTGATATAGCCTATTTACCGAATCAAGTGTTGATTCGAAACATTGATACACTTGATATTAGTCGGTTATATGCGATATGACCGGATCATTAAATCAAGTGTTGATTTAATGATTTGATGTATAATTATATATTTGATATATTACATTACATTAACTAGTATTTGTTCACTTAAGATGGATTTTCTCACTTGATGTGCACATTGTATATATGATATAGTTTTGTGCACTTGTTTGTATCATGTTTGATGATACATGCAAACTTGGGTGTGTGTTTACTTTAAACCATGTTTAGGTTAATGGTTAGGGTTTTAAATGTTTTATTTATTTTCTTTAATTCATTTTTGGCAAAAAGGAAAATGGTGGCTTGCTTTGTTTTGTAGTTGAAGCTTCATGAAGCTTTGAATAAGTCTACCATTTTTGTTTTATGCCTAACGTAACCATTAAACCTAAACCATAGTTTATTCTCTACACTAAACCATGGTTGCATTATGATAACTTCATTTTGATTTATCAATCAATTGATTATTCTTATCATTTTCTTTTTCTTCTTCTTCTTCTTCTTCTTCAAGAAGAAAGAAGCTTGCTAGGTTCAATGGTGAATTGAGAAAAAGAGTGAGAAATCCAATTCTAAAGTGAACATACTTCCTATTTCTTCATACTCTACCACTTTCCAAGTAGTATAGGGTGTTTTCTTCACAAGTTTCATGGCTTGGTGAAGTTGGAGCTTGATCTTGTGTTGCCTCGACGTAGATCATCTTCGGCATCGAAGTCGACGACCTAGCCCGATCATTTCTTCGATGAAACCGACGCTAGAGCCCGGGATCCGATGATCGCAGCGAGGGGACATCATCACGGAGCTATGGAGGTGGAGGACCGTATCTACAAAGGTTGTATTTTTCGTTCACTCTTAGTTAAGTTGTTAACTAGTTGCATGTTTCGCCTAATCTTTAGTCAACCATCGCATTAGGGTTTCTCGGCACCGGAAATTTTTGAATTTGGCATGGTTGATGCCTTGTGAGACCTCTTTAGTGTGCCTAAGAACCCTACAGGGTTAACTGACATACAGTTCTCTATTACAAACACACCTGAAGCCGAAGCCACGACATGCTTCGAATTCTGGCTACTGGCTTTGCTAGCCCTGCAATCCTTCTGCCAATGTTCATTCCCGTAACAATAGGAACGTCCCTCTTTTACTACATCTAGTCCCGAAACTTCCGCCCTTTCCTTACCTTTTACTTCCCTGGTTTCTTTCAGGGTAGAAGGTAGAGACTGTAGAATCAAGTCAGCGTCTGACCCGTTCTACAACGTGGTCTTCAGGTCCGTGAGCTCAGAATAGCTGGTCTCTGTAAGGACGTTGCACCCTACAGATGACCCGATAGCCAACCTCGCTTGAAGCAATTCGTTCGAGGTCTCATATCTTGTGATACGAGATTGCTCTCCATATAAATCTTTGTTATGGAGGAAGATAGAAACTAAGTCCGTCTTCTCGTGCTGCCTCTGGTATGCACCATCAACTGAGGCTAACACGAGGCACATGGCTTTCGCACAGTCTTTTTCCGATGTTTTACGGATATCAATATCCGTGACAGGGGAAACTGGTCCTGAGACGGCAGGGGTTAGATTAGTTAAGAGGTGTCCCAGCTTGTCATGGGCAATGGACAACTGGACAGACCTTTGCCAGTCATAACAGTCAGATTTAGTCATTTTATTATCTAGATGTAACCTATGTCTGGTCACTTGGTTGCTGCAATTAAGAGAGAGAGAAGAAAACACTTAGCATGATACTCTTGCAAGTTTAGATTGGTTTTTAATTTATCTAAACAGGATGGCTCCCACTGTCTCTTGAATCCCTCCTCAAACCATAAAGGAAGAATTAGTCAGGATCAATCTCACCGTACAATACTTCCTTAACCGTTCAGCCAGGCCAGTGTCGGTACTTCGAGGGAGGTTTTCCAACGCTTTCGCGATGTTCCTTAATTAAGTAACCTCTTTTCCCTGTGGGCGTAGCCCCGCTAACACCTTTCTAGAAACCTACTTGGTTATAGCATTGATCGTTAAATGAGAAAGTTCCCGAGGAGTAGCATATACTCACAGTAGGATCGGGATCCAAATATCATCGTGTGATAAAACTGAAGGAATCCTACCAGAATCATCACACTCCAAATGGTATGCAGCACTAGCAAGTTTCAGTTTCTTTAGAAACTCCCGATGTTGATTTTTGCCCCTTGCTCTTATGACCTTGGCTAAGGCCAACAAATCATAAGTCACATGTCAAGTTCTACCCGTCGTTGTCCAGGTTGATTTGAACCCACCCGTATATACCCTTGACTATGGCCAACAAAGTAATACGACTGTCCCAAACCAACGCATCTATCTATGCAACATATGAATACCCACCAGCTACCAAACACTGTGCCTTGACTAGGGCCAACAAACACAGCTTGAATATTGTTGGATATTCATATGAAATGACGGAGGGCTACGAATGGTTTTGGCGAAACCGTGAACGTAGTGAACTTGAGATAATCGATGGAACGAGATAGCTTTTAAAAGGAGTGGTTCAAGCTCCGCGTTTAAAAGTTGGTTTTTGAAAAGAACCGAGTGATTTTGAAAGTGTTCCAACGACTTTTACTTGGTTTGTTTTCTTGCATTAATTTTAATGTGTCCCATCATTTAATCCTACCATTGCAGAAAACAACGAAAATATGACGTACGCTTATGCCATCCGCATTCGCCACGGGGTCCCGTCATCACCCGTTAGGTTACTTAACTAACGACAGAGCGGGGGCTGGACTAGCGCGGATACAAAACATAAGCAACGCCTAAATAGATATCATATATAGATATATACATTCGTCAGATGCAATGATAGCCATTCCAGATCACAGATGAACACTTTGGATATACTAGGAATCTGCGATTCGTTTGAGCCTGCAACGAAAAGTGGATTATACGGTCGCGATGAATAGCCAATACCCCACCCTAGACCCCTACGGGTGAGGAAAACAACCCGCCAAGTACCCGAAGCGAAGCAACCTCTCTCAACAACGTGAGTAGGCCACTCGGCACTTCAAAATACCCGGTAGTTTGTGCACCCCACCTTGGGTCTATTCTAGGAGAAAAAACAGTAAAAAGAAATTATACAATGGCGGCTACAACCACATCCCGGATGTGCGGCCATACAAATAATATTACATCAATTTACATGAATGAATGAAAAAGAAACTCTCATCTCACATCCACCCGGCTATTCATCCGCGACAATCGAACGAGTTCATATACACATACCATCAACATTACAGATCACAGATATGTATAACCCCCACTAATCGACGTATAGCGATTAGTAGACGTTCAATACATATATCACATCACAGATAATATCCATTAGCCAAAGTCTACGGAATTTCAATCAAAATACGAATTTTTAACCACCCCAAAAACAAATATGTTCCCTGGAAAATCTGGGTAGAAACAAACTATACTAGATATCCCAAAACATCCAAATAAGAACACTGCACAAAACCCGGTCCGCGGCCGAGTTGGTCCACGGCCGAGTCAACTCGGCCGCGGATCCGCGGCAGGAAGCATGTTCATGCCGTGGATCCGTGGCTCTTTAACCGAGTCACTAGATCGTTTTTGTTCTATGTTTTTACAAAACCCTGAGCCGATTTTTCATGTATGTTAAATCATTTTTAGAGCAGTATAAAAAATCGGCAGAAACATGGTTTTTCCGGACGTATTTTGCGATTTTTTTCGCTCGAAATTCTAAACACTTCGCTAACTTGCTAGTTTATGTTTAGCTAGGCTCTGATACCACTGTAAGTCCACGTTGCTCACCCCGGTTCTTACGGGAAGGCGGAAACGGCGAAAAACAATTTTTGGCGCAAAGGCAACATGGACTAAAAGAAGGATCTTTGCTAAACTACAAACTAGCGAACTACATGAGGTGCTATCTACTATGCCATAGAGATTATACCTCACGACACCGGTCCTTCGGGTCTTCTCTCTGCTGTCCTGCTTGTCGATCCAAGCTCCGAGGATCGATCCGGATCTTGATCACCTCCGCGGCCTTCTTGAGTCGAAGACGATCCACCCGAGAGTTATGCTCCGAGCTCCACCTCGAGCCGAGGCAACTAAGGCAACAAGATCGCTAGTCTTGATGTCCTAGGTTGTGTAGAAATTGTAGACGGATGTGTTTGTCTATTTAGATCCTTTTTCTCTCAACGCATGAGATCAAAGAAAATTTCAAGAGGAGGAAGAAGAAGGAGAACAACCATGGAGCTTTTCTTTTCTTCTCACAAGAGAGAGAAAATGAGAAATGAGAAATGAATTGTTAACTAAAGAAAAAGCACCATGGTTGCAATAATACACCAACATCATCATGACTAATCTTTTCATGATAAAGTTGATGGCAACAATTGACTTGACCATTTTCATATCCAAAAATAAAAAGAAAACAAAAGAAAACTCTAGACCTCTCATGAAGGTCCAAGTCAACTTTGGTCAAACGGTCAACAAAGTCAAGTATGGTCAAATGGTCAAAGCAATTAGCCATCACACAATTATCACTAAAAAGATTAGTAAATAATGTCCCCGGCTCATAATGGTTTTGACCGAACCAACTGCCAAAACCCTAATGAGTCCGCCTCTTCCTTCTTCGCTCCTCAAAACAGTGCATACACACCCGCATCCGCATTCCGTACAATGCGAATGCACAGAAAACAAAACAAATCCATCCGTGCAATACTAGGATCCGTCTTAAACCAAAGCCCACTAGTATTGCCTGCTTGAACAGCATACGCACACAAGTGCACGTAAGTGATCGTAGCCCTGCCGTAAAACCATACGGCCTCTACACGTTTCGCTCAGTGCTGGGAAACTCTCTGTGTGGGACTCTAAAGACTCGACACTACGCTGGCAGTGGGTTTAACTACAGACCGCAAGCGGCACTAGCTGTACGTAAAGGTCCCCGGGTAGATGTTGATAAGAAGGCCGATGAGGTAAACCCATCCGAACTCCTACTGAGCCTGTATGTGACAATCTCCATACGGTCCGGTCTGTTCGTTTGAGAATATCGCATGGCGGGCCTAGGGGGTGGTAAACGTCAGTCCCCTAATAGCGGTACAAGTCGTGTCAGAGTGTAGCCCAGAACACCCTGAGATAACACTGGAAACCTACCAGTATATCTCGCTTGCCCTGGCCAGGGACTACTTGTGTAATGGCTCTCCTAGACACAGCGCGATATCAACCCCCAATACCGGGTAAGACGAATCCTGTCTAACCGTCACTGCCTCCAAGTGCTTCGGGACTGCACCCAACTACTACCTGTTTGCACGACTCCTTTGAGCCGTGGTAGGGTAGTAATCTAAGTACAGTGGGAACACACTCAAGGCGAAGTGACAGCGTCAAGTCAGCGGACTAAGCTGTACTCATGTCACCTGGGAACTGATAACTGACGATAGGTATAATACCAACCAACAGTTCCCTACGAGTCCTGTCTAGTATACTCGTAACCTAACGAGCACCCGCATACTATCTCCACTACGACGTACTGATGGCTGTGGGACAGACCATCTCCCCTGCTGGGATGAGAAGCGCATACGCTAGTCTACTCCAGAGTATTGATGCCCTGTCTCGATAGTCCTACGACTAGGGACCTGTATAAGGATGTGCTTATAGATTACCTTGCCCCCACAAGTGTGACTGCCATCACAACGCTGGTAATCAAGCAAAGATCCTAAGGGCTCTACTAATATGTCCAAGCGATATGCTAAAAGAAACACATGCACATATTGAAGTAGATACAAACCAAGTAGTATACTACCATTTTGAGCAAGATTCTCTATACAACTGTGAATATCACAAGCTTCCAACAAGTAATATACAAACTAGTATGATACAGTAATGGCCTCTAGGGCATATACACTAACAATAGTTGTACCTGATAGAGTACCTTACATGATTGTTGAATTTATATTGTCATATTATTGCTTCATGTATTAGTTGTACCTGCTAGAGTACCTTTCATGACTGTTGCATGCATATGACTATCATTGCTATTAGCTTGCATATGTTAGATTCGCGCTGTACGTGCATACTTGCGATTACCTGCATAAATTATTTACTATTCACGAGTTGGCAACCCACCCCCGTTGTGCTACAGTGTTTTGCAGGTTGTTCCCCAGAGTAGTCGAGGCAGGCTATTCATCTATCATATTATCTTTTGCAGCGGATACCGTTTCAGCTCATAGTGTGCAGTTTTGCTTAGGTGAGTTTTGCGGTTATCCGATGTTGCTTATTGTATATTCGTTGTATCCTGTACTCTCCATCTACCATTATCTTTTATGACTTAGAGACTTGATGTGAGGATGATATTGTATATTATTTTGGTGACTCGGAGGACTTTATGCAGTTTTACTTATATCGCCTTTTATTTCTTCGCTGCGGCGTCGTATATCTGTTGTGGTGGTTGTTTTCCGTCTTTGGACGTGTTTTTGCTCCCGTTTGGGGATGCTTTACTTATATCTTTGTTGTACCCATTTTTGGGGTTAGTTTTTTACAAAGGAGGTGCTACCAAAATTTTAAAGGAAATAAAATTGGACTTTTAAAGAATTTGGGTTGAGATTTCAAAAGTTTTAACAATATTCTTATTTCTGACTACTTTTGATGGTTTAGATTGCTGGGTTTTCGGCTTACTTAAATTGCGTTACTCCTGTAGACGTTGCGTAGTTTAAGGGCCGTCACGTGCCAATTTCGGGTCGTGACAATTGGTTTATGCCGTTTGGCATTGTTTTTCTCCCAACTAGGGACGCAGCTTAATTAAACACTGTATAACTGCTTTTATTATTAATTAAAAAGGGTTTTGATCTTGGTTTTTGTCTTAGTCAGATTGTGTCGATATCTTTAGATGTCATGCAATCTTAGTGCCGGTCACATCCAAATTTCGGGTCATGACAGAAAACCACTCCCAGATTTCACCTTAGGCCAAACTAGAACATTTTGCATATTGGGTTGCTCTCGATATCAGATAAGGAAGCTGTGGTCCAAAAATCACACGAAACCACCATGACTTGGTCGCAACTTGCGGCCAAATCCCTTAAATTTGCGGCCAGAAAAGCACAATAGGGGCTAGGGTTTCAGGTGTTGCTTCATTTGTTGCCTGCACGTCTCACTGTCATTGGAACTTAATTTATGGTAGTCTCAAGTCACTCCAGATTCCCAGATACACTTACAAACTGTCAAATTTTCCGATGTCGGAAATTTGAAGTTCGTGTTTGGGTTCCATTTTCTGTACTAGGTCATAAAAACACCACTCAAGTTTTGTTACAACCCCTAAACATCACCAAATCTACACAAACACCCAAACCCTTCGCTTGAATTTTCCAAACATCACATACCGTAACCAAATCACATTCAAAACTAAACTAGATTACAAGAAAACTCAAACTCACTAAATGGAAGAAGATATACCTCATTTGGGCAACTCAAGAAAAACCCTAGCATCTCAAGGTCTTCAAAATATAACTTTTTTTGGTCCAATGTGTTGAGGATGAGGTGAGGATCGTTTTTAATGAAGAGGGTGTAGGGTTTTGATGATGATTTGGAGATGATATTTGAGGATGGTGGTGGAGGGAGTTGAGTTGAGGAAGATGAAGGAAAAACAAATGGGGAAGGATGATGGCTGCCTTCTCTCTCTCCCCCCTTCTTATTCTCACTCTCTTTCAACTCATTTCTCACACACTCTCTCTCTCTCTTTCCAATCATTCTCTCATTTACCTTTTTCTCTTTTTCTTTTCTTTTTAAAACCAAACCACATAATAACCCAAAAACAACACAAGAAAACAACATGTAACCAAAATTAACATGACATGATGCACTAGCCATGGAAAAATGTAGAAACACGAATTTGGTTTAATCGCGATTAGTAGTGCACAAATCACTTTTTATTTAAACTGCATATAATTAATTATAAAAATGCCAGATCCAATAAACATATTTTTAAATGAATAAATCATTTTAAATCTCCAATTATATCCCAAATATTGGTATATATTTATATCATTTTACGAAAACGCCAAATTCGCAAATCGGGCAGTTTTCGCGAAATATATTTTTTAATATTAAATTCCAAAAATAATATTTTATATTTTTTGAAATGTTACAATATGAGGATATCAACCAACGTGTGTCCGTCAACGACACATCAAAATCATGGAACCTGAATGCCCAACATCGACACTCAAAACATCATTAAACCCGTGTTCAGTATCGACACGTAAATCCTCATATCTCGGGCTCCGTTAGTCCGGATCGACCCACGGGCTCCGTCAGTCCGGATCGGCCTATATCATCTCACGACTCCGGTCGGTATCCTACGGATAACCGCCGCGTCCAAATACTATCACCGGTAGGTAGTAGTCCCTCTACCAGGCTCATCATCTACTGCACAATATACCTTTCTTGCTCCGGGATACCATACCGAGTCCACCATGTACCCACAAACGGCCTCATCCAGCTCCTCGAATCGGGTATCACATAACTCATAACCGAGAAAACGCATGGTGGATGTCTCGAAATATCATATCAAGAGAAACTGGGTTTTTAAAATAATACATAATTTCCTTTGAAATATAACCACGGTTCTCAAATCCAGAATCTCATGAAAATAACATCTCAATGCGTATAATCATAAAACAAGATGTATGCAAACATAGAACAAAAATGTGAGCATATCAAGTATATCATGCAACAAAGTATAGTGATGTGAGCATAGCAAGTATATCATGCATACGAGTCATGCGACATTACTGAACAATTAAGAGTAATAACATGATGTAGCAGTTTACTGTGTAGGTGATATAGCAATTATCGATGATGAAAGTGCGTGAGTCGACAATATGTGTAAGTGTAACATACGCATCATCGATAATGGTGTAGGTGTACTAGCACAGGTATATATATCATAAGATGAGAATATCACGAACGTAGCAGCAAGTAAATCGTAAGCTCAATGCTATGAGGTATACATATCTATAACATATCCGAGTCGATGAATCTATCAATCAGCGATCCAGCCTCATAACATCATGTACGGTATAATCTATCGTACGACATCGTCTAGTCAAGGGTATAGATCAATCATCCGGCAAACATCGCGTGCGGTAAACCATCGTGCAGCGACAACAAACAGAATAGGGATTCTATCGTCCTATACAACAATGAGGGTACGGATCTACAGTCTCGTACGACATATCACTCATCATTCACATAATTATATATATACCTACATCTCAGCTCACATCTGTATCAATCTCATATCACGGGACCGACAAAGGTATCAATTATCTCATATCGACTCGCATCCGTATAACGACATATCAACCAAGTCATCATATCTCATCGTATACTGTTTTCATCACATCAATATCTCACATCAAGTAATCTTATATGCCTTTATCTAATTTTACTGATCTCATAACACATCTATCTCGATCTTATCATATTCATCGATCTCATGTCATATCCTAATAGTTTTCATCTCGTATCTCGATATATATATTCAATCATTCATATCATATCTAACTATCTTTTTAACCATATCCATAGTTTCCAAGTATAGGTTTCTCCGACTGTATTCTATATATCGGTTTTCATTCATAATATGCGGGGTGCTATACGCCATCCACCCGACTTCCCCCATAGATATAAATCTACTCACCTGTGGAACTCCTTGTTCAGCTGTAGTCGATGTGCTTCGTCGTCTCGGAATCCACGCAAAGGTACCTACAATAAATACACAGTCGCAATGCTATTAAAATTAAGTCCGGAAAACCGATACGGCACACGGTGCACTCATAGGTTAGAACATATAGCCTACGCATGCAAAAACAACCAAACAACTCTTGTCGTCGATGTACAAACATCCAACGACTAAATACAATATCAAATATGAAAACCAATAATCCTAATATTGGAAAACAAATCCAAAACCAACCAATATGCTCCCATATTTTGGCACAGGTCAATTGGGGCTAAACAAGCAAGTACAGAGGATAGGTTATAGGGATTAGGAGCTGCAGCCAAAAACTCAACACCAGGCTCCACCAGAAATCCGGCGACCAAGCCCCAGAATCCGAGCTCGCCGGCCTAGTTAGGGGGAAATGGGCTCGTATTTTGGTGGTGGGTTTCTAGGGGTTTATCTAGGTTAATGATATTGCTAGTTTTCCTGATAAACATCTGAGGTTGCTTCAGATTCCCTGTAGGCCAATAAAATGTCACAAAACCGACACGGGACAATTTCAGAAATCATGTATCGGGTTCAAATCACAGTTTCGGTCCAGGAAATCAACACAAAAGTCTTACAAACTCTCAGAACACTTCCATTTACCAATTACAAGTCATGTTTCCCACTAACCCTAACTTGGAATTTCTAAGAGATCCACACTTAATCAAATTCTAAACTAAACTAGAATACACTAAATATAATAACTTAACTAGAAGATATGGGTTTTACATCATTTGGTAACTCAATAATTTTCTTAAGTTGCTCAAAGTCTTCAAAATACATGCTTGAAAGGTCTAATGGATTTGTAGAGAGGCGGGGATCGTTTTTAATGAAGGGAGTATACGGTTTTAGCAAGGTTTTTGAGGTGATCCGTGGAGGTAGAGGAGTTGGAGGAAGAGATGAAGAAGATGAAGGAAATGGTGAAGAAATGATGAAGGAAGAAGAATGGGTGAGGGGTGGAGCCATACCCTCTCTCTCTCTCTCTCTCTCAAACCCTCATATGACATGCCTTGCCTCATGACATCATTATGTCCCCTCATTCTCTCTTCAATAATTCTCTTTCTTTTCATTTTCTTGTAAAGCCAAATATCCTCAAATACAAATGAAACAACATGCAACAAAAATGCAACATGTCATGGTCCACTAACCATGAACAATTAAAAAGACGGATTTGGCCTAATCGCGATTAGTAGTGCACTAATCAAGTTTAATTTTAAACTTGCATATAATTAATTATAAGAATGCCAAATCCAGTAAATATATTTTTAAATGAATAAATCATTTTAATCTCCAATTATTTCACAAATATTGGTATATATTTATAACATTTTACGAAAACCCCAAATTCGCAAATCGAAAAGTTTTCGCGAAATATATTATTTCAATATTAAATTCCAAAAAAGAATATTTTATATTTCTGAAATCTTAAAGCATCACGCGGGCTATGAGTATGCGACAACACAATAATTAGCTTTATGTGCAAGAGGGAGATTGTTTGATATAGTGCCCTTAAGGCAATTATTGTATTCGCAGGCAGGCGATTATGATGATTGAGGGAGGACCTATATGAAAGTCTACCCTAGCACCACAATGAAGTTCTAGTGGCATCAAGCATGCTAAATTTTAATTTTTATTAGGTGCTAAGTTAGACTAACAAGATCTATACTAGAATTTTAGGGTTAGGTATGATGATATAAACTAAAATTAAAGAAGAGGAGATGGTTATACCCTCGTAGATCGAGTCCTTCGCTTCTAATGCTCCGGGTTGAAGTCCATGCGACTCTAGTGTAGGGTTTCCTAGCACGACAGCAAGGTTTCGGGAAGCATCATCCATGCCGTTTTCATAAATTTGCCATGCTAAATAACCCTAACCCTAGAATCATAACTAGAGATTTAGACAATAACAAATGTAAACAACTTTACATCAAGAGAACAAGGAATACAGCCTTTGTAGAATGGTCCTTCTCTTCACTTGCTCCGTGTAGTAGTCCCGTGACTCCACTAGGCTCCTCTTAAGACTTTGAACGAGTTTCCTCCGATGACCTTCCTGCCGAAGATGATCCCCGCGAAGTATCTCCAACTCAAGCTACCTTTACACTAAACTCTTTAGCGTAGGAAACACGCTACACTCGATCGCTAGTCAAGTGTAGGATGGTGATGTAGGGGATGTTAAAAGCTCACAAGTTTGTGTTCAAGCTTCATGGTTCACATCACATGTGAGGGTTGAAGCTTGAACCATGACATGAGGAGGAAGAAGAAGCTAGAGTGCAACCACGGGAGCAACTCAAGAAAAATGGCTAAGTGTTGAGAATGAGCTAGAATGAATGGCAACCTTGACCCCTCACCCATTCAAGAATGGAATTATGCAATATAAAATTTCAATCATGCTTGAATAATGAGTCAAGATGAATAAACAAAAGTAAATCCCATGCTTGCAACCATGCTCTCACTTTCCACCTCATTTCTATTTTCACAAAATAGAAATTCATATGCCACGCTTCATTATATATATATATATATATATATATATATCATATATATATTAATATATATAACGAAGAATAATTAGTGAGCTAATGATATTAGTTATGATATAATTATATCACATATAATATATATCACATTATTAAATCAACACTTGATTTAATAATCCGGTTATATCACATATGACCGACTAATATCATTTATCTGTATATCACATTATCAAATCAAAACTTGATTCGACAATCTGGTTATATCACATATAACCGAACCGATAACAGATGACTGCCGATTACAATACGGTATCACATACTCGTATTTAATCAGGCCCACACACATATCACATATGTGTCCTACTTCGTTTCGCTTGAATAAGGGAACTTCTGTGTGGTACTCTAAAGACTCGTTAATACGCCAGCAGTAGGTGATGATCACATCAGTCACCTACAAGCCATCAGCGGTACTAGCTGGACGTAACGGTTACCCGGGTATTCAGTGATATGAAGATCAACAAGCAAGCCTGCCCACAGTCTCCATGAAGCCTATCAGTAACACTACCATACAGTCCGGTCTCTTTGTCTGATATGTCGCATAAGATGTCTAGGGGTGGAAATCGTCAGACCCCAGTAACGTGATAAGTCATGCCGATGTCTGGCCTATAACGGTTTGAGAAACTACTGATAACACTTATCAGTAAATCTCGGCAGCAGCCCTGGCCAGGGACTTCCAGTTATAGCCAATCAAGCTTAGCGCAACATCAACCGCCAATACTGGGTGAGACGAAACCCCTCCTATCGCTCATTTCCTCCATGCGACTCGGGACTGTACCCAAAATCCACATGTTTGCACGTCTCCTTTGAGAGTGGTAGGGAGGAAATCAATGCACAGTGGGAGCCGCATAAGACTCTATGACGATCTTGGGTCTACAGACTAACCTGTACCAGTGTTACGAGAGGACTGCTATCTGACGATTGGTATACTACCACATAGAAGTCCTCAGCGAGTCCTGTTCAGTGTACCCAGTCTCCACTGAGCAACCTTATACCATCTTTGCTGTCAAACACCAATGGATGTGGGATCATCCGTCGCCCATCATATGGGTCAAGAAGCGTATACGCTGGTCTACTCTGGAATATCGAAGCCCTGTCTCGATATTCAATCGACTAGGAACAATTAAAGGATTTTCTTGTGGACTACCCTAGCCCTACTAGTATGATATCCATCATAGTCCTGGTAGTCAAGTACACATCCTAAGGGCTTTATTAACATGTGAGAGCAAGACAGTATCACAATATTGTAAGTCTGCGGTAGCGCCCCGGCCGTCTTTCCGAGGCCAAAATGCGGAAACGAAAACTTTTTCAAAACTTGAAACCGGCGCTATCGTATGCTTAAAACCCGGATCGAACCATTAGCCTACAACTAGCTATCTAGTGAGAGGGTTGGAAAGCTATACCGATCGATCCATGTCCTTCGGTCTTTGACCACTATCCCAAGCTCCTCGCGGCATCTCCGGTCTTGATCTCCTAGTCGGAAAAGGCACCACATCTACTAGTCTTTTTACGGGCTCCCGCTTCATCCGAAGCAACCTGGGCACGAAGTGTGCTAGCCGACGTGTCCAAGGTGTTGTAGAGAATGTTTGTGATCACTTTGTCTCTTGCATCCATTGCTTGGATAGAGTTCGAAGGTGTTGCCATTAATAGAGGCTATGAGCTAGAGGAAGAAGAAGGAGGAGAAGATTTTTCTTCTTTTCATTTCTTGTGTTGATCATGAGAGTGAGAGAGTGTTAGCATCAAAATACAAGAGCTAGCAACCATATCATGGAAGCCCCTCTCTCTCTCCTTATCAATTCAAGACTCAAATCCATCACAAAATATGACACATGCACAAAGAAAGATACCATGAGTCATCACTTGTGCATGTGTCACCATTAATGCGCTGAGTGATGATTTCTAGCTCATAATTTCCATTTGCAAAAATTAATCCTAATGTTTGCAACAATAAAAAGATACGGCAACATCTAAAGTAAACTCGTGACGGATCACAAGGTTACCCCTCACCTGTATATACATACCTGCATCCGCATTCCGACTGAATGCGAATGCGAGAAGACTAAAGTAATCCAACAAATCTAATACTAGGATCCGGCTTAAACCAAAGCCCACTAGTATGATCCGTCCGATCATGATCCGTGCACAACCGCACATATATGATCGGACCCTGCTATATATCATACGGCCTCTACAACATTTCGCCCAAAACTTGAGAAACTGTCTGTGGGGGACTCTAAAGACTCGTCAATACTTTGGCTGTGGATTTAACCACTAGCATGTCAGAGGTACTAGCCGTACGTAATGCGCTACCAGGTATTGACCAAAAAGGAGGTCGATGAGCGAACTCATCCTGACACCCTACTGAGCCTGTCAGTGACAATATCCGTACAGTCCGGTCCGTTCGTCTATGAGCATCACAAGTCGAGACTAGGGGGTTGGTGAAAATCAGACCCCTAAAAGCTGTACAAGTCGTGTTGGAGTGTTGCCCAGAACACCCTAAGATACTACTGGAATACCTACCAGTAAATCTCCTGCCTTGGCCAAGGACTTCGTGTAATGGCTCACCTAGACACAGCGCGATCTCACCCCTAATACCGGGAGAGACGAAACCCCTGCCGATCCGCTCACTGACTCCATGTGGCTGGGGACTGTACCCAACTAAAACCTGTTTGCACGACTCCTTTGAGCCGTGGTAGGATAGTAATCAAAGCACAGTGGGAACTCACACGAGACAAATGACGATCTCAGGTCGATGAACTAACCAGTACACATGTCACTAGGGAACTGCTATCTGACGTCAGGTATAATACCAACTAGCATGTTCCCAGCGAGTCCTGTCCGGGGTACTCATAACCCAATGAGCACCTGTATACATCTTAGGTGAACCAACTGACACCAATGGCTTGTGAGACCATCTACCGCCCCTCGTCGGGGTCTCGACTGTATACACTAGTCTACTAATGGTGTATCGATGCCCAGTCTCGTAACTCCCATGACTAGGGACCACTTTAAGGATGTGCTTATAGACCCCAGCTCCCACGTATATGATCACCATCATACTGCTGGTAGTCAAGCAAGAATCCTAAGGACTCCATCAACGTGTAATAGCGACCTGTAAGGTCACCTAAAGCAGTACACGACGATAAAGGAAAACCATGGTAGCATACTATTCTCTATCAACGTGTAATAGTGAACTACAATGTCACGTGAAGCATTTACAAGATGATAAAGACAAACCAGATAGCATACAAAGCTTTCGAGTAAGACTGTCCTACTGGTATAGGTCCTCCTTTAATCATTGCAATCATGTGCCTGTGATCCAATAATTGACTCTGAGGGCACTATATCCAACAATCTCCCACTTGCACTCAAGGTTAATTATTGTGATGTCACATACTCACAGCCCGTGTGATACCGAACACCCAACTCCTCTCCTAATCAGTCTCACAAAGCCCGTTTGCGAAACTATTGCGTTCGAGAAATAGCCTCAGTTAGTGGATCCACTCTGATGTTTCTTTCTATGTCACTCTTTATCTCAAGTTCACGGAGAAAGCCATCTCCCGAAATGAGCAATACCTGTCTTAGAATATGTCTGGATATCTGATAGGACCTAGCTCATAAATGAACTCCAAATCCAAACTTCTTAGACTGTATCGTCAACTGAACTTAATCAATATCCTGCGCCATGCCTCCCTCAGTATCTACTTGTACTACCTGTCCAAAATACTGCCCCTCGTCAGAGGGAAAACTATAACTCTGACAGTCACTCTGTCATCCAGGTCACGTTGGAAGCCTGGAATGATAACTGTCTCCTAAAAGAGGCTGTTGTTATCATATCCCTAGAATATGCACTTATGTTCTAAAACTGCTTCCGAATGTTTCTCCTGGATTGGATTAATATCAACTTATTGCAGCTCGTGCAAAAACAACATCTGTTGTGGTACTCGACATCTCATGATTGACTCAATTGCCTAAGCAAGTGATATGTCAATCATGCACATCCCTCTCCCCTTTAGTCTGTAAGACACCTTTAGAGAGGGTAACTCCATCACCTGCAAGTACACTACCATGCCATTTGTCATCCATTCTAAAACACCTTTAGAATGTTGTCTAAGTACCCAGATTGGGAAACTACCCAAATCTAGATCTAAAACCATAGATCTAGTGACCAGGATATCTGATATAATATCCATGTCCAATGTGGAGAAACCACTATGTGACAACCAAAGTATAACTGATCGTAGTATAGGAATATCACTTCCTACTCTGTGTATGTCATCCAAATACCAGGACATCACACCCTACTGCCTTCTTAACAGATCTATCCCCTATTCTTATGAAGTCAAACTTATGACTGTCATATCAGAAATAGATGATCTATCTCCGCTATATCTACTTTAGTCTATAAATAGACATAAGCCACTTGTCCACTATGCTTCCGCTGCTCCCACTGACTACGACAACCCTCTGGCAGAGTCATCTTCACGTACACTTCTAAAGCTAGTTTAGAACAACGCTATACTCATCCTCCTGCCGGGTCTCACAGTCTGGAACAACAACAATGGCAAGTCTGGGTAAACAAGAACCTCGCTGTCACCGTCCTTGAGCAAACCAAAGTACCTCTCGAGTGCCTGAGGTTACCCACCTTATCTGCGGAGTGGCCAATGGAATGTCAAACCAGATTGAATCTTTAGGTTCTTATCAAATTTTCAGTAATCGTTTGCGGTTCTGGAATCACTTCCAGTTCTACCATACTCCTACTACTGTTTTCTGAAAAAAATCCATTTTACTAAAACTATAGCGAGTCAAGAAAAATATCACTATTGATCTTCCAGATGGTAGAAAGTCAACCCTCGTCATAGCCCGTGTCAACCCACAAACAGCCATTACAGAAATGTGCCTTGAGTTATCCAGAGTCTGGTTTTAAAGCATAAGCCGGACAACTCCCCGTACCTCAACATCGTTAAGATATGAACCATTCTATATCCAATATAGAAACAGAGACACTGATTTAATTTGAAGCAGATTCAAATGACGCAGCTGACTCCAGTGCATGTCAACTAAATTGAAGGAGGCCGCTCAGCGTTACTCAACTTTGGAATGCATCCAGATATGAGTAACCTGAAAAAGAAGCAAGTTCTCAAAATCCATTACTATCAACTGAATACCATACACAAGTATCTATATCTTCGATCATCTTGAAGAATCCCGATACTTGCAACACCTGGTTCTCTACTTTATTCATATACCTATAACTTCTCAAAACTTGGACCTTGTGTTTCCACGAAACACTTGTCTAAGAACTAGAGAAGTCATAAGTAAACAGAATATAGTATGAGTACCAACCCCACTGGACAATATACAATACTCTGTATAAGTCCCCTGAGTTGAATAACTCAAACCCTGTGCGTCGTAGGTTGAAAACTGTACTTATGGTTAAGATGAATTACACCGCTGTTTAATGATCCTTACCTAACCATCCACTGATATTGGTAAATGTCATAGACATAATTTCAAAAAGTTATATCTCACTTTATGAAAATAAAGATATAGATATATCAATTTGAAATTGGTGCATAACGACGGATATTCAAAACCAAATATTTGCCGTTCGGCAAACAGCCCAGGCGATTTCCTCAAATATCACCAATTACAACGAATTCCGATATAATGAGGATAATCACCTAATTCCCAATAACTTGCTCCCACTCATCATCTGTAAAACCATACAGATGTGAGAATCATACCTGGTAAATACATACCCTGGAGCAATGGTCTAATTGGGAAATCGGTTTTCTTTAAACAATGCACAGTGAAACTGAAACATGAAAATGTCTCGAAGTGGTATGCGGGTATTCCTAGTAATGCCTCTTCCATTATCCAGATTCAGGACTATAACCGTATATTTCTTTGTCATCTGTCCAAATCCCTTTATTTTTCTTTAGTCGTTACCTTCTGAACACCTTCGTTAGGCTAAATGGTTTTCTTCCTTCCCTATCGTTCGGCACCAGCCTATGGTTTAGAAGAAGACTATCCAATAAGAATAATAGGTGTACTATCCTAATCCTAGGAGCACTCGCAATGCGAGAGAAGGTGAAGATAAAAGACAACTGAATAAACCTTATTCGTATTTCTCCTGAACCAGAATCCATCCCCGAACTGTAACAAGTTCTTTTCGAGTTCGTATATAACCATAGAATGGAGTATCCAATAAACTCTGGATCTTCGAAGTGATACGGAGTGTTCTGGAGAAATACAAAGGTGATGTAGGATTGGCGAAGAAATACTTGGTTTGGTCGTGAATAACAGTCGCAGTTTACATTGCCCTCTTACCAATCCCTTTATTTGTCTTAACTTATTACCTTCTGTACACCATCGTTAGGCTAATTGGTTTTCTTCATTCCCCACCGTTCGGCACCTGCCTATGGTCTGGAAGAATACAATCCAATTAGCGTAATAGGTGTACCGTCCTAATCCAAGGAACACTCTCAACCAGAGAGAAGGTAAAAGGAAAAGACAAATGAATAGTCCTATTCGTTTTCTCCAGAACCGGAAACCATACTCGAATAAATTCCTTCGAGTTCGTATATAACCATACGATGGTTTTATCCAATGGAAGTGGATGCTCGTAATAATACGGGGTGTCCTGGAGAAAAGGGTAAAAGTAGGAGTGGCAATGAGGTATGCAACTCAGACAATCCAAAAGCCAGTGTTTTAAGAAGGTTCGGTTAACTTGGTCACTGAGTCATAGTCAAGGGTCGGGTCATGGTCGCTGCCAAGGAGAGAGAGAAAAGAAACACTCAGCGTGCACTCTAATCTAGATCAGAATGGTTATCAATTTATCCATTCAGGAAACCTCCCACTGTATCGTCAAATCCTCCTCCAAACCTGAAAGAAGAATTAGTCGGGATCACCCAAGGAGTAAACCAACTCATTAGTGGGAATCAGGATCCAACTATCATCGCATGATAACGTGATAGAATCCACTCACGTTATCACACTCCAGAAGGTATGCGCATATCTGGCAAGTTTCAGTTTCTTTAGAAACTCCCGATGTGTGTTTTTACCCTTAGGACCCAAGTGACCTTGACAATGCAAACAAATCAAAGAGTCCTAGTCAAGTTCAACCTGTCATTATCTTGATTGCGTTAAACCCACCCGTACGAGTCCATGACAATGCCAACATAACCGTACGACTGTCCTAACCAATCCACATATCCATGCGACAGAAAAGCATTACTGAGCTACCGAACACTACGCCTCAACAATGCACGACAAACGTAGCACGAATACTAAGCAATACTAATCTGAAATGACGGAGGGCTACGGCAGGTTTTTGGCGAAAAACCTTTTAACGTAATAAACTTGATATCGTTGAAGGAACCGGATAACTTTTTATAAAAAATATAGTGGCGAAAACCTTTGCTAAAGAGGTCACTCCCGGTGAAGGGATCTCGGCTCTTTCCCTGTAGAATGAGGTGCAGGATATTCCAACTGAATACCACGATACAAAGCAAAAAGTAATCAGCTATAGTGAAGTTATTACCCGGACGCAAACTTCTGTCCAAGGGGTCACTCCCGGTGAAGGGATCTCGGCCCTTGCCACGTCGACTGATGTGCTGGATATTCATAACCGAATACCACTGTGCAAAATAAAAGAAAACGTTCTTGCAAAAACAGCTTTTTGAAAAATGTTCCAACAACATCAGAATAGGTTAGTTTAGCTTGCATTGATCCGAATCAATGCAGTCCCATCAATTAATCACACCACAAAAGAACGAAAATATGATGTACGTATATACTATCCGCATTCGCCAATGGGTCCCGTCATCACCCGTTAGGTTACTTAACTAATGACAGAGCGAGGACTGGACTAGCACGGGTGTAAAACATATACAACATCTACTAGTATATATATCAATATATAATATTTTCTCAAGGCATGATAAAATGCAACATCACAGAAATGTAATAAGCATCACAGAACAATACAGATAATCTTGGATCCCCGGGTTTCATAGAGCCGCTACTGAAACCCGACATTCCCCTGGTCGTGTGGATAGCCTGTGCAATGAAATCCTAGACCTTTACGGGCATGGAAAGTTACCCGCCAAAACCTGAAGCGAGGCTGCCCCCTTCAACAACGTGAATGGACCACCCAGCACTTCACGGAATCCGGTAACTTGAGCACCCCTACTTGGGTCAACCTGTACCCCCTACGAGTGCGGCGAATATCCCGCCAATTCTAGAGTGAAGCCCCCTCCGTCTCAAAGCCATGAGATGCGGGCTCATTGCCCTATAGAACCCGGCTATCCGTGCACCCCACCGCGGGATAATCCTAGTACAGAAAGTAAAATATATACAACGGGTACATCGACCTCAGCCCAGTCGTGCCCCAAAAGAATAATATACATACAGGCAGTGATGGCAGTCCACATGTCGGACGCTCGCCCGACAATATCAAATGTACATATAATACCAAACTGTACTACCATTGCATCCAGGCTATCCACCACGACAAATCCGCAACATCACAGCACAACACAGAACATCAGCGTGAATGTCACATTCGCAAATCCGTCTAAAAGGGCTATAGCAATTAGACAGGATTTACCGATCAAATGACATTCACGGTCGCAGATATAACGTAAATACTGTGAACTAACATATTTAAATTTTCGATCGACAAAATTTCCCGAAGTGGGCCCCAAGCACAATTCCCAGTACTCAAACAAATCTGGGCCCAAAATAAAAATACCAGAAACGACAATTCCAAGTTAGAGAGAACTGCTGAAAGTTTGGCGCACTAATGCTACTGTACGGCGGCGGAACCGCGGCCAAACGTGGGTACGGCCGCGGTTCCGCGGCGCTACAGTGCCAACAGTGAACCAAAATTTCTCAGTTTTCTTAGAAACGCATGCACATATTTCTGCAATACACCAAATAATTTTTTGACAACAAAAAAAATTTGACAGAAACTGCACTTTTTGAAATCGCGGTTTTGGAAAATTCGGCCGATCGATGTTTTAAATACGTTAGAGCAAGCTAGTAAAGGTTAATGGCGTGGCTCTGATACCATTTAAGTCTACGGTAGCGCCCCGGCCGTCTTTCCGAGGCCAAAATGCGGAAACGAAAAACTTTTACAAAACTTGAAACCGGCTCTATCGTATGCTTAAAACCTGGATCGAACCATTAACCTACAATAAGCTATCAAGAGAGAGGGTTGGAAATCTATACCGATCGATCCGTGTCCTTCGGTCTTTGGCCACCATCCCAAGCTCCTCGCGGCATCTCCGGTCTTGATCTCCTCGTCGGACAGGGCACCACATCTACTAGTCTTTTTACAGGCTCCCGCTTCATCCGAAGCAACCTAGGCACGAAGTGTGCTAGCCGACGTGTCCAAGGTGTTGTAGAGAATGTTTGTGATCACTTTGTCTCTTGCATCCATTGCTCGGATGGAGGTTGAAGGTGTTGCCATTAATGGAGGCTATGAGCTAGATGAAGAAGAAGGAGGAAAAGCTTTTTCTTGTTTTCTTTTCTTGTGTTGATCATAAGAGTGAGAGGGTGTTAGCATCAAAATACAAGAGCTAGCAACCATATCATGGCAGCCCCTCTCTCTCTCCTTATCAATTCAAGACACAAATTCATCACAAAATGTGACACATGCACAAAGAAAGAGACCTTGAGTCATCACTTGTGCATGTGTCACCATTAATGCTCTGAATGATGATTTCTAGCTCATAATTTCCATATGCAAACATGAATCCAAATGTTTGCAACAATAAAAAGATACGGCAATATCTAAAGTATGTAGGGTTCCTAGGCACTCTCAAGAGGTCTCATAAGGCATCAACCATGCCAATTTCAAATTTTACGGGTGCCGAGAAACCCTAATACGGATCGTTAACTAGAAATTTAGGCGAAAAACGAATCTAGTTAACAACTTAACTAAAGCTAAGAAGCTACAACCTTTGTAGATCCAGATATCCACTTCCTTAGCTCCACGTAGGCGTCCTCTCGCTGTCCATCTCGAATCTCGGACTCAATCATCGGCTTGATCGGAGAAATGGGCGGACTAGGTCGTCGGCTTCGTGCCGAAGATGATCTACGTCGAGGCATCACAAGTTCAAGCTCCGACTTCACAAATTTGTGAAACTTGTGAAGAAAACACCCAAAACAACTTGGCAAGAGGTAGAGGGTGAAGAAATAGGAGGTGGGTTCACTTTAGAATTGGATTTCTCACTTTAGATCTCAAGTTGCCATTGATGGCATCAAGCTTTCTATCTTGAAGAAGATGATGAAGAAGAAGAAAGAATATGATAAGTGTTGAATTAAAATGAAAAATAATTCAATACTTATCATAAGCTAACCATAGTTGAGTGTAGAGAATAGACCATGGTTACTTGGATGGGTTAAGGTTAAGCATGAAGACAAGAATGGTTAAGAAGCCAAAGCTTTATGAAGCTTCAACTAAAAACAAACATAGCCACCATTCTTATCTAAATCTTTTCCAAATTAATAAACAAATAAATAAATGAAAAAACAAAACCTTAATCATCTCTTAACCATGGTTTAATCCTTTACACTTAACCACATGATCAAGTATCATCAAACATGATACAAATATGTGCACAAAAGTATATCACATATACTTCTTGCACATCAAGTGAGAAAATCCATTTAAAGTGAACCAATACTAGTTAATGCAAAGTAATATATCAAATATATAATTATACATTAAATCATTAAATCAACACTTGATTTAACGATCCGGTCATATCGCATATAACCGACTACTTTCCTATGTATCGGCTCATCGAATCAATCCTTGATTCGATATCCAGGTTATATCGAATATAACCAATCGATACATCCATCACGATAATGGAATACGGTATCACATACACGCATCATTCTCGGTCCTGCACATATCTCATATGCACTCCTATTTCGTTTCGCTTGAGCCAGGAAACCTCTGTGTAGGACTCTAAAGACTCGTCAATATGCCGATAGCAGATGATGATCATATCAAGCACCCACAAGCCGCAAGCGGTCTGCCAAACGTAACGGCCATCCGGGTATTGAGCGATCAGAAGATCGACGAGCTAGCCCGCTCACACTCCTGTGAATCCAACCAGTAACACTTACCGTACAGTCCGATCTGTTCGTCTGATATGTCGCATATCAAGTCTAGGGGTGGTAAACGTCAGACCCCAATAACCGATAAGTCGTGCCGATGTGAGGCTCATAACGGGTCGAGAAACTACTGGTAACACTTACCAGCAAATCTCTGATCAGCCCTGGCCAGGGACTTCCCTGTTACGGCCAATCGAGCACAGCGCAACATCAACCCCCAATACCGGGAGAGACGAAACCCCTCCTATCGCTCATTGCCTCCATGTGACTCGGGACTGTACCCAAAGACCACCGTTTTGCACGCCCTCATGGACGTGGTATGGTGGAGATCAAAACACAGTGCGAATCACACAAGACTCTATGACGATCTCGGGTCTACAGACTAACCTGTACAAGTGTCACCTGAGAACTGCCATCTGACGTGAGGTATAATACCATCTGGGAGTTCTCGGCGAGTCCGTCCAGTGTACCCAGTCTCCACTGAGCACCCGTATACCATCTCTGATGTCAAACACCAATGGATATGGGATCATCCATCGCCCATCTCATGGGTCGAGAAGCGTATACGCTAGTCTACACTGGTATATCGATGCCCCATCTCGATACACCTACGACTAGGGACCTTGAAGGATGTACCTATGGACTACCATGTCCCCACTAGTATGATCTATATCATAGTCCAGGTAGTCAAGTACACATCCTAAGGGCTTTACCAACATGTAACTATAAGACAGTATAAAGAGACAAGTGTACATGTTAAGATAAAGAGTAACCAGATAGCATACTATCATGTCGAGCAAGAAAGTCATCTCTATATATGTCCAAGCATCCAATATAATATACATCATCTGTACAATACTGGCCTCTAGGGCATACATACAACTAACAATCTCCCACTTGCAATAGGGCCAGCTGCTGTAGTATCGCATACCGAGCATCCCGAAGAGTCTCTCAAACTGTATCTGGGGAATGGCCTTCGTGAGTGGATCCGCCGTGTTGTTCTTCGTGTCAACTCTCCTGACCTCGATCTCCCGGCGATCAACTATCTCCCGGATCAGGTGATATCGCCTCAGAATATGCCTGGATCGCTGATGGGACCTGGGTTCCTTGGCCAAAGCCACCGCTCCATTGTTATCGCAATACAAAGGTATTGGATGCTCAATGGATGGAACCACTCCAAGTTCAGTAATGAACTTCTTGACCCAGACAGCCTCTTTGGCAGCATCGTTGGCAGCGATGTATTCAGCCTCCATCGTCGAGTCTGCCACGGTTTCCTGCTTGGAACTCTTCCAGCTAACCGCCCCTCCGTAAAGGGTAAAGACAAAGCCCGACTGCGACTTAGAGTCGTCCTTATCACTCTGGAAGCTCGAATCGGTAAAGGACTCCACTTGGAGTTCTCCGTTACCATACACCAAGAGCATCTCTTTAGTCCTTCGCAAGTACTTGAGAATGCTCTTCACAGCTGTCCAGTGATTCTCTCCAGGATCGGCTTGATACCTGCTCACTAGACTTAGTGAGTATGCTACATCGGGTCTGGTACATAGCATCGCGTACATGATAGAGCCTACTGCCGAAGCATAGGGTATCCCTTGCATGCGAGCTCTCTCCAAATCAGTCTTGGGAGACATCTCTTTGGAGAGAGTGACTCCAGAGATCATGGGCAAGTTCCCACGCTTGGATTCTTCCATACTAAACCTCTTTAGTATGGTGTCAATGTACCTGGATTGGGACAATCCTAGTATCCGTTTGGATCTATCTCTATAGATCCTGATCCCCAATATGCAGGAGGCATCACCAAGATCTTTCATTGAGAATCTTTGTGATAAGAAGAGCTTGACCAATTGCAGCATAGGAATATCATTTCCTATCAAGAGTATGTCGTCCACGTACAATACGAGGAAGACAACCTTACTCCCTGCCACCTTCTTGTAAATACAAGGTTCATCTGGGTTTTTGACGAAATCAAACTCTTTGATAACGACGTCAAAGCAGATGTTCCAACTCCGCGATGCTTGCTTTAATCCATAAATGGATTTAAGCAGCTTGCACACCTTCCCGCTGCTCCCACTGTCTATGAAGCCCTCTGGCTGAGTCATGTACACGCACTGTTCTAAATCACCATTTAGAAAGGCGGTCTTAACATCCATTTGCCAGATTTGGTAATCATGATATGCAGCGATGGCAAGCATGATCCGGATGGATTTAAGCATAGCCACTGGAGAAAAGGTTTCGTCATAGTCCACACCTGGTCTTTGGCGAAATCCTTTTGCAACAAGTCTAGCTTTGAAAGTCTCCACTTTCCCATCTACACCAAGTTTCTTCTTGAAGATCCACTTGCTCCCAATGGGTTTTACCCCTTCAGGAGCAACTTCCAAAGTCCATACTTTGTTGGTGTACATGGATTCCATCTCGGACCGCATAGCATCCAGCCATTTCACTGAGTCCCTACTCGTGATGGCCTGCTCGAAGCTAGTTGGGTCATCATCCTCCATGATGCAATCCTCGCTCCCTCCATCCATGAGAAAACCGTAGTATCTCTCAGGTTGGCGAGGAACCCTACTAGATCGGCGGAGTGGCTGGGGTTCATCGGGAACTACGGAATCCTCTGGTTCCACCAGATCTTTTGTTGTAGCTTCTGCAGCTGGAACCTCTTCCAGTTCTACCTCATGACCACTAATCTCTTTTTCAAGAAATTCCTTTTCTAAAAAGGTGGCATGCCGAGAAACAAACACTCTTTGTTCCTCAGGGTGGTAGAAGATATACCCTTGAGAATTCTTGGGATATCCTACAAATTTGCATAGAACAGACCGTGCCTCGAGTTTGTCCGGATTTTGTCGTTTGACATAGGCTGGACAACCCCTTAACTTAACATAGTTAAGACTTGGTCCCTTTCCTTTCCATATCTCATATAAAGTGGTAGGCACAGATTTGGTTGGGACCATATTCAATAGATGTATGGCTGTCTCAAGCGCATACCCCCAGAAGGAAATAGGTAACTCAGCTGTGCTCATCATAGAGCGCACCATATCTAATAGGGTGCGGTTCCTCCGTTCTGATACACCGTTGTGCTGTGGTGTATATGGAGGAGTCAGCTGAGAGAGAATCCCATTCTCTTTTAGGAAGTCCAGGAATTCATTGCTCAAGTATTCACCTCCTCGATCAGATCGAAGGATTTTAATACTTTTTCCGGTTTGGTTCTCGACTTCTTGTTTATATTCTCTAAATTTCTCAAAAGCTTCAGACTTGTGTCTTATTAAGTACACATGTCCGTATCTTGAGAGATCGTCAGTGAATGTAATGAAGTACGAAGAACAATCCCTGGCATGTGTAGACATTGGACCGCATACATCACTATGTACTAGTCCTAAGAGTTCAGTAACTCTTTCTCCGTGTCCCGTAAACGGAGTTTTGGTCATCTTGCCTTTGAGACATGACTGGCAAGTGTCATAAGATGAAAATTCGAATGGTTTCAAATATCCATCCTTATGCAACTTAGCCAGTCGTGTCGCATTGATGTGACCCAGTCTACAATGCCACAAGAAGGATTCGTTCAGTTCTGAACTCTTCCTCTTGTGTGTGTTTGTTATGCTCAGAACTGTTGATTGATTTAGAACATAAATGCTATTGCACAACGTGCCTGATCCAACCAACTTTTGGTTACGGAAAATGTTCATAACATTGTCCTGTAATACAAAATTATATCCCTCTTTACTTAATAAAGAAACTGATAAAATGTTGCATATCAGGTTCGGCATGTAATAGCATTCGTTCAGAACCAATGTATTACCAGTTGGTAACACAAGGTGATATTCCCCAACAGTCTTAGCTGCAACAATTGCACCATTTCCAACTTTAATGTCTTTATCACCTTCTCCAAGTTCTCTACCTTTTCTAAGCCCATGTAACTGATTACATATATGGGATCCTGACCCGGTATCTAATACCCAGGACGTAGAGCAAATGGAGAAACAGTTCTCTGTAACGAACACACCCGAAGAAAATGCATCATCATGTACTTTCTTCATTCGGGTGGCATGGGAATCCTGGTATTACCCTATATCCTGTTCGTTCCTATAACTCTTATAGGAAAGAACGGAACCAACGTTCCCCAGCACAGTATAACATGCGGGTTTGGTCAATACATCCATATTTTTATCTTTGTTAGGGCATGAAATGGTCGCTACCTGGAGAGAGAGAGAAGAAAACACTTTAGCGTATGCTCTTGCAAGATCAGATTGGTTATTATCTTATCTAATCAGGATGGCTCCCAGTGGTTTTTATCAAATCTTCCTTCAAACCCTAAAAGGAAAGACTAGCCGGGATTAATTACACCCTACAACTTCGTCGATCTTTCAGCCAGGCCAGTGTCGGTACTTTGAGGGAGGTTCCCCGTGCTTTCACACGGACCTAATTAATGTAAACCTCGTTTTCCCAGAGGCGTAACCCCGTTGACAACTTTCTCGACACCTACTTGATCGGCTAATTGTAGTGTGTAAAACTCTCCCAGGAGTAACTCTTACTAGCAGTGGGTATCGGGATCCAACTATCTCATAGAAGGTATGCAATCTCAATGCAAATTTCAATACTTGAAATTCCCGATAATGCTTTTGCCCCTAGCGTGCTATGACCTTGACGAAAGCCAACAAACCACAGCCCGCTAGTCAAGTTCAACCCGTACATTTCTTGACTGAATTAAACCCACCCGCACGACCCTTGACGAAAGCCAACAAAGCCGTACGACTACCCTATTCCAGTCCCATCATATGCAGCAGATAAACAGCACATAGCTACCGCACACTACACCTTGACGAAAGCCAACAAATGTAGCACGAATACTATATGTAACTTATCTGAAATGACGGAGGGCTACGACAGGTTTTTCTGAAAACCTATTGCGTAATGAACTTGATATCGTTGTAGAATCAAATGAAGTTTTGAAATGGAGTGATTTCGAGGCTTTTCTAGTTTTGCTAAAGGGGTCACTCCCGGTGAAGGGATCGTCGGCCCTTTCCTCGTCGAATGAGGTGCGGGATATATGATATATATCACTGTGCAAAGCAGAAACTATAGAAGCAATCAAAAGTCAAACCGAGTGTGTAGCATCTGCCAGTTATTGCTAAAGGAGTCACTCCCGGTGAAGGGATCTCGGTCCTTTCCTCATCGAATAAAGTGCAGGGTAAATCATATATACCGCTATGCAAAGCAAGAACTGTAGCTACCTGTTTTGTTTAAAATTTGATTCTACAACATCTTAGGTTTCTTTTCTTTCATTAATCACATTAATGAAGTCCCATCATTTAAGTACCTAAACATCGCAGATAAATATGACGTACACTTATGCCATCCGCATTCGCCTCGATGTCCCCTCGTGCACCGTTAGGTTAGGTAACTAACGGCAGAGCGGGGCAGGGCTAGCGCGGGTGCAAAACATAAGTAACGTCTATATAATATATCATATATACTATATACTGTATCTATCAGAGAAGATCACATGATCACATCACAGATAACGCAGCAGAAGAAACATATGAAACATTGGATATACTAGGACGTCCGTGTTTTCAATACGAGCCAGTATAAAACACGGATTCCACGGTCGTGATGAATAGCCAATCCCACACCCCTAGACCCCTACGAGAGCGGCAAGCAACCCTGCCAATTCTGGGGTTAGGAGACCCGGACTCGACTCCTCGAGTTGGTCTCCCACTGGACCCCAGAACCCGGTTACTTGTGGTCCCCTCCTTGGGTCTATCCTAATGCGGAAAAGTAAATAATATACAAAAGGTGACAACTTCCGCAACCTGGAAGTGCCCCAAATAAAAGAATATTACATACAAGTTTTTACATGAATGAAAATGAAAAACACTCATCTCACATAAAAACCCCCGGCTATTCGAACACGACGATCCAATATAACATATCTAGCAACACATAACATCACATGTCATCAACGTAAGTAAATATGCGCATCCCAATTGTCGTTGACATATAGCAACGAAACCGGCGATATCACATATTACACTTACGGTCACAGAAAAGAAAGTGTAAAACTACAACAATTGGAATCCGCAACCTCTTTAGACATCACATGCCTAATCAAAATGAAATACTTAGACATCACATGCCTAACAGTTATAAACCCCGCATTTTAGTCTCATTATCGAAAACTCTTTTCAATATCAAGTGAAACTAAACCGCTAGATTTATAACATTCATTCAGTTATCTCATAACTGTTTGTGAATTCCAATTATTGTATCCCATTCCGGATAAATAGAATATATTAAACTTTTCGATCGAACATTCGAACACCCAAGTTTTCCCGAAACCGTTCAACACATGAAATAGGTTCAAAGACATTCACTTCATGCCTCAGTACCAACGGTCCAGCCGTAGAAGGGTCAAGCCAACGCCTCACATGTGGCACGCCGTACTGCCCCAAACCCGAAGGTTCAAAGGGCAGTTCAAGACGGTCACATAATCGAGTTAAGGTTTGTTGTCTTTTAGAGGGACCATCGCGTTACTTGCACTACTCAGAACGTCCTTAAACCACAGAAAAATCCGACACTTGGAAATTTTCCGGCAGGGGAAAAGTTGGGTATTTATATCCGGTCGAACTTTTTAACATATTCTAAAGTGATCCGGAAAGCCACATAGACAAGATTTGATAATCCGATCGAATCGTCGATTCCCAATACAACCCCAGAACACTCAACTCTTGAGTCAAATTAAAAATTCCCAGAAAATTCAGCATAATAAAATAGTAATTACTGTGCAAAACGGGAGTGATGATGTCATCATCTTGCCGCGGAACCGCCGCAGAAGCCAAGCTTCTGCCGCGGTTCCACCGCACTTTTTACTGTTCATTGGATAAATTTTGCAACGTAATTCTTAGATTTCCCTGCTGAATTTTTTAAGCATTTTTAATATTGAAAAATCCCAGATTTTAGAAAAAGTCCAGAGAGCACTAGGGTTTTAGGGTTTCGGGTTCGTTCGGGTTTCAAACATCGTCTAGACTTTGCCTAAGGCTCTAGCTAGACTCTGATACCACTGTAGGGTTCCTAGGCACTCTCAAAAGGTCTCACAAGGCATCAACCATGCCAATTTCAAATTTTACGGGTGCCGAGAAACCATAATACGGATCGTTAACTAGAAATTTAGGCGAAAAACGAATCTAGTTAACAACTTAACTAAAGATAAGAAGCTACAACCTTTGTAGATCCGGATATCCACTTCATTAGCTCCACGTAGGCGTCCTCTCGCTGTCCATCGCGAATCTCGGACTCAATCGTCGGCTTGATCGGAGAAATGGGCGGACTAGGTCGTCGGCTTCGTGCCGAAGATGATCTACGTCGAGGCATCACAAGTTCAAGCTCCGACTTCACAAATTTATGAAACTTGTGAAGAAAACACCCAAAACAACTTGGAAAGAGGTAGAGGGGGAAGAAATAGGAGGTGGGTTCACTTTAGAATTGGATTTCTCACTTTAGATCTCAAGTTGCCATTGATGGCATCAAGCTTTCTATCTTGAAGAAGATGATGAAGAAGAAGAAAGAATATGATAAGTGTTGAATTAAAATGAAAAATAATTCAATACTTATCATAAGCTAACCATAGTTGAGTGTAGAGAATAGACCATGGTTACTTGGATGGGTTAGGGTTAAGCATGAAGACAAGAATGGTTAAGAAGTCAAAGCTTCATGAAGCTTCAACTAAAAACAAACATAGCCACCATTCTTATCTAAATCTTTTCCAAATAAATAAACAAATAAATAAATGAAAAAGCAAAACCCTAATCATCTCTTAACCATGGTTTAATCCTTTACACTTAACCACATGATCAAGTATCATCAAACATGATACAAATATGTGCACAAAAGTATATCACATATACTTCTTGCACATCAAGTGAGAAAATCCATTTAAAGTGAACCAATACTAGTTAATGCAAAGTAATATATCAAATATATAATTATACATTAAATCATTAAATCAACACTTGATTTAACGATCCGGTCATATCGCATATAACCGACTAGTATCCTATGTATCGGCTTATCGAATCAATCCTTGATTCGATATCCAGGTTATATCGAATATAACCAATCGATACATCCATCGCGAGAATGGAATACGGTATCACATACACGCATCATTCTCGGTCCTGCACATATCTCATATGCACTCCTATTTCGTTTCGCTTGAGCCAGGAAACCTCTGTGTAGGACTCTAAAGACTCGTCAATACGCCGGTAGCAGATGATGATCATATCAAGCACCCACAAGCCGCAAGCGGTCTGCTAAACATAACGGCCATCCGGGTATTGAGCGATCAGAAGATCGACGAACTAGCCCGCTCACACTTCTGTGAATCCAACCAGTAACACTTACCATACAGTCCGGTCCGTTCGTCTGATATGTCGCATATCAAGTCTAGGGGTGGTAAACGTCAGACCCCAATAACCGATAAGTCGTGCCGATGTGAGGCTCATAATGTAGGGTTCCTAGGCACCCCAAGGAGGTCTCACAAGGCATCGATCATGCCAATTTCAAAAATTACGGTGCCGGGAAACCCTAAACTACGGATCGTTGGCTAGAAATCTAAGCGAAAAAGAAACTAGTTAACACTTAACTACTTGGATACGGAAATACAACCTTTCTAGATCCGGTCCTCCACCTCCACGGCTCCGAGATGAGGTCCTCTCCGCTGTCCAAATCAAATCCGGGCTCTAGCGTCGGCTTCATCGGAGAACGAGCGGGCAAGGTCGTCGGCTTCGTGCCGAAGATGATCTACGTCGAGGCATCGCTAGATCGAGCTCCACCTTCACCAAGTCTTGAAAACTTGTGAGGGAAACACACTCTACTACTTGGCAAGAGGTAGAGGATGAAGAAATAGGAAGTGGGTAGACTTTAGTTTTGGATTTCTCACTCATTTCATCAATCCACCATTGATGAAGTGAAGGTTTCTTCTTGAGTTCAAGGAAGAAGAAGAAGAATATTATTATGATAAGATTAATTAGAAAAGAAAAGAATAATCATTCTTATCATAAAAGTAACCATGGTAAAGTGTAGAGAATTAACTTAGGTTAAATGAATGGTTAGGGTCAAGGTTTCATGAAGCTTCCACTAAACAACAAAAAAAAGCCACCATTCTTTTCTCCTTTTTCCATCTATTTTCCAAAATGAATAAATAGATAAATAAATGAGAAGGAAATAAAACCCTAATCATAAGTTTAACCATGGTTTAATTCTTTACACTTAACCAAGTAAATATGTATCATCAAATATGATACAATAAAATGCACAAAAAGTATATCACATATACAACTTGTACATCCAAGTGAGAAAATCCTTCTAAAGTGAACCGATACTAGTTAATGCAAAGTAATATATCAAATATATAATTATACATTAAATCATTAAATCAAACACTTGATTTAACGATCCGGTCATATCACATATAACCGACTAGTATCCTATGTATCGACTTATCGAATCAACCTTTGATTCGATAACTAGGTTATATCGCATACAACCATTCGATACATTCATCGCGAGAATGAAATACGGTATCACATACACGCATTATTCTCGGTCCCGCACATATCTCATATGCGCTCCTATTTCGTTTCGCTTGAGCCAGGAAACCTCTGTGTAGGACTCTAAAGACTCGTCAATACGCCGGCAGCAGGTGATGATCATATCAAACACCCACAAGCCGCAAGCGGTCTTCTAAACGTAACGGCCACCCGGGTATTGAGCGATCTGAAGATCGACGAGCAAGCCCGCTCACACTCAAGTGAATCCAACCAGTAACACTACCGTACAGTCCGGTCTGATCGTCTGATATGTCGCATATCCCGCCTAGGGGTGGTAAACGTCAGACCCCAATAGCTCGATAAGTCATGTCGATATGAGGTCTATAACAATTCGAGAAACTACTGGTAACACTTACCAGTAAATCTCAGCAACCCTGGCCAGGGATTTCCTGTTATAGCCAATCGAACACAGCACAACATCAACTCCCTATACCGGGAGAGACGAATCCCCTCCTATCGCTCATTGCCTCCATGTGACTCGGGACTGTACCCAAAAACCACCGTTTTGCACGCCCTCTTGGACGTGGTAAGATGGAAATCAAAGCACAGTGGGAGCCACACAAGACTCTATAACGATCTCGGGTCAACAGACTACTCTGTACCAGTGTCACCTGAGAACTGCCATCTGACGTTAGGTATAATACCATCTGGGAGTTCTCGGCGAGTCCGTCCAGTGTACCCAGTCTCTACTGAGCACCCGTATATCATCCCTGATGTCAAACACCAATGGATATGGGATCATCCATCGCCCATCTGTATTGGTCGAGAAGGTATACGCTAGTCTACTCTGGCATATCGATGCCCCGTCTCGATACACCCTCGACTAGGGGCTTTGAAGGATGTACTTATAGACTACCATGTCCCCACTAGTATGATCCGCATCATAGTCCAGGTAGTCAAGTACACATCCTAAGGGCTTTACCAACATGTAACAGAGAGACAATCAGTATACACGTTAAGGTAAAGTGTAACCAGATAGCATACTATCATATCGAGCAAGAAAGTCCTCCCTATATATGTCCCAGCATCCACTACAATATACATCCTATGTACAGTAATGGCCTCTAGGGCATACATATAACTAACAATCTCCCACTTGCACTAGGGCCATCTGTAGCAGTGGTTGTAGTGTCTCATACTCAACCATCCCATAAAAGTCTTTCTCTGGGAACAGGCCTTCGTGAGTGGATCCGCCGTGTTGTCCTCTAAGTCTACTCTCCTAACCTTGATCACCCTGGAGATTAACCATCTCCATGATCAGGTGATACTGCCTTAGAATATGTCTGGATCACTGATGGGACCGGCGTTCCTTGGCATAAGCCACAACTCCATTGTCTCACAATGGTAGGAACGTAGTTCATCTCATGAACCAATATACACCAAAACAGCCTCTTCGGTAGCATCTTAAGTAGCGATGTATCCTGCCTTTATCGTCTAGTATGCCACGGTATCTAGCTTGGAACTCTTCCAACATACCGTCCCTGTACTGAGGGTAAAGACAATGCCAGCGACTGACATTCAGTCGTCTTTATCACCCTGGAACCCTTCCAGTGATTCTCCTCAGGATCGATTGATACCATCTCACTACAACTAGTGAGAATCCTAACATCCATTTAGATCTATCTCATAGATCCAAAACCCAGGATTTAGGAGGTATCACTTTGATCCTATATGGAGAATCATTGTGATAAACGGAGATTGACCGAGCGTAGCTTAGGAAACTCTTTCCCTATCAAGAGTATGTCATCCACGTACTCTACGAGGATCACCTCCATACTCCCTACTACCTTTTTATTTATACAAGGTTCATCTACCATTTTGATGATGTCAAACTCTTTGACTAATCCATCAAAACAGATGTTCCAACTCCGCGATGCCTGCTTTAATCCTATAAAGCATCTTGCACACGTTTCCGCTGCTCCCACTGTCTACGAAGCCCTCTGGCTGTGTACTTATAGACGCTCTCTTCTAAACCATCATTTAGAAAAGCAGTCAAGACACCCAACCACCAGATATCGCAGTCATGGTATGTAGCCGTGACAAGTAGGATCTGGATGGACTTAAGCTTAGCTACTGGAAAAGGTTTCATCATTATCCACGCCTGGTCGATGACGAAAACCTTTAACAATTTTAGCTTTGAAAGTCTCAACTTTTCCATGTACACCAAGTAATCTTCTCAAGATATACTTGCTCCTGATGGGGATTTAACCCTTCAGATATAGCAACTAAAGTCCATACTTTGTTGGTGTATAAGGATTCCATCTCAGATCGATAAACATCCAGCCATTCTTACAGAGTCTTACTCTTGATGGCCAGCTCGAAACTAGTTGGGTCATCATCTCATGATGCATTCCTCGCTCCCACTGTCATAGAGAAACCGAAGTATCTCTCAGGTGGGTGAGGAACCCTACTAGATCGGCGGAGAGGCTGAGGTTCATTGGAATCTACTGAATCCTTTGGTTCTACCAAATCATCAGCTGCAGTTTGTATGGCTGGAACATTTCCAGTTCTACATTACAGACCTTGTCTCGAGCTTGTCTGGATTTTGCTTTTAGACATAGGCCGGACAACCCCAAATCTTAACTGACTTAAGACATGGGCTCTTCCCATACCATATCTCATATGGAGCGGTAGGCAACTGATTTGATTTGAACCCTATTCAATAGATATGCATCTTCTCAAGCGCATAACTCCCAAAAAGGAAATAGGTAACTCAGTAGTACTCATCATAGAGCACACCATATCATATAGGGTGTGATTGCTCCGCCCCGATATACCATCGTGCTAAGGTGTATACGGAGGAGTAATGCTGAGAGAGAATCTCATTCTCCTTTAGAAAAGTCCAAGAATTTCGTGCCCAAGTATTCTTCTCCTTGATCTCATCAAAGGACATAATACTTATACCCGTGTTTTGGTTCTCTACTTCTAACTTATATTCTGTGAATATCTCAAAAGGTTCGGACTTGTGTTTCAACAGGAACATATGACTGAATCTTGAGAGATTATCAGAGAATGTAACGAAGTACAAAGAACCAGTCTTGGCATGTGTAGACAGGGGACCTACATACATCAACATGTATCATCCCAAGAGTTCACTAACTCTTTCTCTGTTTCCAGTAAACGGAGCTATGGTCATCCTATCTCTGTGACATGACTGGCAAGTTTCGCAAGATGTAAATTCAAACTGATTTAAATATGTATCTATATGTAACTCTAGCTAGTCGGGTCACATTGATATGACCTAGTCTACAATGCCTCAAGAAGGATTCGTTGATTTCTGAACTCTTCCTCTTGTGTGTGTTCCGTATACTAAGAACTGTAGTTTGATTTAGAACATCAATGCTTTTAGATAACGTGCCTGAACCGATCAACTTTTGATATAGGAAATGTTCAAAACATTATCCATTAATACAAAATTCTATCATTTCTTTACTACTAAAGAGACTGATATGATTTTGTATATCAGGTTCGGTATCTAATAACATTTGTTCAGAATCAATGTATTCGTAATACAGGGTGACAGTGACCAACAGACTTGGCTGCAACACTTGCCCCGTTTTCTGCCTCATGAAACTTATCACCCGTTCTCAGTTCTCTACCTTTCGGTAGCCCTATGTAACAGATTACATATCTGGGATCCTGATCTGGTATCACATACCCAGGACGTAAAGGATACTGATAAACAGTTCTGTATAATGAACACACCCGAAGATGATGCATCAGCATGCACTCTCTTCGTTTGGGCGGCACGGGAATTCTGGTAATCCCCAATTTCCTGCTCTGTCTTATAACAATTATAAGTTGGAGCGGGACCAACGTTCCCCAGCTCAGTATAACAAGCGGGTTCGGTCAATATTCCGTATTATTATCTTGATTAAGGCGTGATATGGTCGCTACCTGGAGAGAGAGAGAAGAAAATACTCAGCGTGCGCTCTTGCAAGAATAGATTGGTTATTATTTTATCTAATCAGGATGGCTCCCACTGCTTTTTATCAAATCTTCCTTCAAACCCTAAAAGGAAAGACTAGCCGGGATTAATTACACACTACAAGTTCGCCAATCTTTCAGCCAGGCCAGTGTCGGTACTTTGAGGGAGGTCCCCCGTGCTTTCGCACGAACCTAATTAATGTAAACCTCGTTTTCCCAGAGGCGTAACCCCGTTGACACCTTTCTAGACACCTACTTGATCGGCTAATTGTAATGTATAAAACTCTTCCAGGAGTAACTCTTACTCGCAGCGGGTATCGGGATCCAACTATCTCATAGAAGGTATGCAGTCTCATTGCAAATTTCAACACTTGAAATTCCCGATAATATTTTGCCCCTAGCTCGCTATGACCTTGACGCATGCCAAACAACCCATAGTCTGCTAGTCAAGTTCAACCCGTACATTTCTTGATTGAATTAAACCCACCCGTACGACCCTTGACGCATGCCAAACAACGCCGTACGAATACCCTAATCCAATCGCATCATATGCTAGCAGATAAGCACTAGTTAGCTACCGTACACTACGCCTTGATGCATGCCAAACAACCGCAGCACGAATACTAACTAGTACTTATCTGAAATGACGGAGGGCTACGACAGGTTTTTCTGAAAACCTTTTGCGTAATGAACTTGATATCGTTGTAGAATCAAATGATTTTAAAAATGGAGTGTTTTTTAGGCTTTTCTAGTTTTGCTAAAGGAGTCACTCCCGGTGAAGGGATCGTCGGTCCTTTCCTCGTCGAATGAGGTGCGGGATATATCATATATATCACTATGTAAAGCAAAAACTCTTAAAAGCAATCAATAGACAAACCGAGTGTGTAGCATCTGCCAGTTATTGCTAAAGGAGTCACTCCCGGTGAAGGTATCTCGGTCCTTTCCTCGTCGAATGAGGTGCAGGATATATCACATATACCGCTGTGCAAAGCAAGAACTGTAGCTACCTGTTTTATTTTGAAATTCGATTCTACAACATCTAAAGGTTTCTTTTATTTCATTAATCTCATTAATGAAGTCCCATCATTTAAGTACCTAAACATTACAGATAAATACGACGTACACTTATGCCATCCGCATTCGCCTCGATGTCCCCTCATGCACCGTTAGGTTAGGTAACTAACGGCAGAGCGGGGTAGGGCTAGCGCGGGTGTAAAACATAAGTAACGTCTATATAATATATCATATATACTATATAAAGTATCTATCACAGAACATCACATGATCACATCACAGATATCGCAGCAGAAGAATATCATATGAAATATTGGATATACTAGGACGTCCGTGTTTTCAATACGAGCCAGTATAAAACACGGATTCCACGGTCGCGATGAATAGCCAAACCCACACCCCTAGACCCCTACGAGAGCGGCAAGCAACCCTACCAATTCTGGAGTTAGGAGACCCGGACTCGACTCCTCGAGTTAGTCTCCCACTGGACCCTAGAACCCGGTTACTTGTGCTCCCCTCCTTGGGTCTATCCTAGTGCGGAAAAGTAAATAATATACAAAGGGTGACAACTTCCGCAACCTGGAAGCGCCCCAATAAAAGAATATTACATACAAGTTTTTACATGAATGAAAATGAAAAACACTCATCTCACATAAAAACCCCCCGGCTATTCAAACACGACGATCCAATATAACATATCCAGCAACACATAACATCACATGTCATCAACGTAAGTAAATATGTCCATCCCAATTGTCATTGACATATAGCAACGAAACCGGCGATATCACATATTACACTTACGGTCACAGAAAAGAAAGTGTAAAACTACAACAGTTGGAATCCGCAACCACCTCAGACATCGCATGCCTGACCAAATGAATTACTTAGACATCGCATGCCTAACAATTATAAACCCCGCATTTTAGTCTCTATATCGAAAACTCTTTTCAATATCAAGTCGGGCAATTCAACAAGATTCCCGAAATACTGATCGAATGCTCGTCACAAACTTTAGTAGGCGGCCGCACCCCCGATGCCGCCGACGAAGTGCACCAAGGCGGAACACCGCTACCGCGAGCACCCAAACGGATGCTTTCGGCGACGGGGTTCTCCTACAGTCACTTGGTCGGGGCTATGGAGTGAGGCTGTCTATTAAGTTTACCCGGCAAGTATCCGCGTACGCTACGTGATTGCGACGGACTTTTGATCACATCAAAATTCCGTGGCAACCGATCAAGTGAGACTAAACTGCTATGTTTATAACATTCATTCAGTTATCACATAACTTTTGTGAATTCCAATTATTGTATCACATTCCGGATAAACAGAAAATGCTAAACTTTTCGATCGAACAATCGAACACCCAAGTTTTCCCGATACTACTCAACACATGAAATAAGTCTAACAACATTCAGTTCGTGCCTCAGTAGCAACGGTCCAGCCGTAGAAGGGTCAAGCCAACGCCTCACATGTGGCACGCCGTACTGCCCCAAACCCGAAGGTTCAAAGGGCAGTTCAAGACGGTCACATAATCGAGTTAAGGTTTGTTGTCTTCTAGAGGGTCCATCGCGTTACTTGCACTACTTAGAACGTCGTTAAACTACGGAAAAATCCAACACTTGGAAATTTCCCGACAGGGGAAAAAGTGGGTATTTATATCCGGTCGAACTTTTTAACATATTCTAAAATTACCCGGAAAGGCACATCGACAAAATTAGACAGTCCGATCGAATACACCGAGTCCCTGATACAACCCAGAAAATAAAACTCTTGAATAAATATTAAAATATTCCCAGGAATACCAGCACTAAAAACTAGGAGTTACTGTGAAAATTAAAACAGAAGATGGGACAACTTGGCCGCGGAACCGCCGCACAAGCCATGCTTGTGCCGCGGTTCCGCCGCAATGTAGAGGAATCATGCTGCCGAATTTCACAGTGATTCTTAGGATTACCTGCTGATATTTCTGCATATTTTTAATTTCGGAAAAACCACATTTTACAGAAATGTCCAGAGAGCAATATTCGGGTCGGGGTTTTGGGTCGATCGGACTTCTAACTCCGTCGGGACTTCGCCTAAGGCTCTAGCTAGGCTCTGATACCACTGTAGGGTTCCTAGGCACCCCAAGGAGGTCTCACAAGGCATCGATCATGCCAATTTCAAAAATTATGGTGCCGGGAAACCCTAAACTACGGATCGTTGGCTAGAAATCTAAGCGAAAAAGAAACTAGTTAACACTTAACTACTTGGATACGGAAATACAACCTTTGTAGATCCGGTCCTCCACCTCCACGGCTCCGAGATGAGGTCCTCTCCGCTGTCCAAATCAAATCCGGGCTCTAGCGTCGGCTTCATCGGAGAACGAGCGGGCAAGGTCGTCGGCTTCGTGCCGAAGATGATCTACGTCGAGGCATCGCTAGATCGAGCTCCACCTTCACCAAGTCTTGAAAACTTGTGAGGAAAACACACTCTACTACTTGGCAAGAGGTAGAGGATGAAGAAATAGGAAGTGGGTAGACTTTAGTTTTGGATTTCTCACTCATTTCATCAATCCACCATTGATGAAGTGAAGGTTTCTTCTTGAGTTCAAGGGAGAAGAAGAAGAATATTATTATGATAAGATTAATTAGAAAAGAAAAGAATAATCATTCTTATCATAAAAGTAACCATGGTAAAGTGTAGAGAATTAACTTAGGTTAAATGAATGGTTAGGGTCAAGGTTTCATGAAGCTTCCACTAAACAACAAAAAAAAGCCACCATTCTTTTCTCCTTTTTCCATCTATTTTCCAAAATGAATAAATAGATAAATAAATGAGAAAAGGAAATAAAACCCTAATCATAAGTTTAACCATGGTTTAATTCTTTACACTTAACCAAGTAACATGTATCATCAAATATGATACAATAAAATGCACAAAAAGTATATCACATATACAACTTGTACATCCAAGTGAGAAAATCCTTCTAAAGTGAACCGATACTAGTTAATGCAAAGTAATATATCAAATATATAATTATACATTAAATCATTAAATCAAACACTTGATTTAACGATCCGGTCATATCACATAAAACCGACTGGTATCCTATGTATCGACTTATCGAATCAACCTTTGATTCGATAACTAGGTTATATCGCATACAACCATTCGATACATTCATCGCGAGAATGAAATACGGTATCACATACACGCATTATTCTCGGTCCCGCACATATCTCATATGCGCTCCTATTTCGTTTCGCTTGAGCCAGGAAATCTCTATGTAGGACTCTAAAGACTTGTCAATACGCCGGCAGCAGGTGATGATCATATCAAACACCCACAAGCCGCAAGCGGTCTGCTAAACGTAACGGCCACCCGAGTATTTAGCGATCTGAAGATCGACGAGCAAGCCCGCTCACACTCCAGTGAATCCAACCAGTAACACTACCGTACAGTCCGGTCTGATCGTCTGATATGTCGCATATCCCGCCTAGGGGTGATAAACGTCAGACCCCAATAGCTCGATAAGTCGTGTCGATATGAGGTCTATAACAATTCGAGAAACTACTGGTAACACTTACCAGTAAATCTCAGCAACCCTGGCCAGGGATTTCCTGTTATAGCCAATCGAACACAGCGCAACATCAACTCCCTATACCGGGAGAGACGAATCCCCTCCTATCGCTCATTGCCTCCATGTGACTCGGGACTGTACCCAAAAACCACCGTTTTGCACGCCCTCTTGGACGTGGTAAGATGGAAATCAAAGCACAGTGGGAGCCACACAAGACTCTATGACGATCTCGGGTCAACAGACTACTCTGTACCAGTGTCACCTGAGAACTGCCATCTGACGTTAGGTATAATACCATCTGGGAGTTCTCGGCGAGTCCGTCCAGTGTACCTAGTCTCTACTGAGCACCCGTATATCATCCCTGATGTCAAACACCAATGGATATGGGATCATCCATCGCCCATCTGTATGGGTCGAGAAGGTATACGCTAGTCTACTCTGGCATATCGATGCCCCGTCTCGATACACCCTCGACTAGGGACTTTGAAGGATGTACTTATAGACTACCATGTCCCCACTAGTATGATCCGCATCATAGTCCAGGTAGTCAAGTACACATCCTAAGGGCTTTACCAACATGTAACAGAGAGACAATCAGTATACACGTTAAGGTAAAGTGTAACCAGATAGCATACTATCATGTCGAGCAAGAAAGTCCTCCCTATATATGTCCCAGCATCCACTACAATATACATCCTATGTACAGTAATGGCCTCTAGGACATACATATAAATAACACATAACGGGTCGAGAAACTACTGGTAACACTTACCAGCAAATCTCTGATCAGCCCTGGCCAGGGACTTCCCTGTTACGGCCAATCGAGCACAGCGCAACATCAACCCCCAATACCGGGAGAGACGAAACCCCTCCTATCGCTCATTGCCTCCATGTGACTCGGGACTGTACCCAAAGACCACCGTTTTGCACACCCTCATGGACGTGGTAAGGTGGAGATCAAAGCCCAGTGGGAATCACACAAGACTCTATGACGATCTCGGGTCTACAGACTAACCTGTACAAGTGTCACCTGAGAACTGCCATCTGACGTGAGGTATAATACCATCTGGGAGTTCTCGGCGAGTCCGTCCAGTGTACCCAGTCTCCACTGAGCACCCGTATACCATCTTTGATGTCAAACACTAATGGATATGGGATCATCCATCGCCCATCTCATGGGTCGAGAAGCGTATACGCTAGTCTACACTGGTATATCGATGCCCCGTCTCGATACACCTACGACTAGGGACATTGAAGGATGTACCTATGGACTACCATGTCCCCACTAGTATGATCTGTATCATAGTCCAGGTCGTCAAGTACACATCCTAAGGGTTTTACCAACATGTAACTATAAGACAGTATAAAGAGACAAGTGTACATGTTAAGATAACGAGTAACCAGATAGCATACTATCATGTCGAGCAAGAAAGTCATCTCTATATATGTCCAAGCATCCAATATAATATACATCATCTGTACAATACTGGCCTCTAGGGCATACATACAACTAACAAAGTAAACTCGTGACGGATCACAAGGATAGCCCTCACCTGTATATACATACCTGCATCCGCATTCCGACTGAATGCGAATGCGATGAGACTAAAGTAATCCAACAAATCTAATACTAGGATCCGGCTTAAACCAAAGCCTACTAGTATGATCCGCCCGATCATGATCCGTGCACTGCCGCACGTATATGATCGGACCCTGCCATATATCATACAGCCTCTACAATATTTCGCCCGAAACTTGAGAAACTATCTGTGGGGGACTCTTAAGACTCATCAATACTTTGGCTGTGGATTTAACCACTAGCACGTCAGAGGTACTAGCCGTACGTAACGGGCTACCAGTTATTGACCAAAAGGGAGGTCGATGAGCGAACTCATCCTGACACCCTACTGAGCCTGTCAGTGACAATATCCGTACAGTCCGGTCCATTCGTCTATGAGCATCGCATGTCGGGCCTAGGCGGTTGGTGAAAGTCAGACCCCCAAAAGCGGTACAAGTCGTGTCGGAGTGTAGCCCAGAGCACCCTGAGATATTACTGGAATACCTACCAGTAAATCTCCTGCCTTGGCCAAGGACTTCGTGTAATGGCTCTCCTAGACGCAGCACGATCTCACCTCCAATACCGGGAGAGACGAAACCCATGCCGATCCGCTCACTGCCTCTATGTGGCTCGGGACTGTACCCAACTAAAACCTGATTGCACGACTCCTTTGAGCCGTGGTAGGGTAGTAATCAAAGCACAGTGGGAACTCACACGAGACAAATGACGATCTCAGGTCGATGAACTAACCTGTACACATGTCACCAGGGAACTGCTATCTGACATCAGGTATAATACCAACTAGCATATTCCCGACGAGTCCTGTGTTGTGTACTCATAACCCAATGAGCACCTGTATACATCTTAGGTGAACTAACTGACACCAATGGCTTATGAGACCGGCCACTGCCCCTCGTCGTGGTCTCGACTGTATACACTAGTCTACTAATGGAGTATCGATGCCCAGTCTCGAAACTCCCACGACTAGGGACAACTTTAAGGATGTGCTTATAGACCCCATCTCCCACGTATATGATCGCTATCATACTGCTCGTAGTCAAGCAAGAATCCTAAGGGCTCTATCAACGTGTAATAGCGACCTGTAAGGTCACCTAAAGCAGTACACGATGATAAAGGCAAACCATGGTAGCATATTATTCTCTATCAATGTGTAATTGTGAACTACAATGTCACCTAATGCATGTACACGATGATAAAGACAAACCAGATAGCATACAAAGCTCTCGAGCAAGACTGTCCTACCGGTATAGGTCCTCCCTTAATCATTGCAATCACGTGCCTGTGATCTAATAATTGACTCTGTGGGCACTATATCCAACAAATACAAGTCTACATGTTATGACATAGAACAACCAGATAGCATATTATCATGTCGAGCAAGAAATTCCTCTTTATATATATCCAAGCACCCACTATAATATACATCATGTGTACAATAATAGCCTCTATTGCATACATATAACTAACAATCCCCCACTTGCACTAAGGCCATGTGTTGTGGTATCTCATAACCAACATCCCAAAAAGTCTCTCAAATTGTATCTGGGGGAGGGCCTTTGTGAGTGGATCCGCTACGTTGTCTTTCGTGTCAACTCTCCTGACCTCGATCTCCTGGCGATCTACTATCTCCCAGATCAGGTGATACCGCCTCAGAATATGTATGGATCTCTGATGGGACCTGGGTTCCTTGGCCAAAGCCACCGCTCCATTGTTATCATAATACACAGGTATTGGATGCTCAATGGATGGAACCACACCAAGTTCAGTAATGAACTTCTTCATCCCGACAGCTACTTTGGCAGCATCGTTGGCAGCGATGTATTCATCCTCCATCGTCGAGTCTGCTATATAACAGGCACCATTTCATCGAATCAACAATTGATCCGATGACCCGGCCATATCATATATACCCGACCGATATCACATATCGCGATAATAGAATACGGTATCTCATATCGAACTATTCTCAGTCCTGCACATATCACGTATGTGCTCCTACTCCGTTTTGCCTAATCCAGGAAACCACTAGTAGGACTTTAAAGAATCGTCAATACGCCGGGAGTAGGTGATGATCATATCAAACACCCACAAGCTGTAAGCAGTCAGCTAAACGTAACAGCCACCCGGGTATTGAGCGATCAGAAGATCAACAAGCAAGCCTGTACATTCTCCTGTGAATCCAATCAGTAACACTACCGTACATTCTAGTCTCTTCGTCTGATATGTCGCATATCAAGTCTAGGGGTGGTAAACGTCAGACCCACTAACCGATAAGTCGTGTAGATGTGAGGCTCATAACAGGTCGAGAAACCACTAATAACTCTTACCAGTAGCACTCCATATCAACCCTGGTCAGGGACTTCCAGTTATAACCAATTGAACACGGCACAACATCAACTCCCTATACCGGGAGAGACGAAACCCTTCCTATCACTCATTGCCTCCATGTGATTCGGGACTGTACCCAAAAGCCACCGTTTTGCAAGCCCTCTTGGACGTGGTAAGGTGGAAATCAAAGAACAGTGGGAATCACACAAGACGCTATGACGATCTCGGGTCTATAGACTAACCTGTACCAGTGTCACCGGAGAACTGCTATCTGACGATAGGTATAATACCATCTAGGAGTTCTCAGCGAGTCCGTTCAGTGTACCCAGTCTCCACTGAGCACCTGTACACCATCTTTGATGTCAAACACCAATGGATATATGATTATCCATCGCCCATCATATGGGTCAAGATGCGTATACGCTAGTCTACTCTGGTGTATCGATGCCCTGTCTCGATACACCCTTGACTAGGAACAATTATAGGATGTACTCGTTGACTACCCTGGCCCCAGTAGTATGATCTCATCATAGTCCCAGTAGTCAAGTACATATCCTAAGGGCTTTATCAACATGTGAGAGCAAGACAGTAAACCAATACAAGTCAACATGTTAAGATAAAGTGAAACCAGATAGCATACTATCATATCGAGCAAGAAAGTCCTCACTATATATATATCCAAGCATCCACTATAATATAAATCATATGTACAACAATGGCCTCTAGGGCATATATACAACTAACACCTTGGCTAAAGCTCCTTTCTTCATGTGAACAAAGTTGAAGTGATGCAAACAACCAATACTGGTGGGCTAGACTAGTGTAGATTGGTGATGTGAGTTTGGATCTCACTTAAAAATATTTTCTTTTTATCACCTTCACTCACTTTGTAAAAGGTAGAAAGCTTTTGATGAAGAAGAAGGAGGAAATGGCTAAGAAAGCTCAAGATATTTCTTATGCCAAAAATAAAATGAATAAATCAATATATGAGAGAGTCACGCTCAGTTCAAATCATGGTTTAAAAATATCTAGATATTTTGTTAGCGAGTTAAAGAATTAGCTTAGAGATTAAACCATGGTTCAAGTCATGGTTTACTCAAGAAGTGTGTAGAAAGACCAACCATGATTTAATCTCAATTAATTCTTTAATCAATAATCAAAATAAATAAATATCTTTATCATGTGAGTCTTGATAGCCATCTCCAATGTATCATCCACCATGACACATGTATGCATGCATGTGTGCATTCATATCAACATATGTACATACATACATTCATGCACACAATATATATAAAGAAAATGTTATAAGTAAAAAGGGTAATGGTCATTAATATTAAATCAACAGATGATTTAATAAACCGGTCATATCTCATACGACCCGACCAATAGAAAACGCCAGATTATAATGCGGTATCACATACATGCATTTAATCAAGCACCCGCGCATATCACCATATGCACCCCATATCGTTTCGCCTGAGCTAGGTAACCCCTTTGTGGGACTCTAAGACTCGTCAATACACCGGCAGTAGGTGATGATCATATCAAACACCAACAAGCCGCAAGCAGTCAGCTAAACGTAACGGCCACCCGGGTATTGAGCGAGCAGAAGAAAAACAAGTGAACCTATCAAAACTCCGGTCGAGCCAACTTGTAACACTTACCGTACAGTCCGGTCTCTTCGTCAGATATGCTGCATATCGGGTCTAGGGATGGTATCGCCGACCACATTAACTCAATAAGTCATGCCGATGTATGGCCTATAACAGATCGAGAAACTACTGATAACACTTATCAGTAAATCCCATCAGCCTTGGCAAGGGACTTGCTGATATAGCCAATCGAGCACAGCGCAACATCAAACCCCAATACCGGGAGAGACGAAACCCCTCCTATAGCTCATTGCCTCCATGTGTCTAGGGACTGTACCCAAAAGCCACCTATTTGCACAACTCAGTAGAGCCGTGGTAGGGTGAAAATCAAAGCACAGTGGGAGAACCCACAAGACTCTATGACGATCTCGGGTCTACAGACTAACCTGTAGCAGTGTCACCTGAGAACTGCTATCCGAAGATAGATATAATACCATATAGGAGTTCTCGGCGAGTCCGTCCAGTGTACCCAGTCACCACTGAGCACCCGTATACAATCTTGGTGTCAAACACCAATGGATATGGAATCATCCATCGCCCATCACATGTGTCAAGAATCGTATACGCTAGTCTACTTTGGAATTTCGATGCCCCGTCTCGATACACCAACGACTAGGGACATTTCAGGAAATACTTATAAACTAAATATGTCCCACTAGTATGATCTACATCATAATCACAGTAGTCAAGTAAATATCCTCAGGGCTTTATCAACATGTACCAAATGAATAAAAGCATGATCAAGTGAACATGTCAAGATAAAGAGTAACCAGATAGCATAATATCATGTCGAGCAAGAATGTCCTTTAAATATATATATATATATATATATATATATATACATGTATAAATACATCCACTATCAAATAATGGCCTCTAGGGCATACATATATCCAACAGAACGTTGGTTCCGCTCTATATTATAATTGTTATAAGTCCGAGCAGTAAATAAGAGAATATTCGGATTCCCACGCCACCCAAATGAGGAATGAGCATGTTGATGCATCTTCTTTGGGTGTGTTTGTCACCGAGAACTATTTCTTAGTACAATCTACGTCCTAGGTATTAGATACCAGATCAGGATCCCACATATGTAATATGTTACATGGCCTAAAGAAAGGTAGACAACTGAGAAAGGGTGATCATTCTCTAAGAGTACAGAATGATGCAAATGTTGTAGCCAAAGCAGTTGGCGAATACCACCTTGTATTACCAACTGGTAATACAATGATTCGAAACGAATGTTATTACATACCGAACCTGATATGCAATATTATATCAGTTTCTTTATTATGTAAAGAAGGATATGATTTTGTATTGCAAGATAATGTTATGAACATTTTCCTAAATCAAAAGTTGATTGGATCAGGCACGTTATGTAATGGCATATACGTTCTAAATCAAATTATAGTTCTTAACGTACAGAACACACACAGGAGGAAAAGTTCAGAAATGAACGAATCCTTCTTGTGGCAATATAGACTAGGTCATATCAATGCGACACAAATAGCTAAGTTACATAAGGATAGATATTTGAATCCGTTCGAATTTTCATCTTATGAAACTTTCCAGACATCTCTCAAAGGTAAAATGACCAAAACTCCGTTTACTGGACACGGAGAAAGAGTTACTGAACTCTTAGAACTGAGACATAGTGATGTATGCAGTGCTATGTCTACAAATGCCAGGAATGGTTCTGTTGGGTTACCTAAAACGGCAGCAAGGTTTCGGGAGGCATCATCCATGCTATGTTAAAATTTTGCCATTGAAGATAACCCTAAACCTAGAAACTTTAACTAGAGAATCAAACCAAACAAGCATGTTAACACTTTAACATCTAAGAGATAGGGAGTACAACCTTTGTAGTCCGTTCCTTCGCTTCATAAGCTCCATGTTGAGGTCCTTTCACTGTGATCACCAAGTACCCGGACTCTAGAGAGGCTCCATGAAGAGAAAGATGCCACCTTGCTTCCAATCATCAAGAACTAAGATGATCTACCTTGAAGAATCTCAAACCCAAGCTCTTGCTTCACTAATCAAGTATTAGCAAAGCAAACACCCTAATCTAAGTGGATGGACTAGATGAGGATGATGAAGAAGGAATTTTGCACTCTTTTGTTTTCAATTTCTCACAAAATATCATCACAAATCCAAAAGCTAGTAAGCTTTCAAGAGGAGGAAGAAGAAGAAATCCTTTTGTGATGAATAATGAATTATTGTTGTGGTTACAATTGCAACCATGAGTTAAGAATGAGTGTCTTAACTCATGTAGTGAATAAACCATAGGTTAAGGGTTTAGGTTGGGTTAAATAATATCTACACAAAATATCAAAGGATGAAGACAAAAGGAAAGCTTCATGAAGTTTCATGAAAGCTTCATCCAAAAGCTAACACAAAAGCTAACCCTAATCCAAACCCTAACTTGGTTTAAACTCAACAACCATGTTGCATTTGTAACCCTAACATGTTACAATATTATATATCACATATACAATATATAATATAACAAAAGAAAATAATAAAATTAACATATATCTTATATACATCAATGTATTATCCGGTGAAAAAAAGAATCTTTAAGTGAGCTTTTATTAGTTAATGTAATGTAATATATCAAATATATAATTATACATTAAATTATCGAATCGACACTTGATCCGATAATCCAGCTATTTCACAAATAACCGACTAATATAAAAGGTATCTGTTCATCGAATCAACACTTGATCCGATGACCCGGCTATATCATATATACCCGGCCGATATCACATATCGCGAGAATCGAATACAGTATCACATACTCATATTATTCTCGGTCCCGCACATATCACATATGTGCTCCAAGTCCGTTTTGCCTGAGCCAGGAAATCTTTGTGTAGGACTCTAAAGAATCGTCAATACGCCGGCAGTAGGTGATGATCATATCATCTACCCACAAGCTGCAAGCGGTCAGCCAAACGTAACAGCTACCCAGGTATTGAGCAATCATAAGATCAACAAGCAAGCCGGTACATTCTCCTGCGAATCCAATCAGTAACACTCCCGTACAGTCCGGTCTCTTCGTCTGATATGTCGCATATCTAGTCTAGGGGCGGTAAATGTCAGACCCCAGTAACCGATAAGTCGTGTCGATATGAGGCCCATAACAGTTCGAGAAACTACTGATAATACTTACCAGTAAATCTCAGCAACCCTGGCCAGGGATTTTCAGTTATAGCCAATCGAACACAGCGCAACATCAACTCCCAATACCGGGAGAAACGAAACCCCTCCTATCGCTCATTGCATCCATGTGATTCAGGACTGTACCCAAAAGCCACCGTTTTGTAAGGTGGAAATCAAAGTACAGTGGGAATCACACAAGACTCTATGACGATCTCGGGTCTACAGACTAACCTGTACCAGTGTCACCAGAGAACTACCATCTGACGTGAGGTATAATACATTCTGGGAGTTCTCGGCGAGTTCATCCAGTGTACCCAGTCTCCACTGAGCACCCGTATACTATCTCTGATGTCAAACACCAATGGATATGGGATCATCCATCGCCCATCTACATGGGTCGAGAAGCATACGCTAATTTACTCTGGTATATCGATGCCCTGTCTTGATGCACCTACGACTAGGAACATTTGAAGGATGTATTTAGCGACTACACTGTCCCCACTAGTATGATCTACATCATAGTCCTGGTAGTCAAGTACTCATCCTAAGGGCTTTATCAACATGTAACATAGAGACAATCAGAGTACATGTTAAGATAAATAGCAACCAGATAGCATACTATCATGTGGAGCAAGAAAGTCCTGCATATATATGTCCAAGCATCCACTACAATATACATCGTATATACAGTAATGGCTCTAGGGCATACATATCACTAACAATCTCCTACTTACACTAGAGCCATCTGTTCTGGTATCTCATACCCAACAATCAGCTGTGGTTGAAATATCTCATACTCAACCATCCCACAAAAGTCTCTATTGGGAAATAGGCCTTTGTGAGTGGATCCACTTTGTTGTCCTCTGTATCTACTCTTCTGACCTCGATCTCACTGGATGTAATATTTTAAAAAAATAAAATATTATTTTTAGGAATTTTTATAATTAACTATTAAAATATTGAATATTTTAATAAGGCGGTATAATTAAATACCGATAAATTTATGAAAAATTTGGAAAATTATAGAAATTACTTAAAAGAGGGTGTTTTATGGAATTATGCAATTTTACTACATGTTTTTGGGTGCATGGCTTTTGTTTTGGGGTTACTATTGAGGAGAGAAAGAAAATAGAAAAGAAAAAGGGAAAAGAAAAGAATAGAATTTGCAAGTATGGGTAAGAGAGAGAAAGACTGGGTAAGGGGTCAACCATTGGACTTGGCCATTCCCTCATCATTTCTCCCACTCATTTCTCTCCTCTCCTCATCCTCTTGCTGCTGCTGCTGCACCCCCTCCTCCTCCATCTTCATCTCCCCAAAACTCCATGCTAAACACCTCAAAATCCAAGTCCCGTTTCATTAAAATGATGCATGAGCTCACTAGTTACCCCATGGACCAAGAAAGAAAAGATTTTTAGGACTTTGGGCAACTCAAGAAAATTCTTGAGTTGCCAAAGGAGGTAATTTCTACACCATTAGTGTAATTTTTTAATTCCTTATGTATCCATACCTGTTTCATGTCGATATTGAGTGGTTTTGTGGACTTAAGAAAATTATAGTTAAGGGTTTTGGAATTCTTGAGTGGTGATGTGAAATTGAGCTCAGTAGAGGCCACACAAACCCCCTAGTGCTAGAATTCAGACCTAACCCAGAGATTAGAACCCCGGAATACGGATTTAGAAAACCCGATATCGGAAGAATTGTGGATTCTGTGATGTAAAATGAAATCTGCTAGCACTCGGGCTACCTGAAAATTATTTTCCTAGGACAGTGATACTTGTAGGTGATTTAGAATATACCCTAAAGAGCCCAGCCCCTGATTCCATTCCTTGGCCCCAAATTTATTCCCTCTGGCCACAATTTGCGGCCAGACCTGGGCCATTTAGTCTGGTTCTTGTTCTGTGGTCCCCTCATCAATAAAATAGACCCTTGGCATATGCAAAATTGACCAATTTGACCTAGGGTAAAATATGGGACCTTTTTCCTGAGTTGCTGTTTTGATTCTGTCACGTCCCGAAAGTACGGAACATGACCGGCCCTTAGACTACGAACGTCTCGAGGCATACGTACCCTAAGTAAGCCGAGCCCAGAAATCCAAACCAAGAAAAGTAGTAGAGAGCAGGGAGAACCATATGTAGATCAACCAGTATGCAACATAATATACAACGCCTAAAGGCGAGGATCACAACAGAAAAGGAAACTCAACAGCATGAAATCCACAGAAGTATAACGCGCGACTCTAAGGTCGAAAGAATAAACATCACTGGTCTCTATCTCAAATTAGTACATGTTTGGTTGATGGAGCTTCTAGATACAACTGAAATATAATATACAATGTATAATGATGGGTACGATACAAATAAACCCACTTACTAGCAAGTCACCCGAAAGAAGTAGTGCCCGCAATGCCGTAATGAACCCTGTACGGCAGAACCTGCAAGAAACTGGGGCACAACGGGGGTGAGTTGCTAACTCGTGAGTAGAAAAAGATCTACGAACAGAAAATCGCATGTATGACGCAATCCTAGGTCATACGATCAGAATATATAATCCTCAAGTATATAACCAGCAACCTATAACAATGGCTAGGGTAAATATCTAACCCAAGTATAATCCCATTGTTAGTTATATGTATGCCCTAGAGGCCATTACCGTATATTGGATGTATATTGTAGTGGATGCTGGGACATATATAGGTAGGACTTTCTTGCTCGACATGATAGTACGCTATCTGGTTGCTCTTTATCTTAACATGTATACTTTCTGTCTCTCTGATTACATGTTGATAAAGCCATTAGGATGTGCACTCGACTTCCAGGACTATGATGAAGATCATACTAGTAGGGCCTGGGTAGTCCATGAGTACATCCTTGAAATGTTCCTAGTCGAGGGAATATCGAGACGGGGCATCGATATTCCAGAGTAGACTAGCGCATATCTTCTCGACCCATGCGATGGGCGATGGATGATCCCATATCCATTGGTGTTCGACATCGAAGATGGTATGCGGGTGCTCAGTGGAGACTGGGTACACTGAACGGACTCGCCGAGAACTCCCAGATGGTATTATACCTCACGTCAGATGGCAGTTCTCTGGTGACACTGGTACAGCTTAGTCTGTTGACCCGAGATCGTCATAGAGTCTTGTGTGTCTCCCACTGTGCTTTGATTTCCACCCTACCACGGCTCTACTGAGTCGTGCAAACAGGTGGTTTTTGGGTACAGTCCCGATTCACATGGAGGCAATGAGCGATAGGAGGGGATTCGTCTCTCCCGGTATTGGGGGTAGATGTTGTGCTATGCTCGACTGGCCATAACAAGAAATCCCTGGCCATGGTTGCAGTGATATACTGGTAAGAGTTATCAGTAGTTTCACGAATGTTATGGACCTCAAGTCGGCATGACTTATCAAGCTATTGGGGTCTGACGTTTACCACCCCTAGACGAGATATGCGACATATCAGACGAATAGACCGGACTATACGGTAAGTGTTACTGGTTGGATTCACAGGAGTGTGAGCGGGCTTGCTCGTCGATCTTCTGATCGCTCAATACCCGGGTGGCCGTTACGTTTAGCAGACCGCTTGCGGCTTGTTGGTGTTTGATATGATCATCATCTGCTGCCGGCGTATTGACGAGTCTTTAGAGTCCTACACAGAGGTTTCCTAGCTCAAGCGAAACGAAATCGGAGAGCATATGAGATATGTGCGGGACCGAGAATAATTCGTGTATGTGATACCGTATTTCATTCTCGCGACGAATGTATCGATTGGTTATATGCGATATAACCTAGTTATCGAATCAAGGATTGATTCGATAAGCCGATACATTGGATACTAGCCGGATATATGCGACATGACCGGATCATTGAATCAAGTGTTGATTTAATGATTTAATGTATAATTATATATTTGATATATTACTTTGCATTAACTAGTATTGGTTCACTTTAAATGGATTTACTCACTTAGTTTCTGCACATTGCATATGTGATATATTTTGTGCACATGATTGTATCATGTTTGATGATACATGCAAGCTAGGGTTAGTGTAAAGAATTAGACCATGGTTAAGATTATGATTAGGGTTTTCTTTTTCTTATTTATTTTGGAAAAAGAAAATGATAAAGAAAATGAAATGGTGGCTTATTTTGTTTGTAGTTGAAGTTTCTTGAAACTTTGACTAAGTAACCATTTTGTCTTCTTTCTTAACCCTAACTCTTCAAATTAACCTTAGTCAATTCTCTACACCTAACTAAGGTTAATGATATGATAAGTATTATATTTTCTTTTCTATTTAATTATCTTATCATATCATCTTCTTCTTCTTCATCTTTTTCCTCCATGGAAAAAGCTTGCTACATCAATGGTGATTGATGAAAAAGTGTGTGAAATCCAAATCTAAAGTCTACCCACTTCCTATTTCTTCATCCTCTACCTCTTGCCAAGTAGTATAGGGTGTTTCCTTCACAAGTTTTCTTGACTTGGTGAAGTTGGAGCTTGATCTAGCGATGCCTCGACGTAGATCATCTTCGGCATCGTCGTCGATGACCTAGCCCGTTTTTCTCCGATGAAGCCGACGCTAGAGCCCAAGATATGATTTGGATAGCGAGGGGACTTCATCACGGAGCCTAGGAGGTGGTGAACCGGATCTACAAAGGTTGTAGCTCCTTTCCTTTAGCCATATTTCCGTTTACTTGCATGCTTCGCCTCATTATCTAGTTAACGATCCGTATTAGGGTTTGTAGGCACTTGTAAAATTTGATTTGTGCATGTTTGATCACTTGTGAGACTCCATTAGAGTGCCTAGGAACCCTACAGTGGTATCAGAGCCTAGCTAGAGCCTTAGGCGAAGTCCCGACGGAATTAGAACTCCGATCGAATCAAAACCCAAACCCTAATATAGCTCTCTGGACTTTTTCTGAAATCGTGGTTTTTTCGAAATTAAAAATATGCAGAAAAATCAGCAGGAAGATCTAAGACATACTGTGAAATTTGAGCTCCTGTATCCATCAAAGAGCCGCGTTTCCGCCGCATAAGCATGGCTTATGCGGCGGATCCGCGGCCATAATGTATCTTTATTTGATGAAATTTGCACAGTAATTCTTAGTATGAAGTGCTGGTTTTCCTGGGAATATTTTAATATTTATTCCAGAGTTTTATTTTCTGGGTTGTATTGGGAACTCAGTGTATCAATCGGATTGTCTAATTTTGTCGGTGTATTTTTCGGGATAAATCTTAGAATATGTTAAAAAGTTCGACCGGATATAAATACCCACTTTTTCCCCTGCCGGGAAATTTCCAATTGTTGGATTTTTCCGTAGTTTAACGACGTTCTAAGTAGTGCAAGTAACGCGATGGACCCTCTAGAAGACAACAAACCTTAACTCGATTATGTGACCGTCTTGAACTGCCCTTTGAACCTTCGGGTTTGGGGCAGTACGGCGTGCCACATGTGAGTCGTTGGCTTGACCCTTCTACGGCTGGACCGTTGGTACTGAGGCACGAACTGAATGTTATTAGACTTATTTCATGTGTTGACCTGTTTCGGGAAAACTTGGGTGTTCGAATATTCAATCGGAAAGTTTAACATTTTCTGTTTATCCGGAATGGGATACAATAATTGGAATTCACAAGTAGTTATGAGATAACTAAATGAATGTTATAAACATAGCGGTTTAGTCTCACTTGATCGGTTACCACGGAATTTTGATGTGATCAAAAGTCCGTCGCAATCACGTAGCGTACGCGGATACTCGCCGGGTAAACTTAATAGACAGCCTCACTCCATAGCCCCGACCAAGTGACTGTAGGAGAACCCCGTCGCCGAAAGCATCCGTTCGGGTGCTAGCGGCAGCGGTGTTCCGCCTTGGTGCACTTCGTCGACGGTATCGGGGGTGCGGTCGCCTACTAAAGTTTGCGACGAGCATTCGATCAGAATGTCGGGAATCCTGTTGAATTGCCCGACTTGATATTGAAAAGTGTTTTCGATAATGAGACTAAAATGCGGGGTTTATAATTGTTAGGCATGCGATGTCTAAGTATTTCATTTGGTCAGGCATGCGATGTCTGAGGAGGTTGCGGATTCCAGCTGTTGTAGTTTTACACTTTCTTTTCTGTGACCGTAAGTGTAATATGTGATATCGCCGGTTTCGTTGCTATATGTCAACGACAATTGGGATACGCATGTTTGCTTACGTTGATGACATGTGATGTTCTGTGTTGCTGGATATGTTATATTGGATCGTCATGTTTGAATAGCCGGGGTTTTTTATGTGAGATGAGTGTTTTTTTCATTTTCATTCATGTAAAAACTTGTATGTAATATTCTTTTATTGGGGCACTTCCAGGTTGCGGAAGTTGTCACCTTTGATGTATATTATTTACTTTCCGCATTAGGATAGACCCAAGGAGGGGAGCACAAGTAACCGGGTTCTGGGGTCCAGTGGGAGACCAACTCGAGGAGTCGAGTCCGGGTCTCCTAACCCTAGAATTGGTAGGGTTTCTTGCCACTCTCGTAGGGGTCTAGGGGTGTGGGCTTGGCTATTCATCACGACCGTGGAATCCGTGTTTTATACTGACTCGTATTGAAAACACGGACGTCCTAGTATATCCAATATTTCATATGTTTCTTCTGCTGTGATTTATCTGTGATCATGTGATGTTCTGTGACAGATATTATATATAGTATATATGATATATTATATAAACGTTGCTTATGTTTTACACCCGCGCTAGCCCTGCCCCGCTCTGCCGTTAGTTACCTAACCTAACGGTGCAGACGGGACATCGAGGCGAATGCGGATGGCATAAGCGTACGTTATATTTATCTGTGATGTTTAGGTGGACTTAAATGATGGGATATTCATTAATGTGATTAATGAAAGAAAATAAACCTAATTGATGTTGTGGAATCGAATTTTAAAATAAAAACAGGTAGCTACAGTTCTTACTTTGCATCGCGGTGTTCATTATAGAACATCCTGCACCTTATTCGATGAGGAAAGGACCGAGATCCCTTCACCGGGAGTGACTCCTTTAACAATAACTGGCAGATGCTACACACTCGGTTTGTCTTTGATCGCTTCTATAGTTTTCGCTTTGCACAGTGATATATATGATATATCCCGCACCTCATTCGACGAGGAAAGGGCCGACGATCCCTTCACCGGGAGTGACCCCTTTAGCAAAACTAGAAAAGCTTAAAAAACATTCCATTTAAAAACCATTTGATTCCGCAACGAGATCAAGTTCAAAGCGTTAAAGGTTTTCACAAAAACCATTCGCAACCCTCCGTCATTTTAGGAAGTAGAGTACTTAGTATTCGTGCTGTGTTTGTTGACCATAGTCAAGGCACAGTGTACGGTAGCTAAGTGATGTCTTCCTACACAGCATATGATGTGATTAGTTAGGACAGTCATGTGGCTTTGTTGACCTTAGCCAAGGGTCATGTGGGTGGGTCTAATTAATCACGAAATGACGGGTAGAACTTGACTAGTACCTATGATTTTTTGACCTTAGCCAAGGTCATAGGTGCTAGGGGTAAAAACCATTATCGGGAGTTTCAAGTGTTGAAATTTGCAATGAGATTGCATACCTTCTATGTGATAGTTGGATCCCGATACCCACTGCGAGTAATTGTTACTCCTGGGAGAGTTTTGCACTTTGCAATTAGCCGATCAAGTAGGTGTCTAGAAAGGTGTCAACGGGGTTACGCCTCTGGGAAAACGAGGTTTACAGTAATTAGGTCCGTGCGAAAGCACTGGGAACCTCCCTCAAAGTACCGACACTGGCCTGGCTGAAAGATTGGCGAACTTGTAGAGTGTAATTAATCCCGGCTAGTCTTTCCTTTTAGGGTTTGAAGGAAGATTTGATAAAAACAGTGGGAGCCATCCTGATTAGATAAAATATATAACCAATCTGATCTTGCAAGAGCGCACGCAGAGTGTTTTCTTCTCTCTCTCTCTCCTGGTAGCGACCATATCACGCCTTAATCAAGATAATAAAATGGATGTATTGACCGAACCCGCTTGTTATACTGAGCTGGGGAACGTTGGTCCCGCTCCAACTTATAATTGTTATAAGACAGAGCAGGAAATAGGGGAATACCAGAATTCCTATGCCGCCCAAACGAAGAAAGTGCATATGATGCATCTCCTTCGGGTGTGTTCATTACAAAGAACTGCTTCTCAGTATCCTCTGCATCCTGGGTATATGATACCGGATCAGGATCCCAGATATGTAATCTGTTACATAGGGCTACAAAAAGGTAGAAAAACTGAGAACGGGTGATAAGTTTCATGAGGCAGAAAACGGGGCAAGTGTTGCAGCCAAGTCTGTTGGTCACTGTCACCCTGTATTACGAATACATTGATTCTGAACAAATGCTATTAGATACCGAACCTGATATACAAAATCATATCAATCTCTTTATTAGTAAAGAAAGGATATAATTTTGTATTGATGGATAATGTTTTGAACATTTCCTATATCAAAAGTTGATCGGTTCAGGCACGTTATCTAAAAGTATTGACGTTCTAAATCAAACTACAGTTCCTCATATACAGAACACACACAAGAGGAAGAGTTCAGAAATGAACGAATTCTTCTTGAGGCATTGTAGACTAGGTCATATCAATGCGACCCGACTGGCTGAAGTTACATTTTAGATGCATATTTAAATCAGTTTGAATTTACATCTTGTGAAACTTGCCAGTCATGTCACAAAGATATAATGACACCAGCTCTGTTTACTGGAAGCAGAGAAAGAGTAAATAAACTCTTGGGACTGATACATGATGATGTATGTAAGGTCTCCTGTCTACACATGCCAGGACTGGTTCTTTATACTTCATTATATTCTCTGATAATCTCTCAAGATTCAGTCATATATTCCTGTTGAAATATAAGTCCGAACCTTTTGAGGTATTCACAGAATATAAGTAGGAAGTAAAGAACCAAAATACGGGTATAAGTATTATGTCCTATGATGAGATCAGGGAGGAGAATACTTGTGCATAGCATTCCTGGACTATTCTAAAAGAAAATGAGATTCTCTCTCAGCATTACTCCTCCGTATAAACCATAGCACGATGGTATATCGGGGCGGAGCAATCACACCCTATATGATAAGGTGTGCTCTATGATGAGTACTACTGAGTTACCTATTTCCTTTTTGGGGGTTATGCACTTGAGAAGCTGCATACCTATTGAATTAGGTTTGAATCAAATCAATGCCTACCACTCCATATGAGATATGGTATGGGAAGATCCTATCTCTTAAGTAAGTTAAGATTTGGGATTGTCCGGCCTATGTCAAAAGCAAAATCCGGACAAGATCGAGGCAAGATCAGTTCTGTAGAACTGGAAAGGTTCCAGCTGTACAAAAATGCTAATGATTTGACAGAACCAAAGGATTCAATAGTTTCCGACGAACCTCAGCCTCTCCGCCGATCTAGTAGGGTTCCTCACCCACCTGAGAGATACATCGGTTTCTCGATGACAGTGGGAGCGCGGATTGCATCATGAGATGATGACCCAACCAGTTTCGAGCAGGCCATCGAGAGTAGGGACTCTGTAAGAATGGCTGGATGCTTAGTGATCTGAGATGGAATCCATATACACCAACAAAGTATGGACTTTGGTTGCGATATCTGAAGGGTTAAATCCCCATCAGGAGCAAGTATATCTTGAGAAGATTACTTGGTGTAGATGGAAAAGTTGAGACTTTCAAAGCTAGACTTGTTAAAGGTTTTCGTCATCGACCAGGCGTGGATAATGATGAAACCTTTTTCTAGTAGCTATGCTTAAGTCTATCCAGATCCTACTTACCACGGCTACATACCATGACTACGATATCTGACGGTTGGGTGCCATGACTGCTTTTCTAAATACTGATTTAGAAGAGAACGTCTATAAGAACACAGCCAGAGGTCTTCGTAAACAGTGGGAGCAGCGGAAACGTGTGCAAGTTGCCTTACAAAATGAAGCAGGCATCGCGGAGTTGGAACATCTGTTTTGATGGATTAGTCAAATAAGTTGACATCATCGAAATGGTAGATGAACCTTGTATAAACAAAAGGATAGTAGGGAGTATGGTGACGATCCTCGTAGAGTACGTGGATGCCATACTCTTGTTAGGGAAGGAGTTTCCTATACTACGATCGGTCAATCTCCTATTATCACAAGGATTCTCCAAATAGGATAAAGATGATACCTCCTAAATCCTGAGATTTGGACCTATGAGATAGATCTAAAGGGATATTAGGGTTCTCACTAGGTATAGTGAGATTGTATCAATCGATCCTGGGGAGAATCACTGGAAGTGTTCCAGGGTGATAAAGACGACTGAATGTCAGTCACAGGCACTGTCTTTACCCTCAGTAAAGGGACGGTATGTTGGAACAGTTCCAAGCTAGATACCTTGGCAAACTAGACGATAAAGGCTGATAACATCGCTATTAATGATACAACCAAAGAGGCAGTTTGGGTGTATAATGGTTCATAAGATGAACTAGGTTCCTTCCATTGTATGACAATGGAACTGTGGCTTTGGCCTGGGCACCCTGGTCCCATCAGTGACCCAGACATAATCTGAGGCAGCATCACCTGATCATGGAGATAGTTGATCTCCAGGGTGATCGAGGTTAGGAGAGTAGACTCAGAGGACAACACGGCGGATCCACTCATGAAGGCCTTTTCCCAGAGAGAGACTCATATGGGATGGTTGAGTATTAGATACCGCGACCACTGCTACAGATGTCCCTAGTGCCAGTGGGAGATTGTTAGTTATATGTATGCCCTAGAGGCCATTACCGTACATTGGATGTATATTGTAGTGGATGCTGGGACATATATAGGTAGGACTTTCTTGCTCGACATGATAGTACGCTATCTGGTTGCTCTTTATCTTAACATGTATACTTTCTGTCTCTCTGATTACATGTTGATAAATCCCTTAGGATGTGTACTCGACTTCCAGGACTATGATGAAGATCATACTAGTGGGTCCTGGGTAGTCCATGAGTACATCCTTGAAATGTTCCTAGTCGAGGGAATATCGAGACGGGGCATCGATATTCCAGAGTAGACTAGCGCAGATCTTCTCGACCCATGCGATGGGCGATGGATGATCCCATATCCATTGGTGTTTGACATCGAAGATGGTATGCGGGTGCTCAGTGGAGACTGGGTGCACTGAACGGACTCGCCGAGAACTCCCAGATGGTATTATACCTCACGTCAGATGGCAGTTCTCTGGTGACACTGGTACAGCTTAGTCTGTTGACCCGAGATCGTCATAGAGTCTTGTGTGTCTCCCACTGTGCTTTGATTTCCACCCTACCACGGCTCTACTGAGTCGTGCAAACAGGTGGTTTTTGGGTACAGTCCCGATTCACATGGAGGCAATGAGCGATAGGAGGGGATTCGTCTCTCCCGGTATTGGGGGTTGATGTTGTGCTATGCTCGACTGGCCATAACAGGAAATCCCTGGCCAGGGTTGCAGTGATATACTGGTAAGAGTTATCAGTAGTTTCACGAATGTTATGGACCTCAAGTCGGCATGACTTATCAAGCTATTGGGGTCTGACGTTTACCACCCCTAGGCGAGATATGCGACATATCAGACGAACAGACCGGACTGTACGGTAAGTGTTACTGGTTGGATTCACAGGAGTGTGAGCGGGCTTGCTCGTCGATCTTCTGATCGCTCAATACCCGGGTGGCCGTTACGTTTAGCAGACCGCTTGCGGCTTGTTGGTGTTTGATATGATCATCATCTGCTGCCGGCGTATTGACGAGTCTTTAGAGTCCTACACAGAGGTTTCCTAGCTCAAGCGAAACGAAATAGGAGCGCATATGAGATATGTGCGGGACCGAGAATAATTCGTGTATGTGATACCGTATTTCATTCTCGCGACGAATGTATCGATTGGTTAAATGCGATATAACCTAGTTATCGAATCAAGGATTGATTCGATAAGCCGATACATTGGATACTAGCCTGTTATATGCGACATGACCGGATCATTGAATCAAGTGTTGATTTAATGATTTAATGTATAATTATATATTTGATATATTACTTTGCATTAAGTAGTATTGGTTCACTTTAAATGGATTTACTCACTTAATTTGTGCACATTGCATATGTGATATATTTTGTGCACATGATTGTATCATGTTTGATGATACATGCAAGCTAGGGTTAGTGTAAAGAATTAGACCATGGTTAAGATTATGATTAGGGTTTTCTTTTTCTCATTTATTTTGGAAAAAGAAAATGATAAAGAAAATGAAATGGTGGATTATTTTGTTTGTAGTTGAAGTTTCTTGAAACTTTGACTAAGTAACCATTTTGTCTTCTTTCTTAACCCTAACTCTTCAAATTAACCTTAGTCAATTCTCTACACCTAACTAAGGTTAATGATATGATAAGTATTATATTTTCTTTTCTATTTAATTATCTTATCATATCATCTTCTTCTTCTTCATCTTCTTCCTCCATGGAAAAAGCTTGCTACATCAATGGTGATTGATGAAAAAGTGTGTGAAATCCAAATCTAAAGTCTACCCACTTCCTATTTCTTCATCCTCTACCTCTTACCAAGTAGTATAGGGTGTTTCCTTCACAAGTTTTCTTGACTTGGTGAAGTTGGAGCTTGATCTAGCGATGCCTCGACGTAGATCATCTTCGGCATCGTCGTCGATGACCTAGCCCGTTTTTCTCCGATGAAGCCGACGCTAGAGCCCAAGATATGATTTGGACAGCGAGGGGACTTCATCACGGAGCCTAGGAGTTGGTGAACCAGATCTACAAAGGTTGTAGCTCCTTTCCTTTAGCTATATTTCCGTTTACTTGCAAGCTTCGCCTCATTATCTAGTTAACGATCCGTATTAGGGTTTGTAGGCACTTGTAAAATTTGATTTGTGCATGTTTGATCACTTGTGAGACTCCATTAGAGTGCCTAGGAACCCTACACCCATGTGCCCGTGCCAGTGCTCAGGTAGCAATGTATCATATGAATAATGTATGAATGCATGAAAGAGAATGCATGTACTGAAGAAAACTGCTTTCATAAATTTGTGAGATTTCTGTATTTTTAAAATGAGGTATCATAATGAAATCAGTATAAAACAGTGCCTAGGATCGGCACAAAACATAAATCTTAATATCTCGATATCTCTGTATCACAATCTCTGTACCTCAATATCTCGAAATATCAATGTCTCTATCATAATATCAAGGGCACCGTCAGTCTAGATCGTCCCCTACCATCCATCTCAAGACCACGACGGTATCCTCGGGATATCCAACGTGTCGTGTAAAATCACCGGTCGGTCGTGCTCCCATGCACAGACTCAACGCCCTTTCCTGTGATCTTCTTTCCCCGGGGTACCGCACCGGGCCCACCATGTACCCGAAACGGTTCATCCGCCTCCTCGAATCGGGTCTCGAAATCCATCAGCAAACTCATGGTGGACGACTCATACATGTAGAGTTCCTAGGCACTCTAATGAGGTCTCACAAGGCATCAACCATGCCAATTTCTAAAAATACGGTGCCGAGAAACCCTAGAACGGATCGTTGACTAGATATATATATATATAGGCGAAGGAAGCATGTAATCGATTTAAATGCTAAGGGAAAGTGACTACAACCTTTGTAGATCCAGTCCACCACTTCCTAAGCTCCGCGATGATCTCCCTCCGCTGTCCAAATCGAACCCTTGACTCTAGCATTGGCATCATCGAAGAATGGGCGGGCTTGATCGTCGGTTCGATGCCGAAGAAGATCTACGTCGAGGCATCACAAGAACAAGCTCCAACTTCACCAAGCTTTGAAAACTTGTGAAGTAAACACCCTATACAACTTGGCAAGAGGTAGAGGATGAAGAAATAGGAAGTGGGTAGACTTTAGAATTGGATTTCTCACTTGATTTCACTAGTTGCCATTGATGGTCACTAGCTTTCTTCATAGAAGAAGAAGATGAAGAAGAAGAAGAAGATATGATAAGTTAATTAAAAAGGAAAATAAAAAGAATACTTATCATAACTTCAACCATGGTTTAGTGTAGAGATTTAACTAAGGTTTAGATGAGTGGTTAGGGTTAAAGAAGAGACAAGAATGGTAGACTTGTTCAAAGCTTCAAGAAGCTTCAAAGAAAAAACAAAATAAGCCACCATTTCTTTTTCTCTTTATCTTTTCCAAAACAATAATAAATGGATAAATAAATAAGAGAAAAGAAACCCTAACCATTCACTAAACATGGTTTAATCTTTACACAAACCCAAAAGAGCAAGTATCATCAAACATGATACAATCTTGTGCACAAAAGTATATCACATATACAACTTGCACAATTCAAGTGAGAAAATCCTTTTAAAGTGAACCAATACTAGTTAATGCAAAGTAATATATCAAATATATATAATTATGCATTAAATCATTAAATCAACACTTGATTCAATGATCCGGTCATATCGCATATAACCGGCTAGTATCCAATGTATCGGCTTATCGAATCAATCCTTGATTCGATAACTAGGTTATATCGCATATAACTAATCGATACATTCATCGCGAGAATAGAATACGGTATCACATACACGCATTATTCTTGGTCCCGCACATATCTCATATGCGCTCCTATTTCGTTTCGCTTGAGCCAGGAAACCTCTGTGTAGGACTCTAAAGACTCGTCAATACGCCGGCAGCAGATGTTGATCATATCAAACACCCACAAGCCGCAAGCGGTCTGCTAAACGTAACGGTCACCCGGGTATTGAGCGATCAGAAGATCGATGAGCAAGCCCGCTCACACTCCTGTGAATCCAACCAGTAACACTTACCGTACAGTCCGGTCTGTTCGTCTGATATGTCGCATATCTCGCCTAGGGGTGGTAAACGTCAGACCCCAATAGCTTGATAAGTCATGCCGACGTAGGGTCCATAACATTCGTGAAACTACTGATAACTCTTACAAGTATATCACAGCAACCCTGGCCAGGGATTTCCTGTTATGGCCAGTCGTGCATAGCGCAACATCAACCCCCAATACCGGGAGAGACGAATCCCCTCCTATCGCTCATTGCCTCCATGTGAATCGGGACTGTACCCAAAAACCACCTGTTTGCACGACTCAGTAGAGCCGTGGTAGGGTGGAAATCAAAGCACAGTGGGAGACACACAAGACTCTATGACGATCTCGGGTCAACAGACTAAGCTGTACCAGTGTCACCAGAGAACTGCCATCTGACGTGAGGTATAATACCATCTGGGAGTTCTCGGCGAGTCCGTTCAGTGTACCCAGTCTCCACTGAGCACCCGTATACCATCTCTGATGTCAAACACCAATGGATATGGGATCATCCATCGCCCATCACATGGGTCGAGAAGATATACGCTAGTCTACTCTGGAATATCGATGCCCCGTCTCGATATTCCCACGACTATGAACAATGAAGGATGTACTCATTGACTACCCAGGCCCCACTAGTATGATCTATATCATAGTCCTGGAAGTCGAGTACACATCCTAAGGGCTTTATCAACATGTAATCAGAGAGACAGAAAGTATACATATTAAGATAAAGAGCAACCAGATAGCTTACTATCATGTCGAGCAAGAAAGTCCTACCTATATATGTCCCAGCATCCACTATAATATACATCCAATGTACAGTAATGGCCTCTAGGGCATACATATAACTAACAATACATCATGGGAAAACCGCATTTTTATTTAAAAAGAGAGGAAGCAGTTTATATATGTTTTGCGGTTTTCCTCCAAATCCAGAAAATATCATGGAAATCCGAATCATCAATAGCATGTAAACCATGAATATAAGCATGAGAATCCATGAATGCAGCATATAATGAACAACATTGTACATAAAGTGAAAAGTAATAACTACAATGTCAAGCTGGCATATATGGCAAGTACACTAATATCATGTCACTACTAGCTAATCAAGCTAAATCAAGCAATAATTTTCTCTAAGTGTACGTGACATGGCAATTACCAATGAAGATGTGTGTGCGCCGGCAAATAAGTGTACGTGGTACATACGCATCATCGGTAATGGTGCTGGTGTCCTAACAGCATGATATCAATAATGGAATATGAATCACAACAGTATGCGAAGCAGAGCAACAAAAACAATGTGTGGGAGCTGAATACTAACACAATGGTAGCTAGACTGCATCTAATGTCATAAGAGTCATAATGCTACGCCAACTATAAGGCTGAGCTAAAAAGCAAACTGCAGGTAAGGGAAACCGCCTAACCTCTGAGTCGATACACATATGTATATATATAGTCGGTGATCCCGCCTCGATAATATCACATCCGATACCATATCTATATAATCGGTTATTCCCAAGTCAAGAGGGCGGACCAAACATCAAATATAGCTCGTACGTAAATCCGTCATACGGCATCCCCAAATCTGGGTACGGGTCAATATCACATTCGTCATATCATTCATCTGGTATTCTCTTTAATCAATATCATAATCCGGGTACTGACCTATGTCTAGTACAAAGCTAATATCATCACTATAATCATGATCTGACTACTGATCGACAATCCCGTATGAATCGATATCATCAGCACATATCATCTCAAGGAGTACACATCGCCCAAGGCGGCCTATCAAAAATATCTTGTCATATCATATCATATCATATCATATCTCGTATCATAATCACATGTCGATCATTTTATATATGTCACTATTCATATGGCCTCATCATCCCAAATCCGCTAAAGCATCAAGACGTATCTAAAATTTGAATTTTACCATATCACCGGTATCATATTCCCTGTTCAAACTCATCGACTCATCTCCATCCCATGTACCATCCTCAAATCCGTATGTGGACACATAGTCCCATACCCACGTGAACACATATCTATATAGAATCCCATAACTACATATGAAATAAGGATGTATGCAAGTATGTATGTGTTTGTGTATATGTATATGTAGTGCACCTACTACCCTAAGGTTCGCAACACTAAAATAATCCAACACACCAATATCCATCCTAAACATCAATAATTTCCCAAATAACATATAATAATTGTAGGTATGTATACGCATCCGTATACATCACCACGGATTGCGGGGGTGCTATACGCCATCCACCTGACTTCTCCCCGTAGATATAAATCTACTCACCCTTTTTATGCGTGCCGGTGCCGATGTCGCCATTTGCATCTCCAACGCCTCGACGCCACGTGGGGTACCTACAAGGATATCACACGCTAAAACACATGAAAACTATGTCGGAAACTAAAATGGTACACAATACGCTCATAGGTAAAAACCTATAGACTCGAGTGCGAACACAGCCAAAGCTCACTGGTCGTTGGCGTTCAAACGCCACCCGACAGAAACGAATCACCAAATACCCAAAATCCATACGAAAACAAGTCGTAAATCGTGCGCCAACTCAAGTAAATCAACCCAGATTTTACCCTGGTTGGAACCAGACAAAACTAGACATACCCAGGGTCAAGTTTACAGGTAAAAGAGCCGTTCACGCAAAACAAGGCAGTTTCACCCTGGTCTGGCCACAATTTGCGGCCAGAGGGAATTAATTGGCGGCCTGAAAATGGGGGTTGGAGCTAGGGTTTTGAGTGTTGGTTCCTATCTGCCTGCACATCCTACTGCCAAGTCAAAATTATTTTAAGAGGTCCGGGTTGATAGCAGTTTGCAGAAAGGTCCAAAAGTCGACAAAATCGCTAAATTACACCGATTCTAAACTTTCAGGTATTATACTGGAATCTGGGTTAGATCTAGGGTAAACTGGTCTAAACATCACCTAATTAGGCTTTACTAACCATTACAACCAATACTTGGCCAAATCTCACTCAAATTCTCCTAAACTAGCACTAATCTGCTTAATAACGCCAACTTTTCAGCTGAACAACTATAACTTAGCAAGATATGACTTGGGTTATGAGATTATACCTCAAGGGTCCTAGATGAAGGAGGAGGAGGTGGGGGAGTGAGTTGGTGCTGCTGAAGTTTCTGCTTGTGGCTGTTCTCTGTTGCTGGAATTGTTGCTGGTTCTGTAGCTGCTGCATGCAAATTTCTTTTGCATCCTCTCTGTTGCTGTTTGCCTACAGCAGTGGTTATTGTTGTTGTTTCTTTGGTGTTGTGGGAATGGTGGTGTGGTGGTGTTGAGGCTGAAGCTTTTGTTGCTGCAGAAGGGGCTGATGTAGCTGCTGAAGTGAGGAAATTGGGGCTGATGTAGCTGCTGAAGTGAGGAAATTGGGGCTGATGTAGCTGCTGAAGTGGCTGTTTCAGCAGCTGATGTGTTGATATGGGGGCTGAAGTTTTGCTGATGTGAGTGTGTAGGAGTTGGGCTATGGGGTTCGGGGCTGGTGTAGGGTTAGTTGAAGTGTTGTTTCAACTGCTGATGTTGGCTGAAGTTGGATATTGGGGCTGTTGTGTGAGAGGGTGTAAAAGAGCATAAGGGTTTATGAAGTGGAATGGATCATGGCACACCCTAACCACCTCTCTCTCTCCCCAAAATAATGCACAACCAACATGTCTCTCTCTCTCTACACAAGGTCAATTCTGACCCTAATCACCTTCAACCAAGCTAAAAGCCCTTAATTAAGCTAATTAACCTAACCAAATGGGTTAAACCACCATGGACATCTAAACATGGTTCAACCCTAGGCTACCATGAGTCTAAAATATGAAACAAGTGTGACAAGTGTAGAGATTGTTATATGCACATTTTGCACAAATAAGCAAAAAATCCAATTAGCGATTTTTAATCGCGATTAACATTAAAATAGCATATACTTAACCATAAAAACTTAAAAATGACATATTTCCACAAAATAACCTATTTTAGAATTTCCAAAATTTTCTCCGGAATTTTCACCGTTTATCGGTATTTAATTATACCGAAATATTAAAATATTCATTAAAAATTAATATTAAATTATGAAAATTCCCAAAAATAACATTTTATTTTTTTGAAATGTTACAGTCTTCCCACCTTAAAGAAATTCGGTCTCCGAATTTAAATTTAAACCCCCAAATTCTAAAATATTTCAATAAAATGTCGAGGTCAACGGGGCTCCGAAATCATCAATACATAAAACGCATCATAGCACAATACATGCGCATGCGTAACGAGCAGATAACTCGAAATCAACACTCCGTCAAGTATCCCGCAATCATTGGAGTCAAGGCGAAAACACGAATGCCAAATCCAAAGCAAAACCGATATGCTATAAATCGGAACTATATATGTAAATATCAAATCTGTACATGTAAATATCTGAAGGGAATGCATGCCAAATTCTTTAAAGTCGATGTGCAATGCGCATAACACTGCACAGTGGCGGATGTCTCAAAAAGAAAATAGCCATGTACGTATATATCTTTTGTTTAATATGCACGTTCTGCTGCTTTTAAAACAATTTAAAAGGGTTCCCTGTTTCAAACGTTTCGTGTCATATCAGACACGTAGGTAAAATACTGAGACTATAGCTCGCTTTTGGAAATCCCTTTGAAATCTATCAATGCATGTAAAATATATCCAGGTACTGTCATCTAACCAGTCCTGCTCAGTACGAAAACACATAGAAAATATCATAAAAACGTACTGCTCCATAGAAATCAATCCCCAAAAATGCATATGAAAACCCTGTGTGTCCGGTGCGCACGGAAATCAAAATCCATACATGTGCCAAGCAGGTGCACAACAACGACATCAAGGTGCAACGGGTGTGCGCGAAGCATCTGTCATAGGCAACGTATGTTCCTGACAGCAAAATCAGGTGCATCTGACATGCACGCAAAATCCCGATTTAGTGCATCTGGTGTGCACCAAATCGCATCTCATAACATGCGCCCAACATGCGCTAAAATCCAAATCCGGTGCATCCATCATGCACGAAATCATGAAATCCAATATCAAGTGCCGAACACGCGCAAAATCCAATCAGGTGCATAAAGTGCACAAAACAATATCGAGCATCACCATCGAAATCAAAATCAAGTGCATCCAAGTGCACAAAATACGAAACACTGCACTGCAAGTATATGTGAACTATACCGAGTGCAAAAATCAAATCGTGTGCGTGCATACTCATGAAATCAACTCAAATGTATGAAACCCATGAAATCATAAACATGTGAAACCAAGGCACGAAAACGATATCAAGTGCAACAACTGAGCAAAAATCGTAAATACTCAATCATCAAAATCAAATCATGCGAATAAACCGCCCAACAATACTGAAAACAAGTATGGCGGAATAGTTCCGCTTAAGCACATCCTCCAAGAATCTCTGGCCAACTGTCGTGATCACTTATAGCATATCTCGTCGACGATCCTGGACTCTGGCCTGCTGGTGTGCGTAATATGACCACTTCTAGGTCCAAGTCTTCTCTGTGGATTACCAATCTCACGATCCATCGGCTCGTCAGCCCTGCCAGATGTGCTAACGGGGACGGTTCCGTTCTGGCACTTCTCTGGTCATCTCTCGGTCAATCATCGCGACCACTCGTAAGAAGCATGTCACTGGCGTCGGCCTCCGACTCTCTGACTGCACGTGACACATTTGATCCTGGGTGCAAATATCATTGCAGCAGTATCCTGGAAGGAATCCTGCTCAAGGTCTCTTCCAAGTCTCATCTCTGCCTAACTGTCCGGAAGTCATCGTCCTTTACTATATCTGTTTCTTGTTTCCGGAATGGATGCATACTCATCGCGACTCATTCAGGAAGGTATATCCAAGTACAATGCCTCGGCATGCGTATCGCATCTCTGATGTCGGCGGAGTGGAACGTCATCTTTTCCGGATTTTGCATGAATCTATTACTCCACTTTCTTCTAATGTCGACTGCTTCGGACTCGTCTCGTCGTGGCTGGATGGACTGAGCTCCAACGGCTATCCTCGTATCTGGAGTCTCCCAAGAAATGCATCTCACCATCTAGCATCCGAATTAAGTCGAGCCATCCGATCGATTCGTCAAAACCTCATAATCCCCCAAGAGCTCAACATCTTGGGTACATTATAATAGTATCGAGTACATACCACAGCATCAGTGGTCCAGCCGTAGGAGGACAAACACAAGCTTCACTAATGGCGCCGCAGAACTGCCGCAAACCCTAAGGTTCAAAGGCTTTCACACGGTCGTTAAGTCGAGTTAGGGTTTCATTCTTCTAGAGGGACCATAGAATTGCCTGCATGTCTTTCCGAGTACTTTAATCTTAGAATAATAGGTTTCTGACATTCGATCGTCTGTGTCGACTCTCAATGTCTCCGCGTGAAGTCGTCTCAGCTGGAATCAACCTATCTGATGACCTCGCATCGGGGTAGCGAACGAATCACATGTCCTAGTCATTCATTCTCGGTGACTAGCGACCTTCTATCATCTCTTAGTACAATCTCGTACTGCAATAGCTCCAACATCTGGGGCAATATCTCGTCGTTCGCAGCAATAACTGGCTCACTCGTCTGCACGCTGAATAGTGCCTCAGTCATCATGAATAAGCCGTACATCAACGGTCATCAACATCTGGATGGCCTCTATCAGTGGCCCAATCCTCTGGTGCTAATCTGCACGTCCGAGTAATCTCATACAGCGATCCATTCACGCTCGTGGCGCGAAAACACAGTAAAAAGACACATCTCCGCAATCGTGTGTCGCCAGAATCACGCCTGGGTCAGTCCTCGTTCATAACGAGCTCATGCTGACCGCAACTCTAGCCGTAGCTCTCCCTGCCCGTAATCGTGGCAGCAAAACCATGACTGGTACCGATGAGGCTAGATCAGGAATGAATATGATACTGAGCAAACAAATGTATATCCTAAGGTTTCTTAAGTGGAGTGGCGTGTCGTAAGTATGCCGCGGTACATACCAACGGTACGTCACTCTACTTTAGTCACCTATTCCATCAACCAAGGGTCATCCTACGCACCGAAGGTAAAACCTAACGCTCTGATACCAACTTTGTCACGTCCCGAAAGTACGGAACTGTTAGTGTATATGCCCTAGAGGCCATTACTGTATCATACTAGCTTATATATTACTTAATGGAAGCTTGGGATATTCACAGTTGTATATACAATCTTGCTCGAAATGGTAGTATGCTACTTGGTTTGTCTCTGCTTTAATATGTGCATGTGTTTCTTTTAGCATATTGCTGGTATACATATTAGTAGAGCCCTTAGGATCTTTGCTTGATTACCAGCGTTGTGATGGCGCTCGCACTCGTGGGAGCTGGGTAATCTATAAGCACATCCTTATACAGGTCCCTGGTCGTTGGACTATCGAGACAGGGCATCGATACTCCGGAGTAGACTAGCGTATGCGCTTCTCATCCCAGTGTGGGAGACGGTCTGTCCCACAGCCGTTAGTACGTCGTACTTGGGATAGTATGCGGGTGCTCGTTAGGTTACGAGTACACTGGACAGGACTCGTCGGGAACTGTTGGTTGGTAATATACCTATCGTCAGTTATCAGTTCCCAGGTGACATGAGTACAGCTTAGTCCGCTGACTTGACACTGTCACTTCGCCTTGAGTGTGTTCCCACTGCACTTTGATTACTACCCTACCACGGCTCAAAGGAGCTGTGCAAACAGGTAGTTTTTGGGTGCAGTCCCGAAGCACTTGGAGGCAGTGACGGTTAGACAGGATTCGTCTCTCCCGGTATTGGGGGTTGACATCGCGCTGTGTCTAGGAGAGCCATTACACGAGTAGTCCCTGGCCAGGGCAAGCGAGATATACTGGTAGGTTTCCAGTGTTATCTCAGGGTGTTCTGGGCTACACTCCGACACGACTTGTACCGCTATTAGGGGACTGACGTTCACCGCCCCCCTAGGCCCGCCATGCGATGTATCAGACGAACAGACCGGACTGTACGGAGACTGTCACATACAGGCTCAGTAGGAGTGCAGATGGGGTTCACCTCGTCAGTCTTCTTATCGACATCTACCTGGGGACCGTTACGTACAGCTAGTGCCGCTTGCGGTCTGTGGTTAAACCCACTGCCAGCGTAGTGTCGAGTCTTTAGAGTCCCACACAGAGAGCTATTCGCCTTTAGGCAAAACGAGTAGAGGTCGCATGGTTTTGCGACAGGGTTCGTTCGCATCCGCGCACTTGTGCACGTTTGCTGTCCGGACAGTTTATACTAGCGGGCTTTGGTTTAAGCAGGATCCTAGTATATGATTTGAGATTGGTTTTTCTCAGGGTATTCGTGTTCCTCGGATCACGAATGCGGGTGCGTATGCACAGTTGCTTGAGATTGGGGGAGAGGACCTTGTTTTGGGTTAATGGCATTTGTCATTTTATTAACCCTATTGTTTTTGTGTGGATTATTGTTAATTGATAATTAGCTTAATTATTGTGCATGGTTGTTGTTGACAATTTGACTTCATTGACTTGTTGACCATGTTGACAACTTGACCATAATCATTTCATTTGCAAGATGCTCTTTGATCTTTGCAAAAATGAAATGATAATGGTCAATTCATGATTTATCATGACAATTTTCAAGCTAATTATCTAATTAAAATTATCCTCACATATTAGTGAGAATGGCTCACTATTTTCTCATTCTCTCATTCTATTTCTCTCTCTTGCTCATCCTCTCCCTCAAGCTCTCTCTCCCTCTCATGTGTTGAGAAACAAAAAGCTTGAGAAAAACCCTCTCTTGATCTTCTCTTCTCACTTCTAGGGTTCAAGTCTTAGCATTTCTTGCACTCTAGTTACTCCTAGCTTGGAGTTGAAGCTAAAGGTGGTGGCTTTCAAGTGGATCCTTCTTTGACGGGAGAAGACAAGCAAGGTGAACTCTTTCTACCATACCTAGGAGCAAGGAGAGAAGGACTAAAGACCAAAGGTATAACCTTTCTACAACTTAGTTAGTTGTTAGTTTACTTTAGCTAGTTTTCGTTTAGCAAAGATCCTCACAAGCAAAGTCCATGTTGCCTAAGTCATTAAAAATCCGTTTTTTATTATGTTTTCCGCCTCCCGTAAGCACCGGGATGGGCAACACGGACTTACAGTGGTATCAGAGACTAACTAAACCTAAACTAGCTAAGTAGTTAAGTGTAACGAAGTTTCGAAACCGGAAAATCGAAAAACCAAACTCGAAAAACCCTAGTTTCTGTTATTTTTTTTTCTGGTCAAAATGAAAAACGTTATACTTCAAAAATTATCTCAGGGTTTTGTGTGAAACACCACCAAAGACGAACCAGAGAGGAGTCTAGAGGACCGCGCTTCCGCGGCATAAGGAAGCTCTTGCCGCGGAAGCGCGGCCATCTTGTCCCCTCTCTGTATCGTTTTTGGTGCAGTATGTTTCTGGGTTGGTTTTAGGATTTTTAGGATATATTATTTGTGCCCAGATTTTCCAGAACTAAAATTTACTTTTGGGGGCCTATAAATCCGTATTTTTCGGAACTTCAGTACACTTTAACTACATCGGTTATATCTGTAATGCTTGCATGTATTGAACGTCGGCTAATCGCTATAAGACGATTAGTCGGGGTTATACATGATCTGTGATTGTTATTGGTTTGTGGATATGAATGGATTGGATTGTCGCGGGTGAATGGCCGGGGTGGATGTGAGATGAGCGTTGTTTTTCTTTCATTCATTTGTAACATGTAAATTGATGTAATAATATTCTTTGTATGGCCGCACAACCGGGTCGGGGTTGTAGCCGTCATTGTATAATTCTTTTTACTGTTTTTGCTCCTAGGATAGACCCATGGAGGGGGTGCACAAACTACCGGGTATCTCGAAGTGCCGAGTGGCCTACTCACGGTGGTGAGGGAGGTTGCTTCGCTTCGGGTGCTTGGCGGGTAGTTTGCCGCACCCGTAGGGGTCTTGGGTGGGGTATTGGCTATTCACCGCGACCGTGTAATCCGCTTTGCGTTGCAGGCTCGAACGCATTGCGGATTCCTAGTATATCCAATGTATTCATCTGTGATCTGTAATGTCTATCATTGCTATATATTTATATATAATAACTATTTAGGCGTTGCTTATGTTTTACAGCCGCGCTAGCCCAGCCCCCGCTCTGTCGTTAGTTAAGTAACCTAACGGGTGATGACGGGGCCCCGTGGCGAATGCGAATGGCATAAGCGTACGTCATATTTTGGTTGTTTTCTGCAATGGTAGGATTAAATGATGGGACGCATTAAAAGAACTAATGCAAGAAATAAACCAAGTAAAAGTCGATTGGAACACTTTGAAAACCACTCGGTTCTTTTCAAAACTAAACTTTTAAACGCGGAGCTTGAACCACTCCTTTTAAAAGCTATCTCGTTCCATCGATTATATCAAGTTCACTACGTTCACGGTTTCGCCAAAACCATTCGTAGCCCTCCGTCATTCCACATGAATGGTCAAAAGTATTCAAGCTATGTATTTTGGCCAAAGTCAAGGCATAGTGATTGGTAGCGTTTGGGTATTCATGTGCAGCATAGATAGATGCGTTGATTTGGGACAGTCGTGCTGCCATTTTGGCCAAAGTCAAGGGTAGGTACGGGTGGGTCCAAATTAACCAGGAGAATGACGGGTAGAACTTGACATGTGACTTATGATATTTTGGCCAAAGTCAAGGTCATAAGAGCATGGGGCAAAAATCCACATCGGGAGTTTCATAAGTACTGAAACTTGCTAGATTTGCATACCATTTGGAGTGTGATGATTCTGGTAGGATTCCTTCGGTTTTATCACGCGATGATATTTGGATCCCGATCCTACTGTGAGTATATGCTACTCCTCGGGAAAACTCTCACTTAACGATCAATGCTATAAACCTAGTAGGTGCCTAGAAAGGTGTTAGCGGGGCTACGCCCACAGGGAAAAGAGGTTACTTAATTAAGGAACTTCGCGAAAGCGTTGGAAAACCTCCCTCGAAGTACCGACACTGGCCTGGCTGAACGGTTAAGCAAGTATTGTACGGTGAGAATGATCCCGGCTAATCCTTTTCTTTACGGTTTGAGAAGGGATTCGAGAGACAGTGGGAGCCATCCAGTTTAGACAAACTAAAAACCACTCTAAACTTGCAAGAGCATCATGCTAAAGTGTTTCTTTTCTCTCTCCTAATTGCAGCGACCATTCAAGATGACCGGACTTAAGTTACTATTAGATAAAAACATATTGACAGGGCCAAACTACAAAGATTGGCTCAGGAATGTCAAGATGGCTATCACTTATGACAAGCTGGGGTATATACTTACCACCAAAGCTCCCCCTGTCCCAGGTCCCACCTCCAGCGTCGCGGATGTTGAAATCCATAAGACATGGGAGATAGATTGCGCGAGGGCCAGATGCCTCGTACTAGCCTCGATGGACAACGACCATCAGAGGAGGCACGAGAATATGGACCTAGAGTCCATATTTCTCCATACAAAAGAACTGTATGGAGAGCAGTCTCGTATCGCAAGATACGAAGTGTCGAAGAAGCTCTTTTCGGCAAGGTTGGCCGTCGGATCATCGGTAGCGGACCACGTGCTTAAGATGATCGGCTACATAGAGGAGCTCGCGGACCTTGGGACCACGTTGGAGAATGAACTCTATACCGATTTGATTCTCCAGTCCCTTCCTTCCACTTACGCCCAGTTCATTCTTAACTTCAACATGCAAGGAAAGGAGGTTGAACTTGCCGAACTTCTGAACATGTTGAGGACTGCTGAGGGCACCCTACAGAAGGGTAGGGAGACATCCACTTTGTTTGTAGGAGGATCTTCCTCTTCTAGGTCCAGGGCGAAAGCCAAGGGCAAGAAGAAGAAAGCCCCCGCCAAACCAAGAGGCGGTGTCGGTAAAGTGGATACGAAGGGAAAGGGTAAAGCAACAAAGGTAGCGGGGAAGCTGGTGGGGAAGGAAGAATGCTTCTATTGTCACAAAAGTGGTCACTGGAAACAAGATTGCAAGGCTTGGAAAGCCAGAACACAGGATTTGAAGCGAGTTGCAGCTTCAGCTTCAGGTGTGTATGTTATTGAAAATTGTCTATCAATAAACTCTAATTCCTGGGTATTGGATACCGGATCAGGATCTCATATCTGTAATTCTTTGCAGGCGTTGAGAAAGCGTAGAGTTTTGAAGGCAGGTGACATGACCCTCAGAGTTGCGAACGGTGCTAGCATGGATGCTGAGGCCGTGGGGGACTATCACCTGGGATTATCAGATGGACACTTTTTGGTTTTGCGTAGTTGTTATTATGTACCAAATGCAACCTGTAATATCATTTCTGTATCTTTATTATCTAAAGAAGGTTATGAATTTGCATTTGTAAGTAATGTAGTGAACATTCACCTTAATCAAGTGTTGATTGGGTCAGGTACATTGAACAATGGTATATACGTTTTAAACCAACCACAGGTTTTCAATATCCAGAATACACACAAAAGAAAGTCTCCAGAAATTAATAAAACTTTCTTATGGCATTGTAGACTGGGTCACATCAATGAGAGAAGATTGACTAAGTTACATACTGAAGGATACTTAGATTCGTTCGAATATCAATCGTATGCAACTTGTCAATCCTGTCTCAAAGGAAAGATGACAAAGGCTCCGTTTTCTGGACACGGAGAAAGAGCGAGCGAGCTCTTGGGACTCGTACACAGCGACGTGTGCGGTCCAATGTCTACACATGCGCGAAGCGGTTATTCTTACTTCATTACCTTTACGGATGATTTTTCAAGGTACGGTTATGTCTTCTTAATGAAACATAAATCCGAGGCTTTTGAAAAATTCCAGGAATATAAGAATGAAGTAGAAAAACAAACAGGCAAAAGTATCAAGATCCTAAGATCGGATCGAGGAGGAGAATACTTAAGTGCCGAATTCCTGAACTATTTAAAAGAGAATGGAATTCTCTCTCAGCTTACTCCTCCATACACTCCGCAACATAACGGTGTATCGGAGAGACGGAACCGAACCCTATTGGATATGGTACGGTCCATGATGAGTAACGCTGAGTTACCGCGATCGTTCTGGGGGTATGCGCTAGAAACAGCTGCATATCTTTTGAACCGTGTTCCCACTAAGACTGTGCCTACCACACCATATGAGTTATGGAGTGGGAAGAAACCCTATCTTAATCACATTAAGACATGGGGATGTCCAGCTTTTGTAAAAAAGCAGCATGCGGACAAGCTCGAGGCACGCTCAGTACAGTGCAAGTTTGTGGGATATCCAAAGAACTCCAAGGGATATTACTTCTATTACGAAGAGGAACAAAAAGTCCTTGTTTCTCGCCATGCCCACTTTCTAGAACATCAGTTCATAGAAAAAGAAATAAGTGGGAGCGCAATAGAACTGGAAGAAATTCCAGAACCACAAACTATTACTGAAAGTTTAGTGGAACCAGAAGGTTCAAAAGAACAGGACATTCCTATGCCACTCCGCAGGAGTAGTAGGCAGTCTCATCCGCCCGAGAGATACTACGGTTTTCTCATTGACGGGGATAGAGAAGACTGCATCCTAGATTGTGATGAGCCTACTAGCTTCCAGCAAGCCATTCAGAGCGTCGACTCGGTAAAATGGCTGGATGCAATGCGGACCGAGATGGAGTCCATGTACACCAACAAAGTATGGACGTTGGACATTGCTCCAGACGGGGTAAAACCCGTAGGATGCAAGTGGATCTTCAAAAGGAAGATTGGTGTAGATGGACAGGTTGAGACCTATAAAGCTAGACTGGTAGCAAAGGGTTTTCGTCAGCGACCTGGTTTGGACTATGACGAAACCTTTTCTCCAGTAGCTATGCTGAAATCCATTCGGATCCTTCTTGCCATCGCTGCTTTCCACGATTATGAGATTTGGCAGATGGACGTAAAGACAGCTTTTCTAAATGGTCATTTAGAGGAGTGTGTCTATATGGACCAGCCAGAGGGTTTCATTCAGGGTGGGAGCAGCGGAAAGGTGTGCAAGTTGCTCAAGTCCATTTATGGACTCAAGCAGGCATCGCGGAGTTGGAACATCTGTTTTGATGAGACGGTCAAAGAATTTGGCTTTATCAAAAATCCAGATGAACCATGCATCTATTGTAGATTTGTAGCGAGAACTGTAGTATTCCTCGTTTTATACGTGGATGACATTCTCTTAATAGGAAATGACATTCCTATGCTACAATCTGTCAAGGGGTTCTTGTCACACAGGTTCTCCATGAAAGACCTGGGTGATGCCTCCTACATTCTGGGTATCCGGATCTACCGTGACAGATCCAAGAGGATATTAGGACTCTCGCAGTCCAGGTACATCGACACCATACTGAAGAGATTCAGTATGGAAGATTCCAAGCGCGGTAATCTACCGGCTTGTCACGGGATCACCCTCTCCAAAGAGATGTCTCCCAAGACTGATTTGGAGAGGGATCGCATGTCTATTATACCCTACGCTTCTGCGGTAGGCTCTATAATGTATGCGATGTTGTGTACCAGACCGGATGTGGCTTATGCACTGAGTGTGGTAAGCAGGTATCAGTCAAACCCTGGGGAGAAACATTGGATAGCAGTAAAGAACATTCTCAAGTACCTGAGAAGGACTAAGGAGATGTTCTTGGTGTATGGCGGAAAAGACCTGCAGATTGAGGCCTTTGCTGACTCCAGCTTCCAGAGTGACAAGGATGATTCCAAGTCCATGTCGGGTTTTGTCTTTACCCTCAATGGAGGGGCGGTGTGTTGGAAGAGCTCCAAACAGGAAACCGTTGCTGACTCGACTATGGAAGCGGAATACATCGCTGCATCTGATGCCGCAAAAGAAGCTGTCTGGATGAGGAAGTTCTTGAAAGAACTTCAGGTGGTTCCGTCCATTGTTGACCCAATACCTCTGTATTGCGACAACAACGGGGCTATAGCTTTAGCGAAGGAACCCAGGTCCCATCAGAAATCCAGACACATCTTAAGGCGGTATCACCTGATCAGGGAGATCGTGGATCGCCAGGAGATCGAGGTCCGGAGAGTTGCATCAGAGGATAACACAGCAGATCCATTCACCAAGGCCTTGCCCCAGACTCAGTTCGAGCGGCTGATCGAGATGATAGGTCTTCGATACGCCAGTACATGGCCTTAGTGCAAGTGGGAGATTGTTAGTGTATATGCCCTAGAGGCCATTACTGTATCATACTAGCTTATATATTACTTAATGGAAGCTTGGGATATTCACAGTTGTATATACAATCTTGCTCGAAATGGTAGTATGCTACTTGGTTTGTCTCTGCTTTAATATGTGCATGTGTTTCTTTTAGCATATTGCTGGTATACATATTAGTAGAGCCCTTAGGATCTTTGCTTGATTACCAGCGTTGTGATGGCGCTCGCACTCGTGGGAGCTGGGTAATCTATAAGCACATCCTTATACAGGTCCCTGGTCGTTGGACTATCGAGACAGGGCATCGATACTCCGGAGTAGACTAGCGTATGCGCTTCTCATCCCAGTGTGGGAGACGGTCTGTCCCACAGCCATTAGTACGTCGTACTTGGGATAGTATGCGGGTGCTCGTTAGGTTACGAGTACACTGGACAGGACTCGTCGGGAACTGTTGGTTGGTAATATACCTATCGTCAGTTATCAGTTCCCAGGTGACATGAGTACAGCTTAGTCCGCTGACTTGACACTGTCACTTCGCCTTGAGTGTGTTCCCACTGCACTTTGATTACTACCCTACCACGGCTCAAAGGAGCTGTGCAAACAGGTAGTTTTTGGGTGCAGTCCCGAAGCACTTGGAGGCAGTGACGGTTAGACAGGATTCGTCTCTCCCGGTATTGGGGGTTGACATCGCGCTGTGTCTAGGAGAGCCATTACACGAGTAGTCCCTGGCCAGGGCAAGCGAGATATACTGGTAGGTTTCCAGTGTTATCTCAGGGTGTTCTGGGCTACACTCCGACACGACTTGTACCGCTATTAGGGGACTGACGTTCACCGCCCCCCTAGGCCCGCCATGCGATGTATCAGACGAACAGACCGGACTGTACGGAGACTGTCACATACAGGCTCAGTAGGAGTGCAGATGGGGTTCACCTCGTCAGTCTTCTTATCGACATCTACCTGGGGACCGTTACGTACAGCTAGTGCCGCTTGCGGTCTGTGGTTAAACCCACTGCCAGCGTAGTGTCGAGTCTTTAGAGTCCCACACAGAGAGCTATTCGCCTTTAGGCAAAACGAGTAGAGGTCGCATGGTTTTGCGACAGGGTTCGTTCGCATCCGCGCACTTGTGCACGTTTGCTGTCCGGACAGTTTATACTAGCGGGCTTTGGTTTAAGCAGGATCCTAGTATATGATTTGAGATTGGTTTTTCTCAGGGTATTCGTGTTCCTCGGATCACGAATGCGGGTGCGTATGCACAGTTGCTTGAGATTGGGGGAGAGGACCTTGTTTTGGGTTAATGGCATTTGTCATTTTATTAACCCTATTGTTTTTGTGTGGATTATTGTTAATTGATAATTAGCTTAATTATTGTGCATGGTTGTTGTTGACAATTTGACTTCATTGACTTGTTGACCATGTTGACAACTTGACCATAATCATTTCATTTGCAAGATGCTCTTTGATCTTTGCAAAAATGAAATGATAATGGTCAATTCATGATTTATCATGACAATTTTCAAGCTAATTATCTAATTAAAATTATCCTCACATATTAGTGAGAATGGCTCACTATTTTCTCATTCTCTCATTCTATTTCTCTCTCTTGCTCATCCTCTCCCTCAAGCTCTCTCTCCCTCTCATGTGTTGAGAAACAAAAAGCTTGAGAAAAACCCTCTCTTGATCTTCTCTTCTCACTTCTAGGGTTCAAGTCTTAGCATTTCTTGCACTCTAGTTACTCCTAGCTTGGAGTTGAAGCTAAAGGTGGTGGCTTTCAAGTGGATCCTTCTTTGACGGGAGAAGACAAGCAAGGTGAACTCTTTCTACCATACCTAGGAGCAAGGAGAGAAGGACTAAAGACCAAAGGTATAACCTTTCTACAACTTAGTTAGTTGTTAGTTTACTTTAGCTAGTTTTCGTTTAGCAAAGATCCTCACAAGCAAAGTCCATGTTGCCTAAGTCATTAAAAATCCGTTTTTTATTATGTTTTCCGCCTCCCGTAAGCACCGGGATGGGCAACACGGACTTACAGGAACATGACCGACACTTAGACTACGAACCTCTCGAGGCGTACGTACCCTAAGTAAGCCGAACCCAGAAATCCAAACCAAGAAAAGTAGTAGAGAGTAGGGAGAACCATATGTAAATCAACCAGTATGCAGCATAATATACAACGACTAAAGGCGAGGATCACAACAGAAAAGGAAACTCAACAGCATGAAATCCACAGAAGTATAACGCGCGACTCTAAGGTCGAAATAATAAACATCACTGGTCTCTATCTCAAATAAGTACATGTTTGGTTGATGGAACTTCTAGATACAACTGAAATATAATATACAATGTATAATGATGGGTACGATACAAATAAACCCACCTACTAGCAAGTCACCCGAAAGAAGCAGTGCCCGCAATGCCGTAATGAACCCTGTACGTCAGAACCTGCAAGAAACTGGGGCACAACGGGGGTGAGTTGCCAACTCGTGAGTAGAAAAAGATCTACGAACAGAAAATCGCATGTATGACGCAATCGTAGGTCAAACGATCAGAATATATAATCCTCAAGTATATAACCAACAACCTATAACAATGGCTAGGGTAAATATCTAACCCAAGTATAATCCCATATGCCCGTGCCAGTGCTCAGGTAGCAATGTATCATATGAATAATGTATGAATGCATGAAACAGAATGCATGTACTGAAGAAAACTACTTTCAGAAATTTGTGAGATTTCAGTATTTTTAAAATGAGGTATCATAATGAAATCAGCATAAAACAGTGCCTAGCATCGGCACAAAACATAAATCTCAATAACTCGATATCTCTGTATCACAATCTCTGTACCTCAATATCTCGAAATCTCAATGTCTCAATCATAATATCTAGGGCGCCAGTCCAGATCGGACCCTACCATCCATCTCAAGACCATGACGGTATCCTCCGGATATCTGACGCGTCGGGTAAAATCACCGGTCGGTCGTGCTCCCCTGCACAGGCTCAACGCCATCTCCTGCGATCTTCTTGCCCCGGGGTACCGCACCGGGCCCACCATGTACCCGAAACGGTTCATCCGCCTTCTCGAATCGGGTCTCGAAATCCATCAGCAAACTCATGGTAGACGACTCATACATCATGGGAAAACCACATTTTTATTTAAAAAGAGAGGAAGCAGTTTATAGATGTTTTGCGGTTTTCCTCCAAATCCAGAAAATATCATGGAAATCTGAATCATCAATAGCATGTAAACCATGAATATAAGCATGAGAATCTATGAATACAGCATATAATGAACAACAGTGTACATGAAGTGGCAAGTAATAACTACAATGTCAAGCTGTCATATATGGCAAGTACACTAATATCATGTCACTACTAGCTAATCAAGCTAAATCAAGCAATAATGTTTTCTAAGTGTACGTGACATGGCAATTACCGATGAAGATGTGTGTGCGCTGGCAAATAAGTGTACGTGGTACCTACACATCATCGGTAATGGTGCTGGTGTCCTAACGGCATGATATCAACAATGGAATATGAATCACAACAGTATGCGAAGCAGAACGAAAATAATAATGTGCGGGAGCTGAATACTTACACAATGGTAGCTAGAATGCATCTAATGTTATAAGAGTCATACAGCTACGCCAACTATAAGGCTGAGCTAAAAAGCTAACTGCAGGTAAGGGAAACCGCCTAACCTCTGAGTCGATACACATATGTATATATATAGTCGGTGATCCCGTCTCGATAATATCACATCCGATACCATATCTCTATAATTGGTTATTCCCAAGTCAAGAGCGCGGATCAAACATCAAATATAGCTCGTACGTAAATCCGTCATACGGCATCCCCAAATCTAGGTACGGGTCAATATCACATTCGTCATATCATTCATCTGGTATTCTCTTTAATCAATATCATAAACCGAGTACAGACCTACGTCTAGTACAAAGCTAATATCATCACTATAATCATGATCTGACTACTGATCGACAATCCCGTATGAATCGATATCATCAGCACATATCATCTCAAGGAGTACACATCGCCCAAGGCGGCCTATCATAAATATCTTGTCATATCATATCATATCATATCCTATCTCGTATCATAATCACATGTCGATCATTTTATATATGTCACTATTCATATGGCATCATCATCCCAAATCCGCTAAAGCATCAAGACGTATCTCAAATAAAAATTTTACCATATCACCGGTATCATATTCCCTGATCAAACTCATCGACTCATCTTCATCCCATGTATCATCCTCAAATACGTATGTGAACACATAGTCTCATACCCACGTGAACACATATCTATATAGAATCCCATAACCACATATGAAATAAGGATGTATGCAAGTATGTATGTGTGTGTGTATATGTATATGTAGTGCACCTCCTACCCTAGGGTTCGCAACACTAAAATAATCCAACACACCAATATCCATCCTAAACATCAATAATTTCCCAAACAACATATAATAATTGTAGGTGTGTATATGCATCCGTATACATCACCATGGACTGCGGGGGTGCTATACGCCATCCACCCGACTTCTTCCCGTAGATATAAATCTACTCACCCTTTTTATGCGTGCTGGTGCCGATGTCACCATTTGCATCTCCAACACCTCGATGCCATGTGGGGTACCTACAGGGATATCACACGCTAAAACACATAAAAAATATGTCGGAAACCAACCTGGTACACACTACGCTCATAGATAAAAAGCTATAGCCTCGCGTGCAAACACAGCCAAAGCTCACTGGTCGTTGGCGTTCAAACGCCACCTGATAGAAACGAATCAACAAATACCCAAAATCCATACGAAAACAAGTCGTAAATCATGCGCCAACTCAAGTAAATCAACCCAGATTTTACCTTGGTTGGAACCAGACAAAACTAGACATACCCAGTGTCAAGTTTACAGGTAAAAGAGCCGTGCACGCAAAACAAGGCAGTTTCACCCTGGTCTGGCCGCAATTTGCGGCCAGAGGGAATTAAATGGCGTCCTGAAAATGGGGGTTGGAGCTAGGGTTTTGGGTGTTGGTTCCTATCTGCCTGCACATCCTACTGCCAAATCAAAATTATTTTAGGAGGTCCGGGTTGATAGCAGTTTCCAGAAAGGTTCAAAAGTCGACAAAATCGCTAAATTACACCGATTCTAAACTTTCAGGTGTTATACTGGAATCTGGGTTAGATCTAGGGTAAACTGGTCTCAACATCACCTAATTAGGCTATACTAACCATTACAACCAATACTTTGCCAAATCTCACTCAAATTCTCCTAAACTAGCACTAATCTACTTAATAACGCTAACTTTTCAGCTGAACAACTATAACTTACCAAGATATAAGTTGGGTTATGAGATTATACCTCAAGGGTCCTAGAATGAAGGAGGAGGAGGTGGGGGAGTGAGTTGGTGCTACTGAAGTTCCTGCTTGTGGCTGTTCTCTGTTGCTGGAATTGTTGCTGGTTCTGTAGCTGCTGCATGCAAATTTCTTTTGCATCCTCTCTGTTGCTGTTTGCTTACAGCAGTGGCTGTTGCTGTTGTTGCTTTGGTGTTGTGGGAGTGGTGGTGTGGTGGTGTTGAGGCAGAAGCTTTTGTTGCTGCAGAAGGGGCTGATGTAGCTGCTGAAGTGAGGACATTGGGGCTGATGTAGCTGCTTGTTCACACCATAATATTGCATTATTATATTCCCCGTTCTTATATATTTTACAAATAAACGGGTGCTTTTGACGCATGTCTGCTACATGTTACAGGTTACAGGTTCTTGGACAAAAAACAGTGAAAATAATGAAAAGACAATGCAAAAGTGGATTTTGATCAACAAACAGAAGACTCTTGATCAAGCCGACATAAGGAACAATTCATAAAGCAAGATTCAAGACATCGACTCAAAGCGAAGGGTTAAAGTTCACTACAAGTATTCACTGGAAGATCTGGAGAAGAACCAGAAGCTAAATTGAGAAAAGACATAAAGAAATAAGAAGATAAAAAGTACCAGAGCCAGCCCTAAAAATCCAGAGAGCCAATTCCACTGTTTGGCCGCGGAACCGCGGCCAAACTACGCCTCGGGCCGCGGTTCCGCGGCAGTTTAAAGGATTTAAAAAGTAATTTTTTTAGAAAAATAAAGGATCGGCGTTGACTGGTCTTCATAAGGGTATTTTTGTAATTTCAGACATGCGAAACAAATGTAACCCTAGGGTTTCCTATTCTTTATAAATAGGAACTCTAATCATTGTAACTCTTCATGCCTCCCTTTAATGAATAAAATTTAGAAATCTTTTGGAGAGCATCGGTGTTTCTTCTCCATTCAGAAATTCAGATCTGACAACCCTGCATGGATGATTGGAGAGATGCATCAGTAAGTAGTTTTATTTAATTGCCCTAGTTTAGATTTTAATTCCTTGCCTTAGATGTTAGCTTTGGGAAAGGCTTTTGAGAGATGAGATCTCTCATCCCTTTCTTACTCATCACATAGAATCTATAGGACTCCATGCATACATGCACATACCGCTCCCTACGGCACCCTATCCCTCGAGGTAGCAGTGATACCGTAGTATAAAGGCCCGGGTGTGATGTTTTCCATGGAGGTTAGGGTAAGGATCTCTAAAAGAAGGACAAGAACCTAGAGGAAGGAACACCTTCCCGAATGGATCCAATCCACTTTATTGATAATTACCATAACTCCTCTTAGATCCTAATCTGGGTATAGAAAGCGTTGAGATTTATTTACATTTCCAAACCATTCCTAAACCTAACCCTAGCAAGATTTAGATCTAGATTAATTTAGTTTTTAGATAGAATCAATTTTTAGATTTAATAATCAACTGAACACCCTTCGGAATTAACTCGTAAGAACGAATCGGAAATTCATAAAATCCCTGTGGACCGACCCGTACTCACCGGCTAGCTTCATGCGACGCCGTTCTTGATTGCGGTTACAAATATTTTTGATCTATCTTTTAGAAAGCGCAAGCACGCTAAATCTCTATCAATCAAATGGCGCCGTTGCCGGGGATGGCGTAGAATTTTCTTTTCGCAATTTCGGGTTAATCATAAAATTTAAAAATTCATAAAAATCTGAAAAATAAAAAAAATAAAAAAATATATATCATTTGTTATTTTTGGAAGGGATACTTTGTGGTTGAATTTTTTGCAGGATATACATAATCGGATGTGGAAAATTCCAGAAAGCGAAACAGAAAAAGGGGTATCGGAACAGAAGGGATTTTAACTAACAGAAGAGTACAAAAATTTTGGAGCCCCAAATCCCCTATCCCGCCACGATTCCTCGGCCAAAACCCACTTTAGGCCGCGGAACCGCGGCCATCTTGTCGATTCGTCGCACCAAAAAAATTCTGGGGCACCGTGCAGTTAATGTGACCGCGAAATCACGGTGGGAGCCACGTTTTGCCGCGGAAGGGCGGTGGAATTGTGACATCATCAGACCAACTTTGCTCTGTAAGATCTTCTGTTCATCCTCTGTATATTTTGAAATATATTTTCTGGAAATGCCTGCAGAATTTTGTGCACTTTAGAAATATATTCCCTTCCAAATAACCATCTTGTGCAGGATTTTTGGGCCCCGCTTGAAATAAAATAGATTGCAAGTAATATTTTGCTGTTGCATATCTTTTCTATAAAATATTTTGCTGTTGCATATCTTTTCTCTAAAAATCTTTTTGCAACAAAATTTTTCCAAATAAAGAGAAAGAAAAAATCAATGAAAAATGAAAATAAAAAGGACAAATATTTTATAGAACTTGCAAAATTATTTTAGCCCCAAATAAATCCTTGCACCATCCAACCTTCCTTCTTGTCACCTTTCTTCTTCTAACATGGGTACCCCACACAATAAATCATTAGCCGAACTTTGGTATCCCGAACCTAATTTTGCGTCGTATGTCAATTTGTTCGGTCAATTTAAAAACGATCCCTCCATGCCTAAAAAATCTTTGAAAGATCACATAGAGGCGTCTAGGAGAAATAGTTTGACTTTTCAACCTATTTTGTGTCAACCGAGTCAACCTTTACCACCTACATATGTTGATACCACTTCTTCAAGTCCTTCTGTCACTCCTAAGCCGATGTCCATTGCTGAGCATATTGCTCAATCTCGCAGTCGATCTTTCACCCCTCTCCACTCATCTAGTTCTAGGGATCCGCACGAATATTCACCTTGTTATCTATATGTTGACCCTACCCCTGTCCTACCACCCACTTCCTACCAGTCCAACCCGATCTTACCACCCTCACTAGACACTGTTTCCACACAGACATTAGGGAGTTTTGCATATCCACACGATTTCGAATCTTTTACCGAAACCCCCTCACCACCTAAGTCTAGTTTGGAAGAGTCGTTGGAAGCTTATATTGCTGCAACAAATAAAATGACTAGGAATGTGGAAGCGTCCGTAGCCGCCCTTATGCAACCTAGTGAACCGGTAGCTAGTTTCCCGCTAGCTCAAAAATTTTCAATGTATAAGGAGGCAGTTGGACAGAGTGAGAATGAGAGAGGAGTTCCAAATCAAACCTACCCTTACCCAATTGAAGCCCACAACTCCAGTTTTCCATCGAATGTACTAAATGATACACAAGTTCAAAATAAAAACGAGTTGTGTAATTTTTTAGTGTTTGATTTGCCAAATTGTGAGGAACCCCTTTCGAGTGAAACCGCACTTAATCCTTTTGACCTTTACACCTCCACTCTAGAACCTAAATCGATACATATCCATGCTTTTGATGAGGTGTCTAAAAATATTGATTTTCACTTGATTGAGGATTTAGACGCCGGGAATATTTTGGATGATGAACCCGTAGATTTGATTGATATTTTATGTCCAAATCATCATCCCGAGTTATTAAATGTTTCTCCCGAACCTCATATGCGTCTAGATTTTGATGATAATGGCATGGATGAGTTAAATATTGAGGAATTGAGGAGAGTCTTGAGGATAATATTGAGGTTGAATCATTTTTGTTTGATGTGTCTGATTTTCCAATTCAGCCTCCTGAACCTTTAACTGTTATATCACCCTCCCTCTTTCTCATTGTTCCGACCGAACAAGAGACCGTTACGATTTCATCTCCTATACCAAGTTCGGCGTACCCATGTTTTCTTGCGAATCTTGAGGGATTTGACCCTATTTCCCGACAGGTTGATAAGTTAGCGCAATCGCTTATAACATATCGGTCATCACATATTGCGCTAATTTATTCACTCAATTTACACCTTCAAGATCGTACTCCACTTCCTTCTTCTTTTCGCCATTCTTCTCCCCCACCGAGACCATATTCTACCATTCTTCTTTCCACACGGTCTCGCGTGCTTCTCATTTTCTTGCACCAACTATACCATTTCCACGATAAGATTTTTGAATGGTTGGTGCTAACTTTTGGCTTCTGCAAGGCCAAGCTTAAGTTTGGGGGAATCTTTGTATATATGTATATATTTTTTGTTTTCTTTTCTATATAATAAAAAATAAAAATATAAAAAATTTCAAAAATATAAAAATTATAAATAAATAAACCGGGGAGTGCCGGTATTTTGACCCTCTTGGTGTAGTATGACAGTGAGGACACTGTCAAGTTCAAGTTTGGGGGTATGCTCGGTACGTCTTCTTCCTTCGCATTCATTTGTACATATTTTTGCATGTGCATATTTATTTGAAAACCCATAAAAATTTGAAAAATTTCAAAAATTATAAAAATAATTGTATTCAATTTTGGCCATATTTGACTTAAGTTTGACAAATAGGTTAACTGGCTAGGAACAACTAGATCTTAGACTTAGTGAATTAAAACCCCTAAAGATAACCTTCTTTAAAAGTTTAACGGTAGAGAGTATATGCCTTGTAGTTTATTTCGAAATAGGCAAATTTTGGGTTCACTTCTTGGGCTAAGTCGAAACGGAGGAAAGATATTGAAGCTTTTATTAGAGTATAAGTTTGAAAAATAGTTCCTAGCTTAAGTCTAGATTCTGAAAATGTTTACCCTACAACTTGTACAATCACGCACCTTGAAACTTGGAATAGTAGAGGAGACCTTGAAATGCTCTTGTCTAAAGTCCTTAGTGTAATGAAAATAAAAAAATATATATCAGTGTGAATAAAGAATAAAAAATTGGACACTGGTTCTTGTGATTACTTAAGGCTGTAAAAATAGAAAAATATTTAGCGAGGGTGCTTCATCACCTAGTGCCTTAGACCAACTGGTTTGGGAGTCACTGCTAAAGCCTTCGGTGTTGCAAAACTAGGAAGTACGCTTTAAAGTGCTAATGCATCTTGTAATCGGTTGTTGGTACCTCAAGAAGTATTAATGGTCGCATGAAGGATGTGTAAGCAAATTTCATTTAAAAATTCACTAATTAATAAGTGCTTTCGACAATGGACGAGAGTATGATTGCTTGATTTGAATTTCCAAGTGTAGGGACGATCTATACACACACGTAGGGATATGTGATTGGAATTTAGATAAGAGAGAGGAATGAAAAATAGAACTTATATCTTTAATAGAGTTGATAGAAATTCCTAAGTGGAGATGAAATCCTAGAAGGAAGACTTAAGAGATGCCGAAAGCTAAGTAGGTCTACATAACATATATAATCTTAAGTTAAATAATGAGGAAGTGTGAAGAATATGGGTGGATAATTTGCGAGTCAAAAGATAATAGAATTCCTTGTTAGAAAACCTAATTGGAGAACAAAAGTCAATGGGCCGAGTTGATAGGATTTTGTGGGTGTAATCCGCTGAAAACCCTCAGGAGACAACACTCCTCCTACTAGGGACACCTAGAGGTTTAACGGCTTGTTGCACGTGCTCAGTGCAATCGCGTTTCCCTGCGAAAGTGTGGTTAGGATTTTAGTGAATAAAAATAAGTTTGCTTGAGGACAAGCAAAAGATAAGTTTGGAGGTATTTGTTCACACCATAATATTGCATTATTATATTCCCCGTTCTTATATATTTTACAAATAAACGGGTGCTTTTGACGCATGTCTGCTACATGTTACAGGTTACAGGTTCATGGACAGAAAACAGTGAAAATAATGAAAAGACAATGCAAAAGTGGATTTTGATCAACAAACAGAAGACTCTTGATCAAGCCGACATAAGGAACAATTCATAAAGCAAGATTCAAGACATCGACTCAAAGCGAAGGGTTAAAGTTCACTACAAGTATTCACTGGAAGATCTGGAGAAGAACCAGAAGCTAAATTGAGAAAAGACATAAAGAAATAAGAAGATAAAAAGTACCAGAGCCAGCCCTAAAAATCCAGAGAGCCAATTCCACTGTTTGGCCGCGGAACCGCGGCCAAACTACGCCTCGGGCCGCGGTTCCGCGGCAGTTTAAAGGATTTAAAAAGTAATTTTTTTAGAAAAATAAAGGATCGGCGTTGACTGGTCTTCATAAGGGTATTTTTGTAATTTCAGACATGCGAAACAAATGTAACCCTAGGGTTTCCTATTCTTTATAAATAGGAACTCTAATCATTGTAACTCTTCATGCCTCCCTTTAATGAATAAAATTTAGAAATCTTTTGGAGAGCATCGGTGTTTCTTCTCCATTCAGAAATTCAGATCTGACAACCCTGCATGGATGATTGGAGAGATGCATCAATAAGTAGTTTTATTTAATTGCCCTAGTTTAGATTTTAATTCCTTGCCTTAGATGTTAGCTTTGGGAAAGGCTTTTGAGAGATGAGATCTCTCATCCCTTTCTTACTCATCACATAGAATCTATAGGACTCCATGCATACATGCACATACCGCTCCCTACGGCACCCTATCCCTCGAGGTAGCAGTGATACCGTAGTATAAAGGCCCGGGTGTGATGTTTTCCATGGAGGTTAGGGTAAGGATCTCTAAAAGAAGGACAAGAACCTAGAGGAAGGAACACCTTCCCGAATGGATCCAATCCCCTTTATTGATAATTACCATAACTCCTCTTAGATCCTAATCTGGGTATAGAAAGCGTTGAGATTTATTTACATTTCCAAACCATTCCTAAACCTAACCCTAGAAGATTTAGATCTAGATTAATTTAGTTTTTAGATAGAATCAATTTTTAGATTTAATAATCAACCGAACACCCTTCGGAATTAACTCGTAAGAACGAATCGGAAATTCACAAAATCCCTATGGACCGACCCGTACTCACCGGCTAGCTTCATGCGACGCCGTTCTTGATTGCGGTTACAAATATTTTTGATCTATCTTTTAGAAAGCGCAAGCACGCTAAATCATTAAATCACTGCTGAAGTGAGGAAATTGGGGCTGATGTAGCTGCTGAAATGGCTGTTTCAGCAGCTGATGTGTTGATATGGGGGCTGAAGTTTTGCTGATGTGAGTGTGTAGGAGTTGGGCTATGGGGTTAGGGGCTGGTGTAGGGTTGGCTGAAGTATTGTTTCAGCTGCTGATGTTGGCTGAAGTTGGATATTGGGGCTGATGTGTGAGAGGGAGTAAAAGAGCAAAAGGGTTTATGAAGTGGAATGGATCATGGCACACCCTAACCACCTCTCTCTCTCTCTCCAAAATAATGCACAACCAACATGGCTCTCTCTCTCTCTCTACACAAGGTCAATCCTAACCCTAATCACATTCAACCTAGCTAAAAGCCCTTAATTAAGCTAATTAACTTAACCAAATGGGTTAAACCACCATGGACATCTAAACATGGTTCAACCATAGGCTACCATGAGTCCAAAACATGAAACAAGTGTGACAAGAGTAGAGAATGTTATATGCACATTTTGCACAAAAAAGCCAAAAATCCAATTAGCGATTTTTAATCGCGATTAACATTAAAATAGCATATACTTAACCATAAAAACTTTAAAATGGCATATTTCCACAAAATAACCTATTTTAGAATTTCCAAAATTTTCTCCGGAATTTTTACCATATATCGGTATTTAATTATACCGAAATATTAAAATATTCATTAAAAATTAATATTAAATTATGAAAATTCCCAAAAATAACATTTTATTTTTTTGAAATGTTACAGATTCGGAGTTTCGTTTTCCGTATTTTAAATTCTGGATTTGCTTATTTGTGTTTTACCTCGATCACTTGACGTTCGTACGACGATATCGAGGGTTGTTTGATGGTTTTGAAAGCGTAGTCCATAGGTTCTAACCTATAGACCTTAGCGTGTCGTTTGGTTTTCCGATGTGATTTTAATGTACATTTGCGATTGTGTTATCTTGTAGGTACCTTCTCGAGGGCTACATACGATGAAGAAGATGAAGGCGACATCAACACCGACACGCAGAATGCAAGGTGCATAGATTATATCTATGGGGGAAATCGGATGGATGGCGTATAGCACCCCCGCAGTTCGATGTTTAGTATACTATATATATATATATATATATGATAGCGTTATGTGTGACTTGGATATTCTAGATGTGATTAGGTGTACTATGGATAGATTAGGGTTTAGAAGTAAACTAGTATAGTTTTCTAGTTGTGAACCATAGAATAGATTTACACCCACACGCACACTTACTTATCTGTTATACTTATACCTGGATGATGAGGATAGTGAATGATATTTGTAGATGAGTCGATGAGATTGGGTATAGTGCCATAAGATCAGTGATACGATGTAGTTCGTATTTGGGATACGATTTGAGATTTTAGCGGGCCTTTGGGCGTGTTTTCATACACGTATATATTTATTTATATAGATGGTATCGGTTAGTACTAGACTAGATCTGTACACCAGATCATGAGATATGATGATAAGCATACCAGATAATTGATGAGATGAATGTGATATTGACCCGTACCCAAATTTGGGATGCCGTACGATGATTTACCGTACGAGTTTTAATTGATGATAGATCCACACTCATAACTCGAAGATGTCATATGATATTGTATCGTACGCGGTACCTTTGAGGCGGGATCACCGACTGTTATATTTATATACATATATATATATATATATATCGACTCAGATTTAAGTGGTTTCCATACCCCTCTCGGTTGACTTGTTAGTTAGATCTGTAGTTTGCTTAGTAGATGTTAGGCTAGGCCGATGTCATACTTATTTCAAAAACTAACGAATCGGGAGTATTTTCAAGACAGGCAAAGGGATTCTACCGATTGTTTCAAAAGACGCATCTTTTCTTTAAAACACCGTAGCCCTTATTTTCCTAAAAACCCCGATTCGTCTTTTTTCAAATGGCAAAACAATATGACATAGATACATTGATGTAGATACTGCACTGTAGTGTTTATTATTCATTTGCCGCATATTCTTGCTTTTCGCATCGCATTGGATGTTGAAATATGTTTATTGTTATATTAAAACCATGCTGTCAGGACACCATCACCATAATCGATGATACGTATATTCCACGTACACCTGCTTGCCGGCTCACACACTTCATCATCGATAATTGCCATGTCACTACACAGTAGGATTATTGCATCAGGATATGACCCCTTGCATGGCATACTTGTGCACATACCTATCGTACATTCATACTTATGTACTTACATATTGTACACCCATACTTGTGAACATACCTATTGTACATTCATACTTGTGTACTTACATATTGTACACGCATACTTGTGCACATACCTATTGTACATTCATACTTGTGTACTTACATATTGTACACCTATACTTATGCACATACCTATTGTACATTCATACTTGGGTACTTACATATTGTACACCCATACTTGTGCACATACCTATTGTACATTCATACTTGCGTACTTACATATTGTACACCGATACTTGTGCACATACCTATTGTACATTCATACTTGTGTACTTACATATTGTACACCCATACTTGTGCACATACCTATCGTACATTCATACTTGTGTACTTACATATTGTACACCCATACTTCTGCACATACCAATTGTACATTCATACTTGTGTACTTACATATTGTACACCCATACTTGTGCACATACCTATTGTACATTCATACTTGTGTACTTACATATTGTTGTTCATATCAGATTTTTGCATTTTCATACCGCCCAATTTTTATCACATTGCATATCGGTAGATACTCTTGAGCCGTGTTTGCTAGTCAATTGCAGGATACAGGTTCCCGGTTCTCAAACGGAGAAATTCATGGAAAACACGACAAAATCCGGTTCCTGCCAACCACAGATAAAACACGGTCTCCGCTCTTCATCCGTATGTTGCCAGATACCAGTTTAGGAAGACAAAGTGTCGAATCAATGTCATTCTCATGCACAAGGCTCAATGGTAGCACAAAATCCAAGAGATCTACGCGGAGCTCGAGGCAATCATCCACAAAAAAGTCCAACTTTCCTCAATAGAAATTCTGGAAGAAATGGGAGAGATTTTTCAGAAAATACACACAGCAGACAAGAGGGGACAGGAGAACAGGAAAAGTGCACAGAAGCCCACTACCTAAGACCACTGTAGGGGCGCGGATCCGTGGCCATAGGGTGGTCTAGGCGGCGGATCCGCGGCCGTACAGTCAGGTCAGGGCATGGGCTTTTGGGGGCAGTTTGGTCATTGCATCAGGGTTCTGGTGGTTGCCCTAGGGTTTCATTTCTTGGCCTATAAATAGCCCAGAATTTTGTGAAGAAAGGGTCAATTTTTGTATTCTCATTTTTTGCCTAGTTTTAGTCTTGTTCTTCTTCCTCTTCTCACCTCTTCTCCATTAAACTTGTAGTGAGCTTTTGAGTGAAGAGTGATGAATAAAGAAGACCAATTTTTATCATGCTTGTCTCTTTCTTTACTTGTTGTAATGTGTTGTAATTTTAATTGTTAAGTAGTTGTTGTTATTTGCTTGATCGTTTCTTTCTTCTCTCTTTTTTCTTTATCCTTATATATGACAATGATACTTACGCTTGATCCTCGCCAAGGTGAGGTCGCAAATAGTTAGTCGTATTCTTCTAATCTCCTTCTTTCTATCTTCCTCTTTTGTGTTGTTTTATTTTTCCGTATTATGATGTGTGAGTAGTTCATTCTTGTTAGGGTAGGATAAGGGAAGTTTGAGAGAAGGAAATCTCTCTCACTCTTTCCTTGCCCAACAGCTTAAATCGACTCCCGTTAATCCAACCACAATCCGCTCCTTACGGCACCCTATCCTACATGATAGCGGTGATTCCGTAGTGAGACCGGTTGTGGTTGGATTAACCGGAGGTTATGGCTAAGAGCCAAGAACGGACGTACAAGCACCAAAAGGAAGACTTATGCGTTGGAAAGCCTAGCTTATACTCGCAAAGTCCTTCCTAGTCGTGCTAATCCCCGTTGTTGCCGATTACCGTAACACGACATTAAGTGGGGCAACGAAAGATGTGGAGACTCCTAACTCAAACTAACCTAATCCTAACCCTAACATGCTCTCTTTAAATATCAACTCAACACTTAGATAACTACAAACAAAATCTGAACAACCGGACTTAACTCGTCGAAAAACACATAGAAAAAGATTCCCATTTCCCTGCGGACGACCCGTACTCAACCGGCTAGCTACGTGCGAAACCGTCTTGATTGCGGTATTTAAAACTTAAACTTGAACACGCTCGTATCCTAACAATCAAATGGCGCCATTGCCGGGGAGACGGTAGTTTATTTCCTTGTGTAATTTCGGGTTAATTTGTAAGTATAAAAAAAAAACGAAAAAAAATCTATACATTGTAAAAAACCATCTTGTTGTTTTTGATCAGCTTTTGTGCAAGTGTGCAGGAAAATACGAAGTTCAAGATCGACGCCAAAGACGTTGGATAATACGGAGTTCAAGTACAGTGCCAAAGACGTGGGAAGATAGACCCACATTTCGCGGCTACACCGCGACGGACAAAAACGAACCATACGGTCTACTGTCAAGATCTGGAGCTGATACAGTGAGCAAGTAAAAATTCAGAAGATCCAGACAAGCAGAGAAGACCCACACCAGCACCCACACAAAAAATGAAGCACCAATTCTCTGTTACTGCCGCTGATCCGCGGCAACAGAGGGATTAGGCCACGGATCCGCGGCCTGTTGGAGCCTTTGGGCTGCCATTTTTTCTGGGTAACTCTCTCTGCCTCTCCCCTCTCCTCTGAACTCCAATAAATTGTGTTTTCTGCAGCCTTCTTTGCGCAAATTCTTCTCCCCCTTCCAATAAACTGTTCTTGTGCAGGATTCTTTGCACCGCAAAATAAAAATTGTTTGCAGTTGATTTGTTACTGTTTTGCATTCTTTAATACGGACTTAAGGGGCTTGAAACCAATCCAGATTGGGTGGGGATTTCATCACCCTTCCTAGGACCCCAAAAATCACTAAAGCATATGCATTGTCCATTGTAAATTAAAAAAATACTAGACTTCAGCCCTAAGGACTTCGCGCTCATTAGGAGAAGATAAACCTTGTTTAGAACCTCGCTTAACCGTATATTGTTTACGGGGTGTCTAGGAAAGTGTTAAAGGCGCAACCGCCGAAAGAGAAAGGGTTATTTAATTAAGGAACTTCGCGAAAGCGTTGGACAACCTCCCCTTATCTCTGCACTTACCTGGCCTCGTGATCAGTGTATTTTTAAGCCCGTTTCTCGACATTGTTTAACTTCGACAATCAAGTTCAGGAGCAGGTCTAGTAGACCTAGGTTACCCTAGATCTAGGCGTGATTGTGCATATCTTGTTTGTGATTGCTTAAGCCGTATTTCCGTACATACTTCTGTAAATCTCTTTCTAAAAAAAAAAAAAAGAAAAAAATCAAAAACTTTTATAAAAACTTGCCATTTTGTCGCCAAATCCATTTTCACCCAACGCCCACCGCCTTTCTTCATTGACGTTTTCTTACCCTCACCTTCTCCGCTTTGACTATACTAAACTCGTTTAGTGTATGTCCGCTTGGACTCGGGACACTAGCACCCGTCTAGTCCGCGTTACGTTAGTCGCGACCGACTACGCGATCGACTCCGAAGTCGATACTCCGTCCACTCCTCTTTCACCCCTTCCTTTGCCGGCCAACTCCGACGTTGACCGGAATTCAGTTCATACATCTTCACCTTCACCTTCACCTTCACCTTCACCAACCTCTTCTTCCGCGATGTCGGGATTTAATCCGAACATCTCTTTGACCACCCCTGGATTGGCTCCACCTCCTACGGAGACCAATCTTCCACCACCTCCGCCTGTTGTAGCGCCGCAGCGAATTGCGCTCCAGGATCGTTTCTACCCCACCCGTTCTGCACTTCCCACCTGCCTTTCTCTTCCTCCGGCCAATGGGGACAACTTTGAAATTAAGCCCCATTTCATCAACATGCTTCCACGTTTTCATAGGCTTGAATCTGAAGATGCCTATATCTTCATAAATAAATTTCAAAATGTCTGTGCCATGATGAAAACCACCCAGCTGTCGGACGATGCTATACGTCTACGGGTCATTCCGTTCACTCTATGCGATCTCGCTGAAAAATGGCTGTATAGCACTGCTTCCCACTCAATCACCAGCTGGGACGAGTTTGTTAAAGCGTTTCTGAAAAAATTCTACCCAAATCATAAGACCGCAAGAATTCGAAATGAGATCAACCAATTCTCCCAGCTTCCTTCTGAACCCTTCTGGAAGTGCTTTGACCGATACAAAGACCTTCTTGTTCAGTGTCCTCACCACGGTATAGAGAAATGGCAACTCTGCCAAACCTTATACGAGGGACTGAACCCAGCAACGAAGCAGTTGCTGGAAACCATCTGTCAGGGCCACTTCCTATCCAAATCTGACGAGGAAGCGTGGCAGTTCTTTGACGATCTTGCGGAGCAAACGCTACAATGGGAGAGCACTAGACCGACTTCTTCTTCTTCTTCTACCTCCACTTCTACCGGTCAGTCTAGGGTAGGAATCCACCAACTCGATGTCTCTATTGCGATGAAAGCTGAAATGGCTGCAATAACACGAAAGCTTGAAGCGATAGAGAGCAAATTTTCTGCTCCTGCCCCCACACCTGTTCTCCCCCTTCGTACCATCTGCGCTTGTTGTTCCGATCCTTCCCACTTGACCGAAGAGTGTCCTTACAATCCACCCTCGCAAGGACAGGATCAGGTTAATGCTGCCTTCCAGCAAAGACCGAGGAATGATCCATACTCTTCCACCTACAATCCCGGTTGGAGGAACCACCCCAATTTCGCCTGGAATCAGAATCAGAATCAATTCCAGGGAAACAATTTCCAAAGGGCCCCTCCACCGCAACAACAAGCGCCACAACAAACTCAGCATCAGTATCAGCAGCCCTTCCAACCCCAACCTTACCAAAACCAGACGAACAACTTTGCACCCAACAACTCTTTTCCACCAAACAACAACTTTGTTCCGTCCAACAACGATAAGGTTTCCTCGCTCGAGCGAAGTCTGGAGGCGTTCGTTAAACAGTCGACCCAATCCACCGCCAACATCCAGTCTTCGATTCAATCTTTAGTGCAACACACTGCCGCACACGGGCAAAGCATCAAGACCATCGAGGCTCAGATTGCACAACTAAACGCGGCCTTGAGCGAGCGAGAGAAGGGGAAGCTCCCGTCCCAGCCACTTCCAAATCCCGGTCACCCACATAATGCACATGTTGCTCTTGAACAACAAAACCATAATGTGAGTGCCGTGACCACACTGAGATCAGGGAGGATGCTGCCAAACAACATTGGCAAACGGATCAACGATGATGCCCCGGCCGCTGCTTCTTCTTCTTCTCCTTCTTCTTCTTCGTCTTCCGAGCCTATTCTCCGTTCTTCACAAGGCTCTCCCTTTTCTTCTTCTGCTCTGAACGGACCCACTTCTCACTCCACGAAAACACCTATTCTGGGATCCGTTCCAACTCCAAAATCTCCTCCTCCAGCATTAGACTCAACCAATTTTCAAAATGTTCCATTTCCAAACCGGTTGAGGTCTAACAAACAAAATCCACAAATGGAGAAGATTTTGGAGTTATTCAAGCAAGTTAACATTAACATTCCTCTTTTAGATGCTGTCCAACAAGTCCCGTCTTACGCGAAAATCTTAAAGGACTTGTGCACGAAAAAGAGGAAGTCTCAGGTACCCAAGAAAGTTTTCTTGGCTAGTGCTGTGAGTGATGCCCTTACCCAATCTTTACCACAAAAACGGAAGGACCCTGGCTGTCCTACGATTTCAATTACTATTGGGGATAAGAATATCAACCGCGCACTATTAGATCTTGGTGCCAGTGTTAACTTGCTTCCGTATTCAGTATACGAGCAATTAGGCGTCGGAGAGCTGAAACCCACACACTGCACTCTCCAGATGGCCGACCGATCGATCACCCTTCCTAGGGGTGAGCTAAAGGATGTGTTAATAAAAGTCGGGGACTTCATATTCCCCATCGACTTTATTGTCTTAGATACACAGCCTGTAGCTAACCCCTGGAATCAAATTCCGGTGATACTCGGTCGCCCATTTCTCGCAACCTCAAATGCTGTGATCAATTGTCGCAATGGTTCAATGAACCTCTCTTTTGGAAATATGACAATTGAACTCAACATTTTTAGTTTGGGGAATCAGCCCGCCGAACCTAATGCTCATATACTGGATGTCTGCTCAATCCAGGAGATCACACCAGAAGAGTGTGAATTCGAGGAGTTTCTGTTTGAACACGATAATCTTGACGCCACTAGTGCGTTTCTCTTCGAACCTGCTGCTGCTTCTGCGCCCGACAACGAATACGAGTGTTTCACATTCTTGAACGATCTTAGCCGCGCACAACCCGAGTTTGAATCTTTCGACTTTTCGGATGAGTTACCTGAACCATCCGACTCGGTTGCCTACACTCGTTTTGAACCTTTGCTGGAGTCCTTTGAGTTCGAGACCCTTGCACCAGTCTTGCCTTCCATCATTTCACCTCCAACGCTCGAACTCAAGCCGTTGCCGTCTCACCTTAAGTATGCTTACTTAGGTGAGAACGAGACCCTCCCTGTCATCATTTCGGCGTCTCTAGCTCCAGAGCAAGAGAAAGCCCTTCTCGCGGTCTTGCACAGCAACAGGCAAGCTTTTGGCTGGTCCATGGCGGACATCAAGGGGATTAGTCCCCTGATCGTTGAGCATCATATTCATCTGATGGATGATGCCAAACCAGCCCGGGATCCACAAAGACGTCTTAATCCAGTCATGAAGGAGGCTGTGAAGAAGGAGATCGTCAAATGTCTAGATAGTGGTATCATTTACCCTATCTCTGATAGCCAGTGGGTTAGCCCCATTCATGTTGTCCCCAAGAAGTCGGGCATCACGGTCATAACCAACGAGGCGAATGAGTTAATCCCTACTCGCACCCAAACTGGGTGGCGAGTTTGCATTGATTACAGAAAACTCAACGCCGCAACGCGGAAAGACCACTTTCCGCTACCTTTCATTGACCAGATGCTGGAACGATTGGCCGGACATGAGTACTATTGTTTTCTTGATGGCTACTCTGGCTATAATCAAATTTCCATCGCCAAAAAAGACCAGGACAAGACCACTTTCACTTGTCCTTTCGGCACGTTTGCATATCGACGCATGCCCTTTGGGTTATGCAATGCGCCCGCTACCTTCCAGCGGTGTATGATGGGAATTTTTTCGGACATGGTGGAAAAATTTCTGGAGATTTTCATGGATGACTTCTCCATCTTCGGCGACTCCTTTGACGAGTGTTTGGTGCATCTTGACGCTGTCCTTACCCGATGTAAGGACAAGAATCTCACTTTGAACTGGGAGAAATGCCACTTCATGGTGCGCGAAGGTATTGTCTTAGGACATATCATCTCGCAAAATGGCATAGAGGTTGACAAAGCAAAGATTGAGGTCATTTCCAATCTGCCTCCTCCCCGATGCGTCAGAGATATCCGAGCCTTCCTTGGCCATGCCGGTTTCTATAGACGGTTTATCAAAGACTTTAGCAAGATTGCTAGGCCCTTGACACTTTTGCTGGCCAAGGACACGCCTTTCGACTTCAACTCGAGCTGTGTGACTGCATTCGAGTCACTGAAACGCTCACTCACTTCTGCTCCCGTTCTCTCTTCTCCTGACTGGACGCACCCATTCGAGATTATGTGCGATGCATCCGACTTTGCCATCTGTGCTGTCCTTGGACAGCACATCAACAAGATGCCGCACGTAATCTATTACGCGAGCCGAACCCTGAACGACGCCCAACTCAACTATACAACAACTGAGAAGGAATTCTTAGCTGTTGTATTTGCTTTAGAAAAGTTCAGGCCCTACCTCATCGGCTCTCCAGTCATTGTCTACACTGACCATTCAGCTCTGCGCCATCTTTTTGCGAAGAAAGATGCCAAATCTCGGTTAATCCGTTGGATCCTCTTGCTTCAAGAGTTTGACCTTGTCATTAAGGACAAACGAGGATGTGAAAACGTGGTTGCCGATCATCTCTCGCGACTTCCTTCTTCGCCTTCGCTTCCAATTCCGATCAATGACGTTTTCCCGGATGAACAACTCTTGACAGTATCGTGCGAACCCTGGTTCGCAGATATTGTGAACTATTTGGCCACGGGATTACTACCGACCGAATGGTCAAGTCAGGACAGACTTCGCTTCTTATCCCAAGTAAAACACTTTTACTGGGACGAACCCTACTTGTTCAAGTACTGTCCCGACCAGATTATTCGTCGGTGTGTCCCTGATGAGGAATTCAAGAGTGTGCTGTCATTTTGCCACGATCAAGCGTGTGGCGGGCATTTTGGGCCCAGAAAGACAGCTGAGAAGATCTTGCAATGTGGTTTCTACTGGCCACAACTTTTCAAAGACGCTCACGATTATTGCAAGACTTGCTCCCGGTGCCAACACATGGGCCGGATATCCCGGAGGAACGAGATGCCGCTCCAACCGATCTTGGTTGTGGAGATTTTCGATGTTTGGGGGATAGACTTCATGGGGCCGTTTCCCAACTCTTTTGGGAACTTGTACATTCTTCTAGCTGTTGATTACGTCTCTAAATGGGTCGAGGCTGTGCCCAGCCGGACTAACGACAACAAGGTTGTCGTTAGGTTCCTTAAAGAAAACATTTTCTCACGGTTTGGGCACCCCCGAGCGATCATTAGCGACAATGGAAGTCATTTCTGCAATAAAACTTTCGAAGCCTTGATGCGGAAATACTCCATAAATCATAAGCTCTCTACGCCCTACCACCCCCAAACCTGCGGGCAGGCCGAAGTTTCAAATCGGCAAATCAAGCAGATATTGGAGAAAACGGTTTCCAAGAACCGTAAGGATTGGTCTCTGAAACTCACTGATGCCCTTTGGGCATTTAGAACCGCTTATAAGACCGACCTTGGCATGTCTCCCTATCGGCTTGTGTACGGAAAAGCCTGCCACCTTCCTGTCGAAATCGAGCATCGCGCTTTTTGGGCGATAAAGGAGCTGAATCTGTCTCTGGAGGATGCGGGCAGCCACCGGAAGCTGCAGCTGAACGAACTGAGTGAGCTTAGGGATGAGGCTTACGACAACGCGGTTGTCGTTAAGAATCGAACGAAGGTGTTTCATGATAAACACCTTTTGCGCAAAACCTTCGTACCTGATCAGCAGGTACTACTTTACGACACCCGACTTCACTTCCATCCTGGAAAGCTCCGATCTCGCTGGAAAGGGCCGTATTTTGTGCGGAATGTGTATCCGCAGGGCGCTGTGGATTTGGAAAATCCAAAGGACGGTTCACTCTTCAAGGTAAATGGACACCGATGCAAACCGTACCTTAGCGCCGACCCAACAGAGGAGCTCCTGTTCTTACAGGAGCCGGTTTACCCTGAATAATCTTCCTCTGCCTACCTCCAAACTTCGGTTATCCAGCCAAGAACAGTGGACACTGTTCCAAATAAGTTTGGGGGTATGTACAAACCATTTTTGTATATATTTGTGTATATTCTTTTTTCTCTTCTTTAAAAACAAAAACAAATAAAAAAAAATTTTGTATCGCTAACCGACAATTTTGAACCTTCCAACTGCTCTCTTCATGCAACGACAGTGAGGACACTGTCCAGTTTAAGTTTGGGGGTACGCTCGGTACGCATTTCTTACCTTCGCATTCATATGTATATTTTGCATCTGCATATTAATATTCATAAAATCCATAAAAATTTGAAAATTTTCTAAAAATATAAAAACCTTTTTGTCAAGTTAGCTTGTGGAAGAACTCTGATTCAACATTCGACGGTTTTTGTTTGAAAAAAAATAGGAATAACTAGATCTTATGTATGGATTTTGAAAACCTGAAGGATAACTCTCCTTTGAAGTTAACTATAGCTGATATATGTCTTTACATCACACTACACGTGTCGTAAGATTTTGGGAATTAGATGACAAGTCTTTCATGTTTAAACTTTTAAACAGATAAATGATTTTCTGAGGATCAAATAGGTTTGTTCTGAAATAAGTAATGTCAAGAATAGTTTATGAAGTAAAGCGAATATGAAGGAATGTTATTGATGCCGTAATTGGAGCTAAGTCTGAAAAATAACCCATCTGAAACTTGATTGGAATGATTACACACCAAACCCACTAAACACGTCTTTTATCCGAAAAAATAATTGAACTGCCGGTTATATCTCCGTTCGTATTAAATCATCTGATTTTCACGCCAAACTGTCTTTTGTTTTTGGACCTAGGTAACTTGAGTAATTAAGTCCGCTGGGGTGTTTCTACACCTAATGCCCTAAAACCAACTGGTTTGGGTGCATTGGCCTAAAGCTCGCTAAGAAGCCTAGAAAGTCCAGTTTAAAACAAAGTCAAGCAAGTGTTCTCTCCGAGTTAAAATTCCTAACGGTTATTTGTGTGAGAATAATCTTGATAAAAGACAAGCTTTTATAAAAAAAATTTAAACGGAGATATGAAGGTTTTATTCTATGATAAAGACTATTGCACGTTCACAGAGGTGTGTATGAAATGAAAACAAGAAAAAGGTGGAGTGAAAAATACGACTTAGTTTCCTGTTAAGGAAGATAGAAATTCTGAAGTTGAAACCTTACTGGAAAACGAAACTTGAAAAATGCTTAACTCTTTATAAAACTTATGTGATCCTTTTAAATTGTTATCTGGGCTTTATTGTGCGACATGATGACTTTAATCGATCCTTCTGGAACTTAACGACCCTATTTGCACTGCACGTAAAGACATATAAAATCTGTAGTTAAATAAGAAGCGAGGTGTGAAAAATAAAGGTTCGATGATCTAGACTTAGGATTATAGAATTGTTATTTTCTAAAACAAAACTTTAGGGTTTGAAGCTTAGTTATTTTACAAAACCAACTTGACCGGATTTTGTGGGTAGTATCCGCTGAAAACCCTCAGGAGACAACACTCCTCCTACTAGGGACACCTAGAGCTTTAACGGCTTGTTGCACATGCTCAGTGCAATCGCGTTCCCTGCGAAAGTGAGGTTAGGAAATTTTTTGTGAATAAATGGGCTTTGCTCGGGACGAGCAAATGATAAGTTTGGGGGTATTTGTTCATATCAGATTTTTGCATTTTCATACCGCCCAATTTTTATCACATTGCATATCGGTAGATACTCTTGAGCCGTGTTTGCTAGTCAATTGCAGGATACAGGTTCCCGGTTCTCAAACGGAGAAATTCATGGAAAACACGACAAAATCCGGTTCCTGCCAACCACAGATAAAACACGGTCTCCGCTCTTCATCCGTATGTTGCCAGATACCAGTTTAGGAAGACAAAGTGTCGAATCAATGTCATTCTCATGCACAAGGCTCAATGGTAGCACAAAATCCAAGAGATCTACGCGGAGCTCGAGGCAATCATCCACAAAAAAGTCCACCTTTCCTCAATAGAAATTCTGGAAGAAATGGGAGAGATTTTTCAGAAAATACACACAGCAGACAAGAGGGGACAGGAGAACAGGAAAAGTGCACAGAAGCCCACTGCCTAAGACCACTGTAAGGGCGTGGATCCGCGGCCATAGGGTGGTCAAGGAGGTGGATCCGCAGCCGTACAGTCAGGTCAGGGCATGGGCTTTTGGGGGCAGTTTGGTCATTGCATCAGGGTTCTGGTGGTTGCCCTAGGGTTTCATTTCTTGGCCTATAAATAGCCCAGAATTTTGTGAAGAAAGGGTCAATTTTTGTATTCTCATTTTTTGCCTAGTTTTAGTCTTGTTCTTCTTCCTCTTCTCACCTCTTCTCCATTAAACTTGTAGTGAGCTTTTGAGTGAAGAGTGATGAATAAAGAAGACCAATTTTTATCATGCTTGTCTCTTTGTTTACTTGTTGTAATGTGTTGTAATTTTAATTGTTAAGTAGTTGTTGTTATTTGCTTGATCGTTTCTTTCTTCTCTCTTTTTTCTTTATCCTTACATATGACAATGATACTTACGCTTGATCCTCGCCAAGGTGAGGTCGCAAATAGTTAGTCGTATTCTTCTAATCTCCTTCTTTCTATCTTCCTCTTTTGTGTTGTTTTATTTTTCCGTATTATGATGTGTGAGTAGTTCATTCTTGTTAGGGTAGGATAAGGGATGTTTGAGAGAAGGAAATCTCTCTCACTCTTTCCTTGCCCAACAGCTTAAATCGACTCCCATTAATCCAACCACAATCCGCTCCTTACGGCACCCTATCCTACATGATAGCGGTGATTCCGTAGTGAGACCGGTTGTGGTTGGATTAACCGGAGGTTATGGCTAAGAGCCAAAAACGGACGGACAAGCACCAAAAGGAAGACTTATGCGTTGGAAAGCCTAGCTTATACTCGCAAAGTCCTTCCTAGTCATGCTAATCCCCGTTGTTGCGGATTACCGTAACACGACATTAAGAGGGGCAACGAAAGATGTGGAGACTCCTAACTCAAACTAACCTAATCCTAACCCTAACATGCTCTCTTTAAATATCAACTCAACACTTAGATAACTACAAACAAAATCTGAACAACCGGACTTAACTCGTCGAAAAACACATAGAAAAAGATTCCCATCTCCCTGCGGACGACCCGTACTCAACCGGCTAGCTACGTGCGAAACCGTCTTGATTGCGGTATTTAAAACTTAAACTTGAACACGCTCGTATCCTAACAATCAATTGTACACCCATACTTGTGCACATACCTATTGTACATTCATACTTGTGTACTCACATATTGTATACTCATACTTGTATACTTACATGTTGTACACCCATTCTTGCATACATACGTATTTGCACATACGTAGATGATTCTGGCTTGATTTGAGATTTGGGAACAGCAAGATACTTTTAAAACTGATTCATTTCAAAAGAGCGGTCTTCCCTTGCTATGTGCATATTACTGTTTTATGTCGTATGATATACTGATATGCTTACATTCTTTTATATGTCGCATAGATCATGCTTTATGATTATACGCATTGAGATACGTTGTTTCCATGATATTTCTGGATTTAGGAACCGTGGTCATTTCAAAATAAAGTATGTATTGTTTTAAAAACCCGGTTACCCCTGGTATGATATTTCAGTGCGTCCACCATGTGTTTTCTCGGTTCTGAGAGTGGCATGTGAAACTCGATTCAAGGAGCGGTAGGCACCGTCTGCGGGTACATAGTGGACCCGGTGAGGTACCCCGGGGCAAGAAGGCTCGTATTTGTTAGACGGTGAGCCTGGCAGGGGAGTACTATCTACCGGTGATTGTATTTGAGCTCGGCGGATATCTGGAGGATACCGACCGGAGTTGTGAGATGAGACAGGTCGATCCGTACTGACGGAGACCTATATATATATATATGAGGATTTACGTGCCGATGCTAGGCACAGGTTTCATGTTGTTTTCGAGTGTCGATGCTAGACACTCAGGTTCCATGATTTTGACATGTCGTGAGCGACACATGTTGCTTTACATCATCATACTTCCATGCATATGCTTTAAGATATTTACATGCATGATTCTTTTTGTCTTTGGGAGACACGTGGATGAGATCCACATACATACAGACATTGATTACATAGTCGGATGATATCCATATACTTATAGACTGCATGATATAGTTGACATTGATTCATGTTGATTACATTGATCATACCTCATAGTTTTGATATGTCATTACCTGAGGCACTGACACGAGCACATGGGATTACACTTATGTATAGATATTTATCCTAGCCACCTTTTCATGCTTCAGACTTATTCATTGAGCTTTATATATATATTTGATCGTATTGACCTAGGATTGTGTCATACATACGATTTCTCCTCTGTGATGTTTTCTATTCACGAGTTGGCAACTCACCCCCATTGTGCCACAGTTCTTGCAGGTTTTGCCGTACATGTTTCATTGCGGTTTTCTGGTACACTGCTTCCCTAACGGGTGATTTGCTTTGGTAGGTGGTTCTTTTGCATCAGAACCACCATTGTATATGTATTAGTCAGTTGTATCTAGTAATTCCATCAACCAAACATGTATATTATTTCAGACTTAGAAAACCAGTTGTGTATTTTTTCGACCTTAGAGTCGCGCGTTGTAGTATTAAAGTTTTCATGCTGATTTTGAGTTTTCCTTCGAATTTTGATCCTCACCCTTCGGCGTTGTATATTACTGTTTGCGTGGTTGTGACCGTCTATTGACGAAGAGCTAGCTCCCACTTGCGGATGCCTTTTATCATTGCACATATGCTTTTATCATGTTGAACCCGGTTCGGGGCTAGTATTTACAAAGGAAACTCTGCCGAAATTTTCAGAAAAGCCTATAAATTTTTATAAATGCATATTCGGCTTACTTATTTAAAGACCTTGTTTTTAAAACATGTTCTTCACTTCTTAAAACTATTTTTCCTTCATTTATTATTTAAAATGGTTTTAGATTTCTGGGATTTTGGCTTACTTGAATTAGATGAGGTCCTATAGACATCATATGATTCGAGGGCCAGTCACGTGCTATTTCTGGTCGTGACAAAGTTGGTATCAGAGTGCTAGGTTAACCTTGGTTCGAGTCTAAGTTTGACTATGCGGAGCCTAGAGCGTTTATATATATACGAAACTTAGGCTTGACCTTACGGAACATAGACTTAGTCGAGGGGGTATTATACCCAAACTTTCGTCGCGTAGGATAACCCTTGGTTGATGGAGTAGGTAGCTTGAGTAGTGTGACGTACCGTACGTATGTTCCGCGGCATACTTACGATACGCTACTCAGCTTAAGAAACCTTAGGATGTACATTTCCTTGCACAGTATTATATTAATTCCTATGATCTATCCTCATCGATACTGGTTATGATTTCGCTGCCGTGATTGCACGGGCAGAGGGAGCTACGGCTAGAGTTGTGTCAGCGCGAGCTCGTCACGGACGAGGACTGACCAGGGCGTGATTCCAGAGACGTACGATTGCTTAGAGGCTTCGTTTATTGTGTTTCACACTCTGAGAGTTTGACAGATCGCTTTTACGAGATTTATCGGACGTGCAGATCAGCATCAGAGGATCAGGCTACTGCTAGAGGCCAGCCAGAATGTGATGACCATTGATATATCACTTATTCATGATGATGGAGGCGCTGTTCAGCGTACAGCCGAATGAACCAGTTGCTGCTGCAAATGACGAGATATCGCGCAGATGATTGGAACTACTGTAGCATGAGTATATACTTAGAAATATGATGGAAGGTCGCTAGTCACCCAAGGAGGAAAGACTAGAATTGTGGTTCGTTCGCTTACCCTGATGCGTGGTTATTAGATAGATTGATTCCAGCTAGAGACGACTTCACACAGATTCGTTGAGAGTCGATAGAGACGATCGAATGTCAGGAACCCATTTCCAAGTTTAAAGTATTCGGAAGACAATGCAAGTAACGCTATGGACCCTCTAGGGGAATGAAACCCTAACTCAACGTAATGACCATGGAACGCCTTCGAAGCTTAGGGTTTGCGGCAGTTTAGCTGTGCCATTTGTGAGGATTGGGTTTGCCCTTCTACGGTTGGTCCACAGGTGATGTGGTATGTACTGGAATACTATTAAACTGTACTCAAGATGTTGATCTCTTGGGGGATTTTGGGGTTTTGACAAATCGATCGGATGGTTCGACATCATTCGGATATCATGTGATGGGACACATCGCTTGGGAGACTCCAGATACGAGTATAGCCGTTAGGACGCAATCCATGCAGCCACGAGAAAACGAGTCCGAATCAGTCGACATTGGAGCAGAGTGGAGTAAAGAGTTCGCACGAGATTTCGACGAGATGACGTTCCACTCCGCTGATATCAGAGATGCGATACGCATGAAGAGGCGTTGTATATGGATATACCTTCCAGAAGGAGTCGCGATGAGTATGCAGCCATTCCGGAACAAGAAAAAGATATCGGTAAGGATGGTAACTTCCGGGCAATTAGGCAGAAACGAGATTTGAGAGACACCTCGACAGGACCTTTATGGAATACTATACGAGAAGACTTGGACCCAGGAGTGGTCATATTGCGCACACCCAGCCGGCCAGAGTTCGGCATCGTCGCCGAGATAGTTGACCAGGTTCGGATAAAGGACCTCAACCAGATGTGTTGTGAATTGATCAATAACGGACGGGTATGGAGTATATCTCTGCAGGTTGGGACGAGTTCCTGAGGACGTGTTTGTCTAGATATCTTCTACAGAGGGATGAGGATACCGAGTTCATGATTTCGAGTCTGTGTGAGAAACTTCGGACTGACCGTAGCCGAAACCATTTGCAGTGCGTAGATAGAGACGTGCCGTCGAAGTGGACGATGATACAGACAAGTGGGACAAGAGGTTCGTACGAGATGCTGATGAGCTGTTGTTACTCCCCGTTAAGATTAAGGGTCGGATATGCCCACAGAGGCGTTAGGATGCGACCAGTTTCCGAGAAAATGCTGTGCTGAGGACGCAGATGTCCAGAGAGCGAGAAAAAATTATGCAAGAGTACCATCCTCCGTACAGTTCGGCATAGGTGAGATCGGAGAGACCTTGAGAAGGATTCCTTCCAGGACACTGCTGCGATAAGATTTGCACCAGGATCAGATGTGTGATGTGTATTCAGAAGACCAGAGGTCGGCGCTAGTGACGTGCTGTTTTATAAGTAGTCGTGAGGATTGACCGAGAGATGACTTGAGAAGTGCCAGGACGGAATTGTCCCCGTTAGCACACCTGACAGGGCCGATGAGCCGATGGATTGCGAGATTGTTAATCCACAGAGAAGATAAGGGACCAGAGATAGAGGACGCCAGACCGTGAGCAGGAGGCAAGTAGATATCTTGCTCTACTAGCATTGGATGCACCGACACCTTCTCGACCATGAAGGAGGATATATTGTAACGCTTTGAAAAGTCGTTTTGGTTTTTTCCCGAAAATCGGTGAAAATTTGGTATTTTTTCCGTAAATCGTCTTTTTTGTTATTTTGCAGTTTAGGCCTAATTATACCTAATTTGGATAGGTAATTGCTAGTTTTTAGTAGCTAATGAGTTACTTATAAAATTCTGGTCGTTTAAATTTTTTTCCTAATTTTTCAATTTTTAATATTATTTTATGCCGGTAAAAAAATACATTAAATTAGCGATAAATACAAATTTAAATGGGCTAATTTTAATCTTTAAAATCATGTTAATTAAAATCTAGTTGTAATATAAATTTTTAGTATTTTATTTCATGTTTTAATGGGTTTTTTTGGAAAAAAAAAATATATTTATTTTGAACTAAAACTTGCAATTTTGGACTTGTGGGGGGTCTTTTTGCATAAAATTTTTTGTGCACTCTCTCACACACATCCTCTCATCTCCTTGGCCAGCCCCACCAGCAGTAGCCCACCTCATTTTTCCCCTCCATTTGTCTTCACTCATTTGAACAAAATGATATGAAAAGGGTTTTAATATATTAAATTGAGTATGGGTTTTTGGTTGATTGGTATGGCTTTGACCTTGACTTTTCCCACACTTCCCTCACTTTATCCCATCCCTCCCTCATCTGGCCGAAACCCCACTTGATGCAGCCCCCCTCATTTCCTTTCTCTTTTGCTACAAAAATTTCCATCAAAATCTATTAAAATTCAACAAAAATCAACAATTTCCTTCACAATTTCAAAGCAAAACCTTATTCCCTCTCTTCTCAAACCTAAATTGGTTCAAATCTTGGAGAAAGATGGCATCTTAGGAGGCTATAGCAACATAGGGTTTGGGCTTGTGAGGTATAATTTCAACCTAATTAAATTCTTTTGGTTAAGTTCCTTTAATTAAGTTGTTTTAGTGTTAATTTTAGTACTATTTTCATTCTAGGTTTGTTAAATTTCATGGCTTGAGTTTAAACTAGTGTTTTAGAAACCATTAGTAGGTTAATTAAATTATATTTGCTATCTAGTTGTTTTGTTAGCCTAATCTAAGTGGTCACTTTGCTTAAGTGGGTTTCAATTGTGTTAATCTAGTTTTTTTAGTGTTAAATTGGTTGTTATGCTTGTTTCATGAAAATCAAGAAAAGGGTTGTGTTTGGATAATGGGTTTTGTAGCATGGTAATTGGGTTAAATTAATTGTAGTGGATTTCTAATGGTTAACTTGGGTGTTTGCGCGATGTTGTGTGCACTTTATCGCAAATCCGCGATGTTTGCACGAATTTTGAATTTTTAGTGCTTACTAGGTTTTTATAGAAATTATGTGATGAATTATTATGATAACTTGATTATATTTTTAGCATATCCTACGACATTTAGGATGTGTGAGTGCGGAATTTTGTGTGATCGGGTTTTAGTTTTGCCGGGCGTCCCAAAACGACGATTCTAGTTAGTTTTGCGATTTTCGTGTGTGTTCCGCGCACCTTGTGCACGTTGTGCCTAGCTTGTGAACGTGGATATTTTCGTTTGGGATTTGCGTCGTTTCATGATATGTAACCTTATGTTTTGTATTGATGCAAATTCCAGGTTCGGTCGCGGAGACTTCGGACGCGGCACAGAAAGGGAAAGCTTTGGTTGGACGTAGCTAGCTGGGGATTCCGGTGAGTAGATATAACATCTATGGGGGACTATCGTTTGGATGTCGCAAGTCGCCCGATAGTTTAATTTGTTTAAAGATTTCTAGTGATATTAGTAATTAGGAGTAAATGCTTGCGTAATATCTTGCTACATCCATGCTTTATTTGATATACATATGCGAATCCATTCTATAGGACACCTGCACCATTGCCAGGGTTTTTATATGCAGCACGAGCACTATTCATGCGTACATACACGCCCTGGTAATTGCCATGCCACGACACTAGATAACTTATAATCTAGAATATTGTCACCATATTAGATATCTAAACCTGTAATATTGCAATAAATCCTTAAAATAACATCGTAGAATTGCTATTCATGTGCATGTATATCATTATATCATTTGCTCATGCCTAGTCTATTAATCATACATTGTAACTTGAACATTAATACCATATGCATTCATTATCATTGACGTATGCATTCATGATGATTTCTTGAGATTTATGATATTTCTGTATTTCGGGGGAAAGACGCAAAATTTCTAAAACTTGTTACCCTTTTTAAAATAAGCAAAATTGCGGTTTTCTAGTGATGTGAGTGTCGTCCTCCATGAGTTTGCTGTTGTTTTCGAGACCCATTTCGAGGAGTTAGATGAACCGTCTCGTGTACATGGTGGGCCCGGAAAGGTAGCCCGGGACGAGAAAGTCGTGTTGTTGACGTTGAGCCTGGCAGGGGATAGACTACCTACCGGTGACTTTTTTGGCACGGCGGATATCCAGAGGATACCGACCGTGGCCGCGAGATGATGAGATATTGATATTTGAGATGGGTCAGCCGGATGGCTGGGGCCAGAGATACTATAATATGGATACATGAGATTGAGACAGTTTTGAGGTGTCGATGCTGGACACGGATTCTTGTTGATTCTATTGGTATTGTGCAGATATTTAAAAGAAAAGAGATTCCTAAATGAAAAATATGACTTCTTGTACCTATATATTCAGATCACGTGTTGATTCTTATTGCATTCATACCTGCTAGTACATTCATGTTGCATACATACCTGTTGGTATATCCTGCCATACCTGTATTATAGATGCTAGGATGCTTGTGTGCATGCTTTCGATAGCCTATATAGATGTTATTTATTACTCACGAGTTGGCAACTCACCCCCGTTGTGCCACAGCCTTTTGCAGGTCCGCTCCATCAGTACAGTAGCGGTGGGAGCACTTGCTTCTTTTGCCTCTTTTGCCTGGACTCGAGGCTTTTTCTCGTAGGTGGGTTGTATTATTATTTTGTACCACCTTGTATATTCTTTGTATCTAGAGTACTCCATCTACTGTATCTACCAGTATTGTTGTATATTGACCTAGTGATGAGACTGTGAGATTTGTGGACTTTTTCATGCTTTATTTTGGGGTCGAGCTCACTTGAGTCGACATGATATTTTACTTGTGCGTTTTATGTTTATTATGCACATTGCTGATTTACATTGCGTGGGATTTGTGACCGCCTTGTGGCGAAGAGCTAGCTCCCGGTTGGGGATGCCTTATTGTTATATTAATATATATTCTTGTTGTACCCATTTTAGGGGCCGGTATTTACAATGGAGACTCTGCCGAAATTTTTGGAAAAATTCATATTGTTTTTAAAAAGGCTTGATATAACTTATTTGATAAACTCGCTTTCAATTGATTGGTTTTCCTTCACTCTTCTGCTTATTTGGTTTTGATTTCTGGGCTTTGGCTTACTTATTTTACGGACGTCCTGAGACATTTCGTAACTTAAGTGCCAGTCACGTTCCGTGCCCTGCGGGTCGTGAGAAAGTTGGTATCAAAGCGATAGGTTTTAACTTTTTGAGTGTAGGATGACCCTTGGTAGATGGAGTAAGTGACTTAAGCAGGGTAACATAGCGTGCGTATGTCCGCGGCATACTTGCGATACGGTACTCCGCCTAGGTGACTTTAGGATATACTTGCTTGAAATTCCTTCTTCAATTCCGTGTATCCTATGATTCTATTGCACTGTTCTTATCATCCTGTGCTTGTAACAGCCACTATGCCGCCGAAGGCTACGAGAGCGCAGAGGGCTACCGCCCGAGATGAGATCTGAGCAGGCTCGTCCGAGACGAGGACCGAGCAGGGTGGGATACCTACGCCTCAGCGACAGACTGATCCGCCTTCCCCAAGCCGCATGGATAGGCTTGAGTCTGGAATGGAGGAGCTACGATAGATGATGCAAGGTATGCAGGAGTTACGACAGATGGTGGGATCCCTAGTAGCGGCCAGTCGTGCACCGAGATCAGAGGATGTACCTACCACATCACAGACTACCATGGTGCCTGCTGTCCAGACAGTTGCTACTACTACCACCATGGCTATCCCAGTATCGCTACAGGATTTCATGTGGCTGAGACCTCCAGTCTTCATGGGCACCGATGCAGCAGAGGATCCGCAGACATTCCTTGACAGTTTATCCAGGATCTGCCGTTCGCTCAGATGTTCGGATGATCGATGGGTGGAGCATGCGAGTTTCCATCTAAAGAGCATCGTGCAGACATAGTGGGAGTCACTCTTGAGAGGTCGAGCTGCAGGTCTACCGCCTATGACTTGGGCCGAGTATACAGCAGTCTTTCTAGCTCGTTTCCTCCCAGAGAGCGTTCGTGATGCCAGAGCTCATAGTTTTGACGCCTTGATCAAGACTCCAGGGATGACGGTGTCTGAGTACAATGTCCAGTTTACGCAGTTGTCCAGATATGCTCTGTATCTGGTGGATACTGAAGAAAAGATAGTGAAGAGGTTCGTGCAGGGACTTGACACCCAGCTATTTCTTGCTATTGGCGCCCAGCACTTCGACACCTATTCAGCTGCTATGGATACGGCATTACGGATGGAGGCACGCATATAACAGACTTCGGCCGTTTCTGGGCCGAAGAGGATTCCCACCGATGTGCCGTCGCAGAGGCAGCGCGCCAGATTCTTTCCGAGAGACGGGCCGGGCAGAGGATTTGGACGAGGTCAGTTATATGGTTCATATCCACAGGGACAGCAGCTGTCGCCAGGATGTTTTCGGTGCGGGTGTCCGCACCACCGTATCAGAGACTGTCCGGTGAGACGACAGGGAGCAGCGACAGTTCCACATGTGATCTTACCGCCATCACCACCTCCTCCTCAGAGAGCCCTACTTCCTATCACTGGCGATGCTCCACGACAGTTTGATGCACCCAGAGGCCGTGGACGTGGCGGTCCGATCCAGAGAGGACGAGGAGGCCGAGGCCGAGGACAGCCAGTTATTGGTGGGGGTCAGGCCCGAGCTTTTTCTTTGACGTCGTAGGATGCGCAGGCATCGAACGCCGTTGTGACTGGTACCTTTCCAGTATGTTCTTTCGACGTGCGAGTATTACTCGACCCAGGTTCCACACATTCGTACGTATCTACACACTTTGCACCGATGTTGGGCCGTGAGTCGTCGTTATTAGATCAGCCGCTTGTTGTTATTACTCCGGTAGGCGAGTCATTTGTCGCTCGTTTTGTGTTCCATTTGAGTTCCGTTCGTATCGGGGAGAGGGATTCGTCGGTTGATTTGATTCTCCTCGATATGTTGGACATTGATGTGCTTCTGGGCATGGACTGGCGGGCCACTTGTTATGCTTTGGTGGACTGCCGTGAGAAGGCAGTCAGATTTAGCTTTCCGGGAGAGCCAGTCCTTGTTATTCAGGGAGACCGCAGTGTCACCCTTCCCAGCTTGATTTCATATCTTCATACTGGTCAGCTCTTGCGGAAGAGATGTCAGGGATTCTTAGCGTATATTTGTGATACTCGAGCTGCAGAGGTTCCTTTGGACCGGATCCTGATTGTTTGTGAGTTCCCTGATGTTTTCCCTGACGAGCTGCCTGGGCTACCGCCTGAGCACGACGTTGAGTTCTGCAATTACTTGATTCCCGGCTCGGGGCCTATTTCTATACCGCCGTATCGGATGGCCCCGGCGGAGCTTCGAAAGCTGAAGGATCAGTTGCAGGATTTGTTAGATAAGGGGCTTATTCGACCTAGCGTTTCCCCATGGGGTGCTCCTGTCCTGTTCGTCAAGAAGAAAGACGGGAGTTTGCGTTTGTGTATCGACTACCGCCAGCTGAACAAAGTTACCGTGTGGAACAGATATCCTTTGCCACGCATTGATGATTTGTTCGACCAGCTTCAGGGTGCGGGATATTTCTCGACGATCGATTTGCGATCAGGATACCATCAGTTACGAGTTCGACAGGAGGATATACCGAGGACAGCTTTCCGCACGCGCTACGGTTACTATGAGTTTTTGGTGATGTCGTTCGGACTCACCAATGCCCCAGCAGCGTTCATGGATTTGATGAACCGTATATTCCGGCCGTATCTCGACTTGTTCATCATTGTGTTCATTGATGATATTTTGGTGTATTCCCGGAGCCGAGAGGAGCACGCGCAGCACTTCCGGATTACGTTGCGGACTCTGAAGGAGCACCGGCTTTTTGCTAAATTTTCTATGTGTGCATTCTGGCTGGACAGCGTTGGGTTCTTGGGTCATGTGATTACGAGAGATGGCATATGTGTGGACCCGAAGAAGATCGAGGCTGTTCAGCAGTGGCCCAGACCGACATCAGTTACGGAGATCCGCAGTTTCCTAGGCCTGGCTGGCTACTACAGGCGATTCGTTCAGGATTTCTCCCTTATTGCTGCACCTTTGACCGGATTGACCCAGAAAGGAGTTCCTTTCATTTGGACGGAGGAGTGCGAGCACAGTTTTCAGCAGCTACGGACTTGTTTGACTACGGCGCCGGTATTATCTTTGCCTTCAGGATCAGGCGGATTCATGGTTTATTGTGACACTTCACGAGTAGGGCTAGGGTGCGTATTGATGCAGCATGACAGGGTCATCATGTATGCTTCGCGGCAATTGAAGAAACATGAACAGAACTACCCCACTCACGATTTTGACATGGTTGCAGTGGTCTTTACACTTAAGATCTGGCGACATTACCTATACGGCGAGTCGTGTCAGATATTCACTGATCACAAGAGCTTAAAGTATATATTTCAGCGGCGAGACCTGAATCTCAGACAGTGCCGTTGGATAGAACTAGTAAAGGACTACGATTACAAGATTTTGTATCACCCGGGCAAGGCTAATGTAGTGGCGGATGCTTTGAGCAGGAGGCCCAGGGGTAGTCTATCTTGTTTGCGCGCAGTACAGAGGCAGTGGTTGGCAGATTGGCAGATTTTATGCGACAGCCGGGTTGAGTTCGAGTTCACTCCGACAGGGGGACAGCTTGCGCATGTTCGTGCACGTCCGAAGTTACTTAACTGTATTCGAGAGGCACAGCCCAGCGATGACCGTCTTTCAGAGATCATGGAGCAGATTAGACAGGGGAGAGATTTCGAGTTCGTGATCGATGATCAGGGAGTACTGCGATTTGGGACTCGACTGTGCGTACCAGATTCTGAGGGACTGCGGTGTGAGATTCTTAAGGAGGCGCATAGATCGACATACAACGTTCATCCGGGTTCCACCAAGATGTACAACGATTTGCGAGATGTTTACTGGTGGGACGGGATGAAGAGGGACGTTACAGACTTCGTATCGAGATGCCTAATTTGTCAGCAAGTCAAGGCCGAGCACCAGAGACCAGCAGGAGAGTTGCAGCCTTTGCCCATTCCGGAGTGGAAATGGGAGCAGATTTCGATGGACTTTATGGTGGGTCTACCCAAGACCAGTCGAAGATACGACTCCATTTAGGTGATCGTGGATCGATTGACGAAAGCGGCTTACTTCCTGCCAGTGAAGACCACTTTCGGTTTTGCTCAGTATGCACATATTTACATCGACGAGATTGTACGACTGCATGGAGTCCCGACGTGTATCGTGTCCGACAGAGGCACCCAGTTTACCAGCCGACTATGGCAGAGAATTTAGGAGGCATTGGGCACTCGTTTCAGTTTCAGCACAGCATTTTATCCGCAGACCGACGGCCAGTCAGAGCAGACTATTCAGACTCTCGAGGACATGCTCCGAGCGTGCGTTTTGGACTTTGGTGGTAGCTAGGATCATCATTTACCGTTAGTGGAGTTCTCCTACAACAACAGCTTTCAGGATACTATTCAGATGGCACATTTCGAGGCATTGTATGGGAGGAGATGCAGATCGCCCGTCTGTTGGACATAGCTCAGCGAGAGCAGTATATTAGGGCCGCAGCTTGTTGAGGAGACGACAGCGAAGATACAGTTGATCCGAGACCGGATGAGAGTAGCTCAGAGCAGGCAGAAATCTTATGCAGACAGGCGCCGTCGCAGACTAGAGTTCGCAGTTGGAGATCATGTTTTTCTGAGGGTCTCTCCGATGAAGGGCGTGATGCGATTTTGGCGAAAAGGAAAGCTTAGTCCCAGATTTGTGGGTCCCTTCGAGATCCTCGAGCGTGTCGGAGCAGTTGCGTATTGTTTGGCTCTTCCACCCAGCTTTCCCGATGTTCACCCCGTCTTCCATGTTTCGATGCTCCGCAAGTACCTTCACGACCCTTCGCATGCGATTCAGCACCCGACAGTCCAGCTAGAGCGCGTCCTTTCTTTTGCAGAGCAGCCGGTGGTCATCCTAGATCAGCAGGTGAAGAAATTGAGAATGAAAGTTATACTGACCGTCAAGGTCCTTTGGCGTGGCCCGAGCAGCGAGGAGGTCACCTGGGAGACCGAGGATGAGATGAGGAAGAAATACCCCCATCTCTTTGAAGGTACGCGAAGCTATATTTTTAAATTCGGGGACCAAATTTCTTTAAGGGGGGAAGATTTTAAAACCTTGAAAAGTCGTTTTGGTGTTTTCCCGAAAATCGGTGAAAATTTGGTATTTTTTTTGTAAACCGTCTTTTTTGTTATTTTGCAGTTTAGGCCTAATTATACCTAATTTGGATAGGTAATTGCTAGTTTTTAGTATCTAATGAGTTACTTATAAAATTCTAGTCGTTTAAAATTATTCCCTAATTTTTCAATTTTTAATATTATTTTATGCCGGTAAAAAAATACATTAAATTAGCGATAAATACAAATTTAAATGGGCTAATTTTAATCTTTAAAATCATGTTAATTAAAATCTAGTTGTAATATAAATTTTTAGTATTTTATTTCAAGTTTTAATGGGTTTTTTTTGGAAAACAAAAATATATTTATTTTGAACTAAAACTTGCAATTTTGGACTTATGGGGGGTCTTTTTGCATAAAAATTTTTGTGCACTCTCTCACACACATCCTCACATCTCCTTGGCCGGCCTCACATGCAGCAGCCCACCTCTTTTTTCCCCCACCAATTGTCTTCACTCATTTGAACAAAATGATATGAAAAGGGTTTTAATATATTAAATTGAGTATGGGTTTTTGGTTGATTGGTATGGCTTTGACCTTGGCTTTTCCCACAATTCCCTCACTTTCTCCCATCCCTCCCTCATCTAGCCGAAACCCCACTTGATGCAGCCCCCCTCATTTCCTTTCTCTTTTGCTACAAAAATTTCCATCAAAATCCATTAAAATTCAACAAAAATCAACAATTTCTTTCACAATTTCAAAGCAAAACCTTATTCTCTCTCTTCTCAAACCTAAATTGGTTCAAATCTTGGAGAAAGACAGCATCTTGGGAGGCTATAGCAACATAAGGTTTGGGCTTGTGAGGTATAATTTCTACCTAATTAAATTCTTTTGGTTAAGTTCCTTTAATTAAGTTGTTTTAGTGTTAATTTTAGTACTATTTTCATTCTAGGTTTGTTAAAATTCATGGTTGAGTTTAAACTAGTGTTTTAGAAACCATTAGTAGGTTAATTAAATTATATTTGCTATCTAGTTGTTTTGTTAGCCTAATCTAAGTGGTCACTTTGCTTAAGTGGGTTTCAATTTTGTTAATCTAGTTTTTTTTAGTGTTAAATTAGTTGCTATGCTTGTTTCATGAAAATCAAGAAAAGGGTTATGTTTAGATAATGGGTTTTGTAGCATGGTAATTGGGTTAAATTAATTGTAGTGGATTTCTAATGGTTAACTTGGGTGTTTGCGCGATGTTGTGTGCACTTTTTCGCAAATCCGCGATAATTGCACGAATTTGGAATTTTTAGTGCTTACTATGTTTTTATAGAAATTATGTGATGAATTATTATGATAACTTGATTATATTTTTAGCATATCCTACAACATTTAGGATGTGTGAGTGCGGAATTTTGTGTGATCGGGTTTTAGTTTTGCCGGGTGTCCCAAAACAACGATTCTAGTTAGTTTTGCGATTTTCGTGTGTGTTCCGCGCACCTTGTGCACGTTGTGCCTAGCTTGTGAACGTGAATATTTTCGTTAGGGATTTGCGTCGTTTCATGATATGTAACCTTATGTTTTGTATTGATGCAAATTTCAGGTTCGGTCTCGGAGTCTTCGGACGCGGCGCGGAAAGGGAAAGCGGTGGTTGGACGTAGCTAGCTGGGGATTCCGGTGAGTAGATATAACATCTTTGGGGGACAATCGTTTGGATGGCGCAAGTCGCCCGATAGTTTAAGTTGTTTAAAGATTTCTAGTAATATTAGTAATTAGGAGTAAATGCTTGCGTACTATCTTACTACATCCATGCTTTATTTGACATACATATGCGAATCCATTGTATAGGACACCTGCACCATTGCCAGGGTTTTTATATGCAGCACGAGCACTATTCATGCGTACACATACGCCCTGATAATTGCCATGCCACGACACTAGATAACTTATAATCTAGAATATTGTCACCATATTGGATATCTAAATCTGTACTATTGCAATAAATCCTTATAATAACATCGTAGAATTGCTATTCATGTGCATGTATATCATTATATCATTTGCTCATGCCTAGTCTATTAATCATACATTGTAACTTGAACATTAATACCATATGCATTCATTATCATTGACGTATGCATTCATGATGATTTCTTGAGATTTATGATATTTCTGTATTTCGAGGGAAGGCCGCAAAATTTCTGAAACTTGTTACCCTTTTTAAAATATGCGAAGTTGCGGTTTTCTAGTGATGCGAGTGTCGTCCACCATGAGTTTGCTATGGTTTTCGAGACCCGTTTCGAGGAGTTGGATGAATCGTCTCGGGTACATGGTGGGCCCGGTAAGGTACCCCGGGGCGAGAAAGTCGTGTTGTTGACGTTGAGCCTGGCAGGGGATAGACCATCTACCGGTGACTTTTTTGGCACGGCGGATATCCAGAGGATACCGACCGTGGCCGTGAGATGATGAGATATTAATATTTTAGATGGGTCAGCCGGACGGCTGGGGCCAGAGATACTATGATATGGATACATGAGATTGAGACAGTTTTGAGGTGTCGATACTGGACACGGATTCTTGTTGATTCTATTGGTATTGTGTTGATATTTAAAAGAAAAGAGATTCCTAAATGAAAAATATGACTTCTTGTACCTATATATTCAGATCACGAGTTGATTCATATTGCATTCATACCTGCTAGTACATTCATGTTGCATACATACCCGTTAGTATATCCTGCCGTACCTGTATTATAGATGCTAGGATGCTTGTGTGCATGCTTGCGATTGCTTATATAGATGTTATTTATTACTCACGAGTTGGCAACTCACCCCCGTTATGCCACAGCATTTTGCAGGTCCGCTCCGTCAGTACAGTAGCGGCGGGCGCACTTGCTTCTTTTTCCTCTTTTGCCCGGACTCGAGGCTTTTGCTCGTAGGTGGGTTGTATTATTATTTTGTACCACCTTGTATATTCTTTGTATCTAGAGTACTCCATCTACTGTATCTACCAGTATTGTTGTATATTGACCTAGAGACGAGACTGTGAGATTTGTGGACTTTTTCATGCTGTATTTTGGGGTCGAGCTCGCTTGAGTCGACATGATATTTTACTTGTGCTTTTTTGTTTATTATGCACATTGCTGATTTACACCGCGTGGGATTTGTGACCGCCTTGTAGCGAAGAGATAGCTCCCGCTTGGGGGTGCCTTATTGTTATATTCATATATATTCTTGTTGTACCCATTTTGGGGGCTAGTATTTACAAAGGAGACTCTGCCGAAATTTTCGGGAAAATTTATATTGTTTTTAAAAAGGGTTGATATGACTTATTTGATAAACTCGCTTTCAATTGATTGGTTTTCCTTCACTCTTTTGCTTATTTGGTTTTGATTTCTGGGCTTTGGCTTACTTATTTTACGGACATCTTGAGACGTTTCGTAACTTAAGTGCCAGTCATGTTCTATTCGCATGATTTAGTCTTGATGACCGAGTTCCATAATATTTGTTTTCGTGCATAATGCTTGCACCTACTGGGTATTCATATTTGTGTACAGTTATTGCACCTGATATCATTTTGTGCCTTGGTTGCACATACTTATGACTTCATGGATTTTATACCGTTAGGTTGATTTTGTGCACGTGGTATGCACACGATTTGGCTTTTTGCACTCGTTATAGCTTATATGTGCTTGTAGTGCATTGATATGTGTTTTGTGCACGCAGTTGCACACGTTTATGATTTTTACACCTTGTACACTCGGTGTTGCTATTTATGCATTTGAGTTATTGTTTAGGTTTTGTGCACAGGATGCACTGTATTTGTATATCTTGCACAGGATGCACCGGTTTTATATTTCGTGCGTTTATCGCACCAGATTTATACTTCGTGCATTTGTTGCACCGGATTTATATTTTGTGCATTTGTTGCACCGAATTTATATTTCATGCAATTGTTGCACCGGATTTATATTTCGTGCGTTTGTTGCACCTGACTTCTGTTTGATGTCATTCGATATGTTGATTTTGATTTCATGCCTATGTTATGCATGTGATTTGACTTATGCTTTCGGCATAGTTTTCATACACTTTTAGCGTTTTGATTTGATTCGTGCACACTGATGCACATGGTTGTGAGATTATATACCGCGGTATACCTGATTTGTATTGAGCTTTATTGTATACCGTCGATTTCGATTCTGATATTGATGTTGATTTCGAACACTCTGTGCACTTTTTTTGGATTCTTGCGCATGATCGACGCTTGATATTAGATTTCGTGATTTCGTGCATGTTGGATGCACATGATTTAGATTTTATTCGTGCATGATGAATGCACCCGATTTGTATTTTCGTGCGTGTTGAGCGCACGTTTTGAGATGCGATTTTGGCGCACACCAGATGCACTAAATCGAGATTCTTCATGCATATCAGATACACCTGATTTTGTTGTCAGGCACACACGTTACCTATGACAGATGTTTCGTGCACACCCGTTGCACCTAGATGTTATTTTTGTGCACATGTATGGCACATATATGGATTTTGATTTCCGTGCGCACCAGACGCACAGGGTATTCTTATATACATTTTGGGATTGATTTCTTATGGAGCAGTACGTTTTTATGATATTTTCTATATGTTTTCGTACTGAGCAGGACTAGTCAGAGGACAGTACCTGAATATATTTTACATGCATTGATAGTTACCGAAGGGATTTCCAAAAAGCGAGCTATAGTCTCAGTATTATCCACATGCCTGATTGACACGAAACGTTTAAAGCAAGGAAACCCTTCTAAAATTATTTTCAAAACGGCGGAACGTACATATTAAACAAAGGATATATACATATATAGCTTTTTTCTTATAATAGATGTCCGCCACTGTGCCGCGATACGTGCATAGCACAGCAACATGAAAAGGTTTGGCATGCGTTTCCTTCAGATATTTACATGTATAGATTGATGTTTACATGTATAGTTCTGATTTATATCATATTGGTTTTATTTTGGATTTGACATTTGTGTATTTACCATGACTCCGATGATTGCGGGATGCTTGACGGAGTTTTGATTTTGAGTTATCTGCTCATTGTTCATGCGCATACATTGCGCTATGATGCGTTTTATGCATTGATGGTTTCGGAGCCCCGACGACTTAGTCTTTTACTGAAATGTTTTAGAATTTGGGGGTTTAAAATTTAAATTTGGGGACCGAATTTCTTTAAAGGGGGAAGATTGTAACATTTCAAAAAAATAAAATATTATTTTTGGGAATTTTTTATAATTAACTAATAAAATATTGAATATTTTTAAAAGGCGGTATAATTAAATACCGATAAATTTGTGAAAAATTTGGAAAATTATAGAAATTACTTAAAAGAGGGTGTTTTATGGAAGTATGCAATTTTTATGTTTTTATGATTAATTATATGCTAATTTAGTGCTAATCGCAATTAAAAATAGCTAATCGCGCTTTAAGAGTATTTTTTGCAAACATGCACCATATCCTTTTTATTAACACTTGTTGCATTTTTACTACATGTTTTTGGGTGCATGGCTTTTGTTTTGGGGTTACTTTTGAGGAGAGAAAGAAAATAGAAAAGAAAAAGGGAAAAGAAAAGAATAGAATATGCAAGTATGGGTGAGAGAGAGAAAGAGTGGGTAAGGGGTCAACCATTGGACTTGGCCATTCCTTCATCATTTCTCCCACTCATTTCTCTCCACTCCTCATCCTCTTGCTGCTGCTGCTGCACCCTCCTCCTCCTCCATCTTCATCTCCCCAAAACTCCCTGCTAAACACCTCAAAACCCAAGTCTCATTTCATTAAAATGAAGCATGAGCTCACTAGCTACCCCATGGACCAAGAAAGAAAAGATTTTGAGGACTTTGGGCAACTCAAGAAAATTCTTGAGTTGCCAAAGGAGGTAACTTCTGCGCCATTAGTGTAGTGTTTTAATTTCTAATGCAGCCATACCTGTTTCATGTCGATATTGAGTGGTTTTGTGGACTTAGGAAAACTCTAGTTAAGGTTTTTGGAATTCTTGAGTGGTGATGTGAAATTGAGGTCAGTAGAGGCAACACAAACACCCTAGTTCTAGAATTCAGACCTAACAAAGAGACTAGAACCCCGGAATACGGATTTAGAAAACCCAATATCGGAAGAATTGTGGATTCTGTGATGTAAAATGAAATCTGCTAACACTCGGGCTACCTGAAAATTATTTTGCTAGGACAGTGATATATGCAGGTGATTTAGAACATACAGTAAAGACCCCAGCCCCTGATTCCATTCCTTTGCCACAGATTTATTCCCTCTGGCCACAATTTGCGGCCAGACCTGGGCCATTTGGTCTCGTTCTTGTTCTGTGGTCCCCTCATCAGTAAAATAGACCCTTGGCATATGCAAAATTGACCAATTTTACCCAGGGTAAAATCTGAGACCTTTTTCCTGAGTTGCTGTTTTGGTTCGGAGTTTCGTTTTCCGTATTTTAAATTCTGAATTTGCGTATTTGTGTTTTACCTCGATCACTTGACGTTCGTACGACGATATCGAGGGTTGTTTGATGGTTTTGAAAGCGTAGTCCATAGGTTCTAACCTATAGACCATAGCGTGTCGTTTGGTTTTCCGATGTGATTTTAATGTGCATTTGCGATTGTGTTTTCTTAAAGGTACCTTCTCGAGGGCTTCATACGATGAAGAAGATGAAGGCGACATCGACACCGACATGCAGGATGCAAGGTGAATAGATTATATCTATGGGGGAAGTCGGGAAGATGGCGTATAGCACCCCCGTAATTCGATATTTAGTATACTATATATATACTATATATATATATATATGATAGAGTTATGTGTGAATTGGATATTCTACATGTGATTAGGTGTACTATGGATAGATTAGGGTTTAGAAGTAAACTAGTGTAGTTTCCTAGTTGTGAAGCCTAGAATAGATTTACACCCACAAGCGCACACATATTTATCTGTTATAGTTATACCTGGATGATGAGGATAGTGAATGATATTTGAAGATGAGTCGATGAGATTAGGCATAGTGCCATAAGATCGGTGATACGGTGTGGTTCGTATTTGGGATACGATTTGAGATTTTAGCGGGCCTTTGGGCGTGTTTTCATACAGGCATATATATATATATATATATATGGTATCGGTTAGTATTAGACTAGATCAGTACCTCAGATTATGAGATATGATGATAAGGATACCAGATAATTGATGAGATGAATGTGATATTGACTCATACCCAAATTTGGGATGTCGTACGATGATTTACCGTACGAGCTTTAATTGATGATAGATCCGCACTCATGACTCGAGGATTTCATATGATATTATATCGTACGCGGTACCTTTGAGGCGGGATCACCGACTATTATATTTATATACATATATATATCGACTCAGATTTAGGTGGTTTCCATACCCCTCCCGATTGACTTGTTAGTTAGATCTGTAGTTTGCTTAGTAGATGTTAGGCTAGGCCGATGTCATACCTATTTCAAAAACTAAGAAATCGGGACTATTTTCAAGACAGGCAAAGGGATTCTATGGATAGTTTCAAAAGACGCATCTTTTCTTAAAAACACCGTAGCCCTTATTTTCTTAAAAACCCCGATTCGTCTTCTTTCAAATGGCAAAACAGTATAACATAGATACATTGATGTAGATACTGCACTGTTGTGTTTATTATTCATTTGCCGCATATTCTTGCTTTTCGCATCGCTTTGCATGTTGAAATATGTTTATTGTTATATTAAAACCATGCTGTCAGGACACCAGCACCATTATCGATGATGCGTATGTTCCGCGTACACCTGCTTACCGGCTCACACACTTCAACATCGATAATTGCCATGTCACTTCAAAGTAGGATTATTGCATCAGGATATGACCCCTTGCATGGCATACTTGTGCACTTACATATTGTACACCCATTCTTGCATACATACGTATTTGCATACTCATACTTGTGTACTTACATGTTGTACACCCATTCCTGCATACATACGTATTTGCACATACATAGATGATTCTGGCTTGATTTGAGATTTGGGAACCGCAAGATACTTTTAAAAATGATTCATTTCAAAAGAGCGGTCTTCCCTTGCTATGTGCATATTACTGTTTTATGTCGAATGATATACTGATATGCTTACATTCTTTTATATGTCGCATACATCATGCTTTATGATTATACGCATTGAGATATGTTGTTTCCATGATATTTCTGGATTTGGGAACCATGGTCATTTCAAAATAAAGTATGTATTGTTTTAAAAACCCGGTTACCCCTGTTATGATATTTCAGTGCGTCCACCATGTGTTTTCTCGGTTCTGAGAGTGGCATGTGAACCTGATTCGAGAAGCGGTAGGCACCGTCTGCGGGTACATAGTGGACCCGGTGAGGTACCCCGGGGCAAGAAGACTCGTATTTGTTAGACGGTGAGCCTGGCAGGTGAGTACTACCTACCGGTGATTGTATTTGAGCTCGGCGGATTTCTAGAGGATACTGACCGGAGTTGAGAGATGAGACGGGCCGATCCGGACTGACGGAGCCCTATATATATATATATGAGGATTTACGTGCCGATGCTAGGCACAGGTTTCATGATGTTTTCGAGTGTCGATGCTGGACACTCAGGTTCCATGATTTTGATATGTCGTGAGTGACACATGTTGATTTACATCCTCATACTTCCAAGCATATGCTTTATGATATTTACATGCATGATGCTTATTGTCTTTGGGAGACACGAGGACGAGATCCACCTACATACAGACATTGATTACATAGTTGGATGATATCCACATACTTATAGACTGCATGATATAGTTGGCACTAATTCATGTTGATTACATTGATCATACCTTATTGTTATGATATGTCGTTACCTGAGGCACTGACACGAGCACATAGGATTACACTTATGTATAGATGTTTACCCTGGCCACCTTTTCATGCTTCAGACTTATTCATTGAAGTTTATATATATATTTGATCGTATTGACATAGGATTGTGTCATACATACGATTTTTGCTCTGTGATGTTTTCTATTCACGAGTTGGCAACTCACCCCCGTTGTGCCACAGTTCTTGCAGCTTTTGCCGTACAGGTTTCATTGCGGCTTTCTGGCACACTGCTTCCCTTATAAGTGATTTGCTTTGGTAGATGGGTTCTTTTGCATCAGAACCACCATTGTATATGTATTATTCTGTTGTATCTAGTAATTCCATCAACTAAACATGTATATTGTTTCAGACTTAGAAAACCAGTTGTGTATTTTTTCGAGCTTAGAGTCGCGCGTTGTAGTATTTTGGTTTTCATGCTGATTTTGAGTTTTCCTTTGAGTTTTGATCCTCGCCCTTCGGCGTTGTATATTACTGTTTGCGTGGTTGTGACCATCGATTGACGAAGAGCTAGCTCCCGCTTGGGAATGCCTTTTATCATTGCAAATATGCTTTTATCATGTTGTACCCCGTTCGGGGCCAGTATTTACAAAGGAAACTCTGCCGAAATTTTCAGAAAAGACTATAGATTTTTAAAAATGCTTATTCGGCTTACTTATTTAAAAAGCTTGTTATTAAAACATGTTCTTCACTTCTTAAAACTATTTTTCCTTCATTTATTATTTAAAATGGTTTTAGATTTCTGGGCTTTTGGCTTACTTGAATTAGATGAGGTCCTATAGACTTCATATGATTCAAGAGCCAGTCACGTACTATTTCGGGTCGTGACACTGGAGATCATCCATCTCCATGATCAGGTGATACTGCCTAAGAATATGTCTGGATCTCTGATGGGATGGGGGTTCCTAGGCGTAAGCCTCAACTCCATTGTCACACAATGGTAGGAACGAAGTTCATCTCATGAACTTATATATATCCAGACTAGCTTTTTGGTAGCATCTTTGGTAACGATGCATCTTGCCTTTAATCGTTTAGTTTGCCACGGTATCTAACTTGGAACTCTTCTAACATACCGTCCCTCCACTGAGGGTAAAGACAATGCCTGTGACTGACATTCAGTCGACCTTACCACATTGGAAGCTATCCAGTGATTCTCCCCAGGATCGATTGATACCATCTCACTACACCTAGTGAGAACCCTAACATCCAATTAGATCTATCCAATAGATCCAAAACCCAGGATTTGGGAGGTATCACCTTGATCCTATATTGAGAATCCTTGTGATAAGAGGAAATTGACCGAGCATGGCATAGGAAACTCCTTCCCTATTAAGAGTATGTCATCCACGAACTATACGAGGATCACCACCATACTCCCTACTACCTTTTTGTATATATTAGGTTCATCTACCATTTTGATGAGGTCAAACTCTTTTACTACCGCAACAAAATAGAGGTTCCATCTCCGCGATGCCTGATTTATACCATAAAACAACTTGCACACGTTTCCGATACTCCCACTGTCTACGAATCCCTCTGGCTGTGTACTTATAGACGCTCTCTTCCAAATCACTATTTAGAAAAGCAGTCATGACATCCAACCGCCAGATATCGTAGTCATGGTATGTAGCAATGGCAAGTAAGATCTGGATGGACTTAAGCATTGCTTTGAAAGTCTCAACTTTTCCATGTACACCAAGTAATCTTCTCAAGATAAACTTGCTCCTGATGGGGATTTAACCCTTCAGATAAAGCAACCAAAGTCCATAATTTGTTGGTGTATATGGATTCCATCTCAGATCGCTAAGCATCCAGCCATTCTTATAGAGTCCCCACTCCTGATGGCCTGCTCGAAACTAGTTGGGTCATCATCTCATGATGCAATCCTCGCTCCTACTGTCATAGAGAAACCGAAGCATCTCTCAGGTGGATGAGGAACCCTACTAGATCGGCGAAGTGGCTGAAGTTCGTTGGAAACTATTGAATCCTCCGGTTCTACCAAATTATCAGTTGTAGTTTGTATAGCTGGAACTCTTTCCAGTTCTACCTCATGTCCACTAATTCCTTCACAAGAAATTTCATTTTTCTCAAAAAGGTGGCGTGCCAAGGAATAAAACACCTTTCGTTCCTCGGTTCAGTAGAAGATATTCCCTTGCTAATACTTGGGATATCCAACAAACTTCCACAGAACTGACCTTGCCTCGAGCTTGTCCGGATCATGCTTTTGACATAGGCCGGACAACCCTAAATCTTAACATCCTTAAGAGATGGGCTCTTCCCATACCATATCATATATGGAGTGGTAGGCATCTGATTTGGTTGGAACCCTATTCAATAGGTATGCAGCTTCAGCAACTCAGTAGTACTCATCATAGAGCACACCATATCACATAGGGTGCGATTGCTCCGCCCCGATACACCGACGTGCTGTGGTATATACAGAGGAGTAATGATGAGAGAGAATCTCATTCTCCTTTAGAATAGTCTAGTAATTCCATGCTCAAGTATTCTCCTCTCTGATCTCATCAAAGGACATAATACTTATACCCTTGTTGGTTCTCTACTTCTAACTTATATTCATTGAATTTCTCAAAAGGTTCAAACTTGTGTTTCAACAGGAACATATATCCGAATCTTGAGAGATAATCAGTGAATATAAAGAAGAACAAAGAACCGGTCCTGGCATGTGTAGACAGGGGAACTTACATACATCATCATGTATCAATCCCAAAAGATCACTAACTCTTTCTCTGTTTCCAATAAACGGAGCTGTGGTCATCTTATCTTTGTGACAAGACTGGCAAGTTTCACAAGATGTAAATCCAAACTGATTTAAATATGCATCTTTATGTAACTTCAGCTAGTCGGGTCGCATTGGTATGACCTAGTCTACAATGCCTCAAGAATGATTCGTTCATTTATGAACTCTTCCTCTTGTGTTTGTTCTGTACTTTTATGAACTGTAATTTGATTTAGAACATATATGCTTTTAGATAACGTGCCTGAACCGATCAACCCTTGATATAGAAAATGTTCAAAACATTATCCAATAATACAAAATTATATCCTTCTTTAGTAATTAAAGATACTGATATGATGTTGTATATCAGGTTCGGTATCTAATAACATTCGTTCAAAATCAATGTATTTAGTAATACAGGGTGATAACTGTCAACAGACTTAGCTACAACACTTGCACCATTTTTAACGCTTAAAACTTATCACCCTTTCTCAGTTCTCTACCTCGCAGTAGCCCATGTAACATATTACATATGCGGGATCCTGATCTAGTATCTAATACCCAGGACGTAAAGGATGCTGAGAAACAGTTCTCTGTAATGAACGCACCCGAAGAAGATGTATCATCATGTACTTTCTTCGTTTGGGCGGCACGAGAATTCTGGTAATCCCCTATATCCTGCTCGATCTTATAACAATTATAAGTTGGAGCGGGACCAACGTTCCCCCAGCTCAGTATAACATGCGGGTTCAGTCAATACATCCATATTATTTTCTTGATTAAGGCGTGACATGGTCGCTACGTGGAGAAAGACAGAAGAAAACACTCATCATATGCTCTTGCAAGATAAGATTGGTTATTAATATATCTAATGAGGATAGCTCCCACTGTTTTTATCAAATCTTCCTTCAACCCCTAAAAGGAAAGACTAGCCGGGATTAATTACACTCTATAAGTTCGCCAATCTTTCAGTCAGGCCAGTGCCGGTACTTTGAGGGAGGTTCCCCGTGCTTTCGCACGGACCAAATTAAAATAAACTTCGGTTTTCCAGGGGCGTAACCCTGTTGACACTTTTCTAGACACCTACTTGATCGGCTAATTGTAATGTGTAAAACTCTCCCAGGAGTAACTGTTACAAGCAGCGGGTATCGGGATCCAACTATCTCATAGAAGGTATGCAATCTCATTGCAAATTTCAACACTTGATATTCCTAATAATATTTTGCCCCGAGCGATCTATGATCTTGATAAGGTCAACAAACCATAGACCGCAAGTCAAGTTCAACCCGTCATTTCCCGATTGAATAAAACCCACCCGCATGACCCTTGACAAGGTCAACAAAGTCACACGACTACCCTAACTCAATCACATACTATGATAATGCAGATAAGCATAAATAGCTACCGCACACAACGCCTTGACAAGGTCAAAAAACGCAGCACGAATACTTTGAAGTACTTATCTGAAATGACGGAGCGCTACGACAGGATTTTAAGAAAACCTTTTTGCGTAATGAACTTGATATCGTTGTAGAATCAAATGATTTAAATGGAGTGTTTTTGAGGCCTTTACTAGTTTTGCTAAAGAGGTCACTCCCGGTGAAGGGATTTCGGCTCTTTCCTCATCGAATAAGGTGGAGGATATTCACAATACCACTATGCAAAGCAGGAACTAGAAAAGCAATCAAAAGACAAAACCGAGGGTTGTAACATTTGCCAGTTATTGCTAAAGTGGTCACTCCCAGTGAAGGGATCTCGGCTCTTTCCTTATCGAATAAGGTGCTGGATGTTCTACAAGGAACAACGCTATGCAAAGCAAAAACTAGAGCTACATGTTTTTGAAAATTCGATTCCACAACATCTTTAGGTTTCTTTTATTTCGTTAATCTCATTAATGAAGTCCCATCATTTAAGTTGACCTAAACATCACAGATAAATACAACGTACGCTTATGCCATCCGCATTCGCCTCGATGTCCCCTCGTGCACCGTTAGGTTAGGTAACTAGCGACAAAGCAGGGCAGTGCTAGCGCTGGTGTAAAATATAAGCAACGTCTATATAATATATCACATATACTATATCCTGTATTCATCTCAACATATCAAATGATCACATCACAGATATCGCAGCAGAAAAAACATATGAAATATTGGAATACTGGGAGGTCCGTGTTTTAATGTGAGCCTGTATAAAACACGGATTCCACGGTAACGATGAATAGCCAATCCCACACCCCTAGACCCCTACGAGAGCAGAAAGCAACCCTACAAATTCTAGAGTTAGGAGACCCGGTCTCGACTCCTCGAGATGGTCTCCTACTGGACCCTAGAACCCGGTTACTTGTGCTCCCCGCCTTGGGTCTATCCTAATGCGGAAAAGTAAATAATATACAACGATGACATCATCCACAACCCGGAAGTGCCCCAATAAAAGAATATTACATACAATGAATTTTACATGAATGAAAATAAAAACCCTCATCTCACATAAAACCCCCGGCTATTCAAAACACGACAATCCAATATAACATATCACAGCAACACATAACATCACATGTCATCAACCTAAGTAAATATACATATCCCAATTGTCGTTGATGTATAGCAACAAAACCGGCGATACACCACATATTACACTTACGATAGCAGAAAATAAAGTGTAAAACTACAACAGTTGGAATTCTCAACCTCCTTAGACATTACATGCCTAACCAAATGAATTCCTTAGATATCGCATGCCTAACAATTATAAACCCCACATTTTTGTCGCGATCTCGAATACACTTTTCAATATCAAGTCGGGCAATTCAACAAGATTCCCGATATCCTGATGGAATGCTCGTCGGAAACTTTAGTAGACGGCCGCACCCTCGATGCCGTCGACAAAGTGCACTAAGGCGGAACACCGCTGCCGCGAGCACCCGAACGGATGCTTTTGGCGACGGGGCTCTCTTATATTTACTTGGTCGGGGCTATGGGGCGTGGTATCTATTAAGTTTACCCGGCGAGTATCCGCGTACGGTACGTGATTGCGACGGACTTTTGATCGCCTCAAGATCCCGTGGCAACCGATCAAATGAGACTAAAGTGCTAGATTTCTAACATTCAAATTAGTTATCTCATAACTATAATTGTGGATTCCAAATATTGTATCATATTACAGAAAAAGTTAGACAAAGTTAAACATTCTGATCGAATCAACAAACACCCAAAATTTCCCTTTAGTTCTCAACACTTGAAATTAGTTTAAAAGCATTCATCGCATGCCACAGTACCAATTGTCCAGACGTAGAAGGGTCAAACCAACGCCTCACTTGTGGTACCGCTAAACCATCACAAATCCTATGGTTTAGTGACAGTTTTGACGATCACAAAATCAAGTTAAGGTTTTGTTTTTCTAGAGGGTCCACCACGTTACTTGCACGACTTTGAATGTTCTTTAACTAAGGAAAAATCAAACACTTGGAAATTTTCCGACAGGGGAAAAAGTGAGTTATTGATATCCGTTCGAACTTTTTAAAACTGTCTAAACAATCATGAAACCAAGCTAGAATTGCGAATACGAAACACTCCGAATTAGCTTTTGAGTAAATAAACATGTCATGCAAATTTAGCCAAAATAAACACCACCAAAACTACCAAACCTCAGAGACTCGACCATGACCCAAACCTGGAGCCCAGAACCCATTGGGGGGCCCGCCTGCTCGGATTTCATGGCCATGTGCTCGGCCAAAATCCAAGCAGGGGGGTGGGGTTTGGGCCATGTCCATATTGTATCTCATACAAACTTCTGCACATGTTTGAAAAATTTTTAGAGCTCATTTAAAATTCGACAGAAACTAGGGTTTTGCATCGGGTGTTTCAGAGTTGTTTCGGTTTCATAAATCTATACTTATCCATCTAATTCTCTAACTAGGATCTGATACCACTGTTGGGTTACCTACAACGGCAACAAGGTTTCGGGAGGCATCATCCAAGCCAAGTTAAAAATTTTCCATTGAAGATAACCCTAAACCTAGGAACTTTAACTAGAGAATCAAACCAAACAAGCATGTTAACACTTTAACATCTAAGAGATAGGGATTATAATCTTTGTAGTCCTTTCTTTCGCTTCATAAGCTCCGTGTTGAGGTCCCTTCATTGCGATCATCAAGTACCCAGACTCTAGAGAGGCTCCATGAAGAGAAAGATGCAAGCTTGCTTCCAATCTTCAGGAACTAAGATGATCTACCTTGAAGAATCTCAAACCCAAGCTCTTGCTTCACTGATCAAGTATTAGCAAAGCAAACACCCTAATCTAAGTGGCTGGAATAGATGCGGATGATGAAGTAGGAATTTTGCTCTCTTTTGTTTTCAATTTCTCACAAAATATCATCACAAATCCAAAAGCTAGTAAGCTTTCAAGAGGAGGAAGAAGAAGAAATCCTTTTGTGATGAATAATGAATTATTATTGTGGTTACAATTGCAACCATGAGTTAAGAATGAGAGTCCTAACTCATGTAGAGAATAAACCATAGGTTAAGGGTTTGGGTTGGGTTAAATAATATCTACACAAAATATCAAAGGATGAAGATAAAAGGAAAGCTTCATGAAGCTTCATGAAAGCTTCATCCAAAAGCTAACCCTAATCCAAACCCTAACTTGGTTTAAACTCAACAACCATGTTGCATTTGTAACCCTAACATGTTACAATATTATATAACACATATACAATATATAATGTAACAAAAGAAAATAATACAATTAACATATATCGCATATACATCAATGTATTATCCGGTGAGAAAAAGAATCTTTAAGTGAGCTTATATTAGTTAATGTAATGTAATATATCAAATATATAATTATACATTAAATTATCGAATCAACACTTGATCCAATAATCCGGCTATTTCACAAATAACCGACTAATATAAAAGGTATTAGTTCATCGAATCAACACTTGATCCGATGACCCGGCTATATCACATATACCCGGCGGATGTCACATATCGCGAGAATCGAATACAGTATTACATACTCCTATTATTCTCGGTCCCGCACATATCATATATGTGCTCCTACTCCTTTTTGCCTGAGCCAGGAAACCTCTGTGTAGGACTCTAAAGAATCGTCAATACGCCGGCAGTAGGTAATGATCATATCATCCACCCACAAGCTGTAAGAGGTCAGCTAAACGTAACAGCTACCCAGGTATTGAGCGATCAGAAGATCAACAAGCAAGCCTGTACATTCTCCGGCGAAACCAATCAGTAACACTCCCGTACAGTCCGGTCTCTTCGTCTGATATATCGCATATCTAGTCTATGGGTGGTAAACGCCAGACCCCAATAACCGATAAGTCATGTCGATATGAAGTCCATTACAGTTCGAGAAACTACTGATAACACTTACCAGTAAATCTCAGCAACCCTGTCCAGGGATTTTCAGTTATAGCCAATCGAACATAGCGCAACATCAACTCCCAATACGAGGAGAGAAGAAACCCCTCCTATCGCTTATTGCCTCCATGTGATTCGGGACTGTACCCTAAAGCCACCATTTTTCATGTTCTCTTGAACGTGGTAAGGTGGAAATCAAAGCACAGTGGGAATCACACAAGACTCTATGACGATCTCGGGTCTACAGACTAACCTGTACCAGTGTCACCGGTGAACTGCCATCTTACGTGAGGTATAATACCATCTTGGAGTTCTCGGCGAGTCCGTCCAGTGTACCCAGTCTCCACTGAGCACCCGTATACTATCTCTTATGTCAAACACCAATGGATATGGGATCATCCATTGCCCATCTACATGGGTCGAGAAGCATACGCTAGTCTACTCTGGTATATCGATCCCCTGTCTGGATGCACCTACGACTAGGAACATTTGAAGGATGTATTTAGCGACTACACTGTCCCCACTAGTATGATATACATCATAGTCCTGGTAGTCAAGTACTCATCCTAAGGGCTTTATCAATATGTAACATAGAGGCAATCAGAGTACATGTTAAGATAAAGAGCAACCAGATAGCATATACTATCATGTCGAGCAAGAAAGTTCTCTATATATATGTCCAAGCATCCACTACAATATACATCGTATGTATAGTACTGGCCTCTAGGGCATACATATCACTAACAGGTTCCTCGTCCTTCATTACATTCACAGATGATCTCTCAAGATTCGGACATGTGTTCCTATCGAATCACAAGTCTGAAGCTTTTAAGAAATTCAAGGAATATAAGTACGAAGTAGAGAACCAAACGGGTAGAAGTATTAAATCCTACGATCTGATCAGGGAGGAGAATACTTAAGAACGGAGTTCCTGGAATGTTTAAAAGAGAATGGGATTCTCTCTCAGCTTACTCCTCCGTATACACCACAACACAACGGTGTATCGGGACGGAGAAACCGCACCATATTAAATATAGTGCGCTCTATGATGAGTACTGCTGAGTTTCCCGTTTCCTTTTGTGGTTATGCGCTTGAGAAGTCGTATACCTATTGAATAGAGATCCAACCAAATCAGTGCCTACCACTCCATATGAGATATGGGATGGGATGGGACAATGTCTTAAACGAGTTAAGATATGGGGTTGTCTGGCCTATTGTGAAAGGCAAAATCCTGACAAGCTCGAGGCAAGGTCAGTTCTGTGTAAGTTTGTTGGATATCCCAAACATTCGTGAGGGTATATCTTCTACCACACCGAGGAACAAAAGGTGTTTGTTTCTAGGCATGCCAGCTTTTTAGAAAAAGAATTTCTTGAAAAACAAATTAGTTGTCATGAGGTAGAATTGGAAGAAGTTACAGCTACACAAACTACAGCTGATTATTTGGTGGAACTAGATGATTCAATAGTCTCCAAAGAAAATCAGCCACTCCGGAGATCTAGTAGGGTTCCTCATCCCCATAAGAGATTATACGGTTTTCTTAAACACAGTGGGAGCAAGGATTGCATCATAGAAAATGATGACCCAACTAGTTTCAAGAAGGTCATCACGAGTGGCGACTCTGTGAAATGGCTGGATGCTATGAGATCTGAGATGGAATCCATATACACCAACAAAATATGGACCTTGGTAGTTGCACCTGAAGGGGTAAAACCCATCGAGAGTAAGTGGATCTTGAGAAGATTCTTGGTGTAGATGGAAAAGTAGAGACTTTCAAAGCTAGACTTGTAGTAAAAGGTTTTCGTCAATAACCAGGTGTGGATTTTGATGAAACCTTTTCTCCAGTGGCTATGCTTAAGTCCATCAGGATTAAAGCAGGCATCGCGGAGTTGGAACTTCTGTTTTGATGTGGCAGTCAAAGAGTTTGACTTCATCAAAAAGGTAGATGAACCTTGTATATACAAGAAGGTTGTAGAGATTAAGGTTTTTTTCCTCGTATTGTACGTAGATAACATACTCTTGATAGAAAATGATGTTCCTATGCAACACTCGGTCAAGCTCCTCTTATCACAATGTTTCTCCATGAAGGATTTGGGTGATGCCTCTTACATCCTAGGGAGAAACACTGGACAGCAGAGAAGAACATTCTTAAGGACTTGAGAAGCACTAAAGAAATGTTCTGTGTGTATGGTAACAGTGAACTCCAAATGGAGTCCTTTACCGATTCGAGCTTCCAGAGTGATAAGGTCGACTGTAAGACAGTCTCGGGTTTAGTCTTTACCCTCAGTGGAGGAACGGTATGCTGGAAGAGTTCCAAGCTAGATACCGTGGCAGACTTAATGAAAAGGGGTGAATACATCGCTGCCAACGATGCTACCAAATAAGCTGTCTGGGTATAAATGTTCATGAGCTGAACTTGGTTCCTACCATTATGGTGACAATGGAGTTGTGGCTTAGGCCTAAGAACCCCAGTCCCATCAGTGATCCAGACATATTTTTAGGCAGTATCACCTGATCAGGAAGATGGTTGATCTTCGAGAGATCGAGGTCAGAAGAGTTGACAGGAAGAATAACACGGCAGATCCACTCATGAAGGCCTTCCCCTAGAAAGACTTTAAGGGATGTTGGGTATGTGATACTACAACAACCGGCCTTAGTGCAAGTGGGTGATTGTTAGTTGTATATATGCCCTAGAGGCCATTATTGTACATGATTGTATATTATAGTGGATGCTTGGACATATATAGAGAGGACTTTCTTGCTCGACATGATAATATGCTATCTGGTAGCTTTTTATATTAACATGTATACTTGTACTGTCTCTCTGTTACATGTTGATAAAGCCTATAGGATGTGTACTTGAATACCAGGACTATGATGCAGATCATACTAGTGGGGTAAGGGTAGTCCATAAGTACATCCTTTAATTGTTCCTAGTCGAGGGTGTACTGAGACGGGGCATCGATATTCCAGAGTAAACTAGCGTATACGCTTCTTGACCCAGATGATAGGCGATGGATAATCCCATATCCATTGGTGTTTGACATCAATGATGGTATACGGGTGCTCAGTGGAGATTGGGTACACTAAACATGACTCGCCGAGAACTCCTACATGGTATTATACCTATCGTCAGATAGCAGTTCTCTGGTGACACTGGTACATGTTAGCGTGTAGACCCGATATTGTCATAGAGTCTTGTGTGATTCCTACTGTGCTTTGATTTCCACTTTACCATGTTCAAGAGTGCATGCAAAATGGTGGTTTTTGGGTACAGTCCCAAGTCATATGGAGGCAATGAGCGATAGGAGGGGTTTCGTCTCTCCCGGTATTGGGGGTTGATGTTGCGCTGTGCTCGATTGGCTATAACAGGAAGTCCCTGGCCAGGGCTGATACTGAGATTTACTTTTAAGTGTTATCAGTAGTTTCTCGACCCGTTATGAGCCTCACATCGGCATGACTAATCAAGTTATTGGAGTCTGACGTTTACTACCCCCAGACTAGATATGCGACATATCAGACGAAGTGACCGGACTATACGGTAGTGTTACTTATTGGATTCACGGGAGTATGAGCAAGCTTACTTGTTGATCTTCTGATCGCTCAATACCCGGGTAGCCGTTACGTCCATCTAGTACCGCTGACGGCTTGTAGATAACTGTTGTGATCATCACCTACTGCCGGCGTACTTACGAGTCCTTAGAGTCCTACACAGAGGTTTCCTAGCTCAAGCGAAACGAAGTAGGGCACATATGTGATATGTGCGGGACCGAGATTAATACGTGTATGTGATACCGTATTCTTATCTCGCGATATGTGATATCGGTCGGTTATATATGATATAGCCGGGTTATTGAATCAAGTGTTGATTCTATAAGTTGATATCTATGATATTAGTCGGTTTTATGCGATACAGTCTGGTTTTTAAATCAAGTGTTGATTCAATAAGTTAATGTATGATTATATATTTGATATATTATTATACATTAACTAATATTAGCTCACTTAAGAATTTCTTTTTCTCTTTGTACATTTAATATATATATGATATATATTAATGTATTATTTCCTTTGTGTCATGCTTGATGATACATTGTACTGTTGGGTTACCTAGCACGGCAGCAAGTTTTCGGGAGGCATCGTCCATGCCAATTTTAAAAATTTGACGTATTAGCTATCCCTAACCCTAGAATCAATACTAGAAAACCTGATGAATCATAATGTAAACACTTTACATCTAAAGTGAACAAGGAATACAACCTTTGTAGAACGGTCCTTCACTTCATTAGCTCCGTGTAGTGGTCCCTTCGTTGCGATCACGAACTCCCGGACTCTAGAAAGGCTCAAATGAAGATATGAACAAGCTTGCATCGAAGTCTTAGAGGCCGAAGATGATCTATGTCGAGGAGACACTAGCTCATGCTAGCTCTTCACTAATGGTGAGATTAGTGAAGCAAACACCCTAAACTAAATGGCTAATAGTAGAGGATGATGAAGCAGGAAGTGGGCACACTTTAGTTTTATTTTTCTCACACTAATTCTTCACTTAGAAAAAACCTAGTGAGCTTTTTCTTTGATGAAGAAGAAGAAGAATGAACTCATGGGAGAGTGAGGTTAGAATTGCAACCATGGGTGAGTTAGGTCATGCCTAACTCATGTAGAGAATAAACCATAGTCTAAGGTTAAGGGTTGGGTTAACAAATATATTAAGCTAGACAAACAAGTTGAATATCCATGACTAATTCCAAATGTTTTGTGAATTAATTAATGATAAAGAAAACCCAAACATAAACCCTAGCATGGTATAAGTCTCATACACCCATCTTGCATGTATCATCAAACATGACACAGAAACTTGTACACTAATATATATATCACATATATACAATGTGCACAAATCTAGTGAGAAAAGAAATCTTAATTGAGCTAATACTAGTTAATGTAAATATATCACATATATAATTATACATTAAATTATAAAATCAACACTTGATTTAATAATCCAGCTATATTACACATAACCGACTAATATCATATGTAACAACTTATCGAATCAACACTTGATCCTATAACCCGGCTATATCACATATAACCGACCGATGCCACATGTCGTGAGAATTGAATACGGTGTCACATATCATATTAATCTCGGTCCCGCACATATCACATGTGTTATCCTACTCCGTTTCGCTTGAGCCAGGAAACCTCTGTGTAGGACTCTAAAGACACGTCAATACGCCGGCAGTAGGTGATGATCATATCAAACACCCACAAGCCGCAAGCGGTCTGCTAAACGTAAAGGCCACCCGAGTATTGAGCAATCAGAAGATCAACAAGAAAGCCTGCTCATACTTCTGTGAATCCTATCAGTAACACTACCATACAGTCCAGTCTCTTCGTCTGATATGTCGCATATCACAGCCTGGGGGTAGTATAACATCAGACCCCAATAGCCTGATAAGTCATGCCGATGCAAGGTCCATAACGGTTTAAGAAACTACTGATAACACTTACCAGTAAATCTCAGCAATTTTGGCCAGAGATTTCCTGTTATGGCCAATCGAACATAGCGCAACATCAACTCCCAATACCGGGAGAGACGATCCCAATACCGGGAGAGACGAAACCCCTCCTATCGCTTATTGCCTCCATGTGACTCGGGACAGTACCCAAAAACCACCTTTTTGCACAATCACTTGACCGTGGTATGGTGAAAATCAAAGCATAGTGGGAATCACACAAGACTCTATGACGATCTCGGGTCTACAGACTAACCTATACCAATGTCACCAGAGAACTGCTATCCGACGATAGGTATAATACCATCTAGGAGTTCTCGGCAAGTCCGTTCAGTGTACCCAGTCTCTACTGAGCACCCGTATACCATCTCTGATGTCAAACACCAATGGATATGGGATCATCCATCGCCCATCACATGGGTCGAGAAGCGTATACGCTAGTCTATTCTGGAGTATCGATGCCCTGTCTCGATACTCCCACGACTAGGAACATTTGAAGGATGTACATGCCGACTAGCCATGTCCCCACTAGTATGATCTACATTATAGTCCTGGTAGTCAAGTACTGATCCTAAGGGCTTTATCAACATGTAATAGAGAGACAATAGGCGTACATGTTAAGATAATGTGCAACCAGATAGCATACTATCATGTCGAGCAAGAAAGTCCTCCCTTTATATATGTCCAAGCATCCACTACAATATACATCTATGTACAGTAATGGCCTCTAGGACATACATATAACTAACATGTATATGGGTGTATGCTACTCATACCATACCATAAGATAATTAGGGTAAATATTTGTTTAGAGAATAAACAAATTTAGGTGGAAATAAGCATGGCTAAGAGGCTTGGAGAAGTTTGTGGAAGTTTTGACTTAAGTCCACTAATTTTAACTTTACTTTAGATATTTATTAACCCAACCATTATCTTTAGCCATGGTTAAGTCTCTACAATAGATGATATATGATATTTTTATCACCCATGGTGGCCATTCTATTCTTTACATCTTCTTCTTCATCTCATTAGAGCTCACTAGGTTTTCTTATGGTGAAGAAAGAGAGTGAGAAAAATTATTCCAAAGTGAGCAAAATTTCTACTTCACCAATCTATACCAAACTTGCCATTTAGTATAGGTTGTTTCTTCATTAGTTCATCAATTAGTGAAGAGGTAGCTTTAGTTAGCGATTCTTCAACGTAGATCATCTTCGGCCTTGAAGATCTTTGAGCAAGCTTGTTCCTTTCGCCTAGTGAAGCCTAACGAGAGTCCGGGAGACCACTATTTGGAGCAAAGGGACTACACGGAGCTTTAGAAGTGAAGGACTGGTCTACAAAGATTGTATTCCTTGTCCACTTAGAGTAAAGTTGTTTACATGCTTAGTAAAACCCTAATTCTCTAGTTTGATCCTCGGTGAGGGGTTTCTTAGAACTCTAGTTTTTTGAAATTGCATGCTTAATGCCTTAGAAAACATAGTGAGGATGCTAAGGAACCATACAGATATTGTATATGTTTCGCACCCGCGTTAGTCCAACCCCCGCCTGCCGTTAGTTAAGTAACCTAAACGTGCATGACGGTGCCCCGTGGCGAATGCGGATGTCATATACGTACATTGTATTTTTGTTCTTTTTGTGTTGTGATAGGTTTTATTTTATGGGACCACATTAATTTTGATTAATGCAAGATAAGAAACCTAAAAGATGTTGCTGGAACAAATTTCTAAAAGTATAGTCATATTCTTTCGCTTTGCATAATGCTATTCGGTCATGAATATCCAGCACCTCATTATAGGAGGCAAGAGCCTAGATCCCTTCATGGGGAGTGACCTCTTGAGCAAAAGTTTATACTGAAGATTACTCGGTTTTCTTCAAAACCACAAGATTTCAAAAGCGGGGCATAAACCACTCCTATTAAAAACTACTTGGTTCCTTCAACGATATCAAGTTCATTACGTTAAAGGTTTTTTGCCAAAAACCAGCCGTAGCCCTCCGTCATTTCTAACGAGTATTACTTAGTATTAGTGCTATGTTTGTTGACCCCGTAAAGGCGTAGTGTACGTGTTAGTTGTATGTATGCCCTAGAGGCCATTATTGTACATGATTGTATATTATTGTGGATGCTTGGACATATATAGGGAGGACTTTCTTGCTCGACATGATAGTATTCTATCTGGTTACTCTTTATCTTAACCTGTATACTTGTACTGTCTCTCTGTTACATATTGATAAAGCCCTTAGGATGTGTACTTGACTACCAGGACTATGATGCAGATCATACTAGTGGGGCCAGGGTAGTCCACAAGTACATCCTTTAATTGTTCCTAGTCGAGGGTGTATCGAGACGGGGCATCGATATTCCAGAGTAGACTAGCGTATACGCTTCTTGGCCTATATGATGGGTGATGGATGATCCCACATCCATTGGTATTTGACATAAAAGATGGTATATGGGTGCTCAGTGGAGACTGGGTACACTGAAAAGGACTCGCCGAGAACTCCTAGATGGCATTATACCTATCGTCAGATAACAGTTTACTAGTGACACTGGTACAGGTTAGTGTGTAAACCCGAGATCATCATAGAGTCTTGTGTGATTCCCATTGTGCTTTGATTTCCACCTTACCACGTTCAAGAGAGCGTGCAAAACGGTGGTTTTGGGGTACAGTCCCGAGTCACATGGAGGCAATGAGTGATAGGAAGGGTTTCGTCTATCCCAGTATTGGGGGTTGATATTGTGCTGTGCTCGATTCGCTATAACAGGAAGTCCCTTGCCAAGGCTGATCCTGTGATTTACTGGTAAGTGTTATCAGTAGTTTCTCGACCCATTATAAGCCTCACATCGTCATGAATTATCAAATTATTGGGGTCTGACGTTTACCTGTAAGTGCACGGCGGCGCCCCGGCCGTCAATCGGACGCCGGAATGCGGAAGCGGTGATTTACTTTAACTTTTCAAACCGGCACCACCGCGCACTATAAACCCGGATCGTGCCATTAAACTAGTCATAGCTATCTAGAGAGGGGGTTGAGAAATATACCGAGTGATCCGTGTCCTCCGGTCTTCTCGTCGTCTTCCCGATCTCCCGCGGAATGTCCGGTCTCCACCTCCTCGCCGGAAGGGCACCACGTCGCCGGCTTCTTTTACGGGCTCCCACCTCTATACCGAGGCAACTCGGGCATGAAGCTGGCGAGTCGACGTGCCCAAGATTTGTTGTAGAATGTACTGTAGAACCATGTCTCATTTTGGGGTTCATGGAGGTTGCCTTTTGAGATGGTGGAGGAATAGACTTTTGAGATGAACTAGAGAGCTTTTTTCTTAGCACAATTAGAAAACAAAATGCCACACATCAAAATTGAATCCCTCAACCACTACAATAGTGGCCGGCCCCTCTTCTTTCTGTGAATGGAGAGAGAGAGCAAAGCCAAGGGGTGGGTGGAATGCAATGATGCAAGCAAGTGATGATGAGAGAATCCAATGATCACAACCAAAACCCACACTCCAAAACAACCATCATCATATCCAAAGTCAAGCAATCATGAAAACTATCATGAAGCAAAAAAGTCAAGTTATCATAATACAACAAAATGCAAAGACCACCCTCCACAAATGCTTATTTGCACAAATGCAAATAAGCCCTCCTGCACCAAACTTCGTCCAATGAAAGATACAAAGAAATATGGCCGAAACGGAAAGCAAACTGCCAACTCCAGAAAACCGGTCCCGTAATAAATTACAGGAAAACCCCGATACTGTGTATACACACCCGCATCTGTATTCCGACCGAAATACAAATGCAATGAGATAAAGTCTATACTGTACTATACTAGGATCCGGCTTAAACCAAAGCCGGCTAGTAATATCCGTCCGATCCTGATCCGTACAATACCGCACGTATCTGATCGAACCCTGCCATATCTCCTTACGGACTCTACAGCGTTTCGCCCGAAAACTTGGGCAACTGAATGTGGGGGACTCTAAAGACTCGTCAACACCTTGGTTGTGGATTTAACCACTAGCACGTCAGAGGTATAAGCCAATACGTGACGGGCTACCAGATATTGACCAAAAGGGAGGTCGATGAGCGAACTCATCCTGACACCCTACTGAGCCTGTCAGTGACAATATCCGTAAAGTCCGGTCTGTTCGTCTATGAGCATCGCATGGCGGGCCTAGGGGGTTGGTAAAAGTCAGACCCCCAAAAGCAGTACAAGTTGTGTCAGAGATCATCCCAGAACACACTGAGATACTACTGGAATACCTACCAGTAAATCTCCATCCTTGGCCAAGGAATTTTCATGTTCTGGCTCTCCTAGACACAGCGCGACCTCACCCCCAATACCAGGAGAGACGAACCTCCGAAGATCCGCTCACTGCCTCCATGTGGCTCGGGACTGTACCCAACTAAATCCTGTTTGCACGTTTCCTTTAAGCGTGGTAGGGTAGTAATCAAAGTATAGTGGGAACTCATACGAGACAAATGACGATCCTCAGGTCGATGAACTAACCTGTATACATGTCACCAGGGAACTGCTATCTGACGTCAGGTATAAGACCAACTAGCATGTTCCTGGCGAGTCCTGTCCGGTGTACTCATAACCCAATGAGCACCTGTATACATCTTAGGTGATCCAACTGACACCAGTGGCTTGTGAGACCGGCCACCGCCCCTCGTCGGGGTCTCGACTGTATACACTAGTCTACTCTGGAGAATCGATGCCCTGTCTCGAAACTCCCACGACTAGGGACCATTTAAGGATGTGCTTATAGACAACCAGCTCCCACGTATATGATCGCCCTCATACTGCTGGCAGTCAAGCAAGAATCCTAGGGGCTCTATCAACGTGTAATAGCGACCTGTCAGGTCACCTAAAGCAGTACACGATGATAAAGGTAAACCTGATAGCATACTATCATCTTGAGTGAGACTGTCCTACCGGAATAGGTCATCCCTCAATCATTGCAATCACGTGCCTGTGATCCAATAATTGACTCTGAGGGCACTATCTCCAACAATCTCCCACTTGCACTCAAGGCTAATTATTGCGATGTCGTATACTCACAGCCCGTGTGATACCGAACACCCAACTCCTCTACTTGTCAGTCTCACAAAATTCGTTTGCGAAACTATTGCGTTCGAGGAATACCCTCAACGAAACTATTGTCATTCTCACAAATCTCAAGTTCGCGGAGAAAGCCATCTCCCGAAAAGAGCATTACCTGTCTTAGAATGTCTGGATGTCTGATGGGACCTAGCTTATAAATGAACTCCAAATCCAAACTTCTTAGACTGTATCGTCAACTGAAATTAATCAGTATCCTGCGCCATGCCACCCTCAGTATTTCCTTGGACCACCTGTCCAAAATACTGCCCCTCGTCAGAAGGAAAACTATAACTCTGACAACCTCCTTGTCGTCCAGGTCACCTTGGAAGCCTGGAATGATAACTGTCTCCCGAATGGGGCTGTCGTTATCATATCCCTAGAACATCCACTTATGTTCTAAAACTGCTTCCGACTGTTTCTCCAGGATTGGATCAATGTCAACTTATTGCATCCAGTGCAAGAACAACATCTGGTGTGGTACTTGACATCTCATGATTGACTCAATTGCCTAAGCAAGTGATCTGCCAATCATGCACATCCCTCTCCCCTTTAGTCTGTAAGAAACCTTTAAAGAGGGTGACTCCATCACCTGCAGGTACACTACCGTGCCAGGAGTCGTCCATTCTAAATATTCTTAGAATGCTGTCTAAGTACCCTTAATTGGGAAACCACCCAAATCTAGATCTAGTAACCAGTATGTCTGATATAATGTCCAAGTCCCATGTGGAGAAACCACTGTATGACGACCAAAGTGTAACCGATTGTAGTATAGGAATATCACTTCCTACTCTGTATATGTCATCCAAATACCAGGACAACACACCCTACTACCTTCTCAACAGATCCATCCCCTATTCTGATGAAGTCAAACCTATGACTGTCACATCAGAAATAGATGATCTTTCTACGCTATATCTGCTTTAGTCTATAAATAGACATAAGCCACCTGTACACCAATGCTTCCACTGCTCCCACTGACTACGACAACCCACTGGCAAAGTCATATAGACGTACACTTCTAAAGCTAGTTCAGAACGACGCTATACTCATCCTCCTGCCGGGTCTCACAGTCTGGAACAACAGCAATGGCAAGTCTGTGTAAACAAGAACTTCTCTGTCACCGTCCTTGAGGCTACCGGAGTACCTCGCGGGTGCCTGAAGTTACCCACTTTATGTGCGGAGTGGCCAGTGGAATGTCAAACCAGATTGAATCTTTAGGTTCCTGTCAAATCTTCAGTAATAGTTTGTGGTTCTGGAATCACTTTCAGTTCTACCATACTCCCACTTCTGTTTTCTGAAAAAATCCAATTTTATTTAAAACTGTGGCGAGTTAAGAACAATACCACTATTGATCTTCCAGATGGTGGAATGTCAACCCTCGTCATAGCCTGGGTCAACCCACAAACAGCCATTACAGAAACGTGCCTTGAGTGATCCAGAGTCTGGTTTTAAGCATAAGCCGGACAACTCCCCGTACCTTATCATCGTTAAGATACGAACTGTTCTATATCCAATATAGAACCAGAGGCACTGATTTAATTGAACCAGATTCAAATCATGCAGCTGTCTCCCGTGCATGTCAACTAAATGGAAGGAGGTCGATCAGCGTTACTCAACTTAGGAATGCTTCCAATTATGAGTAATCTGAAAGAGAAGCAAGTTATCTTAATCATTACTATCAACTGAATACCATACGCAAGTATCTACATCTTCGATCACTTTGAAGAATCTCGATACTTGATACACCTGGTTCTCTACTCTATTCAAATACCTATAACTTCTCAAAATTCGGACCCTTTGTTTCCACGAAACACCTGTCTAAAAACTGGAGAAGTCATAAGTAAACCGAATATAGTACGAGGACCAACCCCTCTGTCCTGATGGACCCTGGACAACATACAATACTCTGTATAAGTCCCTTGAGTCTGATTACTCATTCACTATGTGTCGTAGGTTGAAAACTGTACTTATGGTAAAAAAGAATTACACCGCTGTTTAATGCTCCTTACCTAACCATCAACTGATATAGGTAAATGTCACAGACATAATTTCAAAAAAAAGGTATATATCACTCTATAAAAATAGACGTACAGATATATCAATTTGAAATTGGTGCATAACGGCGGATATTCAAAACCAAATATTTGCCGATCGGCAAACAGCCCAGGTGATTTCCTCAAATATCATCGATTACAACGAATCCCGATATAATGAGGATGATCACCTAATTCCCACTAACCTACTCCCACTCATCATCTGTAAAACTATACAGATGTGAGAATCATACCTGGTAAATACATACCCTGGAGCAAGTGTCTAATTGGGAAATCAGTTTTCTTTTAACAGTACACGGTGAAATTGAAACATTGAAATGTTTCGTTGGGGTATCCTGGTATTCCTAGTAATGCCTCTTCCATTATCCCGATTCATGACTATAACCGTGTAATTCTTTGCCACCTCTCTAAATTCCTTCATATGTCTTTAGTCATTACCTTCTGTACACCCCTTTAGGCCAAATGGTTTTCTTCCTTCCCTACCGTTCAGCACCAGCCTATGGTTTGGAAGAAGACTATCCAATAAGCATAATGGGTGTACTGTCCCAATCCTAGGAACACTCGCAATGCGAGAGAAGGTGAAGATAAAAGACACCTGAATAAACATTATTCCTATTTCTCCTGAACCAGAATCCATCCCCGAACTGGAACAAGTTCCTTTCGAGTTCGTATATAACCATACGATGGAATATCCAATAAACTGTGGATCTTCGTAGTGATACCGAGTGTCCTGGAGAAATACAAAGGTGAAGTGGGAGTAGTAATGAAATACTTGGTTTGGTCGTGAATAGCAGTCACAATTTACTTTGCCCTCTTACTAATCCCTTTCTTTGTCTTAACTCAATACCTTTTGTACACCATCGTTAGGCTAATTGGTTTTCTTCATTCCCTACCGGTCGGCACCTGCCTATGGTTTGGAAGAAGACTATCCAATTTGCGTAATAGGTGTACTATCCCCTAATCTAAGGGGTACTCGCAACCTGAGAGAAGGTAGAAGGAAAAGACAACTGAATAGTCCTATTCGTTTTCTCCAGAACCGGAAACCATCCTCGAATAAATCCCTTCGAGTTCGTATATAACCATACAATGGTTTTGTTCAATGGAAGTGGACGTTCGTAGTAATACGGGGTGTCCTGGAGAAAAGGGTAAAAGTAAGAGTGGCAATGAGGTTTGCAACTCTGTCAATCCAAAAGCCAGTGTTTAAGAAGGTTCAGTCAATTTTGGTCTCTGAGTCATAGTCTAGGGTCGGGTCAATGGTCGCTGCCAAGGAGAGAGAGAAAAGAAACACTCAGCGTGCACTCTAACCTAGATCAGAATGGTTACCAATTTATCTAATCTGGAAACCTCCCACTGTCATCTCAAATTCTCTTCCAAACCTGAAAGAAGAGTTAGTCGGGATCACCCGAGGAGTAAACTAACTCATCAGTGGGAATCGAGATCCAACTATCATCGCATGATAATGTGACAGAATCCGCTCACATCATCAAACTCCAGAAGGTATGCGCATATCTGGCAAGTTTCAGTTTCTTTAGAAACTCCCGATGTGATTTTTGCCCCATGCTCTTATGACCTTGACGAAGGCCAACATATCATAAGTCACATGTCAAGTTCTACCCGTCATTGTCCAGGTTAATTTGAACCCACCCGTACATATCCTTGATGAAGGCCAAAATAGTAGTACGACTGTCCCAAACCAACGCATCTATCTATGCAGCAGAAAGGTAACAAGCAGCTACCATACACTATGCCTTGACGAAGGCCAACATACATAGCATGAATACTACGTGCTACCCATCTGAAATGACGGAGGGCTACGAATGGTTTCTGGCGAAAACCTTTAACGTAATGAACTTGATATCATTGAAGGAACCGGATAGCTTTTTAAAAAAAATATAGTGACGAAAACCTTTGCTAAAGAGGTCACTCCTGGTGAAGGGATCTCGGCTCTTTACCCGTAGAATGAGGTGCAGGATATTCCAACTGAATACCACGATGCAAAGAAAAAGTAAACGGCTATAGTAAAGTTATTGCCCTGACGCAAACTTTTTGTCCAAGGGGTCACTCCCGGTGAAGGGATCTCGGCCCTTGCCTCGTCGACTGAGGAGCAGGATATTCCAACTGAATACCACTGTGCAAAACAAAAGAGAACGTCCTTGCAATAACAGCTTTTTGAAAAAAAAAGTTCCAACAACAACAGATTAGGTTTGTTTTTAACTTGCATTGATCCGAATCAACGCAGTCCCATCAATTGATCACACCAATAAAGAACGAAAATATACTGATGTACGTATATGCCATCCGCATTCGCCACTGGGTCCCGTCATTACTCGTTAGGTTAGCTAACTAACGACAGAGCGAGGACTGGACTAGCGCGGATGCAAAACATATACAACATCTACAAGTATATATATATATCAATATATAATATTTCGCTCAAGGCGTGGTAAAATGCAACATCACAGAAATGTACAGCATCACAGAACAATACAGATATCTGGGATCCCTGGGTTTCACAGAGCCACTACAGAAACCCGACGTTCCCCTGGTCATGTGGATAGCCCGTGCAATGAAAATCCTAGACCCCTACGGGCACGGCAAGTTACCCGCCAAAACCTGAAGCGAGGCAGCCCCCTTCAGCAACGTGAATGGACCACCCAGCACTTCACGGAATCCGGTAACTTGGGCACCCCTCCTGGGTCAACCTATACCCCCTATGAGTGCGGCGAATAGCCCGCCAATTCTAGAGTGAATCCCCCTCCGTCTCAATGCCATGAGATGCGGGCTTGTTGCCCTCTAGAACCCGGCTATCCGTGCACCCCTCCACGGGGCAATCCTAGTACAGAAAGTAAAATATACATACAATGGGTACATCGACCGCAACCTGGTCGTGCCCCAAAATAATAATACAAACAGGCAGTGACGGCAGTCCACATGTCGGACGCTCGCCCCGCAATATCAAATGTATATAATACAACAAAACTGTACTACCACTGCAACCAGGCTATCCCTACCGACCGATCCGCAACATCCCAGCAAAAACACAGAACATCAACGTGAATGTCACGTTCGCAAATCCATCTAACCGGGCTATAGCAGTTAGACAGAATCTACCGACCAAGTGACATTCACGGTCGCAGATAAAATGTAAATACTGTGAACTAATGTGTTTAAAATTTTCCGATCGATCAAATTTTACCAAGTGGGCCCCAAACTTTACTGTAGCACTTAAAGAAATTCTGGGCCCAAAAATAATGTTCCAAAAACCCTCTTTTCAAGTCAGGAGCTTTCTCAAAAATTTTGGGGGACAGAACAGTTCAAGTCGCGGCGGAACCACGGCCCAAGCATGTGTTTGGCCGCGGTTCCATGGTGGTTTGGACTGTTCACGAGCCCAAATTTTCACAGAACTCTTAAAATTCCCTGCACATCATTCTGTGACACCCTGAAAAAATTTTCGAGCCAGAAAAAAATCGACAGAAAACTGATGCAAAGAAAACGCGGATTTTGGAAATTTTTTTTTTGTTCGATCGGAAATGTAAACACATTAGACAAAGCTAGACTATGTTAATGGCGAGGCTCTGATACCAATGTAAGTGCACGGCGGCGCCCCGGCCGTCAATCCGACGCCGGAATGCGGAAGCGGTGATTTACTTTAACTTTTCAAACCGGCACCACCACGCACTATAAACCCGGATCGTGCCATTAAACTAGTCCTAGCTATCTAGAGAGGGGGTTGAGAAATATACCGAGTGATCCGTGTCCTCCGGTCTTCTCGTCGTCGTACCGATCTCCCGCGGAATGTCTGGTCTCCACCTCCTCGCCGGAAGGGCACCACGTCGTCGGCTTCTTTTACAGGCTCCTACCTCTATACCGAGGAAACTCGGGCACGAAGCTGGCGAGTCGACGTGCCCAAGATTTGCTGTAGAATGTAGTGTAGAACCATGTCTCATTTTGGGGTTCATGGAGGTTGCCTTTTGAGATGGTGGAGGAATAGACTTTTGAGATGAACTAGAGAGCTTTTTTCTTAGCACAATTAGAAAACAAAATGACACACATCAAAAATGAATCCCTCATCCACAACAATAGTGGCCGGCCCCTCTTCTTTGTGTGAATGGAGAGAGAGAGCAAAGCCAAGGGGTGGGTGGAATGCAATGATGCAAGCAAGTGATGATGAGAGAATCCAATGATCACAACCAAAAACCCACACTCCAAAACAACCATCATCATATCCAAAGTCAAGCAATCATGAAAACTATCATGAAGCAAAAAAGTCAAGTGATCATGATACAACAAAATGCAAAGACCACCCTCCATAAATGCTTATTTGCACAAATGCAAATAAGCCCTCCTCCACAAAACTTCGGCCAATGAAAGATACAAAGAAAAATGGCCGAAACGGAAAGCAAACTAGCAACTCCAGAAAACTGGTCCCGTAATAAATTACAGGAAAACCCCGATACTGTGTATACACACCCGCATCTGTATTCCGACCGAAATACAAATGCAATGAGATAAAGTCTACACTGTACTATACTAGGATCCGGCTTAAACCAAAGCCGGCTAGTAATATCCGTCCGATCCTGATCCGTGCAATACCGCACGTATCTGATCGAACCCAGCCATATCTCCTTACGGCCTCTACAGCGTTTCGCCCGAAAACTTGAGCAACTGAATATGGGGGACTCTAAAGACTCGTCAACACCTTGGTTGTGGATTTAACCACTAGCACGTCAGAGGTATAAGCCAATACGTGACGGGCTACCAGGTATTGACCAAAAGGGACGTCGATGAGCGAACTCATCCTGACACCCTACTGAGCCTGTCAGTGACAATATCCGTACAGTCCGGTCTGTTCTTCTATGAGCATCGCATGGCGGGCCTAGAGGGTTGGTAAAAGTCAGACCCCCAAAAGCGGTACAAGTCGTGTCAGAGATCAGCCCAGAACACCCTGAGATACTACTGGAATACCTACTAGTAAATCTCCTGCCTTGGCCAAGAACTTTTCATGTTCTGGCTCTCCTAGACACAGCGCGACCTCACCCCCAATACAGGGAGAGACGAACCCCCGAAGATCCGCTCACTGCCTCCATGTGGCTCGGGACTGTACCCAACTAAAACCTGTTTGCACGTCTCCTTTGAGCGTGGCAGGGTCGTAATCAAAGTAAAGTGGGAACTCACACGAGACAAATGACGATCCTCAGGTCGATGAACTAACCTGTACACATGTCACCAGGGAACTGCTATCTGACGTCAGGTATAAGACCAACTAGCATGTTCCCGGCGAGTCCTGTCCGGTGTACTCATAACCCAATGAGCACCTGTATACATCTTAGGTGATCCAACTGACACCAGTAGCTTGTGAGACCGGCCACCGCCCCTCGTCGGGGTCTCGACTGTATACACTAGTCTACTCTGGAGAATCGATGCCCTGTCTCGAAACTCCCATGACTAGGGACCATTTAAGGATGTGCTTATAGACAACCAGCTCCCACGTATATGATCGCCCTCATACTGCTGGCAGTCAAGCAAGAATCCTAGGGGCTCTATCAACGTGTAATAGCGACCTGTCAGGTCACCTAAAGCAGTACACGATGATAAGGGTAAACCAGATACCATACTATCATCTTGAGTGAGACTGTCCTACTGGAATAGGTCCTCCCTCAATCATTGCAATCACGTGCCTGTGATCCAATAATTGACTCTGAGGGCACTATCTCCAACAATACCATCCCGAGACTAGATATGCGACATATCAGACGAAGAGACCGGACTGTATGGTAGTGTTACTTATTGGATTCATGGGAGTATGAAGAAGCTTTCTTGTCGATCTTCTGATCACTCAATACCCGGGTAGCCGTTACGTCCAGCTAGTACCGCTTACGGCTTGTGGGTGACTGATATAATCATCACCTACTGCCGGCGTATTGACGAGTCATTAGAGTCCTACACAGAGGTTTCCTAACTCATGCGAAATGAAGTAGGGCACATATGTGATATGTACGGGATCGAGATTGATACTTGTATGTGATACAGTGTTCAAATCTCGCGATATAGGTTATATGTGATATAACCGGATTATTGAATCATGTGTTGATCCTAAGGGCTTTATCAACATGTAATAGAAAGACAATAATTGTACATGTTAAGATAAAGTGCAACCAGATAGCATACTATCATGTCGAGCAAGAAAGTCCTCACTATATATATGTCTAAGCATCCACTACAGTATACATCACATGTACAGTAATGGCCTCTAGGGCATACATATAACTAACAATCTCCCACTTGCACTAAGGCCATCTGTTCTAGTATCCAATACACAACAATATGGCAGTGGTTATAGTATCCCATACACAACCATCCCTTAGAAGTCTCTCTAGGGGTAAGGCCTTTATGAGTGGATTCGCTGTGTTAACCTCAAAATCTACTCTCCTTATCTCGATCCCTTGGAGATCAACAATCTCCCTGATCAGGTGATTCTTGCCTCAGAATATGTCTGGAACGCTGATAAGACTTGCGTTCCAAGGCCAAAGCCACAACTCCATTGTTGTCACAATATCAATTATTGGACGCTCAATGGTAGGAACCGTGTTCATCTCATGAACAAGAAATGCCCAGACAGCCACTTTGGCAGCATCATTGGTAGCAATGTATTCAGCCTTTATCGTCTAGTATGTCACGGTATCTAGCTTGGAACTCTTCCAACTTACCGTCCCTGCACTGAGGGTAAAGACAATGCCAGTGACCGACTCTCAGTCGACCTTATCTCTCTGGAAGCTCGAACCAAGAACTTTCTTTTAGTGCTTTTCAAGTACTTAAGAATGTCCACCACAGCTTTCCAGTGATTCTCCCAAGATCTGATTGATTCCTAATCACTACACCTCGTGAGTCATCTACATCTGGTCTGGTACATAACATCGCATACTCTGATAGAGCCTACTGCCGAAGCATAGGATATCCCTTGCACACGAGCTCTCTCCAAATCAGTCTTGGGAGACAACTTTTGTAATACCCCATGTATTATGGGGTATACCCATTTATACAAGATAAGCATGGCGACCCACTATAAAACAATGGGGAATCATCGAAATACATTCCGAAAGAGGACAGATCTGTACTATAAATGGAATGATACCACTCTTCAATACAGAGGCGCCTTTTAAGTGAACCGGCACTACAGGAGTTGAGAACTCCGTAGTTAAGAGTGCTTGAGCCAGGGAAGTTCTGGGATGGGTGACCTCTTGGGAATTGGCCCATGGTCGGGTCTAGTTCGCCCCAAAGGACAAAACCGTGCGGCTTCGGCGAGAGCGGACAATACTCTCTGTATTGGGGGTGGGGCATGACATCTTTTTGGAGAGAGTGATCCATGAGTAAGTAGGCAAACCACCACGCTTAGAATCATCCATAGTATGGTGTTAATGTACCTGGATTTGGGACACTCCCAACATCCACTAAGATCTATCACCATAGATCATAATCCACAAGGTGCAGTAGGTATCATCCAAATCTTCTATTGAGAATCCCCGTGATAAGAGGAGCTTGACCGAGTGTTGCATAGGAAACCATTTCCTATCAAGAGTATGTTATCTACGTACAATACGTGGAAGAAAACCTTATTCTCTACAACCTTATTTTGTATACAAGGTTCATCTACCTTTTTGATGAAGTCAAACTCTTTGACTATCACATCAAAACAGATGTTCCAGCCCCGTGATATTTGTATTGATCCTGATGGACTTAAGCAAAGTTCTGAAAGTCTCAACTTTTCCATCTATACCAAGAATCTTCTCAAGATCCATTTTCTCCCAATGGGCTTTACCCCTTCAGGTGCAACATTCAAAGTCTTACTTTGTTGGCGCATATGGATTCCATCTTTGATCACATAGCATCCAGCCATTTTACAGAGTCGCCACTCATGATGGCCTGCCTGAACCTAGTTGGGCCATCATCTACCATGATGCATTCCTCGCTTCCAGTGTCACCGAGAAGACCGTAGTATCTCTCAAGTGGACGAGGAAAGCTACCAGATCCGCGGAGAGGCTGAGGTTCGTTGGAGACTATTGAATACTTTGGTTTCACCAAATCATCAGCTGTTAGTTTGTCTAGCTGGAACTCCTTCCAGTTTTACCTCATGACCACAAATTTCTTCACAAGAAATTCCTTTTCTAAAAAGGTGACATGCTGAGAAACAAAACACCTTTTGCTCCTCAGAGTGGTAGAAGATATTCCCTTGCGAATGTTCGGGATATCCTAACAAACTTGTACAGAACTGACCTTGCCTCGAGCTTGTACGGATTCTGCCTTTCAACATAGGTCGGACAACCTTATATCTTAACTCGTTTAAGACATGGTCTCTTCCCACACCATATCTCATATGTAGTGGTAGGTCCTGATTTGGATGGAACCCCATTCAATAGGTATGCATCTTCTCAAGTGCATAACACCAAAAGGAAACAGGTAACTCAGCAGTACTCATCATAGAACGCGCCATATCTCATAGGGTGCGATACCTCCGCCACGATACACCATTGTGCTGTGGTGTACTCGAAGGAGTAAGCTGAAAGAGAATCACATTCTCCTTTAAATAATCCAGGAACTCCAAGCCCAAGCATTCTCCTCCTCGATCACATCAAAGGACTTTAATACTTCCACTCGTTCTGTTCTCAACTTCAAGCTTATATTCCTTGAATTTCTCAAAAGTTTCAGACTCATGTTTCAACAGGAAAATATGTCCGAATCTTGAGAGATAGTCGATTAATTTAATGAAGTACCAAGAACCAACCTTGGCGTTTGTAGACATAGGACCATATACATCATCATGTATGCGCCCCAAGAGTTCACTAACTCTTTCTCTGTTTCCAGTAAACGGAGTATTTGTCATATTACCTTTGAGACAAGACTGGTAAGTAGCATAAGATTAAAATTCGAACAGATTCTCATATTCATTCTTATGTAACTTAGCTCGTCATGTCGCATTGAAATGACCTAGTCTACAATGCCACAAGAAGGATTCGTTTATTTCTAAACTACTCCTCTTGAGTGTGTGTTTTACATACTTTGAACTGCGGTTTGATTTAGAACGTATATGCTATTATTTAACGTGCCTGATCGAATCAACTCTTGATTCAGGAAAATGTTCACAATAATATCCTACAATACATAATTATATCCTTCTGTAACTCATTAAAGAAACCGATGTAATGTTGTATATCAAGTTCGGTATGTAATAACATTGGTTCAGAATCAATGTATCTTAATACAAGGTGATATCTGCCAACTAATTTGGCTGCAAAAATTGCACCATTCTCTAACACTTAGAGACATATCACCCATTCTCAGGGCTCTCTCTTTCTGTAGCCCAAGCAACTCTTACATATGTGGGATCCTGATCCGGTATCACATACCCAAGACGTAGAGGATACTGAGAAACAGTTCTTGGTAATGAACACAACTGAAGAATATGCATCAACATGCTTATTCCTCGATTAGGTCGTGTGGAAATCCGGATATTCCCTTATTTCCTGCCCGGACTTATAACAGTTATAGGATAGAGCGGAACCAACGTTCCCTAGCTGAGTATAATAAGCAGGTTCGATCAGTACATCCATATTATTATCTTGATTAAGACGTGACATAGTCGCTACCAGGAGAGAGAGAGAAGAAAACACTCTGTGTGCGCTCTTGCAAGATTTAATTGGTTATTATTTCATCTAATCAGGATGGCAACCACAGTTTTAATCAAATCTACCTTCAAACCCTAAAAGGTAAGACTAGCCGGGATTAATTACACGCTACAAGTTCGCCAATCTTTCGGCCAGGCCAGTATCGGTACTTTGAGGGAGGTTCCCCGTGCTTTCGCACGGACCTAATTAAAATAAACCTCGTTTTCCCAGGGGCGTAACCCCGTTAACACCTTTCTGGACACCTATTTGATCGGCTAATTGTAATGTGTAAAACTCTCCCAGGAGTAACTCTTACTCGCAGTGGGTATCGGGATCTAACTATCTCATAGAAGGTATGCAATCTCATTGCAAATTTCAACACTTAAAATTCCCAATATTATTTTACCCCAAGCGTCCTATGACCTTGACAGCGGTCAACAAACCATAGGCTGGTTGTCAAGTTCAACCCGTCATTTCTTGATTGAAATAAACCCACCAGCACGACCCTTGACAGAGGTCAACATGGTCGCACGACTACCCTATTCCAATCGCATAATATGCTTTGCAGATAAGCACTAATCTGCTACCGCACATACATCTTGACAGAGGTCAACAAAAAGTGCACGAATACTAAATATTACTTAATTGAAATGACGGAGGGCTACGACAGGTTTTAAGAAAACCTTTTGCGTAATGAACTTGATATCGTTGTAGAATCGAGTGATTTTGAAAAGAGTGTTTTTTAGGCTTTTATTAGTTTTGCTAAAGAGGTCACTCCCGGTGAAGGGATCTCGGCTCTTTCCTTATCGAATAAGGTGCAAGATATTTCACAAATACCACTATGCAAAGCAAAAACTATAGAAGCAATCAAAAAACAAACCGAGTTTGTAGCATCTGCTATTTTGGCTAAAGAGGTCACTCCCGGTGAAAGGGGCTCGGCTCTTTCCTTGTCGAATAAGGTGCTAGATATTCTAAAACGAATACCGCTATGCAAAGCAAGAACTATAGCTACTTGTTTTCAAGACAAGTTTCTACAACATCTTTAGGTTTCTTTTATTTCATTAATCTCATTAATGAATTCCCATCTGTTATGCTTCCAAAGCAACAAATATGAAACGAAAGCAACAATATTAATTATATCTCATATATATAATATATAGGCATTCGTCTCAGAACATATCAAGTGATTACATCACAAAATATCAGCAGCAGAAGAATCACATATGAAATATTGGATATAGTAGGAATTCCGTGTTTTATTTAAGCCAGTAAAAACGCGGATTCCACGGTCGTGATGAACAGCCAAACCCACATCCCGAGACCCCTACGACAGCGGCAAGCAACCCTGCCAATTCTATAGTTAGGAGACTCAGTCTTGACTCCTCGAGATGGTCTCGAACTGGACCCCAGAACCAGGTTACTTGTGCTCCCCACCTTGGGTCTATCCTAATGCGGAAAATTAAATAATATACATCAATGGTGACATCATCCTCAACCCAGAAGTGCCCCAATAAAAGAATATCACATACAATGAATTTTACATGAATGAAAATGAAAAACTCTCATCTCATATAAAAACCCCCGGCTATTCAAAACACGACTATCCAATATTACATATCACAGCAACATATAACATCACTTGTCATCAACGTAAGTAAATATGCGTATCCCAATTGTCGTTGACATACAGCACCGAAACCGGCGATACAGCACATATTACACTTACGGTTGAAGAAAAGAAAGTGAAAAAGTACAACAGTTGGAATCCGCAACCAACTTAGGCATCATAAACCCAATATATCACATACATTGGATTTCATGCCTAACCAAATGAATTCCTTAGACATCGCATGTCTAACAATTATAAACCCTGCATTTCAGTCTCGATATTGAAAACACTTTCCAATAACCTATCGGGTAATTCAACAAGATTCTCGATAACCTGATCGAATGCTCGTCGGAAACTTTAGAAGACGGCCGCACCCCCGATGCCATCGACGAAGTGCACTAAGGCGGAACACCGCTGCCGCGAGCACCCAAACGGATGTTTTTGGCGACGGGGTTCTCCTACAGTCACTTGGTCGGGGCTATGGGGTGTGGCTATCTAGTAAGGTTACCCATCGAGTATCCGCATACACTACGTAATTGCGACGGACTTTTGATCAACATCAAATCCCGCGGAAACCGATCAAATGAGAGTAAATTGCTAGATTTATAAATTCAAATTAGTTAACTCATAACTAAATATGTGGATTCCAAATATTGTATCACAATCACAGATATCTAGACGAACTTAAACTTTTCGATCGAATAGCAAACACCCAAAATTTCCCTACAAGCTCAACACTTGAGCGGAGTTCAAAAAGTACCCAGAAACTGCAACAGCTCCCATAAACCAGCCGTAGAAGGGTCAACCAATGCCTCACATATGGCACCGCTGAACTACCACAAACCCTAGGGTTTAATGGAGGTTCTGACGGTCACATAATCGATTTAGGGTTTCGTTCTTCTAGAGGGTCCACAGAAACGCTTGCAAGATTTTCTAAAAATTTTAAATTCGGAAAAAATCCAACTCTTGAAAAATTTCCAGCGGGGAAAAATTGGGTTATTGATATCCGTTCGAACTTTTTAACATCGTCTAAATAAGCCGATTACATGTTAGAATTACGATTACGAAACACACCGAGTTGCTTTTGCAGAAAGTTATCACATGAAAATTTAGCAAAAACAAACAGCACCTGAAACCCTAAAACCCAGAGACTGAACACCCTGAAAATTTGAAGCCCAAACTCCCCAAAAGACCCGGTGAGATCGGTTTTGAGGCCAATGTGCCGGCCAAAAGTCAGTGGAAATGCCACAAATTTGCATGGTGTTCATGTTATATCACATACAACATTCTACAGTTGTTTAAAAAAAATTTTGAGCTCAAATGAAATTCGACAGAAACTAGTTTAAAGGGTTTCAAGTTTTGGATTCATTTCGGTTTCGTAATCTAACAAAAATCGTAGAATTTTCTAGCATGGCTCTGATACCACTGTTGGGTAACCTGGCACGGCAGCAAGTTTTCGTGTGGCATCGTCCATGCCAATTTTAAAAAATTTCCGTATTAGCTAACCCTGACCCTAGAATCGATACTAGAAAACCCGACGAAATATAATGTAAACACTTTACATCTAAAGTGAACAAGGAATACAACCTTTGTTGACCGGTCCTTCACTTCAATAGTTCCGTGTAGTAGTTCGTTCGCTGGAATCACGAACTCCCGGACTCTAGAAAGGTTCCCATGAAGATATGAACAAGCTTGCATCGAAGTTTTCGAGGCCGAAGATGATCTACGTCGAGGAGACACTAGCTCATGCTATCTCTTCATTAATGGTGAGATTAGTGAAGCAAACATCCTAAACTAAATGGCTAATAGTAGAGGATGATGAAGTAGGAAGTGGGCTCACTTTAGTTTTATTTTTCTCACACTAATTCTTCACATAGAAAAAACCTAGTGAGCTTTTTCTTTGATGAAGATGAAAAAGAATGAACTCATGAGAGAGTGAGGTTAGAATTGCAACCATGGGTGAGTTAGTGTCATGCCTAACTCATGTAGAGAATAAACCATAGTCTATGGTTAAGGGTTGGGTTAACAAATATCTTAAGCTAGACAAACAAGTTTAATAAGTCAATGCATCCATAAGCTTCTACAAGCTTATCCATGACTAATTCCAAATGATTTGTGAATTACTTAATGATAAAGGAAACCCAAACATATAAGTCTCATACACCCATCTTGTATGTATCATCAAACATGACACAAAAACTTGTACACTAATATATATATCACATATATACAATGTGCACAAATCTAGCGAGAAAAGAAATCTTAATTGATCTAATACTATTTAATGTAAACTTATCAAATATATAATTATACATTAGATTATCAAATCAAATCTTGATTTAATAATCCGGCTATATTACATATAACCGACAAATATCATATGTAACAACTTATCGAATCAACACTTGATCCGATAACCCGGCTATATCACATATAACCGACCGATGTCACATGTCGTGAGATTAGAATACGGTATCACATATCTTATTAATCTCGGTCCCGCACATATCACATATGTGCTCCTACTCCGTTTCGCTTGAGCCAGGAAACCTCTGTGTGTAGGAGCTCTAAAGACTCGTCAATACGCCGGCAGTAGGTGATGATCATATCAAACACCCATAAACCGCAAGTGGTCTGCTAAACGTAACGGCCACCAGGTTATTGAGCAATCAAAAGATCAACAAGCAAGCATGCTCATACTCCTGCGAATCCAATTAGTAACACTACCGTACGGTCCGGTCTCTTCGTCTGATATGTCGCATATCACAGCCTAAGGGTGGAATAACGTCAGTCCCCAATAGCCTGATAAGTCATGCCGATGCAAAAACTACTGATAACACTTACCAGTAAATCTCAACAACCCTGGCCAGGTATTTCCTGTTATGACCAATCGAACATAGCGTAACATCAACTCCCAATACCGGGAGAGACGAAACCCCTCCTATCGCTCATCGCCTCCATATGACTCGGAGACTGTACCCAAAACCCACCTTTTTGCACGATCTCTTGACCGTGGTATGGTGGAAATCAAAGCACAGTAGGAATCACACAAGATTCTATGATGATCTCGGATCTACAGACATACCTATACCAGTGTTACTAGGAACTACTATCCGACGATATGTATTATACCATCTAGGAGTTCTCGGCGAGTCCGTTCAGTGTACCCAGTCTCACTGAGCACCCATATACCATATCTGATATCAAACACCAATGGATATGGAGATCATCTATCGCCAATCACATGGGTCGAGAAGCGTATACGCTAGTCTACTCTAGAGAATCGATGCCCTTTCTCGATACTCCCATGACTAGGAAACATTTGAAGGATGTACTTGCCGATTACCCATGTCCTCACTAGTATGATCTACATCATTGTCCAGGTAGTCAAGTACTGATCCTAAGGGATTTATCAACATGTAATAGAAAGACAATAAGTGTACATGTTAAGATAAAGTGCAACCAGATAGCATACTATCATGTCAAGCATGAAAGTCCTCCCTATTTATATGTCCAAAGTATCTACTACAATATACGTCACATGTACAGTAATGGCCTCTAGGTATACATATAACTAACATGTATATGGGTGTATGCGACTCATACCATACCATATGATAATTAGGGTAAAATATTTATTTAGAGAATAAACAAAATTAGGTGGAAATAAGCATGGCTAAGAAGCTTGGAGAAGCTTGTGGAAGCTTTGACTTAAGTCCACTAATTTTGACTATACTTTAGATATTTATTAACCCAACCATTATCTTTAGCCATGGTTAAGTCTCTACAATAGATGATATATTGATACTTTTTCTCACCCATGAGTGGCCATTCTATTCTTTACTTCTTCTTCTTCATCTCATTAGAGCTCTCTAGGTTTTCTTGAGGTGATGAAAGAGAGTGAGAAAAATTATTCCAAAGTGAGAAAAATTTCTGCATCACCAATCTATACCAAACTAGCAATTTAGTATAGGTGGTTTTCTTCATTAGATCATCAATTAGTGAAGAGGTAGCTTGAGTTAGCGATTCCTGGACGTAGATTATCTTCGGCCTCGAAGATCTTTGAGCTAGCTTGTTCCTTTCGCCTAGTGGAGCTTAACGAGAGTTCGGAAGACCACTACTTAGAGCAAACGGACTATACGGAGATTTAGAAGTGAAGGACCGGTCTACAAAGGTTGTATTCCTGTTCGCTTTGAATAAAGTTGTTTACTTGCTTAGTAAAACCCTAATTCTCTAATTAGATCCTCGGTGATTGGGTTTTCTTAGCACTCTAGTTTTTGAAATTGCATGCTTGATGCCTTAGAAAACATAGTGAAGATGCTAAGGAACCCTACAGATATTGTATATGTTTCGCACCCGCGCTAGTCCAGCCCTCGCACTACCGTTAGTTAAGTTAGCTAACGGTGCATGACCGGGGCCCCGTGGCGAATGCGGATGGATATACGTACATTATATTTTTGTTCTTTTCTGTTGTGATAGGTTTTATTTGATGGGACTACATTAATTTTGATTAATGCAAGATAAGAAACTTAAAAGATGTTGTTGGAAAAAATTTCGAAAAACTATAGCCATATTCTTTCGCTTTTGCATAGTGGTATTCGGTCATGAATATCCAGCTCCTCATTATAGGAGGCAAGAGCCTAGATCCCTTCGTGGGGAGTGACCTCTTGAGCAAATTTTTATACTGTAGATTACTCGGTTTTCTTCAAAACCACAAGTTTTCAAAGCGGAGCATAAACCACTCCTTATTAAAAACTACTTGGTTCCTTCAACGATATCAAGTTCATTACGTAAAGGTTTTTGCCAAAAACCAGCCGTCGCCCTCCGTCATTTCTTACGAGTAGTACTTAGTATTCGTGCTATGTTTGTTGACTCACGTCAAGGCTAGTGTACGTGTTAGTTGTATGTATGCCCTAAATGCCACTATTGTACATGATTGTATATTATAGTGGATGCTTGGATCTATATATGTTAGGGGGGATCTTTTCTTGCTCGACCATGAAAGTATTCAATCAGGTTACTCTTTATTTTAATATGTATACTTGTTCTGTCTCTCTGTTACATGTTGATAAAGCCCTTAGGATGTGTACTTGACTACCACGACTATGATGCAGATTCTTACGTGTGGGTCCAGGGTAGTCCATAAGTAGCATCCTTTAATTGTTCCTAGTCGAGGGTGTATCGAGACGGGGCATCGATATTCCAGAATAGACTAGCGTATACGCTTCTTGACCCATATGATGGGCGATGGATGATCCCACATCCATTGGTGTTTGACATAAAAGATGGTATATGGGTGCTCAGAGGAGACTGTGTATACTGAACAGGACTCGCCGAGAACTCCTATATGGTTTTTATACCTATCGTCAGATAACAGTTCTCTAGTGACACTGGTACAGGTTATGTCTGTAGACCCGAGATCGTCATAGAGTCTTTTGTGATTGCCACTGTGCTTTTGATTTCCACCTAACCACGTTCAAAAGGGCGTGCAATAACGGTGGTTTTTGGGGTACAGTCCCGAGTCACATGGAGGCAATGAGCAATAGGAGGGGTTTCTTCTATCACGGTATTGGGGGTTGATGTTTGCGCTGTGCTCGATTTGCATTAACAGGAAATACCTGGCCAGGGTTGATCATGTGATTTACTGGTAAGTGTTATCAGTAGTTTCTTGACCCGTTATGAGCCTCACATCAGCATGACTTATCAAATTATTGGGGTGTGACATTTACCACCCCCAAACTAGATATGCGACATATCAGACGATGAGACCGGACTGTACGGTAGTGTTACTTATTGGAATCATGGGAGTATGAACAAGCTTGCTTGTCGATCTTCTGATCACTCAATACCCGGGTAGCCCGTTACGTCTCAGCTAGTACCGCTTACGGCTTATGGGTGACTGATATGATCATCACCTACTGCAGGAGTATTGACGAGTCTTTAGAGTCCTACACAGAGCTTTCCTAACTAATGCGTAATGAAGTAGGGCACATTTGTGATATGTGCGGGACCGAGATTGATACTTTGTATGTGATACAATATTGAAATCTCGCGATATGGGTTATATGTGATATAACCGGATATTGAATAAAATGTTGATTCAATAGTTTTATTAAATGATATTAGTCGGTTGTATGCGATACAACCAGATTATTAAATCAAGTGTTGATTTAATGATTTATTGTATAAATATATATTTGATATATTAACATACATTAACTAATATTAGCTCACTTAAGAAAATATTTATCTCCAGAATAGATTTGAATATATATGTGATATATATTAATGTATTTATTTTGTGTCATGCTGGATGATACATTGGACATAGGTGTATGAGACTCATACCAAACAATAGATAATTAGGGTGATTAATTACTTAGAGTAAAACCAAAATTAGGTGGAAAATGTCATGGTTGAAGATGCTTGTATAAGCATGTGGAAATCTTGACATAGTCCACTAATTTTGTTTTACTCTAGATATTTATTAACCTAAACATTATCTTTAGCCTTTGTTAGGTCTCTACATGAGTTATATATGATATTTTCTCTACCCATGGTTCATACTTGATCATTCACCTTCTTCTTCATCTACATTTTTTCTTTCTAGCTTTCTTGTGAGAAGAAAAAGAAAAAGAGAAAAATAATTCTAAAGTGAGAAAAATTCCTACTTCACCAATCTATACCAAACTAGCCATTTAATATAGGTTGTTTCTGTAGGGTTCCTAGGCACACTAAGGAGGTCTCACAAGGCATCAACCATGCCAATTTCAAACTTTACGGGTGCCGAGAAACCCTAATACGGATCGTTAACTAGATTTTAGGCGAACACATGCAACTAGTTTACAACTAAACTAAAAGAACGGAAATACAACCTTTGTAGATCCGTTTCTCCACCTCCATAGCTCCATGATGAAGTCATCTCCGCTGTCCAAATCGAACCATGACCCTTGCATCGGCTTCATCGGAGAAAAAGCGGGCTAGGTCATCAACGACGATGCCGAAGATGATCTACGTCGAGGCATCACTAGATCAAGCTCCACCTTCACGAAGCCATGAAAACTTGTGAAGGAAACACCCTATACTACTTGGCAAGAGGTAGAGGATGAAGAAATAGGAAGTGGGTTCACTTTAGAATTGGATTTCTCATTTGTTTACTCAAGTTGCCATTGTAGTAGCAAGCTTTCTTCATGTGATGAAGAAGAAGAAGAAGAAAAAAATGAATATGATAAGTTCATATAAATCCAAAAGAAAAATGAATAGTTATCATATTCAAACCATGGTAATGTGTAGAGAGTTAATCATGGTTAAATGGAATGGTTAGGGTTAAGCATGAGACAAAATGGCCACTTGGTCAAAGTCTTCAAAAAGCTTCAACATACAACAAACTTAGCCACCATTTTCTTTCTGCTTAATATTTTTCCAAAAAAGAATAAATAGATAAATAAAAGAATAAGAAAACAAAAAGGAAAACCCTAACCATTACACAACCATGGTTTAATCTTTACACATACTCTAGTGAGCATGTATCATCAAACATGATACAAACTTGTGTACAAAAGTATATCACATATACAATGTGCACAAATCAAGTGAGAAAATCCATTTAAAGTGAACCAATACTAGTTAATGCAAAGTAATATATCAAATATATAATTATGCATTAAATCATTAAATCAACACTTGATTTAACGATCCGGTCATAACGCATATAACCGACTAATATCCAATGTATCGATTTATCGGATCAATCCTCGATTCGATAACTAGGTTATATCGCATACAACCATTCGACACATTCATCGCGAGAATGGAATACGGTATCACATACGCGCATTATTCTCGGTCCCGCACATATCTCATATGCGCTCCTATTTCATTTCTCTTGAGCCAGGAAACCTCTGTGTAGGACTCTAAAGACTCGTCAATACGCCGGCAGCAGGTGATGATCATATCAAACACCCACAAGCCGCAAGCGGTCTGCTAAACGTAACGGCCACCCAGGTATTGTGCGATCAGAAGATCGACGAGCAAGACCGCTCATACTCCTGTGAATCCAACCAGTAACACTTACCGTACAGTCCGGTCTGTTCATCTGATATGTCGCATATCTCGCCTAGGGGTGGTAAACGTCAGACCCCAATAGCTCGATAAGTCATGTCGATATGAGGTCTATAACAGTTCGAGAAACTACTGGTAACACTTACCAGTAAATCTCAGCAACCCTGGCCAGGGATTTCCGGTTATAGCCAATCGAACACAGCGCAACATCAACTCCCTATACCGGGAGAGACGAATCCCCTCCTATCGCTCATTGCCTCCATGTGACTCGGGACTGTACCCAAAAACCACCGTTTTGCACGCCCTCTTGGACATGGTAAGATGGAAATCAAAGCACAGTGGGAACCACACAAGACTCTTTGACGATCTCGGGTCAACAGACTACTCTGTACCAGTGTCACCAGAGAACTGCCATCTGACGTAAGGTATATGACCATCTGGGAGTTCTCGGCGAGTCCGTCCAGTGTACCCAGTCTCCACTGAGCACCCGTATATCATCTCTGATGTCAAACACCAATGGATATGGGATCATCCATCGCCCATCTGTATGGGACGAGAAGGTATACGCTAGTCTACTCTGGTATATCGATGCCCCGTCTCGATACACCCACGACTAGGGACCTTGAAGGATGTACTTATGGACTACCATGTCCCCACTAGTATGATCCGCATCATAGTCCAGGTGGTCAAGTACACATCCTAAGGGCTTTACCAACATGTAACAGAGAGACAATCAGTGTACACGTTAAGGTAAAGATCAACCGGATAGCATACTATCATGTCGAGCAAGAAAGTCATCCCTATATATGTCCAAGCATCCACTACAATATACATCCTATGTACAGTAATGGCCTCAAGGGCATACATATAACTAACAATCTCCCACTTGCACTAGGGCCATCTGATAGCAGTAGTTGTAGTATCTCATACTCAACCATCCCATAAAAATCTCTCTCTGCGAACAGGCCTTTGTGAGTGGATCCGCCGTGTTGTCCTCTGAGTCTACTCTCCTAACCTCGATCACCCTGGAGATCAACCATCTCCATGATCTGGTGATACTGCCTTAGAATATGTCTGGATCACTGACGGGACAAATGTTCCTTGGCATAAGCCACAACTCCATTGTCTCACAATGGTAGGAACGAAGTTCATCTCATGAACTAATATACATCCAAATAGCCTCTTTGGTAGCATCTGAAGTAGCGATGTATCCAGTCTTTATCGTCTAGTATGCCACGGTATCTAGCTTGGAACTCTTCCAACATACCGTCCCTTTACTGAGGGTAAAGACAATGCCTGTGACTGACATTCAGTCGTCCTTATCACCCTGGAACACTTGCAGTGATTCTCCCCAGGATCGATTGATACCATCTCACTACAGCTAGTGAGTATCCTAACATCCATTTAGATCTATCTCATAGATCCAAAACCCAGGATTTAGGAAGTATCACTTTGATCCTTTATGGAGAATCCCTGTGATAAGCGGAGATTGATCGAGCGTAGCATAGGAAACTCCTTTCTTATCAAGAGTATGTCATCCACGTACTCTATGAGGATCGCCACCATACTCCCTACTACCTTTTTGTTTATACAAGGTTCATCTACCATTTTGATGATGTCAAACTCTTTGACTTATTCATCAAAACAGATGTTCCAACTCCGCGATACCTGCTTTATCCTATAAAGCATCTTGTACACGTTTCCGCTGCTCCCACTGTCTACGAAGCCCTCTGGCTATGTACTTATAGACGTTCTCTTCTAAAACATCATTTAGAAAAACAGTCATGGCACCCAACCGCCAGATATCGTAGTCATGGTATGTAGCCGTGGCAAGTAGGATCTGGATGGACTTAAGCATAGCCACTTGAAAAGGTTTCATCATTATCCACGCCTGGTCGATGACGAAAAAGCTTTAACAAGTCTAGCTTTGAAAGTCTCAACTTTTCCATCTACACCAAGTAATCTTCTCAATATATACTTGCTCCTGATGGGGATTTAACCCTTCAGATATAGCAACCAAAGTCCATACTTTGTCGGTGTACATGGATTCCATCTCAGATCGCTAAGCATCCAGCCATTCTTACAGAGTCCCACTCCTGATGGCCAGCTCGAAACTAGTTGGGTCATCATCTTATGATGCAATCCTCGCTCCCACTGTCATAGAGAAACCGAAGTATCTCTCAGGCGGGTGAGGAACCTTACTAGATCGGCGGAGAGGCTGAGGTTCGTTGGTAACTATTGAATCCTTTGGTTCTTTCAAATCATCAGCTGCAGTTTGTATAGCTGGAACATTTCCAGTTCTACATAATTGACCTTGCCTCGAGCTTGTCCGGATTTTGCTTTTTAGACATAGGCTGGACAACCCCAAATCATAACTAACTTAAGAGATGGGCTCTTCCCTTATCATATCAAATATGAAGTGGTAGGAAACTGATTTGATTTGAACCCTATTCAATAGGTATGCAACTTCTCAAGTGCATAACTCCCAAAAAGAAACAGGTAACTCAGTAGTACTCATCATAGAGCGTACCATATCATATAGGGTGTGATTGCTCCGCCCCGATATACCATCGTGCTATGGTGTATACGGAGGAGTAATCCTGAGAGAGAATCTCATTCTCCTTTAGAATAGTCCAGGAATTCCGTGCTCAAGTATTCTCCTCCCTGATCACATCAAAGGACATAATACTTATACCCTTATTGGTTCCCTACTTCTAACTTATATTCTGTGAATATCTCAAAAGGTTCGGACTTGTGTTTCAACAGGAACATATGTCTGAATCTAAAGAGATCATCAGAGAATGTAATGAAGTACAACGAACCGGTCTTGGCATTTATAGACAGGGGATCTACATACATCAACATGTATCATCCCAAGAGTTTACTAACTCTTTCTCTATTTCCAGTAAACAGAGTATGGTCATCGTATCTTTGTGACATGACTGGCAAGTTTCATAAGATGTAAATTCAAACTAATTTAAATATGCATCTACATGTAACTTCAGCTAGTCGGGTCGCATTGATATGACCTAGTCTACAATGCCTCAAGAAGAATTTGTTCATTTCTGAACCCTTCCTCTTATGTGTGTTCCGTATACTAAGAACTGTAGTTTGATTTAGAACATTAATGCTTTTAGATAACGTGCCTGAACCGATCAACTTTTGATATAGAAAATGTTCAAAACATTATCCAACAATACAAAATTTTATCATTTCTTTACTTATAAAGAGACTGATATGATTTTTTATATCAGGTTCGGTATCTAATAACATTCGTTCAGAATCAATGTATTGGAAATACTGGGTGACAGTGACCAACAGACTTGGCTGCAACACTTGCCCCGTTTTCTGCCTCATGAAACTTATCACCCGTTCTCAGTTCTCTACCTTTCTGTAGCCCTATGTAACAGATTACATATCTGGGATCCTGATCTGGTATCACATACCCAGGACGTAAAGGATACTGAGAAACAGTTCTCTGTAATGAACACACCCGAAGATGATGCATCATCATGCACTCTCTTCGTTTGGGCGGCACGGGAATTCTGGTAATCCCCAATTTCCTGCTCTGTCTTATAACAATTATAAGTTGGAGCGGGACCAACGTTCCCCAGCTCAGTATAACAAGCGGGTTCGGTCAATATTCCGTATTATTATCTTGATTAAGGCGTGATATGGTCGCTACCTGGAGAGAGAGAGAGAAGAAAACACTCAGCGTGCGCTCTTGCAAGAATAGATTGGTTATTATTTTATCTAATCAGGATGGCTCCCACTGTTTTTTTATCAAATCTTCCTTCAAACCCTAAAAGGAAAGACTAGCCGGGATTAATTACACTCTACAAGTTCGCCAATCTTTCAGCCAGGCCAGTGTCGGTACTTTGAGGGAGGTCCCCCGTGCTTTCGCACGAACCTAATTAATGTAAACCTCGTTTTCCCAGAGGCGTAACCCCGTTGACACCTTTCTAGACACCTACTTGATCAGCTAATTGTAATGCGTAAAACTCTCCCAGGAGTAACTCTTACTCGCAGCGGGTATCGGGATCCAACTATCTCATAGAAGGTATGCAATCTCATTGCAAATTTCAACACTTGAAATTCCCGATAATATTTTGCCCCTAACGTGCTATGACCTTAACGAAAGCCAACGAACCATAGCCCGCTAGTCAAGTTCAACCCGTACATTTCTTGATTGAATTAAACCCACCCGCACGACCTTTGACGAAAGCCAACAAAGCCGCACGACTACCCTAATCCAATCACATCGTATGCAGCAGATAAGCAGCATATAGCTACCGCACACTGCACCTTGACGAAAGCCAACAAATGCAGCACGAATACTATATACAACTTATCTGAAATGACGAAGGGCTACGACAGGTTTTTCTGAAAACCTATTGCATAATGAACTTGATATCGTTGTAGAATCAAATGATTTTAAAATGGAGTGTTTTTTAGGCTTTTCTAGTTTTGCTAAAGGAGTCACTCCCGATGAAGGGATCGTCGGTCCTTTCCTCGTCGAATGAGGTGCAGGATATATCATATATATCTCTGTGCAAAGCAAAAACTCTTAAAAGCAATCAAAAGACAAACCGAGTGTGTAGCATCTGCCAGTTATTGCTAAAGGAGTCACTCCCGGTGAAGGGATCTCGGTCCTTTCCTCATCGAATAAGGTGCAGGATATATCATATATACAGCGGTGCAAAGCAAGAACTGTAGCTACCTGTTTTATTTTGAAATTCGATTCTACAACATCTTAGGTTTCTTATATTTCACTAATCTCGTTAATGAAGTCCCATCATTTAAGTACCTAAACATCACAGATAAATACGACGTACACTTATGCCATCCACATTCGCCTCGATGTCCCCTCGTGCACCGTTAGGTTAGGTAACTAACGGCAGAGCAGGGCAGGGCTAGCGCGGGTGTAAAACATAAGTAACGTCTATATAATATATCATATATACTATATACAGTATCTGTCACAGAACATCACATGATCACATCACAGATATCGCAGCAGAAGAATCATATGAAATATTGGATATACTAGGACGTCCGTGTTTTCAATACGAGCCAGTATAAAACATGGATTCCACGGTCGCGATGAATAGCCAAACCCACACCCCTAGACCCCTACGAGAGCGGCAAGCAACCCTACCAATTCTAGAGTTAGGAGACCCGGACTCGACTCCTCGAGTTGGTCTCCTACTGGACTCCAGAACCCGGTTACTTGTGCTCCCCTCCTTGGGTCTATCCTAGTGCGGAAAAGTAAATAATATACAAAAGGGTGACATCTTCCGCAACCTGGAAGTGCCCCAATAAAAGAATATTACATACAAGTTTTTACATGAATGAAAATGAAAAACACTCATCTCACATAAAACCCCCGGCTATTCAAACACGACGATCCAATATAACATATCCAGCAACACATAACATCACATGTCATCAACGTAAGTAAACATGCGTATCCCAATTGTCGTTGGCATATAGCAACGAAACCGGCGATATCACATATTACACTTACGGTCACAGAAAAGAAAGTGTAAAACTACAACAGTTGGAATCCGCAACCTACATAGACATCGCATGCCTAATCAAATGAATTCCTTAGACATCGCATGCCTAACAATTATAAACCCCGCATTTTAGTCTCAAAATCGAAAACACTTTTCAATATCAAGTCGGGCAATTCAACAAGATTCCCGACATACTGATCGAATGCTCGTCGCAAACTTCAGTAGGCGGCCGCACCCCCGATACCGTCGACGAAGTGCACCAAGGCGGAACACCGCTGCCGCGAGCACCCGAACGGATGCTTTCGGCGACGGGGTTCTCCTACAGTCACTTGGTCGGGGCTATGGAGTGAGGCTTTCTATTAAGTTTACCCGGCGAGTATCCGCGTACGCTACGTGATTGCGACGGACTTTTGATCGCATCAAAATTCCGTGGCAACCGATCAAGTGAGACTAAACCGCTAGATTTATAACATTCATTCAGTTATCTCATAACAACTTATGAATTCCAATTATTGTATCACATTACGGATAAGATAGAAAATGTTAAACTTTCCGATCGAACAATCGAACACCCAAGTTTTCCCGATACAGCTCAACTCATGAAATAAGTTCAAAGACATTCACTTCGTGCCTCAGTACCAACGGTCCAGCCGTAGAAGGGTCAAGCCAACGCCTCACATGTGGCACGCCGTACTGTCCCAAACTCTAAGGTTCAAAGGGCAGTTCAAGACGGTCACATAATCGAGTTAAGGTTTGTTGTCTTCTAGAGGGACCATCGCGTTACTTGCACTACTTAGAACGTCGTTAAACTACGGAAAGATCCAACACTTGGAAATTTCTCGATAGGGGAAAGATTGGGTATTTACATCCGGTCGAACTTTTTAACATATTCAAAAATTATCCGGAAAGCCACATAGACAAAGTTTGATAATCCGATCGAATCATCGAATCCCCAAAACAACCCCAGAAAATTCAACTCTTGAATAAATATTAAAAATTCCCAGAAAATCCAACACCAGAAATGTGGAATTACTGTGCAAAAATTATGGGGCACTGTGATAATACGGCCGCGGAACCGCCGCATAAGCCTTGCTTATGCCGCGGTTCCGCCGCACTATAAAGGAATCATGAGCTAAATTTTGCGCCGTAATTCTTAGAATTCCCTGCTGAATTTTTTAAGAATTTTTAATCTGGAAAAAACCCAGTTTTTTGAAAAAGTCCAGAGAGCATGAAAAGTTTGGGGTTTCGGGTTCGATCGGGTTTCTAACATCGTCTAAGCATCGCCTAAGGCTCTAGCTAGGCTCTGATACCACTGTTGGGTTCCTAAGCACACTAAGGAGGTCTCACAAGGCATCAACCATGCCAATTTTGAACTTTACGGGTGCCGAGAAACCCTAATACGGATCGTTAACTAGATTTTAGGCGAACACATGCAACTAGTTTACAACTAAACTAAAAGAACGGAAATACAACCTTTGTAGATCCGTTTATCCACCTCCATAGCTCCATGATGAAGTCCTCTCCGCTGTCCAAATCGAACCATGACCCTTGCATCGGCTTCATCGGAGAAAAAGCGGGCTAGGTCATCGACGACGAAGCCGAAGATGATCTACGTCGAGGCATCACTAGATCAAGCTCCACCTTCACCAAGCCATGAAAACTTGTGAAGGAAACACCCTAAACTACTTGGCAAGAGGTAGAGGATGAAGAAATAGGAAGTGGGTTCACTTTAGAATTGGATTTCTCATTTGTTTTCTCAAGTTGCCATTGTAGTAGCAAGCTTTCTTCATGTGATGAAGAAGAAGAAGAAGAAAGAAATGAATATGATAAGTTCATATAAATCCAAAAGAAAAATGAATACTTGTCATATTCAAACCATGGTAATGTGTAGAGAAATAATCATGGTTAAATGGAATGGTTAGGGTTAAGCATGAGACAAAATGGTCACTTGGTCGAAGTCTTCAAGAAGCTTCAACATACAACAAACTTAGCCACCATTTTCTTTATGCTTAATATTTTTCCAAAAAAGAATAAATAGATAAATAAAAGAATAAGAAAACAAAAAGGAAAACCCTAACCATTACACAACATGGTTGAATCTTTACACATACTCTAGTGAGCATGTATCATCAAACATGATACAAACTTGTGTACAAAAGTATATCACATATACAATGTGCACAAATCAAGTGAGAAAATCCATTTAAAGTAAACCAATACTAGTTAATGCAAAGTAATATATCAAATATATAATTATGCATTAAATCATTAAATCAACACTTGATTTAACGATCCGGTCATATCGCATATAACCGACTAATATCCAATGTATCGATTTATCGGATCAATCCTCGATTCGATAACTAGGTTATATCGCATACAACCATTCGACACATTCATCGCGATAATGGAATATGGTATCACATACGCGCATTATTCTCGGTCCCGCACATATCTCATATGCGCTCCTATTTCGTTTCGCTTGAGCCAGGAAACCTCTGTGTAGGACTCTAAAGACTCGTCAATACGCCGGCAGCAGGTGATGATCATATCAAACACCCACAAGCCGCAAGCGGTCTGCTAAACGTAACGGCCACCCGGGTATTGAGCGATCAGAAGATCGACGAGCAAGCCTGCTCATACTCCTGTGAATCCAACCAGTAACACTTACCGTACAGTCCGGTCTGTTCGTCTGATATGTCGCATATCTCGCCTAGGGTTGGTAAACGTCAGACCCCAATAGCTCGATAAGTCGTGTCGATATGAGGTCTATAACAGTTCGAGAAACTACAGGTAACACTTACCAGTAAATCTCAGCAACCCTGGCCAGGGATTTCCGGTTATAGCCAATCGAACACAGCGCAACATCAACTCCCTATACCGGGAGAGACGAATCCCCTCCTATCGCTCATTGCTCCATGTGACTCGGGACTGTGCCCAAAAACCACCGTTTTGCACGCCCTCTTAGGCGTGGTAAGATGGAAATCAAAGCACAGTGGGAACCACACAAGACTCTATGACGATCTAGGGTCAACAGACTACTCTGTACCAGTGTCACCAGAGAACTGCCATCTGACGTAAGGTATATGACCATCTGGGAGTTCTCGGCGAGTCCGTCCAGTGTACCCAGTCTCCACTGAGCACCCGTATATCATCTCTGATGTCAAACACCAATGGATATGGGATCATCCATCGCCCATCTGTATGGGTCGAGAAGGTATACGCCAGTCTACTCTGGTATATCGATGCCCCGTCTCGATACACCCACGACTAGGGACCTTGAAGGATGTACTTATGGACTACCATGTCCCCACTAGTATGATTCGCATCATAGTCCAGGTGGTCAAGTACACATCCTAAGGGCTTTACCAACATGTAACAGAGAGACAATCAGTGTACACGTTAAGGTAAAGAACAACCAGATAGCATACTATCATGTCGAGCAAGAAAGTCCTCCCTATATATGTCCAAGCATCCACTACAATATACATCCTATGTAAAGTAATGGCCTCTAGGGCATACACATAACTAACAGTTTCTTCACTAGTTCATCAATTAGTGAAGAGGTAGCTTGAGTTAGAGATTCTTCGACGTAGATCATCCTCGGCCTCGAAGATCCTTGACCAAGCTTGTTCCTTTCTCCTAGTAGATCCTAACATGAGTCCGGGAGACCACTACTTGGAGCTAATGGACTACTACATGGAGCTTTAGAAGTAAAGGAGCGGTCTACAAATGTTGTATTCCTTATTCACTTAGTGTAATGTTGTTTAGTTGCGTAATTAAACCCTAATTCTCTAGTTAGATCCTTGGTTTAGGGTTTCTTAGCACTCTAGAATTTTAAAATTGCATATTTGATGCCTTAGAAAACATAATGAGGATGCTATGAAACCCAGTAGTGGTATCAGAGCCAAGCTAGAGCATTAGGAGTGGCCTAGACAAAGTTAAAGTGTTCGATCGAACTCCGAAACCCATCTTTTTCGTGCTCTCTAGAATTTTTTCCAAATGTTGGATTTTTCCAAGTTAAATTATTCAAGAAATCATGCAGGGTATTCTATGGATCCCCAAGAAAAACGATCTCCTAACTCGACTATACGACCGCGGAACCGCGGCCAAACCTTAGGGTTTGCGGCGGTTCCGCAGCGCCATTGGTGAGGCAAGGAACGAGCTTTCTTCGGTTGGTCCGTAGGTACTTTAGGCACTGTTTGGTTATTTTTAAAACTGTCTCAAGTGTTGAGGTCTCTGGGAAATGTGGGTGTTTGTTGATTCGATCGAAATGTTTAACATCGTCTAGCTATCTGTGAGATATGATACAATATTTGGAATCCACAATAATTAGTTTTGTGAAAACTGGTTTGAATTTTGTAAATCTAGCAATTTTGTCTTATTTGATCGGTTGCTACGGGGTTTTTATTTGGATCAAAACTCTATCGCAATCACGTAGTGTACGCGGATACTTACCGGATAACATTACTCGATAGCCACGCCCCATAGCCCCGACCAAGGGACTGTAGGAGAGCCCCGTAGCCAAAAGCATCCGTTCGGGTGCTCGCGGCCGCGGTGTTCCGCTTAAGTGCACTTCGTCGACGGCATCGGGGGTGCGGCCGTCTACTAAAGTTTCCGACGAGCATTCGATCCAGATTTCAGGAATCTTGTTGAATTGCCCGACTAGTTATTAAAAAGTGTTTTCAATATCAACACTAAACTGCGAGGTTTATACGGTTAGGCATGAAATTCGGAATATGAGATATTCCGGGTTTATGATGTCTAAGGAATTCATTTGGTTAGGCATGAAATCTGAAGTATGTGATATTTTAGATTTATGATGTCTGAGGTGGTTGCGGATTCCAACTGTTGTAGTTTTCACTTTCTTTTCTGCGAACGTAAGTGTAATATTTGGTGTATCGCCGGTTTCGTTACTATACGTCAACGACAATTGGGATACGCATATTTACTTACTTTGATGACATGTGATGTTATGTGCTGCTGGGATATGTTATATTGGATCGTCATATTTGAATAGCCGGGGGTTTTTGTGTGAGATGAGAGTTTTTCATTTTCATTCATGTAAAAACTTTTATGTAATATTCTTTTATTGGGACACTTCTGGGTTGAGGATGATGTCACCATTGATGTATATTATTTACTTTTTCGCATTAGGATAGACCTAAGGTGGGGAGCACAAGTAACCGGGTTCTAGAGTCTAATAGGAGACCATCTCGAGGAGTCGAGACCGGGTCTCCCAACTCTAGAATTGGCAGGGTTGCATGTCGCTCTTTTAGGGGTTTAGGGATGTGGGTTTGGCTATTCATCACGACAGTGGAATCCGTGTTTTTTACTGGCTTAATTTAAAACGCGGAACTCCTAATATATCCAATATTTCATATGTTGACTTTTGCTGCAATGTTCTGTGATGAGATCATATAACTGCGTGAGACGAATGCTTTATATTATATATATGATATATAATAAACGTTGTTTATATTTTGCATCCGCGCTAGTCCTGCCCCGCTCTGCCGGTAGTTAAGCAACCTAATGGTGCATGACGGGACCCCGTGGCGAATGCGGATGGCATAAGCATACGTTGTATTTTCGTTTCATTATCTGTGATGCTTAGGAAGCATAAATGTTGGGACTTCGTTAATGACATTAATAAAATGGAAAGAAACCCAAAGATGTTGTATAATCAAATTTTCAAAAAGGGCAGCTCTAGTTTTTGCTTTGCATAGAGGTATTCCTTGATTATTATCTAGCACCTTATTCGATAAGGAAAAAGCCGAGATCCCTTCACCGGGAGTGACCTCTTTAGCGAAACTAGCGAATGCTACAACCTACTCGGTTTTGTCCTTAGATTGCTTCTCTAGTTCTTGCTTTGCATAGTGGTATTCTTGAATATCCTGCACGTCATTCGATGAGGAAAGATCCGAGATCCCTTCGCCGGGAGTGACCTTTTTAGCAAAACTAGTAAAAGTCTCAAAAACACTCCTTTTCAAAATCACTCGATTCTACAACGATATCAAGTTCATTACGTAAAAGGTTTTCTTAAAAACCTGTCATAGCCCTCCGTCATTTCAGATAAGTACTATTTAGTATTCGTGCTATGTTTGTTGGCCTGCGTCAAGGCGTAGTGTGCGGTAGTTGATTAGTGCTTATCTGCTGCATATGATGCGATTTGATTAGGGTAGTCATGTGACTTTGTTGGCCTGCGTCAAGGGTCGTACGGGTGGGTTTGATTCAATCACGAAATGTACGGGTTGAACTTGACAAGTGAACTATGGTTTGTTGGCCTGCGTCAAGGTCATAGGATGCTAAGGGAAAAATATTATTGGGAATTTCAAGTTTTGAAATTTGCAATGACATTGCATACCTTCTATAAGATAGTTGGATCCTGATACCCACTGCGAGTAAGAGTTACTCCTGGGAGAGTTTTGCACTTTACAATTAGCCGATCAAAGTAGGTGACTAGAAAGATGTCAACGGGGTTATACCTCTGGGAAAATGAGGTTTATTTTAATTAGTTCCATGCGAAAGCATGGGGAAACTCCCTCAAAGTACCGACCCTGGGCTGGCATGTAATTAATCCCGGCTAGTCTTACCTTTTAAGGTTTGAAGAAAGATTTGATAAAAACAGTGAGAGCCATCCTGATTAGATAAAATAATAACCAATCTAATCTTGCAAGAGCGCACACGAGTGTTTTCTTCTCTCTCCCTCTAGGTAGCGACCGTGACATGCCCTAATCAAGATAATATTATGGATGTATTTACTGAACTCGCTTGTTATACTGAGCTGGGGAACGTTGGTTTGGCTCTATCTTATAATTATTTTAAGTCCGAGCAGGAAATAGGGGAATATCCGGATTCCCATGCGACCCAAACGAGGAATGAACATGTTGATGTATCTTCTTCGGGTGTTTTTGTAACCGAAACCTGTTTCTCAGTATACTTTACGTCCTGGGTATTAGATACCATATCGGGATCCCACATATGTAATATGTTACATGGGCTAATGAAAGGTAGAGAACTGGAAAAAGGTGATCATTCTCTATAAGTAGGGAATGGTGAAAATGTTGCGGCCAAACCAGTTGGCGAATATCTCCTTGTATTACCAACCGGTAATACATTGATTCTGAACAAATTTTATTATATACCGAACCAGATATACAATTTTATATCAGTTTTTTTATTAAGTAAAGAAGGATATAATTTTGTATTGCAGAATAATGTTATGTACATTTTCCTAAATCAAAAACTGATTGGACCAGGCACGTTATATAATGGCATATACATTCTAAATCAAACTATAGTTCTTAACGTACAGAACACACACAAGAGGAAAAGTTCAGAAATGAACGAATCCTTCTTGTGGCATTGTAGACTAGGTCATATCAATGTGACACGACTAGCTAACTTACATAAGGATGGATATTTGAACCCGTTCGAATTTTCAACTTATGAAACTTTCCAGTCATGTCTCAAAGGTAAAATGACTAAAGCTCCGTTTACTGGACACAGAGAAAGAGTTACTGAACTCTTGGGACAGATATATAGTGATGTATGCTGTTAATTGTATGTATGCCCTAGAGGCCATTATTGTACCTATGATGTATATTATATCGGTTGCTTGGACAAATATAGAGAGGACTTTCTTGCTCGACATGGTAGTATGCTATCTGGTTGTTCTTTATCTTAACATGTATACATGTCTCTTGATACTGTCTTATGGTTACATATTGGTAAAGCCCTTAGGATATATACTTGACTACCAGGATTATGATGCAGATCATACTAGTTGGGCCATGGTAGTCCATAAGCTCATCCTTTAATGTTTCTAGTCGTGGGTGTATCGAGAAAGGGCATCGATATACCAGAGTAGACTAGCGTATACGCTTCTCGACCCATGAGATGGGCGATGGATGATCCCATATCAATTGGTGTTTGACATCAGAGATGGTGTACGGGTGCTCTGTGGAGACTGAGTACACTGGACGGACTCGCCGAGAACTCCTAGATGGTATTATACCTGACGTTAGATAGCAGTTCTCTGGTGACACTGGTATAGGTTAGTCTGTAGACCCGAGATCGTCATAGAGTCTTGTGTGGTTCCCACTGTGCTTTGATTTCCACCTTACCACGTTCAAGAGGACATGCAAAACGGTGGTTTTTGGGTACAGTCCTGAGTCACATGGAGGCGATGAGCGATAGGAGGGGTTTCGTCTCTTCCAGCATTGGGGGTTGATGTTGCGCTTGTTGGAGATAGTGCCCTCAGAGTCAATTATTAGGTCACAGGTACGTGATTGTAATGATTGAGGGAGGACCTATCCCGGTAGGACAGTCTTACTCGAGATGATAGTATGCTATCTGGTTTACCTTTATCATCGTGTACTGTTTTAGGTGACCTGACACGTCGCTATTACACGTTGATAGAGCCCCTAGGATTCTTGCTTGACCACCAGCAGTATGAGGGCGATCATATAAGTGGGAGCTGGGGGTCTATAAGCTTATCCTTAAAAGGTCCCTAGTCGTGGGAGTTTCGAGACTGGGCATCGATACTCCATTAGTAGACTAGTGTATACAGTCGAGACCCCGACGAGGGGCGGTGGCCGGTCTCACAAGCCACTGGTGTCAGTTGGATCACCTAAGATGTATACAGGTGCTCATTGGGTTATGAGTACACCGGACAGGACTCGCCGGGAACATGCTAGTTGGTCATATACCAGACGTCAGATGGCAGTTCCCTGGTGACATGTGTGCAGGTTAGTTCATCGACCTGGGGATCGTCATTTGTCTCGTGTGAGTTCCCACTGTACTTTGATTACTACCCTACCACGGCTCAAAGGAGTCGTGCAAACAGGTTTTAGTTGGGTACAGTCCCGAGCCACATGGAGGCAGTGAGCGTATCTTCAGGGGTTCGTCTCTCCCGGTATTGGGGGTGAGGTCGTGCTGTGTCTAGGAAAGCCATTACACAAAGTCCTTGGCCAAGGCAAGGAGATTTACTGGTAGGTATTCCAGTAGTATCTCAGGGTGTTCTGGGCTACACTCCGACACGACTTGTACCGCTTTTGGGGGTCTGACTTTTACCAACCCCCTAGGCCCGCCATGCGATGCTCATAGACGAACGGACCGGACTGAACGGATATTGTCACTGACAGGCTCAGTTGGGTGTCGGGGTGAGCTTCCTCATCGACGTCCCATTTGGTCAGTACCTGGTAGCCCGTCACGTATTGGCTTATACCTCTGACGTGCTAGTGGTTAAATCCACAACCAAGGTGTTGACGAGTCTTTAGAGTCCCCCACATTCAGTTACTCAGCTTTCGGGCGAAAGGTTGTAGAGGCCGTATGGAGATATGGCAAGGTCCGATCAGATACGTGCGGTATTGCACGGATCAGGATCGGACAGTTTGTACTATAGGCCGTATGGTTATATGGCAGGGTTCGATCAGATACGTGCGGTATTGCACGGATCAGGATCGAACAGATATTACTATCCGGTTTTGGTATAAGCCGGATTCTAGTATAGTACAGTGTAGATTTTGTCTCATTGCATTTGTATTTCGGTCGGAATACAAATGCGGGTGTGTATGCACAGTATCGGGGTTTTCCTGTAATTTGTTACGGGACCAGTTTTCTGGAGTTGCCAGTTTGCTTTCCGTTTCGGTCGATTTCCTTTGTTCCGTTCATTGGCCGAAGTTTGGTGGAGGAGGGTTTATTTGCATTGTTGCAAATAGGCATTTGTGGAGGGGGTTCTTTGCATCTTGTTGCATCATGATGGTTTTCATGATGAGCACCATCATTGACTTCTCCTTCTCATGATGGATTGACTTTGGTTTTGTTGATGGTTGTTTTGAGTGTTGGACTTACCTAGCTATCATTCCTTCACATCATAACTTCACACTCCCTTGTATGATGGTTCATCCACCCACCCCCTTGACCTTGCTCTCTCTCTCTCCAATCACATATGATGGAAAGGGGGGGCCGGCCATTCCTATGGGAATGGGATTCATTTCTCATTTTGGTGGTGGAAAATGTTACTCTCATTTTTTGGTATGCTACATTTTCCCCACCTCTCTCCAAGCTCTCTTTTCCTCCACCAAATGGCATCTCCACTACCCCATAAGGAGACACAAGTTCTACTACATATTCTACAACGAATCTTGGGCACGTTGACTAGCCAGCATCGTGCCCGAGTTGCCTCGGCATTGAGGTGGGAGCCCGTAAACGAAGAAGGCGATGTGGTGCACTTCCGGCGACGAGGAGGAGACGGGACTTTTCCGCAGGAGATCGGGACCATGACGAGAAGACCGGAGGACTTGGATCGTCGGTATATCTCTATTCCCTTTCTTGTAGATAGCTTAGACTAGTTAATGGTTCGATCCGGAGTTTAGTGCGCGGTGGTGCCGGTTTGCAAAGTCCGCAAAATTTTAGTTATTCACCGCTTCCGCATTCCGGCGTCGGATTGACGGCCGGGGCGCCGCCGTGCACTTACAGTGGTATCAGAGCCTCGCCATTAACTTAGTCTAGCTTTGTGTAATGTGTTTTTTAGTTCCGATCGATCGAAATGTCCAAAAACCCGTATTTGCCCACATCAGTTTTCTGTTGGAAATATTTGGTCTCGAAAATTTTTTCAGGTTGTAAAATATTGATGTACTGGAAAATCTAAGGGCTCTGTAAAAATTCGACGAAGTAACTCCATAGTTGGAGCGCGGAACCGCCGCGAAAACCCCATTTGTGCGGCCCTTCCGCCGCGCACTATTCACATCACTTCACCAATTTTTTACAGAGGCCTTCTGGGCTTAAAATATGGGTTTTGGAATATTAAAATTGGGCCAATTGTTTCTGTGAGTGCTACAGTTTTCTTTGGGGCCCACTTGTTAATTGTTTGATCAATCGGAAAATTTTAAACACATTTTTCACAGTATTTACATTATATCTGCGACCGTGAATGTCACTTGATCGGTAAATCCGGTCTAACTGCTATAGCCCGGTTAGACGGATTTGCGAACGTGACTTTCACGTTGATGTTTTGTTTTTGCTGTGATGTTGCGGATCGGTCGTGGGGGATAGCCTGGATGCAATGCTAGTACTGTGTGCTGTTGTATTATGTACATTTGATATTGCGGGGCGAGCGTCCGACATGTGGACTGCCGTCACTGCCTGTTTGTATTATTATTTTGGGGCACGACCTGGTTGCGGTCGATGTACCCGTTGTATGTATATTTTACTTTCTGTACTAGGATTGCCCCGCGGAGGGGTGCACGGATAGCCGGGTTCTGGAGGGCAACAAGCCCGCATCTCATGGCATTGAGACGGAAGGGGCTTCACTCTAGGATTGGCGGGCTATTCGCCGCACTCGTAGGGGGTACAGGTTGACCCAGGAGGGGTGCCCAAGTTACCGGATTCCGTGAAGTGCTGGGTGGTCCATTCACGGAGCTGAAGGGGGCTGCCTCGCTTCAGGTTTTGGCGGGTGACTTGCCGCGCCCGTAGGGGTCTAGGTTCTCATTGCACAGGCTATCCACACGACCAGGGGAACATCGGGTTTCAGCGGCTCTGTGAAACCCGGGGATCCCAGATATCTGTATTGTTTCTGTGATGCTGTACATTTTCTGTGATGTTGCATTTTATTCACGCCTTGAGCGAAATATAATATATTGGTATATATATTAGTAGATGTTGTATATGTTTTGCATCCGCGCTAGTCCAGTCCCCGCTCTGTCGTTAGTAAGCTAACCTAACGGGTAATGACGGGACCCAGTGGCGAATGCGGATGGCATATACGTACATCAGTATATTTTCGTTCTTTGTGGTGTGATCAATTGATGGGACTGCATTGATTTGGATCAATGCAAGTTAAAAACAAACCTAATCTGATGTTGTTGGAACACTTTTCAAAAAGCTGTTATTGCAAGGACGTTTACTTTTGTTTTGCATCGTGGTATTCATTGGAATATCCTGCTCCTCAGTCGACGAGGCAAGGGCCGAGATCCCTTCACCGGGAGTGACCCCTTGGACAAAAGTTTGCGTCAGGGCAATGACTTCACTATAGCCGATTACTTTTGCTTTGCACCGTGGTATTCAGTTGAAATATCCTGCACCCCATTCCACGGGGAAAGAGCCGAGATCCCTTCACCGGGAGTGACCTCTTTAGCAACGGTTTTCGTCACTATATTTTCAAAAAGCTATCCGTTCCTTCGACGATATCAAGTTCATTACGTTAAAGGTTTTCGCCAGAAACCATTCGTAGCCCTCCGTCGTTTCATATGGGTAGTCAATAGTATTCAAGCTGTGTTTGTTGGCCTTAGTCAAGGCACAGTGTTTGGTAGCTATTGGGTATTCATATGCTGCATAGATAGATGTGTTGGTTTGGGACAGTCGTATAGCCTTGTTGGCCTTAGTCAAGGGCTTGTACGGGTGGATTCAAATTAACCTGGATAATGACGGGTAGAACTTGACATGTGACTTATGATTTGTTGGCCTTAGTCAAGGTCATAAGAGCATGGGGTAAAAATCACATCGGGAGTTTCAAAAGAACTGAAACTTGCCAGATATGCGCATACCATCTAGAGTGTGATGACGTGAGCGGATTCCGTCACGTTATCATGCGATGATAGTTGGATCCCGATTCCCACTGATGAGTTAGTTTACTCCTCGGGTGACCCCGACTAATTCTTCTTTCTGGTTTGGAGGAGAATTTGAGGTACAGTGGGAGGATTCCAGATTAGATAAATTGGTAACCATTCTGATCTAGGTTAGAGTGCACGCTGAGTGTTTCTTTTCTCTCTCTCTTTGGCAGCGACCATTGACCCGACCCTAAGACTTTGACTCAGTGACCAAGTTGACCGAACCTTCTTAAACACCGGCTTTTGGATTGTCAGAGTTGCAGACCTCATTGCCACTCCTACTTTTACCCTTTTCTCCAGGACACCCCGTATTACTACGAACGTCCACTTCCATTGGACAAAACCATCGTATGGTTAGATACGAACTCGAAAGAATTTATTCAAGGATGGTTTCCGGTTCTGGAGAAAACGGATAGGATTATTCAGTTGTCTTTTCCTTTTACCCTCTCTCAGGTTACGAGTACTCCTTGGTTTAGGGGTAGTACACCTATTACGCAAATTGGATTGTCTTCTTCCAAACCTTAGGCTGGTGCCGACCGGTAGGGAATGAAGAAAACCAATTAGCATAACGATGGTGTGCAGAAGGTATTAAGTTCAGACAAAGCAAGGGATTAGTAAGAGGGCAAAGTGAATTGCAACAGATATTCACGACCAAACCAAATATTTCGTTACCACTCCCACATCACCTTTGTATTTCTCCAGGACACTCCGTATCACTACGAAGATCCACAGTTTATTTGGATAATCCATCGTATGGTTATATACGAACTCGAAAGGAACTTGTTCCAGTTCGGGGATGGATCCTGGTTCAGGAGAAATAGGAATAAAGTACATTCAGGTGTCTTTTATCTTCACCTTCTCTCGCATTGCGAGTGTTCCTAGGATTGGGACAGTACACCCATTATGCTTATTGGATAGTCTTCTTCCAAACCATAGGCTGGTGCCGAACGGTAGGGAAGGAAGAAAACCATTTGGCCTAAAAGGGTGTGCAGAAGGTAAAGACTAAAGACATATGAAGGGATTTGGAGAGGTGGCAAAGAACTATACGGTTACAGTCGTGAATCTGGAAGAGGCATTACTAGGAATACCAGAATACCCCATCGGAACATTTCAATGTTTCAGTTTCACTGTGTAATGTTAAAGGAAAACTGATTTCCCGATTAGATACTTACTCCAGGGTATGTATTTACCAGGTACGATTCTCACATCTGTATGGTTTTACAGATGATGAGTGGGAGTAAGTTATTGGGAATTGGGTGATCATCCTCATTATATCGGGATTCGTTGTAATCGGTGATATTTGAGGAGATCACCTGGGCTGTTTGCCGGTTGGCAAATATTTGGTTTTGAATATCCGCTGTTATGCACCAATTTCAAATTGATATATCTGTACGTCTATTTTCATAGAGTGAGATATACCTTTCTGAAATTATGTCTACGACATTTACCTATATCAGTGGATGGTTAGGTAAGGAGCATTAAACAGCGGTGTAATTCTTCTTAACCATAAGTACAGTTTTCAACCTACGACACACAGTGAATGAGTTATTAGACTCAAGGGACTTATACAGAGTATTGTATGTTGTCCAGGGTCCATCAGGACAGAGGGGATGGTCCTCGTACTATATTCGGTTTACTTATGACTTCTCTAGTTTTTAGACAGGTGTTTCGTGGAAACACAGGGTCCGAATTTGGAGAAGTTATTGGTATTTGAATAGAGTAGAGAACCAGGTATAGCAAGTATCGGGATTCTTCAAAGAGATCGAAGATGTAGATACTTGTGTATGGTATTCAGTTGATAGTAATGATTAAGAGATCTTGCTTCTCTTTCAGGTTACTCATAATTGGAAGTATTCCTAAGTTGAGTAACGCTGATCGGCCTCCTTCCATTTAGTTGACATGCGCTGGGGACAGCTGCATGATTTGAATCTGGTTCAATTAAATCAGTGCCTCTGTTTCTATATTGGATATAGAACAGTTCATATCTTAACATTGTTAAGGTACGGGGAGTTGTCCGGTTTATGATTAAAACCAGACACTGGACAACTCAAGGCACGTTTCTGTAATGGCTGTTTGTGGGTTGACCCAGGCTATGACGCGGGTTGATTTTCTACCATCTGGATGAACAATAGCAATATTGTTCTAGACTCGCCACAGTTTTATTAAAAATGGATTTTTTCAGAAAACAGTAGTGGGAGTATGGTAGAACTGGAAGTGATTCCAGAACCACAAACGATTACTGAAGATTTGATAAGGAACCTAAAGATTCAATCTGGATTGACATTCCATTGGCCACTCCGCAGATAAGGTGGGTAACTTCAGGCACCCGAGAGGTACTACGGTAGCTTCAAGGACGGTGACAGGGAAGTTCTTGTTTACCCACAATTACCATTGCTGTTGTTCCAGGCTGCGAGACCCGGCGGGAGGATGAGTATAGCGTCATTCTAAACTAGTTTTAGAAGTGCACGTCTATATGACTCTGCCAGAGGGTTGTCGTAGTCAGTGGGAGCAGCGGAAGCATTGGTGGACAGGTAGCTTATGTCTATTTACAGACTGAAGCACCAGTAGCGGAGATAGATCATCTATTTCTGACGTGACAGTCGTGGGTTTGACTTCATCAGAATAGGGGATGGATCTGTTGAGAAGGTAGTAGGGTGTGATATCCTGGTATTCGGATGATATACACAGAGTAGGAAAAGAAACTCCTACACTACGATCGGTTATACTTTGGTCGTCACACAGTTGTTTTCTCCACAAAGGAAATGGATTTTATATCCGATATGCTGGTTACTAGATCTATGGTTTTAGATCTAGATTTGGGTGGTTTCCCAATCAGGGTACTTGACAGCATTCTAAGAGTATTTAGGATGGACGACTCCTGGCACGGTAGTGTACCTGCAGGTAATGGAGTCACCCTCTCCAAAGGTGTCTTACAGACTAAAGGGGAGAGGGACGGGCATGATTGGCAGATCACTTGCTCAGGCAATTGAGTAAATCGTGAGATGTCAAGTACCACACCAGATGTTGTTCTTGCACTAGATGCAATAAGTTGACATTAATCCAATCCTGGAGAAACAGTCGGAAGCAGTTTTAGAACATAAGTGGATGTTCTAGGGATATGATAACGACAGCCTCATTCAGGAGACAGTTATCATTCCAGGCTTCCAAGGTGACATGGACGACAAGGAGGTTGTCAGAGTTATAGTTTTCCTTCTGATGAGGGGCAGTATTTTGGACAGGTGGTCCAAGGCAATGCTGAGGGAGGCATGGCGCGCAGGATACTGATTAAGTTCAGTTGACGATACAGTCTAAGAAGTTTGGATTTGGAGTTCATTTATGAGCTAGGTCCCATCAGACATCCAGACATATTCTGAGACAGGTATTGCTCATTTCGGGAGATGGCTTTCTCCGCGAACTTGAGATATAGAGAGACATGGAAAGAGACAACTAAGCGGATCCACTCACTGAGGCTATTCCTCGAACGCAATAGTTCCGCAAACGAGCTTTGTGAGACTGACTAGTAGAGGAGTTGGATGTTCGGTATCACACGGGCTGTGAGTATGCGACATCGCAATAATTAGCCTTGAGTGCAAGTGGGAGATTGTTGGAGATAGTGCCCTCAGAGTCAATTATTAGGTCACAGGTACGTGATTGTAATGATTGAGGGAGGACCTATCCCGGTAGGACAGTCTTACTCGAGATGATAGTATGCTATCTGGTTTACCTTTATCATCGTGTACTGTTTTAGGTGACCTGACACGTCGCTATTACACGTTGATAGAGCCCCTAGGATTCTTGCTTGACCACCAGCAGTATGAGGGCGATCATATAAGTGGGAGCTGGGGGTCTATAAGCTTATCCTTAAAAGGTCCCTAGTCGTGGGAGTTTCGAGACTGGGCATCGATACTCCATTAGTAGACTAGTGTATACAGTCGAGACCCCGACGAGGGGCGGTGGCCGGTCTCACAAGCCACTGGTGTCAGTTGGATCACCTAAGATGTATACAGGTGCTCATTGGGTTATGAGTACACCGGACAGGACTCGCCGGGAACATGCTAGTTGGTCATATACCAGACGTCAGATGGCAGTTCCCTGGTGACATGTGTGCAGGTTAGTTCATCGACCTGGGGATCGTCATTTGTCTCGTGTGAGTTCCCACTGTACTTTGATTACTACCCTACCACGGCTCAAAGGAGTCGTGCAAACAGGTTTTAGTTGGGTACAGTCCCGAGCCACATGGAGGCAGTGAGCGTATCTTCAGGGGTTCGTCTCTCCCGGTATTGGGGGTGAGGTCGTGCTGTGTCTAGGAAAGCCATTACACAAAGTCCTTGGCCAAGGCAAGGAGATTTACTGGTAGGTATTCCAGTAGTATCTCAGGGTGTTCTGGGCTACACTCCGACACGACTTGTACCGCTTTTGGGGGTCTGACTTTTACCAACCCCCTAGGCCCGCCATGCGATGCTCATAGACGAACGGACCGGACTGAACGGATATTGTCACTGACAGGCTCAGTTGGGTGTCGGGGTGAGCTTCCTCATCGACGTCCCATTTGGTCAGTACCTGGTAGCCCGTCACGTATTGGCTTATACCTCTGACGTGCTAGTGGTTAAATCCACAACCAAGGTGTTGACGAGTCTTTAGAGTCCCCCACATTCAGTTACTCAGCTTTCGGGCGAAAGGTTGTAGAGGCCGTATGGAGATATGGCAAGGTCCGATCAGATACGTGCGGTATTGCACGGATCAGGATCGGACAGTTTGTACTATAGGCCGTATGGTTATATGGCAGGGTTCGATCAGATACGTGCGGTATTGCACGGATCAGGATCGAACAGATATTACTATCCGGTTTTGGTATAAGCCGGATTCTAGTATAGTACAGTGTAGATTTTGTCTCATTGCATTTGTATTTCGGTCGGAATACAAATGCGGGTGTGTATGCACAGTATCGGGGTTTTCCTGTAATTTGTTACGGGACCAGTTTTCTGGAGTTGCCAGTTTGCTTTCCGTTTCGGTCGATTTCCTTTGTTCCGTTCATTGGCCGAAGTTTGGTGGAGGAGGGTTTATTTGCATTGTTGCAAATAGGCATTTGTGGAGGGGGTTCTTTGCATCTTGTTGCATCATGATGGTTTTCATGATGAGCACCATCATTGACTTCTCCTTCTCATGATGGATTGACTTTGGTTTTGTTGATGGTTGTTTTGAGTGTTGGACTTACCTAGCTATCATTCCTTCACATCATAACTTCACACTCCCTTGTATGATGGTTCATCCACCCACCCCCTTGACCTTGCTCTCTCTCTCTCCAATCACATATGATGGAAAGGGGGGGCCGGCCATTCCTATGGGAATGGGATTCATTTCTCATTTTGGTGGTGGAAAATGTTACTCTCATTTTTTGGTATGCTACATTTTCCCCACCTCTCTCCAAGCTCTCTTTTCCTCCACCAAATGGCATCTCCACTACCCCATAAGGAGACACAAGTTCTACTACATATTCTACAACGAATCTTGGGCACGTTGACTAGCCAGCATCGTGCCCGAGTTGCCTCGGCATTGAGGTGGGAGCCCGTAAACGAAGAAGGCGATGTGGTGCACTTCCGGCGACGAGGAGGAGACGGGACTTTTCCGCAGGAGATCGGGACCATGACGAGAAGACCGGAGGACTTGGATCGTCGGTATATCTCTATTCCCTTTCTTGTAGATAGCTTAGACTAGTTAATGGTTCGATCCGGAGTTTAGTGCGCGGTGGTGCCGGTTTGCAAAGTCCGCAAAATTTTAGTTATTCACCGCTTCCGCATTCCGGCGTCGGATTGACGGCCGGGGCGCCGCCGTGCACTTACAGCGCTGTATTCGATTGGCCATAACAGGGAAGTTCCTGGCCAGGGCTGATTTAGAGATTTACTAGTAAGTGTTATCAGTAGTTTCTCGACATGTGATGAGCCGCATATCGGCATGACTTATCGGTTAATGGGTTCTGACGTTTACCACCCTTAGACTGGATATGCGACATATCATACGAGAAGACCGGACTGTACGGTAGTGTTACTGACAGGCTTTACAGGAGCTAGAGCGGGCTAGCTTGTTGATCTTCTGATCGCTCAATACCCGGGTAGCCGTTACGTCCAGCTAGTACCGCAGACGGCTTGTGGGTGCTTGATGTGATCATCACCTACTGCCGGCGTATTGACGAGTCTTTAGAGACGTACATAGATGTTTTACTGCCTCAGGCAAAACGAAGTTGGAGCACATATGTGATATGTACGGGACCGAGAATAATACGAGTATGTGATACCGTATTCTATTCTCGCAATATTTGTATCGGACTATTATATGTGGTATAGCCGGGTTATCGAATCAAGTGTTGATTCGATAAGTTGGTACATTTAATATTAGTCGGTTATATATGATATAGCCGGATTATTAAATCGAGTGTTGATTTGATAATTCAGTGTATAATTTTATATTTGATATACTAATTTACATTAACTAATATTAGCTCACTTAAGCATTTATTATTCTCACATGTGCACATTTAATATATATATGATATATATTAATTGTGTTTCATTTTGTATCATGGTTGTTGATACACACTGCATGGGTGTATGAGACTTACACCATACTAATTATATTGTTGGGTTTTAGTATTTAATGTAATTCCAAATTAGAGGATAATAGCTCACATGCATAAAGCTTCATGAAGCTTGTGGATGCATTGACTTAGTCCACTAATTTTGTTTTCCTTAAGATATTTATTAACCTAACCATTATAATTTAGCCATGGTTATGTCTCTACATGAGTTAGTATATGATACAAACAAACCCATGGTTCATTCTCTCACCTCATTAGTTCATTCTCATCTCTTGATCTCATCTTTTCTTTCTTGAGCAAAAGTTTGCTAGGGTTTTCTAAAGAGAGAAAATATTGTGAGAAAAATAAAACTAAAGTGAGCCTACTTCCTATTTCATCATCATATACTAGATTGGCACTTTAGTATAGGGTGTTTACTTCACTAATCTCTCATTAGTGAATTAGTAGCTTGAGTAAGTGTCTCCTCGATGTAGATCATCTTCGGCCTCGAATACTTCAAGCAAGATCGTTCCTTTCGCCTTGAGAAGCCATGCAAGAGTCCGGGAGTTCCAAGATCGCAGGAAAGGGACTACTACAAGGAGCTAATGAACTGAAGGACCGGACTACAATGGTTGTATTTCGTTATCACTTAGATGTAAAATAGTTTACATGTTGTTTCGTTTGATTCTCTAGTTATCGATTCTAGTTTAGGGTTCTTTAAAACGGTAAAAATTTTGAAAATGGCATGGACGATGCCTCCCGAAATCTTGCTGTCGTTCATAGGAACCCTACAATGGTATTAGAGCCCAGCTAGAGAATTATACGGATTGTGTTAGATTACGAAACCGAAACGAACTCTGAAACTTGAAACACCAAATACGTGTTTCTGTCGATTTTTAAATGGAGTCAAAAAAATTTCAAACAAGTACAGAGTGTTGTATGTGATATAACATGAACACTAGAGAAATTTGGGGAATTTCTGAGCAAAAGTGACCGGCCACCATACCCCCCATCTCGGCCAAAACCGAGCCCCCCTTCAAATTTTTCCAGTGTTCCATAGACTGGGTTTTGGTGTTTCAGGTGTTGTTTATTTTTGCTAAATTGGCATGAGATGTTAATTTACTATAAAGGCAACTCGGAGTGTTTCTTAGTCGTAATTCTAACTGTTTTCGGGTTACTTTAGATGGTGTTAAAAACTTCGATCGGATATCAAATACCCGCTTTAACCCTGCCGAAATTTTTTCCAAATGTTGGATTTTTTCCGTAGTTAAAAAGCATTCAAACATCACGCAAGTTATGCGATGGACCTTCTAGAAGAACAAAACCTTAACTCGATTATGTGACCATCAGAACCGCCTCTAAACCCTCGGGTTTGTGGTGGTTCAGCGGTGTCCCATGTAAGGCGTTGGTTGACCCTTCTACAGCCGGTCTATTGGAACTGTGGCATGTGCTGAATAATTTTAAACTACGCTTAAGTGTTGAGCTTTGTGGGTAATTGTGGGTGTTTGTTGATTCGATCGGAATGTTTAATATCGTCTAGTTTATTCTGCGACCGTAAGTGTAATAGGTGGTGTATCGCCGGTTTCGTTGCTATATGTCAACGACAATTAGGATACGCATATTTACTTATGTTGATGACATGTAATGTTATGTGTTGCTGTATATGTTATATTGGATCGTCGTGTTTTGAATAGTCGGGGGTTTTATGTGAGATGGGAGTTTTTATTTTCATTCATGTAAAATTCAATGTATGTAATATTCTTTTATTGGAGCACTTCCGGGTTGAGGATAATGTCACCATTGTTGTATATTATTTACTTTTCCGCATTAGGATAGACCCAAGGAGGGGAGCACAAGTAACCGGGTTTTCTAGAGTCCAGTGCGAGACCAACTCGGGGAGTCGAGTCCGGGTCTCCTAACTCTAGAATTGGTAGGGTTGCTTGCCACTCTCGTAGGAGTCTAGGGATGTGGGTTTGGCTATTCATCGCGACCGTGGAATCCATGTTTTATACAGGCTCAAAATCAAACACGGACCTCCTAGTATATCCAATATTTCATATGTTTCTTCTGCTGCTTTGTGATGTGATCACTGTGGATTATGAGACGAATGGATATACATTATATATGAGATATATAGTAGACGTTGCTTACGTTTTGCACCCGCTAGTCCTATCCCGGTATGTCGTTAGTTAAGTAACCTAACGGTGCATAACGGGACACTGTGGCGAATGCGGATGGCATAAGCGTACGTTGTATTTTCGTTTCTCCTGTGATGCTTAGGCAGCATAAATGATGGGACTTCATTAATGAGATTAATGAAAGAAAAGAAACCTAAAAGATGTTGTAGAATCAAATTTTCAAAAAGGGTACCTCTAGTTTTTTGCTTTGCATAGCGGTATTCCTTGTATAATATCCAGCGCCTTATTCGATAAGGAAAGAGCCGAGATCCCTTCACCGGTAGTGACCTCTTTAGCAAAAACTGGCAGATGCTACAACACACGGTTTGTCTTTTGATTTCTTTTGGAGTATTTGCTTAGCATAGTGATATATGTGATATATCATGCACCTTATTCGATAAGGAAAGAGCTGAGATCCCTGCACCCGGAGTGACCTCTTTAGCGAAACTAGTAAAAGCCTCAAAAGCAATCCTTTTCAAAATCACTCGATTCTACAATGATATCAAGTTCATTACGCAAGAGGTTTTCTGAAAAACCAGTCGAAGCCCTCCGTCATTTCACATAAGTCCTACTTAGTATTCGTGCTACGTTTGTTGGCCTGCGTTAAGGCGTAGTGTGCGTTAGCTAACTAGTAGTTATCTTGTAACGTTTTGAAATTCGTTTCGGTGAAATTTCAGAAAATCGGTAAAATAAGGGGGTTTTCCGTAAAAAGTCATAATATAAATATCTTTAATATAAAAATTAAATATACATATTCTAGATATGAAATTGCTAGTATTTGGTGTATATTGAGCCACCGGTAAAATTTCTAAATTTCTGAATTTTTTTCGGAATTTAATTATTTTAATATTATTTTAAGCCGTCACTAATACATTTAATTAGGGAAAATTACAAATTGAAATGAGTTGAAACAAATTTTGTGCATCATAACACATTAAACAAAATTTTAACATGTGGTTTTTGAAATGAAATGAAGTTGTTAAACGGTGTTAGAAAATATCGAAGAAAAAGACTTAAATAGTGAATTTAGTGTAAATGGATGTTTAGTATTTATCATTTTCCCTCACCCCACATACACACCCACACTCACACACCCCCACTTGCCATCTTGGCCGAGCCTTGCTACCCCAAACCCCTTTTGGCCCACTTCATTTCTCAAAAAACAAAGAAATGAAAAGAATTGAAGTGTAGATTATAATATAGTAATTGAGGTATGGGTTTATATACTTAATGTATGGATCTATATACTTAATGTATGGGTCCGTGACTTGGTCGAACTCCCCACACCCTCTCTCTCCTCTCCCCACCTGCATTTGGCCGAGCCCCCCATTTAGAACAACCCCTTCATTTCTTCATCTCACATTCTCTTCAAAGAAATCTACAAAAATGCTTAAAAATCCACAAAATTTCAAAGCAAAATCCAAATCCAACTCCTACCCATTATTTCTTTGCCTTAGCTAACATGGATCTTGGAGCTAGAGAGCAAGTTGGGAGGCCAAGTTTGCATGGGAGATCTCTAAAATTGTGGAGGTAAATCATAACCCTAGTGTTTTGTTGTATGTTAAATTCTTTGAATCAACTTAATTAGGTGTTTAATTTAGGTTTTTAAATTGCAAGTTTAAATTCAAGAGAAGGTTAAATTAAAGCTAGGGTTGTGATAATTTGTTCATGGTTGTGTGATGTATTTTAGCATCTTAAGATATGCAAACCTAATCTAGTAGCTAATTTGCAAATTGTTATATTTAATTTGCCCAAATTGTTATTTTTTTTGCAAACTAGGCTTTTCTAATTAATATAAATAGAAGAGATAAAATTTTAGAAATGGTGTGTGTCACTTAGTTGAGTTATTTGGTGAGCATTATGGCCACTAGAATGGTTAAAATATTTAGATTGATTAAAACACCAAGTTTCGAACTAAAATGGAAAATTGTGCTAACTAGGTTTTTATGAAATACATATATAATTGAGATTAAAATCTAATTAAGTTTTTCATGACATTATTAACATTTTAATTTGTTGTTTAGCAACTTAGATCATGTAAATCGAAGCTAAATTGTTGTTTGTGTATTTTTGCTATAAAATTGTTAAAATTGGATAAAATGTAAACTAGAATTTTGGGGTTAGTGAAATTTAATGAGATTAAATTGTGGAAATGGTTTGTATAGCTTATTTAAGATGATTAATAGGTATTATGGCTAGTACAATTGTTAAAACATTAAGTGTTGTACTAAAACGGTAAATTTTGCTTGCTAGGTTTTCGGAAAATATGCTTTTAAAGTGAGTTTGGGGTTTTTGTGAATTCTAACCTATTTCATTTTATAATTAGTGTTTGTGAATGTGCAAATGGGTGCGTTTGGTTTTTTTTCGATGGGTTGATATTTGTACATCGACATCGAGGGTTGGTTTTGTTGGAGATAGTGCCCTCAGAGTCAATTATTGGATCACAGGCACGTGATTGCAATGATTGAGGGGAGGACCTGTCCCAGTAGGACAGTCTTACTCGAGATGATAGTATGCTATCTGGTTTATCTTTATCATCGTGTACTGCTTTAGGTGACCTTACGAGTCGCTATTACACGTTGATAAAGCCCCTAGGATTCTTGCTTGACTTCCAGCAGTATGAGGGCGATCATATAAGTGGGAGCTGGGGTCTATAAGCACATCCTTAAATGGTCCCTAGTCGAGGGAGTTTCGAGACAGGGCATCGATTCTCCACAGTAGACTAGTGTATACAGTCGAGACCCCGACGAGGGGCGGTGGCCGGTCTCACAAGCCACTGGTGTCAGTTGATTCACCTAAGATGTATACAGGTGCTCATTGGGTTATGAGTACACCGGACAGGACTCGCCGGGAACCTGCTAGTTGGGATATACCAGACGTCAGATAGCAGTTCCCAGGTGACATGTGTACAGGTTAGTTCATCGACCTAGGATCGTCATTTGTCTCGTGTGAGTTCCCACTGTACTTTGATTACTACCCTACCACGGCTCAAAGGAGTCGTGCAAACAGGTTTTAGTTGGGTACAGTCCCGAGCCACATGGAGGCAGTGAGCGGATCTGCAGGGGTTCGTCTCTCCCGGTATTGGGGGTGAGGTCGTGCTGTGTCTAGGAGAGTCAGAACATGAAAAGTCCTTGGCCAAGGCAGGAGATTTGCTGGTAGGTATTCCAGTAGTATCTCAGGGTGTTCTGGGCTACACTCCGACACGACTTGTACCGCTTTTGGGGGTCTGACTTTTACCAACCCCCTAGGCCCGCCATGCGATGCTCATAGACGAACGGACCGGACTGTACGGATATTATCACTGACAGGCTCAGTAGGGTGTCAGGATGAGTTCGCTCATCGACGTCCCTTTTGGTCAATACCTGGTGGCCCGTCACGTATTGGCTTATACCTCTGACGTGCTAGTGGTTAAATCCACAGCCACAGTATTGACGAGTCTTTAGAGTCCACCACACAGACAGTTACTCAAGTTTCGGGCGAAACGCTGTAGAGGCCGTATGGAGATATGGCAGGGTTCGATCAGATACGTGCGGTATTGCACGGATCATGATCGGACAGATTTTACTAGCCGGCTTTGGCTTAAGCCGGATTCTAGTATTAGATAGTGTAGTTTTGTCTCTTTGTATTTGTGTTCAGCGGGAATACAAATGCGGGCATGTATTTGCAGTAGCGGGGTTTTCCTGTAATTTATTACGGGATCGGTTTTCTGGGGTTGCCAGTTTGCATTCCGTTCCGGCCGGTTTTCTTTCTTTCCTTCCTGGTCGGACTTTTCGTTGGAGGGTGTTAATTGCAAGTTTGCAATTAACATTTTGTGAGGGGTTTCTTTGCATGAGTGTGGCTTCATAATCATGATATTCCATTTTGGTCATTCTCTTGCATTTATGAGATGGTGATTTGATTAGGTGAGAAAAGAAATTGATGTGAGATTATTTGGTTCATGCATTTTTCTCATCTTGAAATATTCCTTTTTATCACCATGTTTTTTTTCCCCACCTGGAATTGTGGGGGCCGGCCACTGTTGATTAGGAGAGAGAGAGAGGTTAATTTGTGAAGGGAAATTCTTTCTTGCATGATTCAATTTCGTGGGCCCCCATTTGTGAGTGTGCTGTTGTGAGGTGGGAATTGCTTTTGAGAATGGTTTAATTCATGAACACTCATCACCACTTGCAAAAATTTCCAGTGAGCAATTTTTCTTGGCCGAGCTCTTTTCTTGGATGCTCCTTTTCTTTTTCTAGCATGCTCCATTTCCTTTTTAGCAAGCATCCATGAAAAATTCTTATGCTCAAAAATTCCTCCATCATGGCAACCTCATAACCCCAAGAGACAAGTTTACTATACTATTCTATAGCAAGTCTTGGACGCGTCGGCTAGCCAACTTCGCGCCCGAGTTGCCTCGGTCAAGAGACGGGAGCCCGTAAAAGATTCCGGCTACGTGGTGCCCTTTCCGACGAGCGAGGAGGTGACGGAGATTCCGCAGGAGATCGGAGTGGAGACAAAGACCGAAGGACACGGATCGCTTGGTATTGCATCTCTACTCTTTTCCTTTTTGCTAGCTAGCTAGGTTAATGGCCCGATCCGAGTAGAAAGTCCGCGGTGGTGCCGTTTTGCAAAGTTCGCAAAGTTTTTGTTTTCCGCGTCTCCGGCGTCGGATCGACGGCCGGGGCGCCCCCGCGGGCTTACATTGGTATCAGAGCCAGGCCATTAACCATGCCTAGCTTGCTCTAGTGTGTTTAGAACTCGATCGAACGAAAATCCCAAAAACCGTATTTTTCATACTTCATGTTTCTGTCGAAATTTTTTCAAGCTCCAAAAATTTTTCAGGTCACTGCAGAAACACAAGCATGAAATTCTAAGACATCTGGTAAAATTTGATGCAGTGATCTCTTAGTACGGCCGCGGAAACGCGGCCAAACCCCTGGTTTGGCCGCGGTTCCGCGATGGGAAGGGGTGATCATTGTACCAAAATTTCCCAGTAGGCTTTAGACTTGGAAATAGGGCTTTTGGGACATTATTTTTAGGTCCATATTTTCTGTAAGTGCTACAGTAATGCTTTGGGGCCCACTTGGTAAATTTGTTCGATCGGATATTTTAAACATGCCAGTTCACAGTTTTTACATTATATCTGCGACCGTGAATGTCACTTGATCGGTAAATCCCGTCTAACTGCTATAGCCCGGTTAGACGGATTTGCGAACGTGACTTTCACGTTGATGTTCTGTGATTGTACTGTGTTGTTGCGGATCAGTCGTGGGGGATAGCCTGGTTGCAGTGGTAGTACAGTTCTGTTTTATATGTACATTTGATATTGCGGGGCGAGCGTCCGACATGTGGACTGCCGTCACTGCCTGTTTGTATTATTCTTTTGGGGCACGACCTGGTTGCGGTCGTTGTACCCGGTGTATGTATATTTTACTTTCTGTACTAGGATTACCCCGCGGAGGGGTGCACGGGTAGCCGGGTTCTAGAGGGCAACAAGCCCGCATCTCATGGCATTGAGACGGAGGGGGCTTCACTCTAGAATTGGCGGGCTATTCGCCGCACTCGTAGGGGGTACAGGTTGACCCAGGAGGGGTGTCCAAGTTACCGGATTCTGTGAAGTGCTGGGTGGTCCATTCACGTTGCTGAAGGGGGCTGCCTCGCTTCAGGTTTTGGCGGGTGACTTGCCGCGCCCGTAGGGGTCTAGGGTTTTCATTGCACAGGCTATCCACACGACCAGGGGAACGTCGGGTTTCAGTAGCGGCTCTGTGAAACCCGGGGATCCCAGATATCTGTATTGATCTGTGTTGCTGTACATTTCTGTGTTGCATTTTATCGCGCCTTGAGCGAAATATAATATATTGGTATATATATTAGTAGATGTTGTATATTTTTTTCATCAGCGCTAGTCCAGTCCCCGCTCTGCCGTTAGTTAGCTAACCTAACGGGTGATGACGGGACCCAGTGGCGAATGCGGATGGCATATACGTACGTCAGTATATTTTCGTTCTTTGTGGTGTGATCAATTGATGGGACTGCGTTGATTCGGATCAATGCAAGATAAACAAACCTTTTCTGATGTTGTTGGAACACTTTTTCAAAAAGCTGTTATTGCAAGGGCGTTCTCTTTTGTTTTGCATCGTGATATTCAGTTGGAATATCCTGCTCCTCAGTCGACGAGGCAAGGGCCGAGATCCCTTCACCGGGAGTCACCCCTTGGACAGAAGTTTGCGTCAGGGCATTAACTTCACTATAGCCGATTGCTTTTGCTTTGCATCGTGGTATTCATTTGGAATATCCTGCACCTCATTCTACGGGGAAAGAGCCGAGATCCCTTCACCGGGAGTGACCTCTTTAGCAAAGGTTTTCGTCACTATATTTTTAAAAGCTATCAGTTCCTTCAACGATATCAAGTTCATTACGTTAAAGGTTTTCGCCAGAAACCATTCGTAGCCCTCCGTCGTTTCATATGGATGGTCAATAGTATTCAAGCTGTGTATGTTGGCCAAAGTCAAGGCACAGTGTTTGGTAGCTGTTGGGTATTCATATGCAGCATAGATAGATGCGTTGGTTTGGGACAGTCGTACTGCCATTTTGGCCAAAGTCAAGGGTAGGTACGGGTGGGTTTAAATTAACCAGGAAAATGACGGGTAGAACTTGACATGTGACTTATGATATGTTGGCCAAAGTCAAGGTCATAAGAGCATGGGGTAGAAATCCACATCGGGAGTTTCAAAAGTACTGAAACTTGCTAGATATGCGCATACCTTCTGGAGTGTGATAACGTGAGCGGATTCCGTCACGTTATCATGCAATGAGAGTTGGATCCCGATTCCCACTGATGAGTTGGTTTACTCCTCGGGTTATCCCGGCTAATTCTTCTTTCAGGTTTGGGGAAGAATTTGACGTTACAGTGGGAGGTCTCCAGATTAGATAAATTGGTAACCATTCTGATCTAGGTTAGAGTGCACGCTGAGTGTTTCTTTTCTCTCTCTCTCTGGCAGCGACCATTGACCCGACCCTAGACTATGACTCAGTGACCAAGTTGAACGAACCTTCTTAACACTGGCTTTTGGATTGTCAGAGTTGCAGACCTCTTTGCCACTCCTACTTTTACTCTTTTCTCCGGGACACCCCGTATTACTGCGAACGTCCACTTCCATTGGACAAAACCATCATATGGTTATATACGAATTCAAAGGACTTCGAGGATGGTTTCCGATTCTGGAGAAAACGAATAGGACTATTCAGTTGTCTTTACCTTTTACCTTCTCTCAGGTTGCGAGTACTCCTTGGTTTAGGAGATAGTACACCTATTACGCAAATTGGATAGTCTTCTTCCAAACCTTAGGCTGGTGCCGAACGGTGGGGAATGAAGAAAGCCAATTAGCCTAAACGGTGTACAGAAGGTATTAAGTTCAGACAAAGTAAGGGATTAGTAAGAAGGCAAAGTAAATTGCGACTGCTATTCACGACCAAACCATGTACTTCTTTGTCAATCCTAAATCACCTATGAATTAAGTTCATTCGGTTGTCTTTTATCCTCACCTTCTCCCGCATTGCGAGTGCTCCTAGGGTTAGGACAGTACACCCATTATGCTTATTGGATAGTCTTCTTCCAAACCATAGGCTGGTGCCGAACGGTAGGGAAGGAAGAAAACCATTTGGCCTAAAGGGGTGTACAGAAGGTAATGACTAAAGACATATAAAGGGATTTGGAGAGGTGGAAAAGAATTATACAGTTATAGTTGTGAATCTGGATAATGGAAGAGGCATTACTAAGAATACCAGGATACCCCATCGAAACATCTCAATGTTTCAGCTTCACTGTGTACTGTTAAATGAAAACTGATTTCCCAATTAGGCACTTACTCCAGGGTATGTATTTACCAGGTATGAGTCTCATATCTGTATGGTTTTACAGATGATGAGTGGGAGTAAGTTATTAGGAATTAGGTGACCATTCTCATTATATCGGGATTCGTTGGAATTGGTGATATTTGAGGAAGCCACCTGGGTTGTTTGCCGGTCGGCAAATATTTGGTTTTGAATATCCGTTGTTGTGCACCAATTTCAAATTGATATATCTGTACGTCTATTTTTATAGAGTGAGACATACCTTTTTGAAATTATGTCTATGGCATTTACCTATACCAGTTGATGGTTAGGTAAGGAGCATTGAACAACGGTGTAATTCTTCTTAACCAAAAGTACAGTTTTCAACCTACGACACACAGTGAATGAGTCACTAGACTCAGGGGACTTATACAGAGTATTGTATATTGTCCAAGTGTCCATTAGGACAGAGGGGTTGGTCCTCGTACTATATTCTGTTTACTTTTAACTTCTCTAAGTTCTTAGACATGTGTTTCGTAGAAATACAGGGTCTAAGTTTTGAGGAGTTATAGGTATAAGAGTAAAGTAGAGAACCAAGTGTTGCAAGTATCGGGATTCTTCAAGGAGATCGAAGATGTAGATACTTGTGAATGGTATTCAGTTGATAGTAATGATTAAGAGAACTAGCTTCTCTTTCAGGTTACTCATAATTGGAAGTATTCCTAAGTTGAGTAACGCAGATCGGCCTCCTTCCATTTAGTTGACATGCACTGGAGACAGCTGCAAGATTCAATCTGGTTTGACATTCCATTGGCCACTCCGCAGATAAGGTGGGTAACCTCAGGCACCCGAGAGGTACTTCGGTATGCTCAAGGACGGTGGCAGAGAGGTTCTTGTTTACCCAGACTTGCCATTGCTGTTGTTCCAGACTATGAGACCCGGCAGGAGGATGAGTATAGCGTCGTTCTAAACTGGTTTTAGAAGCGTACGTGTATATGACTCTGCCAGAGGGTTGTCGTAGTCAGTGGGAGCAGCGGAAGCATTGGTGGACATCAGGCTTATGTCTATTTATAGACTAAAGCAGATATAGCGGAGATAGATCATCTATTTCTGATGTGACAGTCATAGGTTTGACTTCATCAGAATAGGGGATGGATCTGTTAAGAAGGTAGTAGGGTGTGATGTCCTGGTATTTGATGACATACACAGAGTAGGAAGTGATATTCCTATACTACGATCGGTTATACTTTGGTCGTCACACAGTAGTTTCTCCACATAGGACTTGGATATTATATCAGACATTCTGGTTACTAGATCTATGGTTTTAGATCTAGATTTGGGTGGTTTCCCAATCTGGGTACTTTGACCGCATTCTATGAGTATTTAGAATGGACGACTCCTGGCACGGTAGTATACCTGCAGGTGATGGAGTCACCCTCTCTAAAGGTGTCTTACAGACTAAAGGGGAGAGGGATACGCATGATTGACAGAACACTTGCTTAGGCAATTGAGTCAATCATAAGATGTCAAGTACCACACCAGATATTGTTCTTGCAGTAGGTGCAATAAGTTGATATTGATCCAATCCTGGAGAAACAATCGGAAGCAGTTTTAGAACATAAGTTGATGTTCTAGGGATATGATAACGGCAGCCTCTATTAGGAGACGGTTATCATTCCAGGCTTCCAAGGTGACCTGGATGGCAGAGTGGCTGTCAGAGTTATAGTTTTTCCTCGAACGAGGGGCAGTATTTTGGACAGGTGGTCCAGGTAGAAACTGAGGGAAGGTATGGCGCAGGATACTGAATAAGTTCAGTTGACGATACAGTCTAAGAAGTTTGGATTTGGAGTTCACTTATGAGCTAGGTCCCATCAGACATCCAGACTTTCTAGGACAGGTATTGCTCATTTCGGGAGATAGTTTTCTCTGCGAACATGAGATATAGAGAGACATAGAAAGAAACATCAAAGCGGATCCACTCACTGAGGCTATTCCTCGAACGCAATAGTTTCGCAAACGAGCTTTGTGAGACTGACTAGTAGAGGAGTTGGGTGTTCGGTATCACACGGGCTGTGAGTATGCGACATCGCAATAATTAGCCTCGAGTGCAAGTAGGAGATTGTTGGAGATAGTGCCCTCAGAGTCAATTATTGGATCACAGGCACGTGATTGCAATGATTGAGGGGAGGACCTGTCCCAGTAGGACAGTCTTACTCGAGATGATAGTATGCTATCTGGTTTATCTTTATCATCGTGTACTGCTTTAGGTGACCTTACGAGTCGCTATTACACGTTGATAAAGCCCCTAGGATTCTTGCTTGACTTCCAGCAGTATGAGGGCGATCATATAAGTGGGAGCTGGGGTCTATAAGCACATCCTTAAATGGTCCCTAGTCGAGGGAGTTTCGAGACAGGGCATCGATTCTCCACAGTAGACTAGTGTATACAGTCGAGACCCCGACGAGGGGCGGTGGCCGGTCTCACAAGCCACTGGTGTCAGTTGATTCACCTAAGATGTATACAGGTGCTCATTGGGTTATGAGTACACCGGACAGGACTCGCCGGGAACCTGCTAGTTGGGATATACCAGACGTCAGATAGCAGTTCCCAGGTGACATGTGTACAGGTTAGTTCATCGACCTGGGATCGTCATTTGTCTCGTGTGAGTTCCCACTGTACTTTGATTACTACCCTACCACGGCTCAAAGGAGTCGTGCAAACAGGTTTTAGTTGGGTACAGTCCCGAGCCACATGGAGGCAGTGAGCGGATCTGCATGGGTTCGTCTCTCCCGGTATTGGGGGTGAGGTCGTGCTGTGTCTAGGAGAGCCAGAACATGAAAAGTCCTTGGCCAAGGCAGGAGATTTGCTGGTAGGTATTCCAGTAGTATCTCAGGGTGTTCTGGGCTACACTCCGACACGACTTGTACCGCTTTTGGGGGTCTGACTTTTACCAACCCCCTAGGCCCGCCATGCGATGCTCATAGACGAACGGACCGGACTGTACGGATATTGTCACTGACAGGCTCAGTAAGGTGTCAGGATGAGTTCGCTCATCGACGTCCCTTTTGGTCAATACCTGGTGGCCCGTCACGTATTGGCTTATATCTCTGACGTGCTAGTGGTTAAATCCACAGCCACAGTATTGACGAGTCTTTAGAGTCCACCACACAGACAGTTACTCAAGTTTCGGGCGAAACGCTGTAGAGGCCGTATGGAGATATGGCAGGGTTCGATCAGATACGTGCGGTATTGCACGGATCATGATCGGACAGATTTTACTAGCCGGCTTTGGCTTAAGCCGGATTCTAGTATTAGATAGTGTAGTTTTGTCTCTTTGCATTTGTGTTCAGCGGGAATACAAATGCGGGCATGTATTTGCAGTAGCGGGGTTTTCCTGTAATTTATTACGGGATCGGTTTTCTGGGGTTGCCAGTTTGCATTCCGTTCCGGCCGGTTTTCTTTCTTTCCTTCCTGGTCGGACTTTTCGTTGGAGGGTGTTAATTGCAAGTTTGCAATTAACATTTTGTGAGGGGTTTCTTTGCATGAGTGTGGCTTCATAATCATGATATTCCATTTTGGTCATTCTCTTGCATTTATGAGATGGTGATTTGATTAGGTGAGAAAAGAAATTGATGTGAGATTATTTGGTTCATGCATTTTTCTCATCTTGAAATATTCCTTTTTATCACCATGTTTTTTTCCCCCACCTGGAATTGTGGGGGCCGGCCACTGTTGATTAGGAGAGAGAGAGAGGTTAATTTGTGAAGGGAAATTCTTTCTTGCATGATTCAATTTCGTGGGCCCCCATTTGTGAGTGTGCTGTTGTGAGGTGGGAATTGCTTTTGAGAATGGTTTAATTCATGAACACTCATCACCACTTGCAACAATTTCCAGTGAGCAATTTTTCTTGGCCGAGCTCTTTTCTTGGATGCTCCTTTTCTTTTTCTAGCATGCTCCATTTCCTTTTTAGCAAGCATCCATGAAAAATTCTTATGCTCAAAAATTCCTCCATCATGGCAACCTCATAACCCCAAGAGACAAGTTTACTATACTATTCTATAGCAAGTCTTGGACGCATCGGCTAGCCAACTTCGCGCCCGAGTTGCCTCGGTCAAGAGGCGGGAGCCCGTAAAAGATTCCGGCTACGTGGTGCCCTTTCCGACGAGCGAGGAGGTGACGGAGATTCCGCAGGAGATCGGAGTGGAGACAAAGACCGAAGGACACGGATCGCTTGGTATTGCATCTCTACTCTTTTCCTTTTTGCTAGCTAGCTAGGTTAATGGCCCGATCCGAGTAGAAAGTCCGCGGTGGTGCCATTTTGCAAAGTTCGCAAAGTTTTTGTTTTCCGCGTCTCCGGCGTCGGATCGACGGCCGGGGCGCCCCCGCGGGCTTACAGGTTTGGCTATTCTTGCATGCGTAGGCAATAGGTTTTGAGCTATACGTGATACGCGTGCCGATTTGGTTTTCGTATGCCCTTTCGATTTCGAATTGGGTTTTTATGCGATGCGATACGTTGTGACATGTAGGTACCCCCATGTGTACTTCGAGACAACAAGCAAGCGCGTGGCGACGTCGGCACCGGCGAGAGAAGATCAGGTGAGTAGATTTATATCTATGGAGAGAAGTCGGGTGGATGGCGTATAGCACCCCCGCAAAATTATGAGGAATGAGCTGATGTGGTAACGATATACTTTTATAGTTTAATAGGAGATATGAACACCGAGTAAGAGAAGCCTTAGGAACTTATGGGTTTAGGGTTAGCGAGAATTGAAGAAAGGACTTTAGCGGAATTCTTAGTCACGAAACCCTAGAGTAAGGATTTGCATACACGCACACATATACACTTGCATGTATCATCTTCTTGTGCGTATATGGGAATGTGTATATATATATACGCATGGGTATGGGACTATGCATATATACATTCATATACACATGCATGAATGTTGATGATATTGTATGATATTTGGAGATGAGTCGATGAGATTGGACTTGAGGCCATGAGATCGGTGATATGATATGGTCCGTATTTGAGATACGACATGATATATTAGCGGGTTCTTTAGGCGTGGTGTTTTCATACATACGCATGCATTTCATAGATGGTATCAGTATTGTACTAGACGTAGATCAGTACCTCGATCTTGATATTTGATAAAGAGGATACCAGATGATTAATGTGATAGATGTGATATTTGACCCGTACCCAGATTTGGGAGGCCGTACGATGGATTTACCGTACGAGCTATATATTGACGATAGATCAGCACTCTTGATTCGAGGATATCATATGATATGTTGTTTTGTACAAGGTATTATTGAGGCGGGATCACCGACTTTTATGCATGTATATATATATATCGACTCAGATTTAGGTGGTTTCCATACCCCTTTCGATTGGTTGTTGTTAGACCTGTAGTTTACCTAGTAGATTTTAGACTGGACCCGAGTCATACCTATTTCCAAAACTGACGAATCGTGAGGATTTTAAAGACATGTCAAGGGATACTACGAATATTTCAAAAGACGTACATTTTCTTAAAAACACCGTAGCCCTTATTTTCAAAAAACACCACGATTCATACTATTTCAAACGGCAAAACAGTACAACACATGTATAGAAAGGTAGATTCCTTATTGTTACGTTATTATTCATGTTCCGCATATTATTGTTGTATTTACTATTCATTTTCCTTATTATGTTGTTATCGCCTCATTGCATGTTATTGTGTACGTAGTAATTATGAAACCATGCTGTTAGGACACCAGCACCATTACCGATGATGCTTATGCTCCACGTACACTCGCTTGCCAGCTCACACACATCTTTATCGGTAATTTCCATGTCACGTACACTTTAGAAAATACTATTTCAGTGACATAGCTGTAGGGTTCCTAGGCACACCAATGAGGTCTCACAAGTCATCAACCATGCCAATTTCAAAAATTTCCGGTGCCGAGAAACCCTAATACGAATCGTTAACTAGAGTTTAGGCGAATCGAAATTCTACTAAACTACTTTAGTGCTAAGTGAACGGAAATACAACCTTTGTAGATCTGGTCCTCCACCTCCTATCGCTCATTGCCTCCATGTGATTCGGGACTGTACCCAAAAACCACCGTTTTGCACGCTCTCTTGGACGTGGTAAGGTGGAAATCAAAGCACAGTGGGAATCACACAAGACTCTATGACGATCTCGGGTCAACAGACTACTCTGTACCAGTGTCACCAGAGAACTGCCATCTGACGTAAGGTATAATACCATCTGGGAGTTCTCGGCGAGTCCGTCCAGTGTACCCAGTCTCCACTGAGCACCCGTATATCATCTCCGATGTCAAACACCAATGGATATGGGATCATCCATCGCCCATCTGTATGGGTCGAGAAGGTATACGCTAGTCTACTCTGGTATATCGATGCCCCGTCTCGATACACCCACGACTAGGGACTTTGAAGGATGTACTTATGGACTACCATGTCCCCATTAGTATGATCCGCATCATAGTCCAGGTAGTCAAGTACACATCCAAAGGGCTTTACCAACATGTAACAGAGAGACAATTAGTGTACACGTTAAGGTAAAGAGCAACCAAATAGCATACTATCATGTCGAGCAAGAAAGTCCTCCCTGTATATGTCCAAGCATCCACTACAATATACATCCTATGTATAGTAATGGCGTCTAGGGCATACATATAACTAACAATAGCTTGCTAGCTGATAGTTGTAATATGTTATAGTTTTCATATGCTAGTTTAATTATTGCATTCATTGCATGATATCAGATGCATCCATATCGTCATTGGTTATGCAGTATTATGGAGATTTATGCTGGTACTCACTGTTTATTGGTATCATGATTTTGATGATTTCGGATTTACATGAGATTTCTTGATTTGGGGGAAAACCGCAAGAATTTAATAAAAGCTTAGTATCATCATTTTAAAATGCAAATTGCGGTTTTCTCGTGATGTATGAGTGTCCACCACGATGTTTTCTCAGTTCTGAGATGATTTTCGAGACCCGATTCAAGAAGTTGGATGAACCGTCTGCGGGTACATGGTGGACCCGGTATGGTACCCCGGGGCAAGAAGTTCGAGGAGTAGACAATGAGCCTGGCAGGGGCAGACTACCTACCGGTGATTTTACCTAGCGCTGCGGATATCCGGAGGATACCGTTCGTGGCCGTGAGATTGATGTTATAGGCTGATCCGTTCTGTCGGAGCCCGAGGGCCGATCCCGCAGATGATACGGATGCCTGAGATATTGATAATTGAGATTTAAGATTTGATATTGAGATACTGAGACTTATGTTTTGTGTCGATGCTTGACACTGATTTCTCTGTTGCATTCATTGATGATACATGATTGACTTACAAATAGAAATCTCATTGATTAAAGAAAACAGTTATCTCACTCATGATATATTCTGTTCCAATCGTAATCCATTCATACATCATATGTCTGATATGTTGCTATCTGAGGCACTAACACGAGCAGGTAGTATTACACTATACATAGCTGGACCAGGGTTTTTATTGAGGATATTACCTAAGATGACCTAGGATAGCGTTATGCATGCGATTTCTACTCGTAGATGTTTTCTACTCACGAGTTGGCAACTCACCCCCGTTGTGCCACAGTTCCTTGCAGGTTTTGCCGTACAGGTACTTTGCGGCTTTGCTGGCACACTATTCCTTCCCGGTGATTGCTTTGGCAGGTGGGTTCTTTGCATCAGGACAATCATTGTTTATTATTATTTCAGTTGTATCTAGAAACTCCATCAACCAGATTGTATATTTGAGAGAGATAGAAAACCAGACCTGTTATTCTTTCGACCTTAGAGTCGCGGGTTGTATTATTATGTTTTTCTTGTTGTTTTGAGTTTTGATCCTCGCCCTTTGCGTTGTATATTATATTGCTTGCATGGTTGTGACCGTCGATTGACGAAGAGCTAGCTCCCGCTTGGGATGCCTTTTAATTGATTTCGTATACTATTCATGTTGTATCCCGATTGGGGCCAGTTTTTACAAAGGTGACTCTGCCGAAATTTTCAGAAAATACTTGAGATTTTAAAAATACATACTTCGGCCTATGTTGATTAAAACTACTTGCTTTAATTGGTTTTTCCTTCTCTCTACGGCTTCTTTGGTTTTGGCTTACTTAGATTACGTACCCCTCGAGATATTTCGTAATTTAAGTGCCGGTCATGTTCCGTACTTTTCGGGTCGTGACAAAGTTGGTATCAGAGCGTTAGGTTTTACCTTCGGAGTGTAGGATGACCCTTGGTTGATGGAGTAGGTATTTTGAGTAGAGTGACGTACCGTACATATGTTCCGCGGCATATTTATGATACGATACTCCACTTAAGAAGCCTTAGGATGTACGTTTCCTTGCCCAGTATTATATTCATTCCAATGATCTAGCCTCATCAGTACCAGTTAAGGTTTTGTTATCATGGTAGTACGGGCGTGGAGAGCTACGGCTAGAGTTGCGGTCAGCATGAGCTCGTCATGGACGAGGACTGACCAGAGCGTGATTCCAGGGGCATTTGATTGCATAGAGGCGTTGTTTTTTTGTGTTTTCGCGCCACGAGCATTTGATGGATCGCTTTTACGAGATTTCTCGGACGTGCAGATCAGCACCAGAGGATAGGGCCACTGCAAGAGGCCAGCCAGGATATGATGACCGTTAATGCACCATATTTTGATGATTGAGGCACTGTTCAGCATGCGGACGAATGAGCCAGTGATTTTGGCGAATGAAAAGATGTCGCCCCAGATGTTTGAAGCTAACACCGCACGAGTTATACTTTAAGATATGATAGGAGATTGCTAGTCACAAGAGATGAAAGACTAGGACATATGATTCATTGCCTACCCCGATGCGAGGTCATCAGATTGATAGACTCCAGCTAGAGACGACTTCACGTGGATACATTGAGAGTTGATAGAGACGATCGAATGTCAGGAACCCATTTTCCAAGTTTAATGTATTCGGAAAACAATGCAAGCAATTCTACGGACCTTCTAGAAGAATGAAACCCTAACTCGATTTAAATACCATGGAACGCCGGTGAACCTTAGGGTTTGCGGCAGTTTACCGGTGCCATTAGTGAGATTGGGTCTGCCCTTGTACGGTTGGCCCATAGGTGCTATGGCGTATATTCGATACTATTAAACTGTACCCAAGATATTGAGATCTTGGGGGATTATGAGGTTTTGATAAATCGATCGGATGGTTCGACTTCATTTGGATATCAGGTGATGGGATGCATTGCTTGGGAGACTCCAGATACGAGTATAGCCGTTGGAGCGCAGTCCATGCAGCCACGAGGAGACGAGTCCGAATCAGTCGACATTAGAGAAAAATGGAGTAATAGGTTCATACGAGATCTTGATGAGATGACATTCCACTCCGCCGGCATCAGAGATGTGATACGCAAGCAGAGGTGTTGACTATGGATATATCTTTCAGGAGGAGTCGTGATGAGTATGCAGCCGTTCCGGAACAAGGAATAGATTTGGTAAGAATGATAACTTCCGGGCAGTTCGACAGAAACGAGATTTGGGGGAGACTTCGACGGAACCTTTGTGGGATGCTATAAGAGAAGATTTGGACCCAGGATCGGTCATATTGCACATACCCAGCAGGCCAGAGTTCAGCATCGTCGACGTGACATGCTATGAGTGACCATAAGAGTTGGACAGAGATCCTTAGAGGATGTGCCAGAGCGGAGTACTTCCATTATCTCTTCCATATTGGACCGTTGAGCTGAGGAGCTATGTACTTAGCAATTCGCAGTGAGAGACGAGAACCTAAGGGCACCAGGCGACAGGCCATGATTAGGAGGCAAGTAGATATCTTGCTCTGCAAGCATTGGGTGCACCGACATCTTCTCGACTTTGAAGGACGGACATATTGACGACAGCATTTATGATTTGTGATTTTGTGATTGACTATCACGTATCCGTCACCTTGGATTTCAGTATTTATGGGTGATTTATTTCATGATTGAGTTCGATTAGATTTTGTGCACGCTGACGCACATGGTTGTGAGATTATATACCACGTTATACCTGATTTGGATTTGGATTGAGATATGTTGTATACCGTCGATTTCGATTTTGATATTCGATATTTGTTTTCGTGCACATTGTGCACTTGATTTGGATTTTGCGCATTCTTAAGGTGCTTGATGCGATTTAGATGCACACTAGATGCACTAAATCGAGATTCTTCGTGCATATCAGATGCACCTGGTTTTGCTGTCAGGAACACACGTTGCCCTTGATTGGTGTTTTCGTGCACAACCGTTGCACTCAGTTTTGGTTTTGTGCACATGTATGGCACATTCATGGATTTCGATTTCCGTGCACACCAGATACACGTGGCATTCATATATATATTTGGGATTGATTTCGTTTGGAGCAATATATTTTATGATACTTGCTATTTAGTTTAGTACTGAGCAGGACTAGTCAAAAGACAGTACCTGAGTATATTTTTGCATGCATTGATAGTTATCGAAGGGATTCCAAGAAGAGGAGCTATAGTCTCAGTATTTATCTACGTGTCCATGATGACACGAAACTTATTACAAGGGAAACCCTTCTAAATTATTTTCAAAACGGCGGGACATGCATATTAAACAAAGGATATATATATATAGTTATTTTCTTACAATGGACGTCCGCCACTTTGCAGTGATACGCACATCGCAAAGCGATTTGAAAAAGGTTTGGCATGCATTGCTTCCAGATATTTTAATGATGTATATCATATTGATTTTCATTTTGGATTTAGACATTGTGTCTTCACCATGACTCCAATAATTGCGGGATGATGGATGGAGTTTTGATTTTGAGTTATATGCTCATTTTTCATGTGCATGCATTGCGCTACGATTTGTTTTATGTATTTATGATTTCGGAGCCCCGACGACTTGATGGTTTTGCTGAAATGTTTTAGTATTTGGGGGGAGTTTTAAATTAAATTCGGGGACCGAATTTTTTTACGGGGGGAAGATTGTAACGTTTTGAAAATCGTTTCGGTGAAATTTCGGAAAATCGGAAAAATAAGGTGGTTTTCCGTAAAAAGTCAAAACATAAATATCTTTAATATAAAAATTAAATATACATATTCTAGCTATGAAATTGCTAGTATTTGGTGTTTATTGAGCCACTGGTAAAATTTCTAAATTTCTGAAAATTTTTCCGAAATTAATTATTTTAATATTATTTTAAGCCGTCACAAATATATTTAATTAGGGAATATTACAAATTGGAATGAGTTGAAACAAATTTTGTGCATCATAACACATTAAAAAAAATTTTAACATGTGGTTTTTGAAATGAAATGAAGTTGTTAAACGGTGTGAGAAAATATCGAAGAAAAATGCTTAAATAGTGAATTTTGTGTAAATGGATGTTTGGGGTATAGTATTTATTATTTTCCCTCACCCCACACACACACCCACACTCACACACCCCCACTTGCCATCTTGGCCGAGCCTTGCCGCCCCAAACCCCTTTTGTCCCACTTCATTTCTCACAAAACAAAGAAATAAAAAGAATTGAAGTGTAGATTATAATATAGTAATTGAGGTATGGGTTTATATACTTAATGTAAGGGTTCTTGACTTGGTCAAACTCCCCACACCCTCTCTCTCCTCTCCCCACCTGCAGTTGGCCGAGCCCCCCATTTAGAACAGCCCCTTAATTTCTTCATCTCATATTCTTTTCAAAAAAATCCACAAAAATGCTTTAAAATCCACAAAATTGCCAAGCAAAATCCAAATCCAACTCCTACCCATTATTTCTTTGCCTTAGCTAACAAGGATCTTGGAGCTAGAGAGCAAGTTGGGAGGCCAAGTTTGCATGGGAGATCTCTAAAATTGTGGTGGTAAATCCTAACCCTAGAGTTTAGTTGTAGGTTAAATTCTTTGAATCATCTTAATTAGGTGTTTAATTTAGGTTTTTAAATTGCAAATTTAAATTCAAGAGAAGGGTTAAATTAAAGTTAGGGTTATGATAATTTGTTCATGATTATGTGATGTATTTTAGCATCTTAAGATACGCAAACCTAATCATGTAGCTAATTTGCAAATTGTTATATTTAATTTGCCCAAATTTTGATTTTTTTTGCAAACTTGGTTTTTCTAATTAATATAAATAGAAGAGATAAAATTTTAGAAATGGTGTGTGTGACTTAGTTGAGTTATTTGGTGAGCATTATGGCCACTAGAATGGTTAAAATATTTAGATTGATTAAAACACCAAGTTTCGAACTAAAATGGAAAATTGTGCTAACTAGGTTTTTATGAAATACATATATAATTGAGATTAAAATCTAATTAAGTTTTTCATGAAATTATTAACATTTTAATTTGTTGTTTAGCAACTAAGATCATGTAAATCCAGGCTAAATTGTTGTTTGTGCATTTTTACCATAAAATTGTTAAAATTGGATAAATTGTAAACTAGAATTTTGGGGTTAATGAAATTTAATGAGATTAAATTGTGGAAATGGTTTGTATGGCTTTAAGATGATTAATAGGTATTATGGCCATTAGAATTGTTAAAACATCAAGTGTTGTACTAAAACGGTAAATTTTGCTTTCTAGGTTTTCAGAAAATATGCTTTTAAAGTGAGTTTGGGGTTTTTGTGAATTCTAACATATTTCATATTTAGTGTTTGTGAATGTGCAAATGGGCGCGTTTGGGTTTTTCTCGATGGGTTGACGTTTGTACGTCGACATCGAGAGTTGGTTTGGCTATTCTTGCATGCGTAGGCGATAGGTTTTGACCTATACGTGATACGCGTGCCAATTTAGTTTTCGTACGCCATTTCGATTTCGAATTGGGTTTCTATGCGATGCGATACGTTGTGACATATAGGTACCCCCATGTGGACTTCGAGGCGACAAGCAAGCGCGTGGCGACGTCGGCACCGGCGAGCGAAAATCAGTTGAGTAGATTTATATCTGTTGGGGATAGTGCCCTCAGAGTCAATTATTAGGTCACAGGTACGTGATTGTAATGATTGAGGGAGGACCTATCCCGGTAGGACAGTCTTACTCGAGATGATAGTATGCTATCTGGCTTACCTTTATCATCGTGTACTGTTTTAAGTGACCTGACACGTCGCTATTACACGTTGATAGAGCCCCTAGGATTCTTGCTTGACCACCAGCAGTATGAGGGCGATCATATAAGTGGGAGCTGGGGGTCTATAAGCTTATCCTTAAAAGGTCCCTAGTCGTGGGAGTTTCGAGACTGGGCATCGATACTCCATTAGTAGACTAGTGTATACAGTCAAGACCCCGACGAGGGGCGGTGGCCGGTCTCACAAGCCACTGGTGTCAGTTGGATCACCTAAGATGTATACAGGTGCTCATTGGGTTATGAGTACACCGGACAGGACTTGCCGGGAACATGCTAGTTGGTCATATACCAGACGTCAGATGGCAGTTCCCTGGTGACATGTGTGCAGGTTAGTTCATCGACCTGGGGATCGTCATTTGTCTCGTGTGAGTTCCCACTGTACTTTGATTACTACCCTACCACGGCTCAAAGGAGTCATGCAAACAGGTTTTAGTTGGGTACAGTCCCGAGCCACATGGAGGCAGTGAGCGTATCTTCAGGGGTTCGTCTCTCCCGGTATTGGGGGTGAGGTCGTGCTGTGTCTAGGAGAGCCATTACACAAAGTCCTTGGCCAAGGCAAGGAGATTTACTGGTAGGTATTCCAGTAGTATCTCAGGGTGTTCTGGGCTACACTCCGACACGACTTGTACCGCTTTTGGGGGTCTGACTTTTACCAACCCCCTAGGCCCGCCATGCGATGCTCATAGACGAACGGACCGGACTGCACGGATATTGTCACTGACAGGCTCAGTAGGGAGTCAGGCTGAGTTCGCTCACAGACGTCCCTTTTGGTCAATACCTGGTAGCCCGTTATGTATTGGCTTATACCTCTAACGTGCTAGTGGTTAAATCCACAACCAAGGTGTTGATGAGTCTTTAGAGTCCCCCACATTCAGTTACTCAGCTTTCGGGCGAAAGGTTGTAGAGGCCGTATGGAGATATGGCAAGGTCCGATCAGATACGTGCGGTATTGCACGGATCAGGATCGGACAGTTTGTACTATAGGCCGTATGGTTATATGGCAGGGTTCGATCAGATACGTGCGGTATTGCACGGATCAGGATCGAACAGATATTACTAGCCGGCTTTGGTTTAAGCCGGATCCTAGTATAGTACAGTGTAGATTTTGTCTCATTGCATTTGTATTTCGGTCGAAATACAGATGCGGGTGTGTATGCACAGTATCGGGGTTTTCCTGTAATTTATTACGGGACCAGTTTTCTGGAGTTGCTAGTTAGCTTTCCGTTTCGGCCAATTTCCATTGTTCCGTTCATTGGCCGAAGATTGGTGGAGGAGGGCTTATTTGCATTGTTGCAAATGAGTGTTTGTGGAGGGGGTTCTTTGCTTATTATCATGACATGATTCTTGTCCCATCATTTGACTTCATAAACTCATGATTGCTTGACTTTCTTTATCATCATGGTTGTTGGTAGAGTGTTGGGATTGTTGTTGATGATGGATGATCATTGGTGTTGGAGTGTTGGACTTTCCTTGCTATCATTTCTTTTGCATGATAGCTTTCCTCTCTCTCTTTGGTATTAGATGAGAATGGCTCCCTCTTTGGTCCCTCTCTTGACTCTCCATTCTCACCCTCCTCTCATTGTCATGGCCGGCCTTGGCTCATTGGGGGCTGTCCCAATTTTTAGATGAGGGAATTACACTCATTTTGGTTTGGCAAAGTCTTTTTAGCTCCTCTCCAAAAGCTTGTATCTTTTCCTCCACCATATGGCAACTCCTTCAACCCCAATAGAGACAATAGCTCACTACACATTCTACAGCAAATCTTGGGCACGTCGAGTAGCCGGCTTCGTGCCCGAGTTGCCTCGGCATTGAGGTGGGAGCCCGTAAACAAAGTAGGCGATGTGGTGCACTTCCGGCGACGAGGAGGAGACGGGACTTTTCCGCAGGAGATCGGGACCATGACGAGAAGACCGGAGGACTTGGATCGTCGGTATATCTCTAACCCATCTTCTAGTTAGCTTAGACTAGTTAATGGTTTCGATCCGGGTGTTTAGTGCGCGGTGGTGCCGGTTTGCTAAGTCCGCAAAATTTAAGTTTTCACCATTTCCGCTTTCCGGCGTCGGATTGACGGCCGGGGCGCCGCCGTGCACTTACAGTGGTATCAGAGCCTCGCCATTAACTTAGTCTAGCTTGGTGTAGTGTGTTTTTCTGTTTCGATCGATCGAATGTTCCAAAACTACATTTTTGTTAGCATCAGTTTTCTGTTGGAAATTTTTGGTGTCGAAAAATTTTTCAGGTTGTAAAATATTGATGTACTGGAAAATCTAAGAGCTCTGTAAAAATTCGACGAAGTAACTCCACAGTGGGAGCGTGGAACCGCCGCGAAAACCACCTTCCCGCCGCCCTTCCGCCGCGCACTGTGGAGATCACTTCACCAATTTTTTACAGAGGCCTTCTGGGCTTAAAATATGGGTTTTGGAATATTAAAATTGGGCCCAGGATTTCTGTGAGTGCTACAGTTTTGTTTGGGGGCCCACTTGTTAATTTTTTGATCGATCGGATATTTTAAACACATTTTTCACAGTATTTACATTATATCTGCGACCGTGAATGTCACTTGATCGGTAAATCTGGTCTAACTGCTATAGCCCGGTTAGACGGATTTGCGAACGTGATTTTCACGTTGATGTTTTGTTTTTGCTGTGATGTTGTGGATCGGTCGTGGGGGATAGCCTGGATGCAATGCTAGTACAGTTTTGTTGTATTATGTACATTTGATTTTGCGGGGCGAGCGTCCGACATGTGGACTGCCGTCACTGCCTGTTTGTATTATTCTTTTGGGGCACGACCTGGTTGCGGTCGATGTACCCGTTGTATGTATATTTTACTTTCTGTACTAGGATTGCCCCGCGGAGGGGTGCACGGATAGCCGGGTTCTGGAGGGCAACAAGCCCGCATCTCATGGCATTGAGACGGAGGGGGCTTCACTCTAGGATTGGCGGGCTATTCGCCGCACTCGTAGGGGGTACAGGTTGACCCAGGAGGGGTGCCCAAGTTACCGGATTCCGTGAAGTGCTGGGTGGTCCATTCACGGCGCTGAAGGGGGCTGCCTCGCTTCAGGTTTTGGCGGGTGACTTGCCGCGCCCGTAGGGGTCTAGGTTTTCATTGCACAGGCTATCCACACGACCAGGGGAACGTCGGGTTTCAGCAGTGGCTCTGTGAAACCCGGGGACCCCAGATATCTGTATTGTTTCTGTGATGCTGTTCATTCTCTGTGATGTTGCATTTTATTCACGCCTTGAGCGAATATAATATATTGGTATATATATTAGTAGATGTTGTATATGTTTTGCATCCGCGCTAGTCCAGTCCCCGCTCTGTCGTTAGTTAGCTAACCTAACGGGTAATGACGGGACCCAGTGGCGAATGCGGATGGCATATACGTACATCAGTATATTTTCGTTCTTTTTGGTGTGATCAATTGATGGGACTGCATTGATTCGGATCAATGCAAGTTAAAAACAAACCTAATCTGATGTTGTTGGAACACTTTTCAAAAGCTGTTATTGCAAGGACGTTCACTTTTGTTTTGCAACGTGGTATTTAGTTGGAATATCCTGCTCCTCAGTCGACGAGGCAAGGGCCGAGATCCCTTCACCGGGAGTGACCCCTTGGACAGAAGTTTGCGTCAGGGCATTAACTTCACTATAGCCGATTACTTTTGCTTTGCATCGCGGTATTCATTTAGAATATCCTGCACCCCATTCTACGGGGAAAGAGCCGAGATCCCTTCACAGGGAGTGACCTCTTTAGCAACGGTTTTCGTCACTATATTTCTAAAAAGCTATCCGTTCCTTCAACGATATCAAGTTCATTACGTTAAAGGTTTTCGCCAGAAACCATTCGTAGCCCTCCGTCGTTTCATATGGATAGTCAATAGTATTCAAGCTGTGTATGTTGGCCAAAGTCAAGGCACAGTGTTTGGTAGCTGTTGGTTATTCATATGCAGCATAGATAGATGCGTTGGTTTGGAACAGTCGTACTGCCATGTTGGCCAAAGTCAAGGGTATGTACGGGTGGATTCAAATTAACCTGGAGAATGACGGGTAGAACTTGACATGTGACTTATGATATGTTGGCCAAAGTCAAGGTCATAAGAGCATGGGGCAGAAATCACATCGGGAGTTTCAAAAGAACTGAAACTTGCCAGATATGTGCATACCTTCTGGAGTGTGATAGCGTGAGCGGATTCCGTCACGTTATCATGCAATGATAGTTGGATCCCGATTCCCACTGATGAGTTAGTTTACTCCTCGGGTGACCCCGACTAATTCTTCTTTCAGGTTTGGAAGAGAATTTGAGGTACAGTGGGAGGTTTCCAGATTAGATAAATTGGTGACCATTCTGATCTAGGTTAGAGTGCACGCTGAGTGTTTCTTTTCTCTCTCTCTTTGGCAGCGACCATTGACCCGACCCTAAGACTTTGACTAAGTGACCAAGTTGACCGAACCTTCTTAAACACCGGCTTTTGGATTGTCAGAGTTGCAAACCTCATTGCCACTCCTACTTTTACCCTTTTCTCCAGGACACCCCGTTTTACTACGAACGTCCACTTCCATTGGACAAAACCATCGTATGGTTAGATACGAACTCGAAAGAATTTATTCGAGGATGGTTTCCGGTTCTGGAGAAAACGGATAGGATTATTCAGTTGTCTTTTCCTTTTACCCTCTCTCAGGTTACGAGTACTCCTTGGTTTAGGGGTAGTACACCTATTACGCAAATTGGATTGTCTTCTTCCAAACCTTAGGCTGGTGCCGACCGGTAGGGAATGAAGAAAACCAATTAGCATAATGATGGTGTGCAGAAGGTGTTAAGTTCAGACAAAGCAAGGGATTAGTAAGAGGGCAAAGTAAAATGCAACAGATATTCATGACCAAACCAAGTATCTCTTCGCCAATCCTAAATCACCTTTGTATTTCTCCAGGACACTCCGTATCACTACGAAGATCCACAGTTTATTGGATACTCCATCGTATGGTTATATACGAACTCGAAAGGAACTTGTTCCAGTTCGGGGATGGATTCTGGTCCAGGAGAAATAGGAATAAAGTACATTCAGGTGTCTTTTATCTTCACCTTCTCTCGTGTTGCGAGTGTTCCTAGGATAGGGACAGTACACCCATTATGCTTATTAGATAGTCTTCTTCCAAACCATAGGCTGGTGCCGAACGGTAGGGAAGGAAGAAAACCATTTGGCCTAAAGGGGTGTACAGAAGGTAATGACTAAAGACACATGAAGGGATTTGGAGAGGTGGCGAAGAACTATACGGTTACAGTCGTGAATCTGGAAGAGGCATTACTACGAATACCAGAATACCCCATCGGAACATTTCAATGTTTCAGTTTCACTGTGTAATGTTAAAAGAAGACTGATTTCCCGATTAGATACTTACTCCAGGGTATGTATTTACCAGGTACGATTCTCACATCTGTATGGTTTTACAGATGATGAGTGGGAGTAAGTTATTGGGAATTGGGTGATCATCCTCATTATATCGGGATTCGTTGTAATCGGTGATATTTGAGGAAATCACCTGGGCTGTTTGCCAGTCGGCAAATATTTGGTTTTGAATATCCGCAGTTATGCACCAATTTCAAATTGATATATCTGTACGTCTATTTTCATAGAGTGAGATATACCTTTCTGAAATTATGTCTACGACATTTACCTATATCAGTGGATGGTTAGGTAAGGAGCATTAAACAGCGGTGTAATTCTTCTTAACCATAAGTACAGTTTTCAACCTACGACACACAGTGAAAGAGTTATCAGACTCAAGGGACTTTTACAGAGTATTGTATGTTGTCCAGGGTCCATCAGGACAGAGGGGATGGTCCTCGTACTATATTCGGTTTACTTATGACTTCTCTAGTTTTTAGACAAGTGTTTCGCGGAAACACAGGGTCCAATATTGAGAAGTTATAGGTATTTGAATAGAGTAGAGAACCAGGTATAGCAAGTATCGGGATTCTTCAAAGAGATCGAAGATGTAGATACTTGTGTATGGTATTCAGTTGATAGTAATGATAAAGAGATCTTGCTTCTCTTTCAGGTTACTCATAATTGGAAGTATTCCTAAGTTGAGTAACGCTGATCGGCCTCCTTCCATTTAGTTGACATGCGCTGGGGACAGCTGCATGATTTGAATCTTGTTCAATTAAATCAGTGCCTCTGTTTCTATATTGGATATAGAACAGTTCATATCTTAACGATGTTGAGGTACGGGGAGTTGTCCGGTTTATGATTAAAACCAGACACTGGACAACTCAAGGCACGTTTCTGTAATGGCTGTTTGTGGGTTGACCCAGGCTATGACGAGGGTTGACTTTCTACCATCTGGATGAACAATAGCGATATTGTTCTAGACTCGCCACAGTTTTATTAAAGATGGATTTTTTCAGAAAACAGTAGTGGGAGTATGGTAGAACTGGAAGTGATTCCAGAACCACAAACGATTACTGATGATTTGATAAGGAACCTAAAGATTCAATCTGGATTGACATTCCATTGGCCACTCCGCAGATAAGGTGGGTAACTTCAGGCACCCGAGAGGCACTACGGTAGCCTCAAGGACGGTGACAGGGAAGTTCTTGTTTACCCACAATTACCATTGCTGTTGTTCCAGGTTACGAGACCCGGCGGGAGGATGAGTATAGCGTCGTTCTAAACCAGTTTTAGAAGTGCACGTCTATATGACTCTGCCAGAGGGTTGTCGTAGTCAGTGGGAGCAGCGGAAGCATTGGTGGACATGTTGCTTATGTCTATTTATAGACTAGAGCAGATGTAGCGGAGATAGATCATCTATTTCTGACGTGACAGTCATAGGTTTGACTTCATCAGAATAGGGGATGGATCTATTGAGAAGGTAGTAGGGTATGATATCCTGGTATCTGGATGACATACACAGAGTAGGAAAAGAAACTCCTATACTACAATCGGTTATACTTTGATCGTCACACAGTGGTTTCTCCACAAAGGACTTGGATTTTATATCAGACATACTGGTTACTAGATCTATGGTTTTAGATCTAGATTTGGGTGGTTTCCCAATCAGGGTACTTAGACAGCATTCTAAGAGTATTTAGAATGGACGACTCCATGCATGGTAGTGTACCTGCAGGTAATGGAGTCACCCTCTCTAAAGGTGTCTTATAGACTAAAGTAGAGAGGGATGTGCATGATTGGCAGATCACTTGCTTAGGCAATTGAGTCAATCATGAGATGTCAAGTACCACACCAGATGTTGTTCTTGCACTAGATGCAATAAGTTGATATTGATCCAATCCTGGAGGAACAGTCGGAAGCAGTTTTAGAACATAAGTGAATGTTCTAGGGATATGATAATGACAGCCTCATTTAGGAGACAATTATCATTCCAGGCTTCCAAGGTGACATGGACGGCAAGAAGGTTGTCAGAGTTATAGTTTTTCCTTCTGATGAGGGGCAGTATTTTGGACGGGTGGTCCAAGGCAATACTGAGGGAGGCATGGCGCAGGATACTGATTAAGTTCAGTTGACGATACAGTCTAAGGAGTTTGGATTTGGAGTTCATTTATGAGCTATGTCCCATCAGACATCCAGACACATCCTAAGACAGGTATTGCTCTTTTCGGGAGATGGCTTTCTCCGCGAACTTGAGATATAGAGAGACATAGAAAGAAACATCTAAGCGGATCCACTCACTGAGGCTATTCCTCGAACGCAATAGTTCCGCAAACGAGCTTTGTGAGACTGACTAGTAGAGGAGTTGGATGTTCGGTATCACACGGGCTGTGAGTATGCGACATCGCAATAATTAGCCTTGAGTGCAAGTGGGAGATTGTTGGAGATAGTGCCCTCAGAGTCAATTATTAGGTCACAGGTACGTGATTGTAATGATTGAGGGAGGACCTATCCCGGTAGGACAGTCTTACTCGAGATGATAGTATGCTATCTGGCTTACCTTTATCATCGTGTACTGTTTTAAGTGACCTGACACGTCGCTATTACACGTTGATAGAGCCCCTAGGATTCTTGCTTGACCACCAGCAGTATGAGGGCGATCATATAAGTGGGAGCTGGGGGTCTATAAGCTTATCCTTAAAAGGTCCCTAGTCGTGGGAGTTTCGAGACTGGGCATCGATACTCCATTAGTAGACTAGTGTATACAGTCGAGACCCCGACGAGGGGCGGTGGCCGGTCTCACAAGCCACTGGTGTCAGTTGGATCACCTAAGATGTATACAGGTGCTCATTGGGTTATGAGTACACCGGACAGGACTCGCCGGGAACATGCTAGTTGGTCATATACCAGACGTCAGATGGCAGTTCCCTGGTGACATGTGTGCAGGTTAGTTCATCGACCTGGGGATCGTCATTTGTCTCGTGTGAGTTCCCACTGTACTTTGATTACTACCCTACCACGGTTCAAATGAGTCGTGCAAACAGGTTTTAGTTGGGTACAGTCCCGAGCCACATGGAGGCAGTGAGCGTATCTTCAGGGGTTCGTCTCTCCCGGTATTAGGGGTGAGGTCGTGCTGTGTCTAGGAGAGCCATTACACAAAGTCCTTGGCCAAGGCAAGGAGATTTACTGGTAGGTATTCCAGTAGTATCTCAGGGTGTTCTGGGCTACACTCCGACACGACTTGTACCGCTTTTGGGGGTCTGACTTTTACCAACCCCCTAGGCCCGCCATGCGATGCTCATAGACGAACGGACCGGACTGCACGGATATTGTCACTGACAGGCTCAGTAGGGAGTCAGGCTGAGTTCGCTCACAGACGTCCCTTTTGGTCAATACCTGGTAGCCCGTTATGTATTGGCTTATACCTCTAACGTGCTAGTGGTTAAATCCACAACCAAGGTGTTGATGAGTCTTTAGAGTCCCCCACATTCAGTTACTCAGCTTTCGGGCGAAAGGTTGTAGAGGCCGTATGGAGATATGGCAAGGTCCGATCAGATACGTGCGGTATTGCACGGATCAGGATCGGACAGTTTGTACTATAGGCCGTATGGTTATATGGCAGGGTTCGATCAGATACGTGCGGTATTGCACGGATCAGGATCGAACAGATATTACTAGCCGGCTTTGGTTTAAGCCGGATCCTAGTATAGTACAGTGTAGATTTTGTCTCATTGCATTTGTATTTCGGTCGAAATACAGATGCGGGTGTGTATGCACAGTATCGGGGTTTTCCTGTAATTTATTACGGGACCAGTTTTCTGGAGTTGCCAGTTAGCTTTCCGTTTCGGCCAATTTCCATTGTTCCGTTCATTGGCCGAAGATTGGTGGAGGAGGGCTTATTTGCATTGTTGCAAATGAGTGTTTGTGGAGGGGGTTCTTTGCTTATTATCATGACATGATTCTTGTCCCATCATTTGACTTCATAAACTCATGATTGCTTGACTTTCTTTATCATCATGGTTGTTGGTAGAGTGTTGGGATTGTTGTTGATGATGGATGATCATTGGTGTTGGAGTGTTGGACTTTCCTTGCTATCATTTCTTTTGGATGATAGCTTTCCTCTCTCTCTTTGGTATTAGATGAGAATGGCTCCCTCTTTGGTCCCTCTCTTGACTCTCCATTCTCACCCTCCTCTCATTGTCATGGCCGGCCTTAGCTCATTGGGGGTTGTCCCAATTTTTAGATGAGGGAATTACACTCATTTTGGTTTGGCAAAGTCTTTTTAGCTCCTCTCCAAAAGCTTGTATCTTTTCCTCCACCATATGGCAACTCCTTCAACCCCAATAGAGACAATAGCTCACTACACATTCTACAGCAAATCTTGGGCACGTCGAGTAGCCGGCTTCGTGCCCGAGTTGCCTCGGCATTGAGGTGGGAGCCCGTAAACAAAGTAGGCGATGTGGTGCACTTCCGGCGACGAGGAGGAGACGGGACTTTTCCGCAGGAGATCGGGACCATGACGAGAAGACCGGAGGACTTGGATCGTCGGTATATCTCTAACCCATCTTCTAGTTAGCTTAGACTAGTTAATGGTTTCGATCCGGGTGTTTAGTGCGCGGTGGTGCCGGTTTGCTAAGTCCGCAAAATTTAAGTTTTAACCGTTTCCGCTTTTCGGCGTCGGATTGACGGCCGGGGCGCCGCCGTGCACTTACAATATCGACGGGTAGAAGTCGGGTGGATGGCGTATAGCAGCACCCCCGCAAAATTATGAGGAATGAGGTGATATGGTAATGATATACTTTTATAGTTTAATAGGAGATATGAACACCGAGTAAGAGAAGCCCTAGGAGCTTATGGGTTTAGGGTTAGCGAGAATTCTTAGAAAGGACTTTAGCGGAATTCTTTGTCACGAAACCTAGAGTATGGATTTGCATACACGCACACATATACACTTGCATATATCATCTTCTTGTGCGTATATGGGAATGTGTATATATGTATATACGCATGGGTACGGAACAATGCATATATACATTCATATACACATGCATGAATGTTGAGCATATTGTATGATATTTGGAGATGAGTCGATGAGATTGGGCTTGAGGCCATGAGATCGGTGATATGATATGGTCCGTATTTGAGATACGACATGATATTTTAGCGGGTTCTTTAGGCGTGGTGTTTTCATACACACGCATGCATTTCATAGATGGTATTAGTATTGTACTAGACGTAGATCAGTACCCCGATCATGATATTTGATAAAGAGGATACCAGATGATTAATGTGATAGATGTGACATTTGACCCGTACCCAGATTTGGGAGGTCGTACGACGGATTTACCGTACAACTATATATTGACGATAGATCCGCACTCTTGATTCGAGGATATCATATGATATGTTGTTTCGTACATGATATTATTGAGGCGGGATCACCGACTTTTATGCATGTATGTATATATCGACTCAGATTTATGTGGTTTCCATACCCCTTTCGATTGGTTGTTAGTTAGACCTTTAGTTTACCTAGTAGATGTTAGACTGGACCCGAGTCATACCTATTTCCAAAACTGACGAATCGTGAGGATTTTAAAGACATGTCAAGGGATACTACGAATATTTCAAAAGAAGTACCTTTTCTTAAAAACACCGTAGCCTTTATTTTCAAAAAACACCACGATTCATACTATTTCAAACGGCAAAACAGTATAACACATGTATAGTAAGGTAGATTCCTTATTGTTAAGTTATTATTCATGTTCCGCATATTATTGTTGTATTTACTATTCATTTTCCTTATTATGTTGTTATCGCCTCATTGCAAGTTATTGTGTACGTAGTAATTATGAAACCATACTGTTAGGACACCAGCACCATTACCGATGACGCGTATGCTCCACGTACACTCGCTTACCGGCTCACACACATCTTCATCGGTAATTGCCATGTCACGTACACTTTAGAAAATACTATTTCAGTGACATAGCTTGCTAGCTGATAGTTGTAATATGTTATAGTTTCCATATGCTAGTTTAATTATTGCATTCACTGCATGATATCAGATGCATCCATATAGTCATTGGTTATGCAGTATTATAGAAATTTATGCTGGTATTCACTGTTTATTGGTATCATGATTTTGATGATTTCGAATTTACATGAGATTTCTGGATTTGGGGGAAAACCGCAAGAATTTAATAAAAGCTTAGTATCATCATTTTAAAATGCAAATTGCGGTTTTATCGTGATGTATGAGTGTCCACCATGATGTTTTCTTGGTTCTGAGATGGTTTTCGAGATCCAATTTGAGTAGTTAGATGAACCGTCTGTGGGTACATGGTGGACCTGGTATGGTACCCCGGGGCAAGAAGTTCGAGGAGTAGACGATGAGCCTGGCAGGGGCAGACTACCTATCGGTGATTTTTCCTGGCGCGGCGGATATCCGGAGGATACCGTTCATGGCAGTGAGATTAATGTTATAGGCTGATCTGTTCTGTCGGAGCCCGAGGGCCGATCCCGCAGATGATACGGATGACTGAGATATTGATAATTGAGATTTGAGATTTGAGACTTGATTTTGAGATACTGAGACTTATGTTTTGTGTCGATGCTTGACACTGATTTCTCTGTTGCATTCATTGATGATACATGATTGACTTACATATAGAAATCTCATTGATTAAAGAGAGCAGTAGTCTCACTCATGATATATTCTGTTCCAATCGTAATGCATTCATACATTATATGTATGATATGTTGCTATCTGAGGCACTGACACGAGCAGGTAGTATTACACTATACATAGCTGGACCAGGGTTCTAATTGCGGATATTACCTTAGATGACCTAGGATAACGTTATGCATGCGATTTCTACTCGTAGATGTTTTATACTCACGAGTTGTCAACTCACCCCCGTTGTGCTACAATTCCTTGCAGGTTTTGCCGTACAGGTTCTTTGCGGCTTTGCTGGCACACTGTTCTTTCCGGGTGATTGCTTTGGCAGGTGGGTTCTTTGTATCAGGAGAACCATTGATTATTATTATTTCATTTGTATCTAGAATCTCCATCAACCAGATTGTATATTTGAGAGAGATAGAAAACCAGACCTGTTATTCTTTCGATCTTAGAGTCGCGCGTTGTATTATTATGTTTTTCTTGTTTCTTTGAGTTTCTTTTGAGTTTTGATCCTCGCCCTTGGCATTGTATATTATATTGCTTGCGTGGTTGTGACCGTCGGTTGACGAAGAGCTAGCTCCCGCTTGGGGATACCTTTTTATTGATTTCGTATACTATTCATGTTGTATCCCGTTTGGGGCCAGTTTTTACAGAGGAGACTCTGCCGAAATTTTCAGAAAATACTTGAGATTTTAAAAATACATACTTCGGCCTATGTTGACTAAAACTACTTGCTTTAATTGGTTTTTCCTTCACTCTACGGCTTCTTTGGTTTTGATTTCTGGGTTTTGGCTTACATAGATTACGTACGCCTCGAGACGTTTCATAATTTAAGTGCCGGTCATGTTCCGTACTTTTTGGGTCGTGACATATCTGCAACATAAGATGAGATTGGATTAAGATAGTTGTGCGACTTTGTTTGCCTGCGTCAAGGGTCATGCTGGTGTGTTTAATTCAAATAGGAAATGACGGGTTGAACTTGACTAGCGGACTTAGTTTGTTGGCCTGCGTCAAGGTCATAGGACGCTAGGAGCAAAATATTATCGTGAATTTCAAGTGTTGAAATTTGCAATCAGATTGCATACCTTCTATGAGATAGCTGGATCCCGAAACCCACTGCGAATAAGTTTTACTCCTGGGAGAGTTTTACACAGGACAATTAGCCGATCGAGTAGGTGTCTAGAAAGGTGTTAACGAGGTTACGGCCTTGGGAAAATGAGGTTTATTTTAATTAGGTCCGTGCTAAAGCACGGGGAATCTCCCTCAATGTACCGGCACTGGCCTGGCTGAAAGTTTGGCGAAATTGTAGGGTGTAATTATGTTGGAGATAGTGCCCTCAGAGTCAATTATTGGATCACAGGCACATGATTGCAATGATTGAGGGAGGACCTGTCCCAGTAGGACAGTCTTACTCAAGATGATAGTATGCTATCTGGTTTATCTTTATCATCGTGTACTGCTTTAGGTGACCTTACGGGTCACTATTGCACGTTGATAGAGCCCTTAGGTTTCTTGCTTGACTACCAGCAGTATGAGGGCGATCATATACGTGGGAGCTGGGGTCTATAAGCACATCATTAAAAGGTCCCTAGTCGTGGGAGTTTCGAGACAGGGCATTGATACTCCAGAGTAGACTAGTGTATATAGTCGAGACCCCGACGAGGGGCGGTGGCCGGTCTCATAAGCCACGGGTGTCAGTGGGTTCACCTAAGATGTATACAGGTGCTCATTGGGTTATGAGTACACCGGACTGGACTCGCCGGGAATGTGGTAGTTGGGATTATACCAGACGTCAGATAGTAGTTCCTTGGTGACATGTGTACAGGTTAGTCATCGACCTGAGATCATCATTTGTCTCATGTGAGTTCACACTGTGCTTTGATTACTACCATACCATGCTCAAAGGAGACGTGCAAACAGGTTTTAGTTGGGTACAGTCCCGAGCCACATGAAGGCAGTGAGCGGATCTGCAGGGGTTCGTCTCTCCCGGTATTGGGGGTGAGGTCGCGCTGTGTCTAGGAGAGCCATTCCACAAAGCCCTCGGCCGAGGCAGGAGATTTACTGGTAGGTATTCCAGTAGTATCTCAAGGTGTTCTGGTTTACACTCCGACACGACTTGTACCGCTTTTGGGGGTCTAACTTTTACCAACCCCCTAGGCCCGCCATGCGATGCTCATAGACGAACGGACCGGACTGTACGGATATTGTCACTAACAGGCTCAGTAGGGTGTCAGGATGAGTTCGCTCATCGACGTCCCTTTTGGTCAATACCTGGTAGCCCGTTACGTATAGGCTAATACCTCTGACGTGCTAGTGGTTAAATCCACAGCCAAAGTATTGACGTGTCTTTTGAGTCCCCCACAGACCAGTTTCTCAAGTTTCGGGCGAAACACTGTAGAGGCCGTATGGAGATATGGCAGGGTTCGATCAGATACGTGCGGTATTGCACGGATCATGATCGGACGGATAATACTAGCGGGCTTTGGTTTAAGCCGGATCCTAGTATTGTACAGTGTAGATTTTGTCTCTTTGCATTTGTATTCAGTGGGAATACAAATGCGGGCATGTATATGCAGTCGCGGGGTTTTCCTGTAATTTATTACGGGATCAGTTTTCTGAAGTAGCCAGTTTGCATTCCGTTCCGGCCAGTTTTCCTTTGTTCCTTCACGGCCGGACTTTCTGATGGAAGGGGGTTATTTGCAGTTGTGCAAATTATCTTTTGTGGAGGGGGTCCTTTGTAAATGTGTGGCTTCATGATGGTTCTACCATCATGAGACTCTTTTTCCATCATCTCTTTTGCATTTTTGAGATTAGAATGAGATGAGAAATGAAAGACTTTGATGTGACTATTTTCTTCTCATTTTCTCTCTTGCTTGGTTCATTCTTTTTTTCTCTCCATCATGAGAGGGGGCCGGCCACATTAGATGGGGGAGAGAGAGGTTCATTTTGGCGTGGCAAAAATGTTCATATCAATTTCCATTTTCATCGTACAAAGAGAGTTCCATTTCATAGCTCATTTCTTTTCTCCACCTCCATCAAAGGCAACTTCAACCCTAATGAGACAAAGCTACTACACTTAGCCTACAGCATTTCTTGGGCACGTCGGCTCGCCAACTTCATGCCCGAGTTGTCTCGGTCCAGAGGAGGGAGCCCGTAAAAGAACCCGGCGATGTGGTGCCCGTTTCGACGATGAGGCGACGACCGGAGATTCCGCGAGAAGATCGGAGTGGAGGCGAAGACCGAAGGACACGAATCGCTTGGTATAGCTTCTCTACTCTTATTCTAGTTTGCTAGAGTTAGGTTAATGGCCCGATCCGGGATATTAGTGCGCGGTGGTGCCGGTTTCTAGTTTTTAGAAAAGTTTCATTTCCGCATTCCGGCGTCGGATTGACGGCCGGGGCGCCGCCGTACACTTACATTGGTATCAGAGCCAGGCCATTAACCTTGTCTAGCTTGCTCTAGTATGTTTAGAACTCGATCGAAAAAAAATCCCCAAAACCATATTTTCTAGTGAATCAGGTTTATGTCGAATTTTTTTTATTTCGAAAAATTTTTCAGGTTGTTGCAGAAACACATGCAGGCAATTATAAGCTTACTGTGAACATTTGGTAGTGTGACGTCATCTTTCCACCATCTAACCGCGGCCAAACCCATGCTTGGGCCGCGGTTCTGCCGCCACTTTGACTGTTCACTGTGCCAAATTTTTATAGTGGGGTTTTGACTAGAAAATGGGGGTTTTGGGATATTCTGTTTGGGCCCAGATTTTCTGTAAGTGCTACAGTAGTGCTTGGGGCCCACTTCGGTAATTTTGATCGATCGAAAATTTTAAACATGTTAGTTGACAGTATTTACATTAGATCTGCGACCGTGAATGTCATTTGATCGGTAAATCCTGTCTAACTGCTATATCCCTTTTAGACGGATTTGCGAACGTGAAATTCACGTTGATGTTCTGTGTTGTGCTGTGATGTTGCGGATTGGTCGTGGGGATAGCCTGGTTGCAGTGGTAGTATAGTTTCGTTTTATATGTATATTTGATTTTGTGGGGCGAGCCTCCGACATGTGGACTGCCGTCACTTCCCATTTGTATTATTCTTTTAGGGCACGACCGGGTCGAGGTCGATGTACCCGTTGTATGTATATTTTATTTTCTGTACTAGGATTACCCCGTGGGGAGGTGCACGGATAGCCGGGTTCTAGAGGGCAACGGGCCCGCATCTCATGGCTTTGAGATGGAGGGGACTTTACCCTAGAATTGGTGGGCTATTCGCCGCACTCGTAAGGGGTACAGGTTGACCCAGGAGGGGTGCCCAAGTTACCGGATTCCGTGAAGTGCTGGGTGGTCCATTCACGTTGCTGAAGGGGGCTTCCTCGCTTCAGGTTTTGGCGGGTAACTTGCCGCACCCGTAGGGTTCTAAGATTTCATTGCACAGGCTATCCACATGACCAGGGGAACGTTGGGTTTCAGTAGCGGCTCTATGAAATCCGGGGATCCTAGATATCTGTATTGTTCTGTAATGCTGGTTATATTTCTGTGATGTTGCATTTTATCACGCCTTGAGCGAATATTATATATTGATATATATACTAGTAGATGTTGTATATGTTTTGCATACGAGCTAGTCCAGTCCCCGCTCTGTCGTTAGTTAAGTAACCTAACGGATGATGACGGGACTCAGTGGCGAATGCGGATGGCATATAAGTACATCATTATTTTCGTTCTTTTGTGGTGTGATCAATTGATGGGACTGCGTTGATTCGGATCAATGCAAGTTAAAAACAAACCTAATCTGATGTTGTTGGAACACTTTTCAAAAGCTGTTATTGCAAGGACGTTCACTTTTGTTTTGCAACGTGGTATTTAGTTGGAATATCCTGCTCCTCAGTCGACGAGGCAAGGGCCGAGATCCCTTCACCGGGAGTGACCCCTTGGACAGAAGTTTGCGTCGGGGCAATAACTTCACTATAGCCGATTACTTTTTCTTTGCATCGTGGTATTCAGTTGGAATATCCTGCACCTCATCCTACGGGGAAAGAGCCGAAATCCCTTCACCGGGAGTGACCTCTTTAGCAAAGGTTTTCGTTACTATATTTTTATAAAGCTATCCGGTTCCTTCAACGATATCAAGTTCATTACGTTAAAAGTTTTCACCAGAAACCATTCGCAGCCTTCCGTCATTTCAGGAAGGTAGCACTTAGTATTCATGCTATGTATGTTGGCCTTCGTCAAGGCATAGTGTATGGTAGCTATTTGTTACTTTTCTGTAGCATAGATAGATGCGTTGGTTTGGGACAGTCGTACTACTATTTTGGCCTTCGTCAAGGGTTTGTACGGGTGGGTTCAAATTAACCTGGATAATGACGGGTAGAACTTGACATGTGACTTATGATATGTTGGCCTTCGTCAAGGTCATAAGAGCATGGGGCAAAAATCACATCGGGAGTTCCTAAAGAAACTGAAACTTGCCAGATATACCCATACCTTCTGGAGTGTGATAACGTGAGCGGATTCCGTCATGTTATCATGCGATGATAGTTGGATCTCGATTCCCACTGATGAGTTGGTTTACACCTCGGGTGATCCCGACTAATTCTTCTTTCAGGTTTGGAAAAGAATTTGACGGTATAGTGGGAGGTTTCCAGATTAGATAAGGTGATAACCATTCTGATCTAGGTTAGAGTGCACGCTGAGTGTTTCTTTTCTCTCTCTCTTTGGCAGCGACCATGACCCGACCATTGACTATGACTCAGTAACCAAGTTGACCGAACTTTCTTATAAGACTGGCTTTTGGATTGTCAGAGTTGCATACCTCATTGCCACTCCTACTTTTACCCTTTTTCCCCAGGACACCCCGTATTACTATGAACGTCCACTTCCATTGGACAAAACCATCGTATGGTTATATACGAACTCGAAGGAATTTATTCGAGGATGGTTTCCAGTTCTGAAGAAAACGAATAGGACTATTCAGTTGTCTTTTCCTTTTACCTTCTCTCAGATTGCGAGTACTCCTTGGTTTAGGAGATAGTACACCTATTAAGCAAATTGGATAGTCTTCTTCCAAACCTTAGGCTGGTGCCGAACGGTGGGGAATGAAGAAAACCAATTAGCATAACAATGGTATACAGAAGGTATTAAGTAACGACATATCAAGGGATTAGTAAGAGGGCAAAGTAAATTGCGACTGATATTCACGACCAAACCAAGTATTTCTTCGCCAATCCTAAATCACCTTTGTATTTCTCCAGGACACTCCGTATCACTACGAAGATCCACAGTTATTTTGATATTCCATCGTATGGTTATATACGAACTCGAAAGGAACTTGTTCCAGTTCGGGGATGGATTCTGGTTCAGGAGAAATAGGAATAAGGTTTATTCGGTTGTCTTTTATCTTCACCTTCTCTCGCATTGCGAGTGCTCCTAGGATTAGGACAGTACACCCATTATGCTTATTGGATAGTCTTCTTCCAAACCATAGGCTGGTGCCGAACGGTAGGGAAGGAAGAAAACCATTTAGCCTAAGAGGGTGTACAGAAGGTAATGACTAAAGACATATAAAGGGATTTAGAGAGATGGCAAAGAATTATACGGTTACGGTTATGAATCTGGATAATGGAAGTGGCATTACTAGGAATACCCAGGATACCCTATCGAAACATTTCAATGTTTCAGTTTCACTGTGTACTGTTAAAAGAAAACTGATTTCCCAATTAGTCTTTGCTCCAGGATATGTATTTACCAGGTATGATTCTCACATCTGTATGGTTTTACAGATGATAAGTGGGAGTAATCTATTGGGAATTAGGTGATCATCCTCATTATATCGGATTTCGTTGTAATTGGTGATATTTGAGGAAATCGCCTGGGTTGTTTGCCGGACGGCAAATGTTTGGTTTTGAATATCCGTTGTTATGCACCAATTTCAAATTGATATATCTGTACGTCTATTCTTATAGAGTGAGATATACCTTTTTGAAATTATGTCTATGACATTTACCTATATCAGCGGATGGTTAGGTAAGGAGCATTAAATAGAGGTGTAATTCTTCTTAACCATAAGTACAGTTTTCAACCTACGATACACAGGGAGTGAGTTATTAGACTTAAAGGACTTATACAGAGTATTGCACATTGTCCAGTGTCCATTAGGACAGAGGGGATGGTCCTCGTACTATATTCGGTTCACTTATGACTTCTTTAGATTTTAGACAAGTGTTTCATAGAAACACAGGGTCCAAGTTTTGAGAAGTTATGGATATATGAATAAAGTAGAGAACCAGGTATTGCAAGTATCGGGAATCTTCAAGGTGATCGAAGATGTAGATACTTGTGAATGGCATTCAGTTGATAGTAATGATTAAGAGAACTTGCTTCTCTTTCAGGTTACTCATAATTGGGAGCATTCCTAAGTTGAGTAACGCTGATTGGCCTCTTTCCATTTAGTTGACATGCACTGGAGACAGCTGCATGATTTGAATCTGGTTCAATTAAATCAGTGCCTCTGTTTCTATATTGGATATAGAACAGTTCATATCTTGACATTGTTAAGGTACGGGGAGTTGTCCGGCTTATGCTTAAAACCAGACTCTGGATAACTCAAGGCACGTTTCTGTAATGGTTGTTTGTGGGTTGACCCAGGCTATGACGAGGGTTGACTTTCTACCATCTGGAAGATCAATAGTGATATTGTTCTTGACTCGCCATAATTTTAAAGGAAATGGATTTTTTCAGAAAACAGTAGTGGGAGTATGGTAGAACTGAAAGTGATTCCTGAACCGCAAACGATTACTGAAAATTTGATAGGAACCTAAAGATTCAATCTGGTTTAACATTCCATTGGCCACTCCGCAGATACGGTGGGTAACCTCAGGCACCCGAGAGGTACTCCGGTAGCCTTACGGACGGTAGCAGGGAGGTTCTTGTTTACCCAGACTTGCCATTGCTGTTGTTCCAGGCTGTGAGACCCGGCAGGAGGATCAGTATAGCGTCGTTCTAAACTAGCTTTAGAAGTGTACGTCTATATGACTCTGCCAGAGGGTTATCATGGTCAGTGGGAGCAGCGAAAGCATTGGTGGACAGGTGGTTTATATCTATTTATAGACTAAAGCAGATATAGCGGAGATAGATCATCTATTTCTGATATGACAGTCATAGGTTTGACTTCATTAGAACAGGGGATAGATCTGTTAAGAAGGTAGTAGGGTGTGTTGTCCTGGTATTTGGATGACATACACAGAGTAGGAAGTGAAATTCCTGTTAGTTATATGTATGCCCTAGAGGCCATTACTGTACATTGGATGTATATTGTAGTGGATGCTGGGACATATATAGGTAGGACTTTCTTGCTCGACATGATAGTACGCTATCTGGTTGCTCTTTGTCTTAACATGTATATTTTCTGTCTCTCTGATTACATGTTGATAAAGCCCTTAGGATGAGTACTCGACTTCCAGGACTATGATGCAGATCATACTAGTGGGGCCTGGGTAGTCAATGAGTACATCCTTCATTGTTCCTAGTCGTGGGAATATCGAGACGGGGCATCGATATTCCAGAGTAGACTAGCGTATATCTTCTCGACCCATGTGATGGGCGATGGATGATCCCATATCCAATGGTGTTTGACATCGGAGATGGTATGCGGGTGCTCAGTGCAGACTGGGTACACTGAACGGACTCGCCGAGAACTCCCAGATGGTATTATACCTCACGTCAGATGGCAGTTCTTTGGTGACACTGGTACAGCTTAGTCTGTTGACCCGAGATCGTCATAGAGTCTTGTGTGTCTCCCACTGTGCTTTGATTTCCACCCTACCACGGCTCTACTGAGTTGTGCAAACAGGTGGTTTTTGGGTACAGTCCCGATTCACATGGAGGCAATGAGCGATAGGAGGGGATTCGTCTCTCCCGGTATTGGGGGTTGATGTTGCGCTATGCTCGACTGGCCATAACAGGAAATCCCTGGCCAGGGTTGCAGTGACCTACCGGTAAGTGTTATCAGTAGTTTCACACATGTCATGGACTTCACGTCGGCATGACTTATCGAGCTACTGGGGTCTGACGTTTACCACCCCTAGGCGAGATATGCGGCATATCAGACGAACAGACCGGACTGTACGGTAAGTGTTACTGGTTGGATTCACAGGAGTGTGAGCGGGCTTGCTCGTCGATCTTCTGATCGCTCAATACCCGGGTGGCCGTTACGTTTAGCAGACCGCTTGCGGCTTTTGGGTATTTGATATGATCATCACCTGCTGCCGGCGTATTGACGAGTCTTTAGAGTCCTACACAGAGGTTTCCTGGCTCAAGCGAAACGAAATAGGAGCGCATATGAGATATGTGCGGGACCGAGAATAATGCGTTTATGTGATACCGTATTTCATTCTCGTGATGAATGTGTCGAATGGTTGTATGCGATATAACCTAGTTATCGAATCAAGGATTGATTCGATAAGCCGATACATTAGATACTAGCCGGTTATATGCGACATGACCGGATCATTGAATCAAGTGTTGATTTAATGATTTAATGTATAATTATATATTTGATATATTACTTTGCATTAACTAGTATTGGTTCACTTTAGATGGATTTTCTCACTTGAATTGTGCAAGTTGTATATGTGATATACATTTGTGCACATGATTGTATCATATTTGATGATACATGTTTACTTGGTTAAGTGTAAAGAATTAAACCATGGTTAAGTTTATGATTAGGGTTTTCTTTTTTCTCACTTATTCATTTATCAATTTATTTTTCTTTTTCTTTTTGGAAAAGAGAAAGATAAATGGTGGACTTGTTTTGTTTTTAGTTGAAGCTTCTTGAAACCTTGACTAAGTCACCACTCTTGTCTTATACTTAGCCCTAACCATTCAAGTTAACCATGGTCCATTCTCTACAATTAACCAAGGGTTAATATATGATAAGTATTGATTTATTTTATAGGATTATGAAAAACTTATCATATCTTCTTTTTCTTCTTCATCTTCTTCTTTCATGAGAAGAAAGCTTGCTACATCAATGGTGATTGTTGAAAAAGTGTGAGAAATCCAAATCTAAAGTCTACCCACTTCCTATTTCTTCATCCTCTACCTCTTGCGAAGTAGTATAGGGTGTTTCCTTCACAAGTTTTCTTGACTTGGTGAAGTTGGAACTTGATCTAGCGATGCCTCGACGTAGATCATCTTCGGCATTGTCGTCGATGACCTAGCCCGCTTTTTCTCCGATGAAGCCGACGCTAGAGCCCAAGATCCGATTTGTACAGCGAGGATACTTCATCGCGGAGCTTAGGAGGTGGAGGACCGGATCTACAAAGGTTGTAGCCCCTTCCCTTTAGCTGTAATTCCGTTTACTTGCTTGCATCGCCTCGATTTCTAGTTAACGATCCGTATTAGGGTTTGTAGGCACAAGGAATTTTTGATTTGTGCATGTTTCATCACTTGTGAGACTCCACTTGAGTGCCTAGGAACCCTACAGTGGTATCAGAGCCTAGCTAGAGCCTTAGGCGATGCGTAGACGGAGTTAGAAGTCCGATCGACCCGAAACCCCGATTTTAACATGCTCTCTGGACATTTTTGAAATTCGTGGATTTTTGTGAATTAAAAATATGCAGAAAAATCAGCAAGGGATTGTAAGGGTTACTGGAAAATTCGATGGCCTGATTCCTTAAACTCACCGCGGATCCGCGGCATGAGCTTGCTCATGCGGCGGTTCCGCGGCAATTTTGTCCTTTTGTGCATCTAATTTTGCACAGTAATTCTTATCTTTCTGTGCTGGTTTTCCTGGGAATATTTTAATATTTATTCCAGAGTTTTATTTTCTGGGTTGTATTGGGAACTCAGTGTATCGATCGGATTGTCTAATTTTGTCAGTGTGTTTTTCCGGGTATTTTAGAATATGTTAAAAAGTTCGACCGGATATAAATACCCACTTTTTTCCCTGCCGGGAAATTTCCAATTGTTGGATTTTTCCGTAGTTTAACGACGTTCTAAGTAGTGCAAGTAACGCGATGGTCCCTCTAGAAGACAACAAACCTTAACTCGATTATGTGACCGTCTTGAACTGCCCTTTGAACCTTCGGGTTTGGGGCAGTACGGCGTGCCACATGTGAGGCGTTGGCTTGACCCTTCTACGGCTGGACCGTTGGTACTGAGGCACGAACTGAATGTTGTTTGAATTATTTCATGTGTTGAGCTGTTTCGGGAAAACTTGGGTGTTCGAATGTTCGATCGGAAAGTTTAACATTTTCTATTTATCCGGAATGTGATACAATAATTGGAATTCATAATAAGTTATGAGATAACTGAATGAATGTTATAAACATAGCAGTTTAGTCTCACTTGATCGGTTGCCAGGGAATTTTGATGTGATCAAAAGTCCGTCGCAATCACGTAGCGTACGCGAATACTCGCCGGATAAACTTAATAGACAGCCTCGCCCCATAGCCCCGACCAAGTGACTGTAGGAGAACCCCGTCGCCGAAAGCATCCGTTCGGGTGCTCGCGGTAGCGGTGTTCCGCCTTGGTGCACTTTGTCGACGGCGTCGGGGGTGCGGCCGCCTACTAAAGTTTGCGACGAGCATTCGATCAGAATGTCGGGAATCTTGTTGAATTGACCGACTTGATATTGAAAAGTGTTTTCGATAATGAGACTAAAATGCGGGGTTTATAATTGTTAGGCATGCGATGTCTAAAGAATTCATTTGATCAGGCATGCGATGTCTGAGGTGGTTGCGGATTCCAACTGTTGTAGTTTTACACTTTCTTTTCTGTGACCGTAAGTGTAATATGTGATATCGCCGGTTTCGTTGCTATATGTCAACGACAATTGGGATGCGCATATTTACTTACGTTGATGACATGTGATGTTATGTGTTGCTGGATATGTTATATTGGATCGTCGTGTTTGAATAGCCGGGGATTTTTATGTGAGATGAGTGTTTTTCATTTTCATTCATGTAAAAACTTATATGTAATATTCTTTTATTAGGGCACTTCCAGGTTGCGGAAGTTGTCACCGTTGATGTATATTATTTACTTTTCTGCACTAGGATAGACCCAAGGAGGGGAGCACAAGTAACCGGGTTCTAGGGTCCAGTGGGAGACCATCTCGAGGAGTCGAGTCCGGGTCTCCTAACCCTAGAATTGGTAGGGTTGCTTGCCGCTCTCGTAGGGGTCTAGGGGTGTGGGATTGGCTATTCATCACGACCGTGGAATCCGTGTTTTATACTGGCTCGTATTGAAAACACGGACGTCCTAGTATATCCAATATTTCATATGTTTCTTCTGCTGTGTTTTATCTGTGATGTGATCATGTGATGTTCTGTGACAGATATTATATATAGTATATATGATATATTATATAAATGTTGCTTATGTTTTACACCCGCGCTAGCCCTGCCCCGCTCTGCCGTTAGTTACCTAACCTAACGGTGCAGACGGGACATCGAGGCGAATGCGGATGGCATAAGCGTACGTTATATTTATCTGTGATGTTTAGGTGGACTTAAATGATGGGATATTCATTAATGAGATTAATGAAAGAAAATAAACCTAATTGATGTTGTGGAATCGAATTTCAAAATAAAAACAGGTAGCTACAGTTCTTGCTTTGCATCGCGGTGTTCATTATAGAACATCCTGCACCTTATTCGATGAGGAAAGGACCGAGATCCCTTCACCGGGAGTGACTCCTTTAGCAATAACTGGAAGATGCTACAACCCTCGGTTTGTCTTTGATCGCTTCTATAGTTTCCGCTTTGCACAGTAATATATATGATATATTCTGCACCTCATTCGACGAGGAAAGGGCCGACGATCCCTTCACCGGGAGTGACCCCTTTAGCAAAACTAGAAAAGCCTCGAAAACGTTCCATTTAAAAACCATTTGATTCCGCAACGAGATCAAGTTCAAAGCGTTAAAGGTTTTCACAAAAACCATTCGCAACCCTCCGTCATTTTAGGAAGTAGAGTACTTAGTATTCGTGCTGTGTTTGTTGACCATAGTCAAGGCACAGTGTACGGTAGCTAAGTGATGTCTTCCTACACCGCATATGATGCGATTAGTTAGGACAGTCGCGTGACTTTGTTGATCTTAGTTAAGGGTCATGTGGGTGGGTCTAATTAATCACGAAATGACGGGTAGAACTTGACTAGTACTTATGATTTGTTGACCATAGTTAAGGTCATAGGGGCTAGGGGTAAAAACCTTTATCGGGAATTTCAAGTGTTGAAATTTGCAATGAGATTGCATACCTTCTATGTGATAGTTGGATCCCGATACCCACTGAGAGTAATTGTTACTCCTGGGAGAGTTTTGCACTTTGCAATTAGCCGATCAAGTAGGTGTCTAGAAAGGTGTCAACGGGGTTACGCCTCTGGGAAAACGAGGTTTACTGTAATTAGGTCCGTGCGAAAGCACGGGGAACCTTCCTCAAAGTACCGACACTGGCCTGGCTGAAAGATTGGCGAACTTGTAGAGTGTAATTAATCCCGGCTAGTCTTTCCTTTTAAGGTTTGAAGGAAGATTTGATAAAAACAGTGGGAGCCATCCTGATTAGATAAAATATATAACCAATCTAATCTTGCAAGAGCGCACGCAGAGTGTTTTCTTCTCTCTCTCTCCTGGTAGCGACCATATCACGCCTTAATCAAGATAATAAAATGGATGTATTGACCGAACCCGCTTGTTATACTGAGCTGGGGAACGTTGGTCCCGCTCCAACTTATAATTGTTATAAGACAGAGCAGGAAATAGGGGAATACCAGAATTCCTATGCCGCCCAAACGAAGAAAGTGCATATGATGCATCATCTTCGGGTATGTTCATTACAAAGAACTGTTTCTCAGTATCCTCCGCATCCTGGGTATCTGATACCGGATCAGGATCCCAGATATGTAATCTGTTACATAGGGCTACAAAAGGGTAGAAAAACTGAGAACGGGTGATAAGTTTCATGAGGCAGAAAACGGGGCAAGTGTTGCAGCCAAGTCTGTTGGTCACTGTCACCCTGTATTACCAATACATTGATTCTGAACAAATGCTATTAGATACCGAACCTGATATACAAAATCATATCAGTCTCTTTATTAGTAAAGAAATGATAAAATTTTGTATTGATGGATAATGTTTTGAACATTTCCTATATCAAAAGTTGATCGGTTCAGGCACGTTATCTAAAAGCATTGACGTTCTAAATCAAACTACAGTTCTTAGTATTCAGAACACACACAAGAGGAAGAGTTCAGAAATGAATGAATTCTTCTTGAGGTTTTGTAGACTAGGTCATATCAATGCGACCCGACTAGCTGAAATTACATTTAGATGCATATTTAAATTATTTTGAATTTACATCTTGTGAAACTTGCCAGTCATGTCACAAAGATATAATGACACCAGCTCTGTTTACTGGAAACTGAGAAAGAGTTAGTAAACTCTTGGGACTGATGCATGATGATGTATGTAAGGTCTCCTGTCTACACCTGCCAGGACTGGTTCTTTATAGTTCATTATATTCTCTGATAATCTCTCAAGATTCAGTCATATATTCCTGTTGAAATATAAGTCCGAACCTTTTGAGGTATTCACAGAATATAAGTAGGAAGTAGAGAACCAATATACGGGTATAAGTATTATGTCCTATGATGAGATCAGGGAGGAGAATACTTGTGCATGGAATCCTTGGACTATTCTAAAGGAAAATGAGATTCTTTCTCAGTATTACTCCTCTGAATACACCACAGCACAACGGTGTATCGGGGCGGAGCAATCACACAATATTAGATATCGTGTGCTCTATGATGAGTATTACTGAGTTACCTATTTCCTTTTGGGAGTTATGCGCTTGAGAAGCTGCATACCTATTGAATTAGGTTCGAATCAAATCAGTGCCTACCACACCATATAAGATATGGTGTGGGAAGATCCTATCTCTTAAGTAAGTTAAGATTTGGGATTGTCTGGCCTATGTCAAAAGCAAAATCCGGACAAGATCGAGGCAAGGTCAGTTCTGTAGAACTGGAAAGGTTCCAGCTATTCGAAACTACAGCTGAAGATTTGACAGAACCAAAGGATTTTATAGTCCCCGACGAACTTCAGCCTCTCCGCCGATCTGGTAGGGTTCCTCGCCTGCCTGAGAAATACCTCGGTTTCTCGATGACAGTGGGAGCGAGGATTGCATCATGAGATGATGACCCAACCAGTTTCGCCATCGAGAGTAGGGACTCTGTAAGAATGGCTGGATGCTTAGGGATCTGAGATGGAATCCTTATACACCAACAAAGTATGGACTTTGGTTGCTATATCTGAAGGGTTAAATCCCCATAAGGAGCAAGTATATCTTGAGAAGATTACTTGGTGTACATGGAAAAGTTGAGACTTTCAAAGCTAGACTTGTTAAAGTTTTTCGTCATCAACCAGGCACGGATAATGATGAAACCTTTTCCAAGGACTATGTTTAAGTCCATCCAGATCCTACTTGCCACGGCTACATACCATGACTACGATATCTGGTGGTTGGGTGCCATGACTACTTTTCTAAATATTGATTTAGAAGAGAACGTCTATAAGAACACAGCCAGAGGGCCTCGTAGACAGTGGGAGCAGCGGAAACGTGTGCAAGATGCTTTATAGGATAAAGCAGGCATTACGGAGTTGGAACATCTATTTTGATGGATTAGTCAAAGAAGTTGACATCATCAAAATGGTAGATGAACCTTGTATAAACAAAAAGGTAGTAGGGAGTATGGTGACGATCCTCGTAGAATACGTGGATGACATACTCTTGTTAGGGAAGGAGTTTTTTATGCTACGCTCGATCAATCTCCGCTTATCACAATGATTTTCCATATAGGATCAAAGTGATACCTACTAAATCCTAAGCTTTGGATCTATGAGATAGATTTAATTGGATGTTAGGATACTCACTAGTTGTAGTGAGATGGTATCAATCGATCCTGGGGAGAATCACTGGAAGGGTTCCAGAGTGATAAGGACGACTGAATGTCAGTCGCAGGCATTGTCTTTACCCTCGGTAAAGGGACGGTATGTTGGAAGATTTCCAAGCTAGATACCGTGACAAACTAGACGATAAAGGCTGGTAACATCGCTATTAAAGATACTACTAAAGAGAAAGTTTGGGTGCATATTGGTTCATAAGATGAACTAGGTTCCTGCCATTGTATGACAATGGAAGTGTGGCTTCGGCCCTGGAACCCTGGTCCCATCAGTGACCCAAACATATTCTGAGGCAGCATCACCTAATCATGGAGATAGTTGATCTCCAGGGTGATCGAGGTTAGGAGAGTAGACTCAGAGGAGAACACGGCGGATCCACTCACAAAGGCCTTTTCCCAAAGAGAGACTTTTAGGGGATGGTTGAGTATTAGATATTACAATGTAACGTTTTAAAAATAATTAAATAAATAATTAAATAAATAAAATTGTTTAATTGAATTTTATGATTTTCGGTAAAGCAAAATGTATTTTTCGTAAAATCAAACCGCAATTGTTTTTCATTATAAATTCAAAAATACCTATTTAATTATGTAATTACTAGTAAATAGTGTTTATTTAGCCACTTATAAATTTTTAGTTTAATAAAATATTTTTCCTAAATTAATTATTTTAAATAATAACATAAGCTTTATTTTCACACTAAATTAGTGTAAATTACAAATTTGAATGGTTTTAATTTGTAAAAATGAACCATGGCATATTAGAATTTAGTGTGTATAATGCAAAAATTATTTGCAAATTTTTCCTAATTTCTAGAGCTTTCTTGAGTTGCTATAGTAAATAAATAAATAATTAATTAATTAAAGCATGAAAAGACTTTATGTGATGTTTTCTCCTCTTGAAAGTTCTACACACTTTCACACTCACTTCTTTCTCTCCCTCACCTCACCAAGGCCGGCCACAAACCCCCCATGGCTGCCCCCCCCCCATTTTCCACCTCATTTTGTTCAAAATTCATCAAAAATACTTCAAAAATTCAATTAAAATTCCACAAAATCCTAATTTCTTCATACCCTTTATTCTCTACCCTTCTTTATATGGATTTTGGAGTGGGAAAGCATGTATTTTGGAGGCTCATTTCTTGTTGGGATTTCATATTTTGGGAGGTATAATTTCTCTCTTTTGATTTATTGTTTTAGATGTTCATTTAAGCTTAATTAGATTTAATGAATTAATTCTATGTTTTTTTTAAAATGCAAGTTAGGGTTGTAAATTCAAGTTAGGGTTTTTAATAATTAATTAGAGTTATAATAGTTAGTTTAACACTTTTAGAATTGGAAAATATTGCATGGTTGTTAAATTGTAAAATTTTCATTTAAAATTGTTTTAAATAAGGAAATTAGCTAACTAGATTTTTCTAAAATGTGTTTGTGGGTAATATAAAATTCCAATTAAAGTTGCTATCATTAGATGGTAGTTTTAATGAGAATATTAGCATATTAATTGAATGAAAAACTTAGTTTGATCACTAGATTACTTTCATAATTGGAAAAATAGTAATAAAATGCTATTATTTTGTAAACTAGATTTTAGGAATTTCTAAATAAATGTGATTAAAAATATAATTTATGGTCTCATTGAATCATTATCATTATGAATTGTGGTTTAATACATTAATTCATTCAAATCATGTTTTGTGGTGGAATTGTGGTGCGTTGCTTGAAAAATGTTGAAATTTGTTAAATGTTGCAAACTAGAAATATCAAATTAATATAAATTTGTGTAATAAAAATATAGTAACGGTTTGTATAGTCTAGTTATGCTATATAATGAGTTTTATAACTATTGGTTTCATTTAAATGTCAAGTTTTGATGAAAAACGGTAAATTAGCAATTTCGGTTTTTATGAAATTGGGCGGTTTGATGGATTTTAGGGTTTCGATGGATTTAATCGTGTTTTATGGTATAAGTAATGTGTTTTAAAACTACAAGTTATCTGATGATGTTATCTCGATCCATCGGAGTTTGTACGCCGATATCGAGCGGTATTTGGTTCTTTTGCGTGGACGCCATCGTTTGACTTTTGTATGTGATTCGGTTTACGATGCTATTTATATGCTTGCGTTTAGGTACCCCTCATGTGGACTGCGGACGATGAAGAGAAGGATGGCGACACTGTCTTCGGCAGACATGGACCAGGTGAGTAGATGTATATCTACGGGGGGAAGTCGGGTGGATGGCGTTTAGCACCCCCGCAACGTAGAATAGGAATAGTACTTATTGACATTAGGAAACCCGATGTGACCTTAGATTCTTACTGAGAAGGACCCTAGTAATGACTCTAGGTGGGACTAGACTTATTTAGGAAAACCATACCTGAGGATGAATACTTTGGGAAAGGTTCGTAGGTTTCTGATAGAAACACACACGCACACACTAAAACTTGACATGGCGTATACGTATATGTGTGTATATATATAAAACAAAGTATAGGTGTATATATATACACCACACGTATATGGGATTCATTGATGTGATATGATATCTGAGGCATGATGAAACAGTATAACTGGGCTTGATGCCGTGATTCTTGACTATACAGTCGTATTAAAGTGTTAGTGGATCATTAGAGAATGAGATAATGAACACGAACATATAAATTATAAAGGGTGGTGGTGATATTGAGGTACATGGGACGCTAAAATAGTACCTGGGCTGTAGCTTGTGACTGATCACGATATGAGATATGTATGACTTGATTACGATATGATACATATGACATGATATTTCTGAGGATAAACTAATGATACTTATTATGATGGCGATGATATATGATTAATGTATGCGATCACAGTTTAACACCTTGATCATGAGATGTGCTGATGATGACATTATACGAATGAGGAGACACCTAGGAGATACTTGACCGTACCTCGATATTGGGATGCCGTACGATGGATTTTACCGTACGAGGCTTAGATTTGATGATTGATCCGCACTCTTGATTCGAGGAAGCCGTACTACATACGTGACGCTATTGAGGCGGGATCGCCGACTATTAGAGATATTGATTCAGACCTTAGGTAGACTCTAGTTTCTTACTGACTAGTCTATTAGGTTTAGTTCCTTAGGATGTTAGATGGACACTGGTTTAGGTTCGACTCACATAGTGGTAGTTGTACTCGTATCTCGCAGAGGAGTGGATAATGCACATCTGTATTTACATTCATACTGTAATTATCATGGTGCATGTTCTTTTATATGTTGCTATAATCAGTATAAACTTTACCTGTTAGGACACCAGCACTATTACCGATGATGCGCATATTCCACGCACACTTATTTGCCGGCTCACACACATAATCATCGGTAATTGCTATGTCACGTACACTTTAGATCATATTGACTTTTATGAATAGAATCAGTTAACAACTAGACCGCTATAATATTGTGATTATTCTTTGACATTAGTACAGACATGATATTTATTGCTTAGACATTCATGCATTCATATTTTCATGTTATCATGCAGTATTATGGGCATATGCCGACACTTATCATATACTTACTCATGATTTTGAGATTGGATTTCTATGAGATTTCTGGATTTTTGGGGAAAACCGCAAAAATATATAAAAACTTCTCTTTCTCTCTCCTCTTCTCTTTTTAAAATAAGATGCGGTTTTCTCGTGATGTATGTGTCGTCCACCATGAGATTTCATGTTTTCTATTGGATTTCAAGACTCGATTCGAGGAGTGGATGAACCGTCTCGGGTACATGGTGGGCCCGGTATGGTACCCCGGGGCAAGAAGATCGAGTTGTAGACGATGAGCCTGGCAGGGGAAGGCTACCTACCGGTGATGTCTGGCGCGGCGGATATCCGGAGGATACCGACCGTTGTCGTGAGATTTGATGATATGGGCCGATCCGGACTGACGGAGCCCGAGATATTGAGACTTGAGATTACATGTGTTGTGTCGATGTTTGACACTGATTTCTATGGATTTCATTATTGAGATTTCAGATTCTTATACACATTCTACTATGATAACAGCTAAAGATTTCTTATACCTATATATCTGGATTTCAGGATTTGTTACTTTACATTCATGGTGCATGCATTTCATTCATATGACATAGTATTATATGAGGTACTGACACGACACGGAGTAGTTGCATTTACACGTAGTATTACCCTGCTATTACTAGATGTTTGAGATATAGTAGTGTATTATTATGACCTAGGATAGCGTCGTGCATTCGATTTCTTTTCGTAGATGTCTTCTACTCATAAGTTGGCAACTCACCCCCGTTGTGCCAAATTTTATTACAGGTTCGATGTACAGGTTTCCGTAGCAGCTTGTTGGCACATCTTTTCTTCAGGGTGATTTGCACGGTAGGTTGGTTCACTTTTATCCGAACTACCATTGTACTTTTATTCATTCATTTGTATCTAGTAAGCTCCATCAACCATATTTGTATTACTTGATAAGTTATTGGACCAGTCTTTTATTTCGACCTTAGAGTCGCGCATGTATTATTCTGATCTGGTGGTTTTGTTTTCTTTTGAGTTTTGAGCCTCGCCTATTGGCGTTGTATATTATTGTGCTTGTTGTGGTTGTTTTCGCCTGTTGGCGTTGATGCTAGCTCCCGTTTGGGGATGCTTTTTATTGTTTATGTATATTATACTTGTTGTACCCGTTTGGGGCCAGTTTTTACAGAGGAGACTCTGCCGAAATTTTTGGTAAAAATTTGCTGATGTTTTTATACTTGTTTTCTTTTCCTTTCTTCTTTTTCTTCTTTTATGGTTTAGATTTCTGGGCTACGGCTTACTTAGGTCACGTGGCGCCTCTAGACGCTTCGTAATCTAAGTGCCGGTCACGTTCCGTACTTTCGGGTCGTGACAAAGTTGGTATCAAAGCCAGGTTTAACCTTGTATAAGTCTAGGTGACCCTTGGTTGATGGAGTAGGCGATTTAGGTAGAGTAACGTACCGTGGGTATGGTCCGCGGCATACTTACGATACGCTACTCTGCTTAAGGAGCCTTAGGATGTACATTTGTTTCCACCGTATTTCATTCGTTCCTTTGATCTATCTTCGTCGATGTCGGAGGGTGGTTTTGTTACCACGGGCGCACGGGAAGAGGAAGCTGCGGCTTGAATGCGATAACCATTAGATGTATTGGTTATTCTTGAGGATTGAAGCATTGCTTAGCGTGCGGACGAAGGGTATTCACATGCCGTCCGGATGAAGTTAAAGGGTTCGAACGATTATCAGAAAACCATTTTCCTAAGTTTAAAGTATTCGGAAGAACATGCAGGTATTTTGATGGACCCTCTAGAAGAATGAAACCCTAACTCGACATAATGACCACGAGAACGCCCTTGAACCTTAGGGTTTACGGCAGTTCCGCTGTGCCATTAGTGAGGCTTGGGTTTGCCCTTCTACGGCTGGATCATCGATGCTGGGGTATGTACCGGATATTTTTAAATTGTACTTGAGTGTTGAGCTCTCGGGGAATTATGGGATTTTGATGGATCGATCGAAAAGTTTAATGTAGTCCGGATATTAAGTGAAGGGATCGACTATGTGGGAGACTCTAGACATGAGTATTGCCGTTGGTAGCGCAGTCAGCACACCTATGAAAGAACGAGTTCGAAGCGGTCGACATCAGAGGAAAGAGGCGCACATTGACGATAGTGTTTACGATTGTGATTTAGTGATTTGAATTTCCTATTTTAGTTGATTGGATTTTTCTATTTTGAGGACTTTGTTCTACGATTGGAATTTCATGTGTGTACCTTCATTCTATCTGTGTTTCATATATCAGTTGTATTGATGTGGTTTAGTACGCACCCAGTACACATGATTTGGTTTTATATATTTTGAGATTTTTGATTTGATTTCGTGCATATGGGTTACACATGATTTTGATATATGCTTCGACCTAGTTTTATCCATTTTCGTACTGTGATTCGAGTCTGATATTCGATGTATGTTTTCGTGCTCCATGTGCACCTGATTACGATTCTTGCGCATACTTGGCGCACTTGATGCGATTTTGTGCACACCAGATGCACTAAATCGGGGTTTTGTGCAGATTAGATGCACCTGATTTTGAGTCGTGCACGCCCGTTGCACTTGACAGATGTTTTTGGTGCACACCTGTTGCACTTAGTTTTGTTTTGTGGGTATTCATGGTTTCTGCATTTGGTTTCGATTTCAGTGTGCACCGGACGCACATGACATTTTATTGATGTGATTGGGATTGATTTTAGTTTGAGCAGTATGTTTTCATAATCATTATTATTTGATTTAGTAACCAGGCGGGACGTGTATGTTAAATAAAAGATATATATATAGCTTTTTTTTTAAATTAAACATCCGCTACTTATACCGTGACACGTGCATTGCACGGCGATTTTCAAGAAGGGGTTTTTGTATGCTTCTTTATTATGATGATTCGGCGATTTTACTAGGATGCGAACTATATATAAGTTATAGATCGATGTATATTATGATGGTTTTCACATTAGGTTATGATATTTTATTATCGCCATAACTCCGATGATTGCGTCATGCTTGACGGAGTTGATTTTTGTTATATATTGATGATTTCGGAGCCCCGACGATTTGAGTGTTTTGCTAAATGTTTTAGTATTTGGAAGGGGAGTTTTAATTTAAATTCGGGGACCAAATTTCCTAAAGGGGGAAGATTGTAACGTTTTAAAAATAATTAAATAAATAATTAAATAAATAAAATTGTTTAAGTGAATTTTATGATTTTCGGTAAAGCAAAATTTATTTTTCGTAAAATCAAACCGCAATTGTTTTTCATTATAAATTCAAAAATACCTATTTAATTATGTAATTACTAGTAAATAGTGTTTATTTAGCCACTTATAAATTTTTAGTTTAATAAAATATTTTTCCTAAATTAATTATTTTAAATATTAACATAAGCTTTATTTTTACACTAAATTAGTGTAAATTACAAATTTGAATGGTTTTAATTTGTAAAAATGAACCATGGCATATTAGAATTTAGTGTGTATCATGCAAAAATTATTTGCAAATTTTTCCTAATTTCTAGAGCTTTCTTGAGTTGCTATAGTAAATAAATAAATAAATAATTAATTAAAGCATGAAAAGACTTTATGTGATGTTTTCTCCTCTTGAAAGTTCTACACACTTTCACACTCACTTCTTTCTCTCCCTCACCTCACCAAGGCCGGCCACAAACCCCCCATGGATGCCCCCCCCATTTTCCACCTCATTTTGTTCAAAATTCATCAAAAATACTTCAAAAATTCAATTAAAATTCCACAAAATCCTAATTTCTTCATACCCTTTATTCTCTACCCTTCTTTATATGGATTTTGGAGTGGGAAAGCATGTATTTTGGAGGCTCATTTCTTGTTGGGATTTCATATTTTGGGAGGTATAATTTCTCTCTATTGATTTATTGTTTTAGATGTTCATTTAAGCTTAATTAGATTTAATGAATTAATTCTATGTTTTTTTTAAATGCAAGTTAGGGTTGTAAATTCAAGTTAGGGTTTTTAATAATTAATTAGGGTTATAATAGTTAGTTTAACACTTTTAGATTTGGAAAATATTGCATAGTTGTTAAACTGTAAAATTTTCATTTAAAATTGTTTTAAATAAGGAAATTAGCTAACTAGATTTTTCTAAAATGTGTTTGTGGGTAATATAAAATTCCAATTAAAGTTGCTATCATTAGATGGTAGTTTTAATGAGAATATTAGCATATTAATTGAATGAAAAACTTAGTTTGATCACTAGATTACTTTGATAATTGGAAAAATAGTAATAAAATGCTATTATTTTGTAAACTAGATTTTAGGAATTTCTAAATAAATGTGATTAAAAATATAATTTATGGTCTCATTGAATCATTATCATTATGAATTGTGGTTTAATACATTAATTCATGCAAATCATGTTTTGTGGTGGAATTGTGGTGCGTTGCTTGAAAAATGTTGAAATTTATTAAATGTTGCAAACTAGAAATTTCAAATTAATATAAATTTGTGTAATAAAAATATAGTAACGGTTTGTATAGTCTAGTTATGCTATATAATGAGTTTTATAACTATTGGTTTCATTTAAATGTCAAGTTTTGATGAAAAACGGTAAATTAGCAATTTCGGTTTTTACGAAATTGGGCGGTTTGATGGATTTTAGGGTTTCGATGGATTTAATCGTGTTTTATGGTATAAGTAATGTGTTTTAAAACTACAAGTTATTTGATGATGTTATCTCGATCCATCGGAGTTTGTACGCCGATATCGAGCGGTATTTGGTTCTTTTGCGTGGACGGGACATAGGTTTTAACCTGTGCTTGTTCCTTGTATCGTTTGACTTTTGTATGTGATTCGGTTTACGATGCTATTTATATGCTTGCGTTTAGGTACCCCTCATGTGGACTGCGGGCGATGAAGAGGAGGATGGTGACACCGTCTTCGGCAGACATGGACCAGGTGAGTAGATGTATATCTACGGGGGGAAGCGGGTGGATGGCGTTTAGCACCCCCGCAACGTAGAATAGGAATAGTACTTATTGACATTAGGAAACGCGATGTGACCCTAGATTCTTACTGAGCAGGACCCTAGTAATGACTCTAGGCGGGACTAGACTTATTTAGGAAAACCATACCTGAGGATGAATACTTTGGGAAAGGTTCGTAGGTTTCTGATAGAAACACACACGCACACACTAAAACTTGACATGGCGTATACGTATATGTGTGTATATATATAAAACTAGGTATAGGTGTATATATATACACCACACGTATATGGGATTCATTGATGTGATATGATATCTGAGGCATGATGAAACAGTATAACTGGGCTTGATGCCGTGATTCTTGACTATGCAGTCGTATTAAAGTGTTAGCGGATCTTTAGAGAATGAGATAATGAACACGAACATATAAATTATAAAGGGTGGTGGTGATATTGAGGTACATGGGACGCTAAAATAGTACCTGGGCTATAGCTTGTGAGTGATCACGATATGAGATATGTATGACTTGATTACGATATGATACATATGACATGATATTTCTGAGGATAAACTAATGATACTTATTATGATGGCGATGATATATGATTGATGTATGCGATCACAGTTTAACACCTTGATCATGAGATGTGCTGATGATGACATTATACGAATGAGGAGACACCTAGGAGATACTTGACCGTACCCCGATATTGGGATGCCGTACGATGGATTTTACCGTACGAGGCTTAGATTTGATGATTGATCCGCACTCTTGATTCGAGAAAGCCGTACTACGTACGTGACGCTATTGAGGCGGGATCGCCGACTATTAGAGATATTGATTCAGACCTTAGGTAGACTCTAGTTTCTTACTGACTAGTCTATTAGGTTTAGTTCCTTAGGATGTTAGATGGACACTGGTTTAGGTTCGACTCACATAGTGGTAGTTGTACTCGTATCTCGCAGAGGAGTGGATAATGCACATCTGTATTTACATTCATACTGTAATTATCATGGTGCATGTTCTTTTATATGTTGCTATAATCAGTATAAACTTTACCTGTTAGGACACCAGCACTATTACCGATGATGCGCATATTCCACGCACACTTATTTGCCGGCTCACACACATCATCATCGGTAATTGCTATGTCACGTACACTTTAGATCATATTGACTTTTATGGATAGAATCAGTTAACAACTAGACCGCTATAATATTGTGATTATTCTCTGACATTAGTACAGACATGATATTTATTGCTTAGACATTCATGCATTCATATTTTCATGTTATCATGCAGTATTATGGGCATATGCCGACACTTATCATATACTTACTCATGATTTTGAGATTGGATTTCTATGAGATTTCTGGATTTTTGGGGAAAACCGCAAAAATATATAAAAACTTCTCTTTCTCTATCCTCTTCTCTTTTTAAAATAAGATGCGGTTTTCTCGTGATGTATGTGTCGTCCACCATGAGATTTCATGTTTTCTATTGGATTTCGAGACCCGATTCGAGGAGTGGATGAACCGTCTCGGGTACATGGTGGGCCCGGTATGGTACCCTGGGGCAAGAAGATCGAGATGTAGACGATGAGCCTGGCAGGGGAAGGCTACCTACCGGTGATGTCTGGCGCGGCGGATATCCGGAGGATACCGACCGTTGTCGTGAGATTTGATGATATGGGCCAATCCGGACTGACGGAGCCCGAGATATTGAGACTTGAGATTACATGTGTTGTGTCGATGTTTGACACGGATTTCTATGGATTTCATTATTGAGATTTCAGATTCTTATACATATTCTACTATGATAACAGCTAAAGATTTCTTATACCTATATATCTGGATTTCAGGATTTGTTACTTTACATTCATGGTGCATGCATTTCATTCATATGACATAGTATTATATGAGGTACTGACACGACACGGAGTAGTTGCACTTACACGTAGTATTACCCTGCTATTACTAGATGTTTGAGATATAGTAGTGTATTATTATGACCTAGGATAGCGTCGTGCATTCGATTTCTTTTCGTAGATGTCTTCTACTCACGAGTTGGCAACTCACCCCCGTTGTGCCAAATTTTATTACAGGTTCGATGTACAGGTTTCCGTGGCAGCTTGTTGGCACATCTTTTCTTCACGGTGATTTGCACGGTAGGTTGGTTCACTTGTATCCGAACCACCATTGTACTTTTATTCATTCATTTGTATCTAGTAAGCTCCATCAACCATATTTGTATTACTTGATAAGTTATTGGACCAGTCTTTTATTTCGACCTTAGAGTCGCGTATGTATTATTCTGATATGGTGGTTTTGTTTTCTTTTGAGTTTTGAGCCTCGCCTATTGGCATTGTATATTATTGTGCTTGTTGTGGTTGTTTCCGCCTGTTGGCGTTGATGCTAGCTCCCGTTTGGGGATGCTTTTTATTGTTTATGTATATTATAATTGTTGTACCCGTTTGGGGCCAGTTTTACAGAGGAGACTCTGCCGAAATTTTTGGTAAAAATTTGCTGATGTTTTTATACTTGTTTTCTTTTCCTTTCTTCTTTTTCTTCTTTTATGGTTTAGATTTCTGGGCTTCGGCTTACTTAGGTCACGTGACGCCTCTAGACGCTTCGTAATCTAAGTGCCGGTCACGTTCCGTACTTTCGGGTTATGACATACAACCACTGCTACAGATGGCCCTAGTGCAAGTGGGAGATTGTTAGTTATATGTATGCCCTAGAGGCCATTACTGTAGATTGGATGTATATTGTAGTTGATGCTGGGATATATATAGTTAGGACTTTCTTGCTCGACATGATAGTACGCTATCTGGTTGCTCTTTGTCTTAACATATATATTTTCTGTCTCTCTGATTACATGTTGATAAAGCTCTTAGGATGAGTACTCGACTTCCAGGACTATGATGCAGATCATACTAGTGGGGCCTGGGTAGTCAATGAGTACATCCTTCATTGTTCCTAGTCGTGGGAATATCGAGACGGGGCATCGATATTCTAGAGTAGACTAGCGTATATCTTCTCGACCCATGTGATGGGCGATGGATGATCCCATATCCATTGGTGTTTGACATCGGAGATGGTATGCGGGTGCTCAGTGCAGACTGGGTACACTGAACGGACTCGCCGAGAATTCCCAGATGGTATTATACCTCACATCAGATGGCAGTTCTCCGGTGACAATGGTACAGCTTAGTCTGTTGACCCGAGATCCTCATAGAGTCTTGTGTGTCTCCCACTGTGCTTTGATTTCCATCCTACCACGGCTCTACTGAGTTGTGCAAACAGGTGGTTTTTGGGTACAGTCCTGATTCACATGGAGGCAATGAGCGATAGGAGGGGATTCGTCTCTCCCGGTATTGGGGGTTGATGTTGCGCTATGCTCGACTGGTCATAACAGGAAATCCCTGGCCAGGGTTGCAGTGACCTACTGGTAAGTGTTATCAGTAGTTTCACACATGTCATGGACTTCACGTCGGCATGACTTATCGAGCTACTGGGGTCTGACGTTTACCACCCCTAGGCGAGATATGCGGCATATCAGACGAACAGACCGGACTGTACGGTAAGTGTTACTGGTTGGATTCACAGGAGTGTGAGCGGGCTTGCTCGTCCATCTTCTGATCGCTCAATACCCGGGTGGCCGTTACGTTTAGCAGACCGCTTGCGGCTTGTGGGTGTTTGATATGATCATCACCTGCTGCCGGCGTATTGACGAGTCTTTAGAGTCCTACACAGAGGTTTCCTGGCTCAAGCGAAACGAAATAGGAGCGCATATGAGATATGTGCGGGACCGAGAATAATGCGTGTATGTGATACCGTATTTCATTCTCGCGATGAATGTGTCGAATGGTTGTATGCGATATAACCTAGTTATCGAATCAAGGATTGATTCGATAAGCCGATACATTGGATACTAGCCGGTTATATGCGACATGACCGGATCATTGAATCAAGTGTTGATTTAATGATTTAATGTATAATTATATATTTGATATATTACTTTGCATTAACTAGTATTGGTTCACTTTAGATGGATTTTCTCACTTGAATTGTGCAAGTTGTATATGTGATATACATTTGTGCACATGATTGTATCATATTTGATGATGCATGTTTACTTGGTTAAGTGTAAAGAATTAAACCATGGTTAAGTTTATGATTAGGGTTTTCTTTTTTCTTACTTATTCATTTATCAATTTATTTATCTTTTTCTTTTTGGAAAAGAGAAAGATAAATGGTGGACTTGTTTTGTTTTTAGTTGAAGCTTCTTGAAACCTTGACTAAGTCACCACTCTTGTCTTATACTTAACCCTAAGCATTCAAGTTAACCATGGTCCATTCTCTACAATTAACCAAGGGTTAATATATGATAAGTATTGATTTATTTTATAGGATTATGAAAAACTTATCATATCTTCTTCTTCTTCTTCATCTTCTTCTTTCATGAGAAGAAAGCTTGCTACATCAATGGTGATTGATGAAAAAGTGTGAGAAATCCAAATCTAAAGTCTACCCACTTCCTATTTCTTCATCCTCTACCTCTTGCCAAGTAGTATAGGGTGTTTCCTTCACAAGTTTTCTTGACTTGGTGAAGTTGGAGCTTGATCTAGCGATGCCTCGACGTAGATCATCTTCGGCATTGTCGTCGATGACCTAGCCCGCTTTTTCTCCGATGAAGCAGACGCTAGAGCCCAAGATCCGATTTGTACAGCGAGGATACTTCATCGCGGAGCTTAGGAGGTGGAGGACCGGATCTACAAAGGTTGTAGCCCCTTCCCTTTAGCTATAATTCCGTTTACTTGCTTGCATCGCCTCGATTTCTAGTTAACGATCCGTATTAGGGTTTGTAGGCACAAGGAATTTTTGATTTGTGCATGTTTGATCACTTGTGAGACTCCACTTGAGTGCCTAGGAACCCTACAATTCCTATACTACGATCGGTTATACTTTGGTTGTCACACACCGGTTTCTCCACATGGGACTTGGATATAATATCAAGACATTCTGGTTACTAGATCTATATGTCTAGATTTAGGTGGTTTCCCAATCAGGGTACTTAGACAGCATTCTAAGAGTTTTTAGAATGGAAGACTCCTGGCACGGTAGTGTACCTGCAGGTAATGGAGTCACCCTCTCTGAAGGTGTCTTATAGACTAAAGTAGAGAGGGATGTGCATGATTGGCAGATCACTTGCTTAGGCAATTGAGTCAATCATGAGATGTCAAGTACCACACCAGATGTTGTTTTTGCACGAGATGCAGTAAGTTGATATTAATCCAATCCTGGAGAAACGATTGGAAGCAGTTTTAGAACATAAGTTGATATTCTAGGGAAATGATAACGGCAGCCTCATTTGGGAGACGGTTATCATTCCAGGCTTCCAAGGTGACCTGGATGACAGAGTGACAGTCAGAGTTATAGTTTTCCCTCTGACGAGGGGCATTATTATGGACAGGTGGTCCAGGCAGATACTGAGGGAAGCATGGCGCAGGATACTGATTAAATTCAGTTGACGATACAATCTAAGAAGTTTGGATTTGGAGTTCATTTATGAGATAGGTCCCATCAGATATCCAGACATATTCTAAGACATGTATTGCTCATTTCGGGAGATGGGCTTCTCCGTGAACTTGAGATGAAGAGAGACATAGAAAGAAACATCACAGCGGATCCATTCACTGAGGCTATTCCTTGAACGCAATAGTTTCGCAAACGAGCTTTGTGAGACTGACTAGTAGAGGAGTTGGGTGTTCGGTATCACACGGGCTATGAGTATGCGACATCACAATAATTAACCTTGAGTGCAAGTGGGAGATTGTTGGAGATAGTGCCCTCAGAGTCAATTATTGGATCACAGGCACGTGATTGCAATGATTGGGGGAGGACCTGTCCCAGTAGGACAGTCTTACTGAAGATTATAGTATGCTATCTGGTTTATCTTTATCATCGTGTACTGCTTTAGGTGACCATACAGGTCACTATTGCACGTTGATAGAGCCCCTAGGATTCTTGCTTGACTACCAGCAGTATGAGGGCGATCATATACGTGGGAGCTGGGATATATAAGCACATCCTTAAAAGGTCCCTAGTCGTGGGAGTTTCGAGACAGGGCATCGATACTCCAGAGTAGACTAGTGTATACAGTCGAGACCCCGAAAGGGGCGATGGCCGGTCTCATAAACCACTGGTGTCAGTTGGTTCACCTAAGATGTATACAGGTGCTCATTGGGTTATGAGTACACCGGACAGGACTCGCCGGAAACCTGCTAGTTGGGATTATACGAGACGTCAGATAGCAGTTCCCTGCTGACATGTGTAAAGGTTAGTTCATCAACCTGAGATTGTCATTTGTCTCGTGTGAGTTCCCACTGTGCTTTGATTACTACCCTACCACGCTCAAAGGAGACGTGCAAACAAGTTTTAGTTGGGTACAGTCCCGAGCCACATGGAGGCAGTGAGCGGATCTGCAGGGTTTCGTCTCTCCCGGTATTGGGGGTGAGGTCACGCTGTGTCTAGGAGAGCCATTACACAAAGCCCTCGGCCGAGGAAGGAGATTTTCTGGTAGGTATTCCAGTAGTATCTCAGGGTGTTCTGGACTACACTCCGACACGACTTGTACCGCTTTTGGGGGTCTGACTTTTACCAACCCCCTAGGCCCGCCATGCGATGCTCATAGTCGAACTGACCGGACTGTACGGATATTGTCACTGATAGGATCAGTAGGGTGTCAGGATGAGTTCGCTCATCGACGTCCCTTTTGGTCAATACCTGGTAGGCCGTTACGTATAGGCTAATACCTCTGACGTGCTAATGGTTAAATCCACAGCCAAAGTATTGACGAGTCTTTTGAATCCCCCGCAGACCAGTTTCTCAAGTTTCGAGCGAAACGCTGTAGAGGCCGTATGGAAATATGGCAGGGATCGATCAGATACGTGCGGTATTGCACGGATCATGATCGGACGGATAATACTAGCGGGCTTTGGTTTAAGCCGGATCCTAGTATTGTACAGTGTAGATTTTGTCTCTTTGCATTTGTATTCAGTGGGAATACAAATGCGGGCATGTATATGCTGTCACGGGGTTTTCCTGTAATTTATTACGGGATCAGTTTTCTGAAGTTGCCAGTTTGCATTCCGTTCCGGCCAGTTTTCCTTTGTTCCTTCACGGCCGGACTTTCTGATGGAAGGGGGTTATTTGCAGTTGTGCAAATTATCTTTTGTGGAGGGGGTCCTTTGTAAATGTGTGGCTTCATGATGGTTCTAACATCATGAGATTCTTTTTCCATTATCTCTTTTGCATTTATGAGATTAGATTGAGATGAGAAATGAAAGACTTTGATGTGACTATTTTCTTCTCATTTATCTCTCATTTTCTCTCTTGCTTGATTCATTCTTTTTTTCTCTCCATCATGAGAGGGAGCCGGCCACATTAGATGGGGGAGAGAGAGGTTCATTTTGGTGTGGCAAAAATGTTCATATCAATTTCCATTTTCATCCTACAAAGAGAGTTCCATTTCATAGCTCATTTCTTTTCTCCACCTCCATCAAAGGCAACTTCAACCCCAATGAGACAAAGCTACTACACTTAGCCTACAGCATTTCTTGGGCACGTCGGCTCGGCAACTTCATGCCCGAGTTGCCTCGGTCCACAGGTGGGAGCCCGTAAAAGAACCCGGCGATGTGGTGCCCATTTCGACGAGGAGGCGACGACCGGAGATTCCGTGAGAAGATCGGAGTGGAGGCGAAGACCGAAGGACACGGATCGCTTGGTATAGCTTCTCTACTCTTATTCTAGTTTGCTAGAGTTAGGTTAATGGCCCGATCCGGGATATTAGTGCGCGGTGGTGCCGGTTTCTGGTTTTTAGAAAAGTTTTGTTTCCGCATTCCGGCGTCGGATTGACGGCCGGGGCGCCGCCGTGCACATACAAAATAATCCCGGCTAGTCTTTCCTTTTTGGGTTTGAAGGAAGATTTGATAAAAACAGTGGGAGCCATCCTGATTAGATAAAATAATAACCAATCTGATCTTGTAAGAGCATACGCTAAAGTGTTTTCTTCTCTCTCTCTCTCTCCAGGTAGCGACCATGTCACGTCTTAATCAAGATAATAATATGGATGTATTGACCGAACCCGCATGTTATACTGTGCTGAGGAACGTTGGTTCCAGTCTTTCCTATAATTATTATAAGACTGAACAGGGAATAGGGACATATCCGGATTCCCACACTGCCCAAACGAAGAATAAGCATGTTGATGCATCTTCTTCGGGTGTGTTAGTTGTTGAGAACTGTTTCTCGGTTCACTCTATATCCTGGGTATTAGATACCGGATCGGGATCTTACATATGTAATATGTTACATGGCCTAAGGAAAGGTAGAGAACTAGGAGTAGGTGATCATTCCGTAAGAGTAGGGAATGGGGCAAATGTTGCAGCTAAAGAAGTTGGCAAATATCACCTTGTATTACCAAATGGTAATACATTGATTCTGAACGAATGCTATTACATTCCAACCATGATATGCAATCTTATATCAGTTTCTTTACCGAGTAACGAAGGATATAATTTTATGGTACAGGATAACATTATGAACATCTTCCTGAATCAAAAGCTGATTGGATCAGGCTCGTTAAATAATGGCATATACATTCTAGATCAAACCACAGTTCTTAATCTACAAAACACAAACAAGAGGAAGAGTTCAGAAATGAACGAATCCTTCTTGTGGCATTGTAGACTAGGCCATATCGATGCGACACGACTAGCTAAGTTGCATAAGGATGGATATTGGAATCCGTTCGAACTTTCATCTTATGCCACTTGCCAGTCATGTCTCAAAGGAAAGATGACTAAAACTCCGTTTAAAGGACACGGGGAAAGAGCTAGTGAGCTCTTGGGAGTGATACATAGGGATATATGTGGTCATATGTCTACCTATGCCAGGAATGGTTACTCATACTTCATTACATTCACTGACGATCTCTCTAGATTCAGACATGTGTTCCTGATGAAACACAAGTCTGAAGCATTTTGAGAAATTTAGAGAATATAAGTCCGAAGTCGAGAACCAAATGGGTAAAAGTATTAAAATCCTACGATCTGATCGAGGAGGTGAATACTTAAGCACAGAATTCTTAAACTTTCTAAAAGTGAATGGGATTCTCTCTCAGCTTACTCCTCCGTATACACCACAACACAATGGTGTATCAGAACGGAGGAATCACACCCTATTAGATATGGTGCGCTCTATGATGAGCACTGCTGAGTTACCTTTTTCCTTTTGGGGATATGCACTGGAGACAGCTGCAGACCTATTGAATATGGTTCCCACCAAATCCGTGCCAACCACTCCATATGAGATATGGAAAGGAAAGAGACCATATCTTAATTATATTAAGATATGGTGTTGTCAGGCATATGTGAAAACACAAAATCCAGACAAGCTCGAGGCAAGGTCTTTTCTGTGTAAGTTTGTTGGATATCCCAAACATTCGCGAGGGTATATCTTCTACCACCCCGAGGAACAAAAGGTGTTTGTTTCTCGACATGCCACCTTTTTAGAAAAGGAATTTCTTGCAAAGGAAATTAGTGGCAAGGAGGTAGAACTGGAAGAGGTTCCAACTATACAAACCACGAAAGAGGATTTGGTGGAACTAGAGGATTCGGTAGTTCTCAACGAACCTCAGCCTCTCCGCCGATCTAGTAGGGTTCCTCATCCACCTGGGAGATACTATGATTTTCTCATTGATGGTGGAAGCGAGGATTGCATCATGGAGGACGATGACCCAACAAGCTTCGAGCAGGCCATCACGAGTGGGGACTCAGTGAAGTGGCTGGATGCAATGCGGTCCGAGATGGAATCCATGTACACCAACAAAGTATGGACTTTGGAAGATGCTCCTGAATTGGTAAAACCCATTGGGGGCAAGTAGATCTTCAAGAAAAAACTTGGTGTTGATGGGAAAGTGGAGACTTTCAAAGATAGACTTATTGCAAAGGGTTTTTGTCAACGACCAGGTGTGGATTATGACGAAACCTTTTCTCCAGTGGCTATGCTTAAATCCATCAGGATCATGATTGCCATCGCTGCATACCATGACTACGAAATCTGGCAAATGGATGTTAAGACCGCCTTTCTAAATGGTGATTTGGAAGAGTGCGTGTACATGTCTCAGCCAGAGGGCTTCGTAGATAGTAGGAGCAGCGGAAAGGTGTGTAAGCTACTTAAATCCATCTACGGGTAAAAGCAAGCATCGCGGAGTTGGAACATCTGTTTTGATGTCGTTATCAAAGAGTTTGATTTCGTCAAAAACGTAGACGAACCTTGTATATACAAGAAAGTGGTAGAGAGTAAGGTTGTCTTCCTCGTATTCTACGTGGATGACATACTCTTGATAGGAAATGACATTCCTATGCTGCAATCGGTCAAGCTCTTCTTATCACAAAGATTCTCAATGAAAGATCTAGGGGATGCCTCCTACATCTTGAGGATTAAGATCTATAGAGATAGATCTAAACGGATACTGGGATTGTCCCAATCCAGGTACATTGACACCATACTAAAGAGGTTTAGTAAGGAAGAATCCAAGGGTGGGTTTTACCCAAGATCTCAGGATTCACTCTCTCCAAAGAGATGTCTCCCAAGACTGATTTGGAGAGAGCTCGCATGCAAGGGATACTCTATGCTTCGGCGGTAGGCTCTATCATGTATGCGATACTATGTACCAGACCCGATATAGCACACTCACTAAGTGTAGTGAGTAGGTATCAAGTAGATTCTGGAGAGAGTCACTGGACAGCTGTGAAGAGCATTCTCAAGTACTTGAGAAGGACTAAAGAGATGCTTTTGGTGTGTGGTAACGGAGAACTCCAAGTGGATTCCTTTACCGATTCGAGCATCCAGAGTGATAAGGATGACTCTAAGTCGCACTTGGGATTTGTCTTTACCCTCAATAGAAGGGCGGTATGCTGAAAGAGTTCCAAGCAGGAAACTGTAGCAGACTCGACGATGGAGGCTGAATACATCGATGCCAACGATGCTGCCAAAGAGGCTGTCTGGATGAAGAAGTTCATAATTGAACTTGGAGTGGTTCGATTCATTGAGTATCCAATACATTTGTATTGTGATAACAATAGAGCGGTGGCTTTGGCCAAGGAACCCAGGTCCCATCAGCTATCCAGGCATATTCTGAGGCAGTATCACCTGATCCGGGAGATAGTTGATCGCCGGGAGATCGAGGTCAGCAGAGTTGACACGAAGAACAACACTGCGGATCCACTCACGAAGGCCATTCCCCAGATACAGTTCGAGAGACTCTTCGGGATGTTGGGTATGCGATACTACAGCACATGGCCCTAATGCAAGTGGGAGATTATTAGTTGTATGTATGACCTAGAGGCCATTATTGTATATATGATGTATATATTATATTGGATGCTTGGCCATATATAGAGAGGACTTTCTTGCTCTGCATGATAGTATACTATATGGTTGCTCTTTATCTTAACATGTATACTTGTCACTTGATACTGTCTTATGGTTACATGCTGGTAAAGCCCTTAGGATATGTACTTGACCACCAGGATTATTATGCAGATCATACTAGTGGGGCCATGGTAGTCCATAAGTTCATCATTTAATATTTCTAGTGGTGGGTGTATCGAGACAAGGCATCGATATACCAGAGTCGACTAGCATATACGCTTCTTGAGCCATGAGATGGGCGATGGATGATCCCATATCCATTGGTGTTTGACATCATAGATGGTGTACGGGTGCTCAGTGGAGACTGAGTACACTGGACGGACTCGCCGAGAACTCCTAGATGGTATTATACCTGACGTCAGATAGCAGTTCTCTGGTGACACAGGTACAGGTTAGTCTGTAGACCCGAGATCGTCATAGAGTCTTGTGTGATTCCCACTGTGCTTTGATTTCCACCTTACCACGTTAAAGAGGACGTGCAAAACGGTGGTTTTTGGGTACAGTCTCGAGTCACATGGAGGCAATGAGCGATAAGAGGGGTTTCGTCTCTCCCGGTATTGGGGGTTGATGTTGCGCTGTGTTCGATTGGCCATAACATGGAAGTCCCTGCCAGGGCTGATTTAGAGATTTACTGGTAAGTGTTATCAGTAGTTTCTCGACCCGTTATGAGCCTCATATCGGCATGACTTATCGGTTATTGGGGTCTGACGTTTACCACCCCTAGACTGGATATGCAACATATCAGACGAGGAGACCGGACTGTACGGTAGTGTTACTGACAGGCTTACAGGAGCTAGAGCGGGCTTGCTTGTTGATCTTCTGATCGCTCAATACCCGGGTAGCCGTTACGTCCAGCTAGTACCGCTAACGGCTTGTGGGTGCATGATGTGATCATCACCTACTGCCGGCGTATTGACGAGTTTTTAGAGTCCTACATAGAGGTTCTACTGGCTCAGGCAAAACGAAGTTGGAGCACATATGTGATATGTGCGGGACCGAGAATAATACGAGTATGCGATACCGTATTATATTCTGGCGATATTTGTATCGGACAGTTATATATGATATAGCCGGGTTTTCGAATCAAGTGTTGATTCGATAAGTTGGTACATTTAATATTAGTCGGTTATATGTGATATAGCCGAATTATTAAATCAATTGTTGATTTGATAATTTAGTGTATAATTGTATATTTGATATACTAATTTATATTAACTAATATTAGCTCACTTAAGCATTTATTATTCTCACATGTGCACACTTAATATATATGTGATATATATTAATTGTGATTCATTTTGTATCATGGTTGTTGATACACACTATATGGGTGTATGAGACTTACACCATACTAATTATAATGTTGGGTTTTAGTATTTAAACTAATTCCAAATTAGTGGATGATAGCTCACATGCAAGAAGCTTCATGAAGCTTGTGGATGCATTGACTTAGTCTACTAATTTTGTTTTACTTAAGATATTTATTAACCTAACCATTATAATTTAGCCTTGGTTATGTCTCTGCTTGAGTTAGTATATGATACAAACTCACCCATGGTTCATTCCCTCACCTCATTAATTCATTCTCATCTCTTGAGCTCATCTTCTTCTTCCTTGAGCAAAAGCTTGCTAGGGTTTTCTAAAGAGAGAAAATATTGTGAGAAAAATAAAACTAAAGTGAGCCTACTTCCTACTTCATCATTCTCTACTAGATTAGCACTTTAGTATAGGGTGTTTACTTCACTAATCTCTCATCAGTGAAGTAGTAGCTTGAGTTAGTGTCTCCTCGACATAGATCATCTTCGGCCTCGAAGACTTCAAGCAAGATCGTTCATTTCGCCCTGAGAAGCCATGCAAGAGTATGGGAGTTCCATGATTGCAGCGAAGGGACCACTACAAGGAGCTAATGAAGTGAAGGACCTGCCTACAAAGGTTGTATTCCGTTATGACTTAGATGTAAAATAGTTTACATGTTGTTTCGTATGATTCTATAGTTATCGATTCTAGTTTAGGGTTCTTTAAAACGGAAAATATTTTGAAAATGGCATGGACGATGCCTCTTGAAACCTTGCTGTCGTTCATAGGAACCCTACATATGCGGTCCCATGTCTACACATGCAAGGAATGGTTCATCGTACTTCATTACATTCACCGATGATCTCTCAAGATTCAGGCATGTGTTCCTGTTGAAACACAAGTCTGAAGCTTTTGAGAAATTCAAGGAATATAAGTACGAAGTAGAGAACCAAACGGGTAGAAGTATTAAATCCTACGATCTGTTCGGGGAGGAGAATACATAAGAACGGAGATCCTGGACAGTTTAAAAGAGAATGGGATTCTCTCTCGGCTTACTCCTCCGTATACACCACAGCACAACGATTTATGGGGCGGAGAAACCGCACTCTATTAAATATGGTATGCTCTATGATTAGTACTGCTTAGTTGCCTGTTTCCTTTTGGGGTTATGCGCTTGAGAAGCCGCATAACTATTGAATAGGGTTCCAACTAAATCAGCGCCTACCACTCCATATGCGATATGGTATGGGAAGAGACCATATCTTAAACGAGTTAAGATATAGGGTTGTCCGGCTTATGTTGAAAAGCAAAATCCGGACAAGCTCGAGGCAAGGTCAGTTCTGTGTAAGTTTGTTGGATATCCCAAACATTCGCAAGGGTATATCTTCTACCACACCGAGGAACAAAAGGTGTTTTTTGTTACTCGGCATGACACCTTTTTAGAAAAGGAATTTCTAGCAAAAGAAATTTGTGGTCATGAGATAAAACTGGATGAAGTTCCAGCTACACAAACTATAGGTGATGATTTGGTAGAACCGGAGGATTCAATAGTTCCCGACGAACCTCAGCCTCTTCGTAGATCTAGTAGGGTTCTTCTTCCGCCTGAGAGATACTACGGTTTTCTCAACGACGGTGGGAGTGAGGATTGCATCATGGAAGATGATGACATCACGGAGTTGGAACATCTATTTTGATGTGGTAGTTAAAGAGTTTGACTTCATCAAAAAGGTAAATGAACCTTGTATATACAAGAAGGTTGTAGAGAGTAAGTTTGTCTTCCTCGTATTGTACGTGGATGACATACTCTTGATAGGAAATAGTGTTCCTATGCTACACTTGGTCAAGCTCCTTTTATCACAATGTTTCCCCATGAAGGATCTGGGTGATGCCTCCTACACCAGTGATTAAGATCTATACAGATAGATCTAAGAGGATGTATCATACTCACTAGGTGTAGTGAGTAGGTGTCAATCAGATCCTGGGAAGAAACACTGGAGAGTTATGAAGAACATTCTTAAGTACTTGAAAAGGACTAAAGAAATATTCTTGGTGTTTGGTAACGGTGAACTCCATGTGGAGTCCTTTACCGATTCGAGCTTCCAGAGTGATAAGGTCGACTGTAAGATAGTCTCAGGTTTTGTCTTTACCCTCAGTGGAGGGACGGTATATTGGAAGAGTTCCAAGCTAGATATCGTGGCAAACTCAACGATAAAGGGTGAATACATCGCTGCCAACGATGCTACCAAAGAGGTTGTCTGGGTATAGATGTTCATGAGATGAACTTGGTTCATACCATTATGGTGACAATGGAGTTGTGGTTTGGGACTAGGAACCCTGGTTCCATCAGTGATCCAGACATATTTTTAGGCAATTTCACCTGATCAAGGAGATGGTTGATCTCCAGAAGATCGATGACAGGAGAGTTTACAGGAAGAATAACACAGCAGATCCACTCACGAAGGACTTTGCCTAGAGAGACGTTAAGGGATGTTGAGTCTGTGATACTACAACAAGTGGGCTTAGTGCAAGTGGGAGATTGTTAGTTGTATGTATGCCCTAGAGGCCATTATTGTACATTATTGTATATTATAGTGGATGCTTGGACATATATAGGGAGGACTTTCTTGCTCGACATGATAGTATGCTATCAGGTTACTCTTTATCTTAACATGTATACTTGTACTGTCTCTCTGTTACATGTTGATAAAGCGCTTAGGATGTGTACTTGACTACTAGGACTATGATGCAGATCATACTAGTGGGGCCAGGGCAGTCCACAAGTACATCCTTTAATTGTTCCTAGTCGAGGGTGTATAGAGACGGGGCATCGATATTCCAGAGTAGACTAGCATATACGCTTATTGACCTATATGATGTGCGATGGATGATCCCACATCCATTGGTGTTTGACATCAAAGATTTTATATGGGTGCTCAGTGGAGACTGGGTACACTGAACAGGACTCGCCGAGAACTCCTAGATGATATTATACCTATTGTCAGATAGCAGTTCTCTGGTGACACTGGTACAGGTTAGTCTGTAGACCCGAGATCGTCATAGAGTCTTGTATGATTCCTACTGTGCTTTGATTTCCACCTTACCACGTTCAAGAGTGCGTGCAAAATGGTGGTTTTCGGGTGCAGTCCCGAGTCACATGGAGGCAAAGAACGGTAGGAGGGGTTTCGTCTCTCCCTGTATTGTGGGTTAATGTTGCGCTGTACTCGATTGGCTATAACAGGAAGTCCCTTTCCAGGGCCGATACTGAGATTTACTGGTAAGTATTATCAGTAGTTTCTCGACCCGTTATGAGCCTCACATCGGCATGACTTATCAAGTTATTGGGGTCGGAAGTTTACCATCCCAAGACTAGATATGCGACATACCGAACGAAGTGACCGGACTATACGGTAGTTTTACTTATTGGATTCACGGGAGAATGAACAAGCTTGCTTGTTGATCTTCTGATCGCTCAATACCCGCGTAGCATTTACGTCCAGCTAGTACCGCTGACGGCTTGTGGGTGACTGATATGATCATGACCTACTGTCGGCGTATTGACAAGTCTTTAGGGTCCTACACAGAGGTTTCCTGGCTCATGCGAAACGAAGTAGGGAACATATCTGATATGTGTGGGACCGAGATTGATACTTATATGTGATACAGTATTCAAATCTCGTGGTATAGGTTATTTGTGATATAACTGGATTATTGAATCAAGTGTTGATTCAATAATTTATTAAATGATATTAGTCGGTTGTATGCGATACAGACGGGTTATTAAATCAAGTGTTGATTTAATGATTTAAGGTATAAATATATATTTGATATTAACATACATTAACTAATATTAGCTCACTTAAGAAAAAAATTCTCCAAATATATTTGAATATATATGTGATATATATTAATGTATTTATTTTGTGTCATGCTAGATGATACATAGGACATGGGTGTATGAGACTCGTACCAAACCATAGATAATTATGGTGATTAATTCCTTAGAGTAAAACCAAAATTTGGTGGAAAATGTCATGGTTGAAGATGCTTGTAGAAGCATGTGAAAATCTTGACATAGTCCACTAATTTAGTTTTACTCTAGATATTTATTTGCCTAACCATTATCTTTGCCCTTGGTTAAGTCTCTACATGAGTTATATATAATATTTTCTCACCCATGGTTCATACTTGATCATTCATCTTCTTCTTCATCTCCATTTTTGCTTTCTATCTTTCTTGTGAGAGGAAAAAGAAAAGGAGAAAAATAATTCTAAAATGAGCAAAATTTTTACTTCACCAATCTATACCAAACTAGACATTTAGTATATGTTGTTTCTTCACTAGTTCATCAATTAGTGAAGAGGTAGCTTGAGTTAGAGATTCTTTGACGTAGATCATCTTCGGCCTCGAAGGTCCTTGAGCAAGCTTGTTCCTTTCGCCTAGTTGAGCCTAACGAGAGTCCAGAAGACCACTACTTGGAGCTAAGGGACTACTGCACGGAGCTTTAGAAGTGAAGGACCGGTCTGCAAAGGTTGTATTCCTTGTTCACTTAGAGTAAAGTTGTTTACTTGCTTAGTTAAACCCTAATTATCTAGTTAGATCCTTGGTTTAGAGTTTTTTAGCACTCAAGATTTTTAAAATTGCATGCTTGATGCCTTAGAAAACATAGTGAGGATGCTAAGGAACCCAGCAGTACGTTATCTAAGTGGTGCTTGTTTGTAGCACTAGATGCTATTGGGTAGGACAGTCGTGTAACCTTGTTGACTCCATCATGGGTTATGCGGGTGGGTTTAATGCAATCAAGATAATGACGGGTTGAACTTGACTAGGAATTTTTGATTTGTTGACTCCGTCAAGGTCACTAGGGTCCTAGAGGCAAAAACAACATCGAGAGTTTCAAATATACAGGAAACTTGCTAGCGTTGCATAACTTCTGGAGTGTGGTGACTAGAGTGGCTTCCATCCAGTTTATCACTCGATGATAGTTGGATCCCGATCACACTGATGAGTAGGATTACTCTTGGGAGATATTTTTCACTTCATAATTAGTTGACCTATTAGGTGTCTAGAAAGGTATTAACAGGGATATGCCTCCGTGGAAACGAGATTTATTTTAATTAGGTCCGTGCGAGAGTACGGGGAACCTCCATCGGAGTACCAACACCGAACTTGCTGAATGGTTGGCGAACTTGTACGGTGTTAATGATCCTATCTAGTTCTCTTTTTAACGTTTGAAGGAGACTTCGAGGAAACAGTGGGAGCTATCCTTAATAGATAAACTAATAACCAATCTAATCTTGCAAGAGTACACGCTGAGTGTTTCATTTCTCTCTCTCCAGGTAGCTACCAATTCATGCCTTAATCAAGATAATAAAATGTATCGCTTGACCGATCCGAGTTCTTATTCGGGGCTGGGGAACGTCGGTTTCGATCTAACTTATGATAGCAGTCATGAGTATGAGCAAGAGAAAGAGGATTGCATGAATTCCTTGATGACCCCAACGAAGAAGAAGCATACTATTGCGTCTCCTTCAGGTGTTATTGTTTTTTAGAACTGTTTTTCGGTCAGTCCTACCTCCTGGGTACTAGATACCGGATCAGGATCTCATATCTGTAATTTATTACAAGCACTGAGTAAAAGTAGGATGATTGGACCTGGTGATATGTCCCTCAGAGTAGGGAACGGAGCATAAGTTATGCTGCAGCCGTCGGTGAATATCACCTATCATTGCCAAATGGAAATACTATGATTTTGAACAATTTCTACTATGTACCTTCCATGATTTGCAACATCATATCAGTTTCTTTACATGATAAAGATGGATATAGTTTTCTTCTTGATAAAAATATCATGAACATTTACCTTGATAAGGTATTGGTTGCAGAAGGTTCTTTGTGTAATGGTATCTATGTTCTAAATCAAAACACAGTTTTCAATATACAAAACACACGCAAGAGGAAGAGTGAAGAAGCGAACGAATCCTACTTATGATATTATAGACTTGGTCATATCGGAGAGAAAATACTGAGTAATTTGCATAAGGATGGATTTTTGAATACGTTCGAATTTTCATCTTATAAAACCTGTCATTCTTGTCTCAAAGAAAAAATGACCAAATCTCCATTCACCAGACAAGGAGAAAGAGCAGCAAAGCTATTGGGCCTCATACACGGTGATGTAGGTGGTCCGATGTCTATAATGCAAGGGGTGGGTTCTCGTACTTCATCACATTCACTTACGATCTTTCTAGGTTCGGATATATGTATCTAGTGAAACACAAATCTGAAGCTTTTGAGAAATTCAAAGAATACAAAAACGAAGTAGAGAACCAAACTGGCAAAAGTATCAAGATCCTCCAATCTGATAGAAGAGGGGAGTACTTAAGCACGGAATTCCTAGAATATCTAAAAGAGAATGGAATTCTCTCTCAGCTTACTCATCCGTATACACCACAGCACAACGGTGTATCAGAGCGGAGGAATCATACCGTTTTGGATATGGTTCGCTCTATGATGAGAAGTGCTGAGTTGCTTCTTTCATTTTGGGGACACACGCTTCAAACAGCAGCATACTAACTGAATTATGTTCCATCGAAATCTGTGCCTAAGACTCCATATGAAAAATGGAGTGGACGGAATCCATATCTTAAGTGGTTTAAGATATGGGGTTGTCCGGCCTATGTGAAAACACATAAACCGGGCAATCTAGAGGTATAAGCTATACTAACATAGAATCGAACTAGAGAATTAGGGTTTTATAGCAAGAATATAAGTTCTATACTAAGTGAATAGGGTTTACAACCTTTGTAGACCAAGTCCTTCACTTCTAAAGCTCCAAGTAGTAGTCCCTAGAACTCTTCTTTGACTCCACTTGAGAAAGGATCGAGTTTGCACGAAGTCTTCGATGCCGAAGATGATCCACCTTGAAGTCTCTCTAACTTAAGCTCACTCTTCACTAATAAAAATATTAGAGAAGCAAACAACCTATACTAATGGGCAAGGATAGTGTAGGTTGATGAAGTAGGAATTTTGCTCACTAGAAATTATTTTCTCTTTATCCTTTTCCAACTCAAGAAAAACCCTAGAGAGAACTCAAGAGAAGGAGATGAACTTGGATGTGTGAGGATAAGAATGAGAGCGTTGTTGGATATATGTATGCCCTAGAGGCCATTATATGATAGTGGATGTATCTATACATGTATATATATATATTCAGTATGCATTCTTGCTCGACATGATAGTATGCTATCTGGTTCTTCTTTATCTGACATGTTGATTTGATCATGCTTTTATTCATTCATACATGCTGATAAAGCCCTGAGGATATCGGCTTGACTACTCTGATTATGATAGAGATCATACTAGTGGGACATTTGTAGTCTATAAGCATATCCTGAAATGTCCCTAGTCGGAGGTGTATCGAGACGGGGCATCGATATACCAGAGTAGACTAGCGTATATGATACTAGACCCATGTGATGGGCGATGGATGTTCCCACATTCATCGATGTTTGACATCAAGATCATATACGGGTGCTCAGTGCTGACTGGGTACACTGGACGGACTCACCGAGAACTCCTATATGGAATTATATCTATCGTCGGATAGCAGTTCTCAGGTGACACTGGTACAGGTTAGTCTGTAGACCCGAGATCGTCATGGAGTCTTGTGTGTTCTCCCACTGTACTTTGATTGCCACCCTACCACGGCTCTGCTGAGTCGTGCAAACATGTGGCCGTTGGGTACAGTCCCGAGACACACGAAGGCAATGAGTGATAGGAGGGGTTTCGTCTCTCCCGGTATTGGGAGTTGATGCTGTGCTGTGCCCGACTGGTTATAACGGCAAGTCCCTGGCCAGGGCTGCTGAGATTTGCTGATAAGTGTTATCAGTAGTTTCTCGATCTGTTATAGACCATTCACCGGCATGACTTATTGAGTTATTAGGGTCGACGTGACCATCCCTAGGCTCGATATGCAGCATATTTGACGTAGAGACCGGACTGTACGGTAGTGTTGCCGGATGGCTCGACGGGAGGTGTAGCAGGTTCGCTTGTTTTCTTCTGATCGCTCAATACCCGGGTGGCCGTTACGTTTAGCTGACCGCTTGCGGCTTGGGGGTACCTGATATGATCATCACCCTCTGCCGGCGTATTGACGAGTCTTAGAGTCCCACAAAGGAGTTACCCAGTCCAGGCGAAACGTTGTGGTGCGCGTATGCGATATGCGCATGCACCCGATTAAAATGTGCGTATATGATACCGAACATTGATCGGGTGGCCTGCTTTTGGTGGGGTCGTATGAGATATGACCGGATTGATAAATTAAGTGTTGATTTATCATCTAACCATTAGTTTTCTCACTTGAAACCTTTCTAGGGTTTGATGGATGTATGCATGCATGCATGTGTTTCTTTCTTTCATTCTAGTTTCATGCACATGTGGATGTGCATACATGTATACATACATACACCCATCCATCATGGTTGTTAGCATATGGAAATGGTGGCAATATAAGACTCACACCATGGATTAAATTATGGATTATTATTTGATTTTGGATTTAAAAGAAAATGAAAAGGAAAGGATAATCATTCTAGCTTCTACATTCTTCCTTTGACCTAACCATGCTCAACTACCACTAACCTAGGGTTATCCTTCTCTTTATCATTTAAAACCCAAGTTAAATTAACTATCCATCATTTAATCATGGTTGAAAGTGAGAAGGAATAAAATATAAAAGGTTATATTTCATTTCTTTTCACTTAATGGTTATTTTTCACCTCTAGTTGAAAATAGCCACCATCTTCATCCTCCTTCATCTTTTCCTCTCTAGTTTTTTTTCTAGTGAGTTAAACACAATTAAAGAAAGGTTTTTGAAGTGAGATCCATAGCCACAACATCATTCTACTCAAGTCTAGCCAACTTGATTAGAGTGTTCTCTTTGCTTTTCCAAAGTTACAAGCTTGGACGGGAAACTTCGGGTGGATCGTCGTGGACGAAAGAGGACTACAAGTGGACCTTCTTCCAACACCCTAGAGATCAAGGAGTCAAGCAAAAGGGGAGCTACAAAGGTTGTAGCCTTCAAACCCTAATCTTTATTAGCTTAAAAGTTTCGAAACCCTAATTTTCTAGGATCGATTCCTTTGCATGTTCGTTTAGCACCATAAAAATTTAAACTTTTGGACATGTGATGCTTCAAAACTCTTCATAGGGTGCTAGACTAACCTTACATTGGTATCAGAGCCGACCTAGAATATTAGACGACCTTTTTACGAAGTTAAAACTCCGATCGAACCGAAATACGGCTTTTTAGGGTGCTCTCTGGAAATTTTCTAAAATTTGACATTTTTCAGAATTAAAAATATGTAAAAAATACAGCAGGGAAAAATAAGGATTACGGTACAAAAATTATTCAATGAACAGTGATTCTTGCCGCGGAAACGCGGCCTAAGCTTGCTTAGGCCGCGGTTCCGCGGCCGTATATATTAATTGATGGATAATTTTTTTACAGTAATTAATGAATCTGCTTGTATAATTTTTTGGATATTTTTAATCTGTATTTTGTTTTGAAAAATTCTGGAGATGGTTTTGGACTCGTCATTTCGATCGGGATTTTCATTTCGTAGCTTTTCCGGGTAAATTAGAAAGTATTGAAGTGTTTGAACGAATATCATTTGCTCACTATTCACGGGGTTTAAATACTTTGGAGATACGTGCAAGTCTTTTTATGGTGGTCCCTCTAGAAGACAACAAACCTTAACTCGATTATGTGACCGTCTCGAACTGCCCTTTGAACCTTAGGGTTTGGGGCAGTACGGCGTGCCACATGTGAGGCGTTGGCTTGACCCTTCTGCGGCTGGACCGCTACTACTATGTCACACTCCAGGTGTTTGAACTCTGCTCAAGTGTTGGGCTTTAGTGAATCCTGGGTATTTGATCGTTCGTTCGAAAACTTCGATACTGTCTGTTTATCCGGAATTTGATACAATATGTGGAATTCATATAGTTTAGGCATGAAATACGAAATATGTGATATTTCGCATTTATGATGTCTAAAGAGAATGTGGATTCCAAATATTGTAGTTTTACATTTTCTTTTCTGTGACCGTAAGTGTAGTATGTCCGATATCGCCGGTTTCGTTGCTATACGTCAACGACAATTGGGGTATGCATACTTACTTACGTTGATGATATGAGATATTATGTGTTGCTGAGATATGATGTGCAGGATTGTCGCGATCGAATAGCCCGGGGTTTTTTTTTGTGAGATGAGAGTTTTATATTTTCATTCATGTAAATTCAAATGTAATGTAATATTCTTTTATTTGGGGCACTTCCGGGTTGAGGTTGTGTCACCAGTATTGTATATTATTTACTTTTCCGCATTAGGATGGACCCAAGGAGGGGAGCACAGGTGACCGGGTTCTGGGGTTCAGTGGGAGGCCATCTCGAGGAGTCGAGACCGGGTCTCCTAAACTCCAGAATTGGCAGGGTCACTTGCCGCTCTCGTAGGGGTCCAGGGTGTGGGCTTGGCTATTCATCGCGACTGTGGAATCCGTATTTTCTATTCTGGCTAAAATACTAAATACGGACGTCCTAGTATATCCCACGTTATATCTATATTTCTGCTGCCTGTGTTCTGTGATATCTGAGACGAATGACTTATTATATATTTGATATATAGTAGACGTTGCTTATGTTTTACACCCGCGCTAGTTCCGTCCCGGTATGCCGTTAGTTAAGTAACCTAACGGTGCATAACGGAACATTGCGGCGAATGCGGATGGCATAAGCATACGTGTTATTTTCGTTTCTTTTCTGTGACTGGCTTAAGGACTTAAATGATGGGATTACATTAATATGATTAATGTAAAGAAAATAAACCTAAAAAGATGTTGTAGAATCGGATTTGAAAACCACTCGGCTATTTATGAAAAAGCTATATTTCAAAACTGCGGAGCTTAAGCCACTCCTTTTTTGAAAACCATTTGATTCTACAACGATATCAAGTTCAAAGCGTTAAAGATTTTCTTAAAAATCATTCGCAACCCTCCGTCATTTTAGGAAGTAGAGTACTTAGTATTCGTGCTACGTTTGTTGACTTTAGTTAAGGCGTAGTGTACGGTAGCTAAGTGATGTCTTCCTACACTGCATATGATGCAGATTAATTAGGACATTCATGCGACTTTGTTGACCATAGTTAAGGGTCATATGGGTGGGTCTAATTGATCAAGAAATGACGGGTAGAACTTGACTGGTACTTATGATTTGTTGACCATAGTTAAGGTCATAAGTACTAGGGGTAAAAATTACATCGGGAATTTCAAGTGTTGAAATTTGCAATGAGATTGCATACCTTCCATGTGATGGTTGGATCCCGATCCCACTGTGGGCAATAGTTGCTCCTAGGAGAGTTTTACGTTTTACAATTAGCTAACTCATTAGGTGTCTAGAAAGGTGTTAACGGGGCTCCGCCTCTGGGAAAACGAGGTTTACTCTAATTAGGTCCGTGCGAAAGCACGGGGAACCTCCCTCTAAGTACCGACACTGGCCTGGCTGAACGGTTAGCGAAGTTGTAGACTGTAATTAATCCTGGCTAGTTTTTCTTTTTAAGGTTTGAAAGAAAAACTTGATAAAAAGCAGTGGGAAACATCGATTAGACAAGATAATAAACCAATCTAATCTGTGCAAGAGCTTTCGCTGAGTGTATTCTTTTCTCTCTCTTAATGGCAGATACCAATGACTGGACTTAAGCTTCTACTAGATAAAAACAAACTGAATGGGACCAACTATAAAGACTGGCTGAGGAATCTGAAAATCGCCTTGACTTATGATAAAGTATCATATGTCCTCACGGCTTCAGCCCCGCCCGTCCCTGGTCCAAAATCCTCAGTTGCGGACATTGAAGTCCGCAAGACATGGGACGCTGACTGTGCCATGGCCACATGCCTCGCGCTTGCATCGATGGATAACACACATCAAAAGCAGCACGAGGACATGGACATTCACGGTATATTTCTCCATACAAAGGAGTTGTATGGGGAGCAATCCCGCGTATTACGATACGAAGCATCAAAGAAATTGTTTCAGATGCGAATGGCCCCTGGCACACCAGTAGGAGACCATGTTCTGAAGATGATAGCTCTTATAGAAGAGCTTGAGGACCTTGGATGGACGATGGACAATGAACAATATATTGATATTATTCTGCAGTCCCTCCCTTCCACCTTTGCTCAGTTCATAGTGAACTTCAACACGCATGGCATGGAGAAGGACCTCCCTGAACTCCTTAATATGTTAAGGAGTGCAGAGAGCACTATGAAGTTAGCAAAAACTCCCGTTATGACTATTGGACAGTCTTCCTCTTCTCGCCCGAAAGCCAAGGCTAAGGGAAAGAAAAAGAAGAAACCCACTAATCCTAAGGGAGGAGCTAAGAAGGTGAAGGGAAAGGGAAAGTCCAAGGCTGGAGACTCAGGGAAGGGCGAATGTTTCCATTGCCACAAGACAGGACACTGGAAGCGCAATTGCACGGAGTACTTAAGTCTCAAGAAGAAGCATGGTGATGCTTCTGCTTCAGGTGCGTTTGTGACTGAAAACTGTTTTTCTATAAACTCTGCTTCCTGGGTATTGGATACCAGTTCAGGTTCTCACATTTGCAATTCCATGCAGGGGCTGAGAAATAGCAAGGTTTTGAAGACAGGTGACCATACTCTCCGCGTTGGAAATGGTTCCAATGTACATACAGTCGCAGTGGGAGAGTATCACTTGGGGTTGCCATCTGGATGTATTTTGATTTTGAATCCATGTTATTTTGTACCAAGTATGCTATGTAATATAATATCCGTTTCTTTGTTGGACAATGAAGGATATAATTTTGTGTTGCAGAACAATGTTATGAACATTCACCTAAATCAAATGTTGGTTGGGTATGGTACGCTTAATAACGGAATATATGTCCTAAATCAACACACAGTTTTCAGTATACAACACACTAATAAAAGATAACTTTCAGAATTAAATGAAGCTTTTCTTTGGCATTGTAGACTTGGTCATATTAACGAAACAAGACTAAACAAGTTACATAAAAATGGATATTTAAACTCTTTTGAATATAAATCTTATGCGACTTTCCAGTCTTGTATCAAGGATAAAATGACCAAAACTCCGTTTGCCGGCCACGGAGAAAGAGCTACTCAGCTCCTTGGCCTCATACATAGTGATGTATGTGGGCCAATGTCTACACAGGCTAGAGGCGGTTTTTCATACTTCATTACATTCACTGACGACTTCTCAAGATTCGGTCATGTATTTTTATTAAAGCACAAGTCCGACGCTTTCGAGAAATTCATTGAATATAAACAAGAAGTAGAAAAACAAACCGGCTTGAGTATTAAGATGCTTCGATCAGATCGAGGTGGAGAGTATCTCAGTACAGAATTTGCAAACTTCCTAAAAGAGAATGGAATTCTCTCTCAGCTCACTCCTCCTTACACACCACAGCACAACGGTGTGTCAGAACGACGGAATAGGACCCTATTAGATATGGTCCGGTCCATGATGAGTGACGCTGAGTTACCAGTCTCGTTTTGGGGGCATGCATTGGAGACTGCAGCTTTTCTGCTAAACAGGGTTCCAACCAAAGCCGTTTCTACCACGCCATATGAGATATGGAATGGGAAGAGACCATCTCTTAAGAGAATTAAGATTTGGGGTTGCCCGGCCTATGTTAAAAAGCAGAATCCGGACAAACTCGAGACACGGTCAGTCATGTGTAACTTTGTGGGATATCCAAAGAATTCTTATGGATATCTGTTCTACCATAAAGAGGAACAAAAAGTGTTTGTTTCTCAGTATGCCACATTCTTGGAAAAAGTGTTTTTCACAGATAAAGATGATGGCAAGGTAGTAGATCTAGAAGAGGTTCTGGAGACACAAACTACAAATGACGATTTGGTTGAACCAGCTGTTGCAACAGAAACTGAAGAACCTCGGTCACTCCGTAGGTCTGGTAGGACTTCTCGCCCACCGGAGAGGTACTACGGTTTCCTCATTGATGGTGACAGAGAAGATTGCATCATGGATGATGATGATCTTACCAGTTTTCAGCAAGCTATCATGAATAGTGACTCTGTGAAGTGGCTGGATGCCATGAGATCCGAAATGGAGTCTATGTACACCACCAAAGTATGGACTTTGGACGTTGTACCCCCTGGGGTAAAACCTGTAGGGTGCAAATGGATCTTTAAAAGAAAGATTGGTGTGGATGGGCAGGTAGAGACCTATAAAGCAAGACTTGTGGCGAAAGGTTTTCGTCAAAGACCAGGTTTGGACTATGACGAAACTTTTTCGCCCGTAGCCATGCTTAAATCCATTCGGATCATACTTGCTATAGCTGCTCACTACGACTATGAAATCTGGCAGATGGACGTTAAAACACCATTTCTAAATGGAGATTTAGAAGAATGCGTTTATATGGATCAGCCAGAGGGCTTCATTGACAGTGGGAACAGCGAGAAAGCATGTAGATTGCTTAAATCCATATATGGGTTAAAGCAGGCATCTCGGAGTTGGAACATCTGTTTCGATGATGTTATCAAAGAGTTTGATTTCATCAAAAATCCAGATGAACCTTGTGTTTATAAGAAGGCTGTAGGAAGAGCTGTCACATTCCTCGTATTGTACGTGGATGACATTCTTCTGATAGGAAATGATATTCCTATGCTACAGTCGGTCAAATCATTCTTATCACTGAGGTTCTCCATGAAGGACCTGGGTGATGCCACATACATCCTGGGCATAAGGATCTATAGGGATAGATCCAAAAAGTTATTGGGATTGTCCCAAACCAGGTACATCAACACCATCCTAAAAAGGTTTAGTATGGAAGACTCCAAGCGGGGTGCCTTACCCGCTTGCCATGGAGTCACTCTCTCTAAGGATTCTTGTCCAAAGACCGATGAAGAGAGAGCTCGCATGAGCATTATACTTTATGCTTCGGCAGTAGGATCTATAATGTATGCGATGTTATGTCCACGCCCAGATGTAGCTTATGCACTTAGTGTTGTAAGCAGGTATCAATCCAACCCAGGGGAGAACCACTGGACAGCTGTGAAGAACATTCTTAAGTACTTACGAAGGGCTAAAGAATTGTTCTTGGTGTATGGTAATACAGATCTCCAAATGGAGACATTTATCGATTCGAGCTTCCAAGCGATAAGGATGACAACAAATCTATCTCAGGGTTTGTATTTACCCTCAATGGAGGGGCGGTAAGTTGGAAGAGTTCCAAACAGGATACCGTTGCAGACTCTACGATGGAGGCTGAGTACATTGCTGCAAATGATGCCGCCAAGGAAGCCGTCTGGATGAAGAAGTTCATCTCGGAGCTAGGAGTAGTTCCAACCATTATTGATCCAATACCTTTGTATTGTGACAATAATGGGGCGATGGCGTTAGCCAAGGAGCCCAGATCCCATCAGCGGTCCAGACACATCCTAAGGCGCTTTCATTTGATCCGGGAGATTGTAGATCGCCGCGAGATCGAGATTAAGAGAGTAGACACAAAGAACAACGCCGCGGATCCATTCACCAAGGCCCTCCCTCAGCCGCAGCATGAGCGACTTTTTGAGATGTTGGGTATGAGATACGCCAATAACTGGACTTAGTGCAAGTGGGAGATTGTTGGATATATGTATGCCCTAGAGGCCATTATATGATAGTGGATGTATCTATACATGTATATATATATATTCAGTATGCATTCTTGCTTGACATGATAGTATGCTATCTGGTTCTTCTTTATCTGACATGTTGATTTGATCATGCTTTTATTCATTCATACATGCTGATAAAGCCCTGAGGATATCGGCTTGACTACTCTGATTATGATAGAGATCATACTAGTGGGACATTTGTAGTCTATAAGCATATCCTGAAATGTCCCTAGTCGGAGGTGTATCGAGACGGGGCATCGATATACCAGAGTAGACTAGCGTATATGATACTAGACCCATGTGATGGGCGATGGATGTTCCCACATTCATCGATGTTTGACATCAAGATCATATACGGGTGCTCAGTGCTGACTGGGTACACTGGACGGACTCACCGAGAACTCCTATATGGAATTATATCTATCATCGGATAGCAGTTCTCAGGTGACACTGGTACAGGTTAGTCTGTAGACCCGAGATCGTCATGGAGTCTTGTGTGTTCTCCCACTGTACTTTGATTGCCACCCTACCACAGCTCTGCTGAGTCGTGCAAACAGGTGGCCGTTGGGTACAGTCCCGAGACACACGAAGGCAATGAGCGATAGGAGGGGTTTCGTCTCTCCCGGTATTGGGAGTTGATGCTGTGCTGTGCCCGACTGGTTATAACGGCAAGTCCCTGGCCAGGGCTGCTGAGATTTGCTGATAAGTGTTATCAGTAGTTTCTCGATCTGTTATAGACCATTCACCGGCACGACTTATTGAGTTATTAGGGTCGACATGACCATCCCTAGGCTCGATATGCAGCATATTTGACGAAGAGACCGGACTGTACGGTAGTGTTGCCGGATGGCTCGACGGGAGTTGTAGCAGGTTCGCTTGTTTTCTTCTGATCGCTCAATACCCGGGTGGACGTTACGTTTAGCTGACCGCTTGCGGCTTGGGGGTACCTGATATGATCATCACCCTCTGCCGGCGTATTGACGAGTCTTAGAGTCCCACAAAGGAGTTACCCAGTCCAGGCGAAACGTTGTGGTGCGCGTATGCGATATGCGCCTGCACCCGATTAAAATGTGCGTATATGATACCGAACATTGATCGGGTGGCCTGCTTTTGGTGGGGTCGTATGAGATATGACCGGATTGATAAATTAAGTGTTGATTTATCATCTAACCATTAGTTTTCTCACTTGAAACCTTTCTAGGGTTTGATGGATGTATGCATGCATGCATGTGTTTCTTTCTTTCATTCTAGTTTCATGCACATGTGGATGTGCATACATGTATACATACATACACCCATCCATCATGGTTGTTAGCATATGGAAATGGTGGCAATATAAGACTCACACCATGGATTAAATTATGGATTATTATTTGATTTTGGATTTAAAAGAAAATGAAAAGGAAAGGATAATCATTCTAACTTCTACATTCTTCCTTTGACCTAACCATGCTCAACTACCACTAACCTAGGGTTATCCTTCTCTTTATCATTTAAAACCCAAGTTAAATTAACTATCCATCATTTAGTCATGGTTGAAAGTGAGAAGGAATAAAATATAAAAGGTTATATTTCATTTCTTTTCACTTAAGGGTTATTTTTCACCTCTAGTTGAAAATAGCCACCATCTTCATCCTCTTTCATCTTTTCCTCTCTAGTTTTTTTTTCTAGTGAGTTAAACACAATTAAAGAAAGGTTTTTGAAGTGAGATCCATAGCCACAACATCATTCTACTCAAGTCTAGCCAACTTGATTAGAGTGTTCTCTTTGCTTTTCCAAAGTTACAAGCTTGGACGGGAAACTTCGGGTGGATCGTCGTGGACGAAAGAGGACTACAAGTGGACCTTCTTCCAACACCCTAGAGATCAAGGAGTCAAGCAAAAGGGGAGCTACAAAGGTTGTAGCCTTCAAACCCTAATCTTTATTAGCTTAAAAGTTTCGAAACCCTAATTTTCTAGGATCGATTCCTTTGCATGTTCGTTTAGCACCATAAAAATTTAAACTTTTGGACATGTGATGCTTCAAAACTCTTCATAGGGTGCTAGACTAACCTTACATTGGTATCAGAGCCGACCTAGAACATTAGGCGACCTTTTTACGAAGTTAAAACTCCGATCGAACCGAAATACGGCTTTTTAGGGTGCTCTCTGGAAATTTTCTAAAATTTGACATTTTTCAGAATTAAAAATATGTAAAAAATACAGCAGGGAAAAATAAGGATTACGGTACAAAAATTATTCAATGAACAGTGATTCTTGCCGCGGAAACGCGGCCTAAGCTTGCTACGGCCGCGGTTCCACGGCCGTATATATTAATTGATGGATAATTTTTTTACAGTAATTCATGAATCTGCTTGTATAATTTTTTGGATATTTTTAATCTGTATTTAGTTTTGAAAAATTCTGGAGATGGTTTTGGACTCGTCATTTCGATCGGGATTTTCATTTCGTAGCTTTTCCGGGTAAATTAGAAAGTATTGAAGTGTTTGAACGAATATCATTTGCTCACTATTCACGGGGTTTAAATACTTTGGAGATACGTGCAAGTCTTTTTGTGGTGGTCCCTCTAGAAGACAACAAACCTTAACTCGATTATGTGACCGTCTCGAACTGCCCTTTGAACCTTAGGGTTTGGGGCAGTACGGCGTGCCACAAGTGAGGCATTGGCTTGACCCTTCTGCGGCTGGACCGCTACTACTATGTCACACTCCAGGTGTTTGAACTCTACTCAAGAGTTGGGCTTTAGTGAATCCTGGGTATTTGATCGTTCGTTCGAAAACTTCGATACTGTCTGTTTATCCGGAATATGATACAATATGTGGAATTCATATAGTTTAGGCATGAAATACGAAATATGTGATATTTCGCATTTATGATGTCTAAAGAGAATGTGGATTCCAAATATTGTAGTTTTACACTTTCTTTTCTGTGACCGTAAGTGTAGTATGTCCGATATCGCCGGTTTCATTGCTATACGTCAACGACAATTGGGGTATGCATACTTACTTACGTTGATGATATGAGATATTATGTGTTGCTGAGATATGATGTGCAGGATTGTCGCGATCGAATAGCCCGGGGTTTTTTTTTGTGAGATGAGAGTTTTATATTTTCATTCATGTAAATTCAAATGTAATGTAATATTCTTTTATTTGGGGCACTTCCGGGTTGAGGTTGTGTCACCAGTATTGTATATTATTTACTTTTCCGCATTAGGATGGACCCAAGGAGGGGAGCACAGGTGACCGGGTTCTGGGGTTCAGTGGGAGGCCATCTCGAGGAGTCGAGACCGGGTCTCCTAAACTCCAGAATTGGCAGGGTCACTTGCCGCTCTCGTAGGGGTCCAGGGTGTGGGCTTGGCTATTCGTCGCGACTGTGGAATCCGTATTTTCTATTCTGGCTAAAATACTAAATACGGACGTCCTAGTATATCCCACGTTATATCTATATTTCTGCTGCCTTTGTTCTGTGATATATGAGACGAATGACTTATTATATATATGATATATAGTAGACGTTGCTTATGTTTTACACCCGCGCTAGTCCCGTCCCGGTATGCCGTTAGTTAAGTAACCTAATGGTGCATAACGGAACATTGCGGCGAATGCGGATGGCATAAGCGTACGTGTTATTTTCGTTTCTTTTCTGTGACTGGCTTAAGGACTTAAATGATGGGATTACATTAATATGATTAATGTAAAGAAAATAAACCTAAAAAGATGTTGTAGAATCGGATTTGAAAACCACTCGGCTATTTATGAAAAAGCTATATTTCAAAACTGCGGAGCTTAAGCCACTCCTTTTTTGAAAACCATTTGATTCTACAACGATATCAAGTTCAAAGCGTTAAAGATTTTCTTAAAAATCATTCGCAACCCTCCGTCATTTTAGGAAGTAGAGTACTTAGTATTCGTGCTACGTTTGTTGACTTTAGTTAAGGCGTAGTGTACGGTAGCTAAGTGATGTCTTCCTACATTTCATATGATGCAGATTAATTAGGACATTCATGCGACTTTGTTGACCATAGTTAAGGGTCATATGGGTGGGTCTAATTGATCAAGAAATGACGGGTAGAACTTGACTGGTACTTATGATTTGTTGACCATAGTTAAGGTCATAAATACTAGGGGTAAAAATTACATCGGGAATTTCAAGTGTTGAAATTTGCAATGAGATTGCATACCTTCCATGTGATGGTTGGATCCCGATCCCACTGTGCGCAATAGTTGCTCCTAGGAGAGTTTTACATTTTACAATTAGCTAACTCATTAGGTGTCTAGAAAGGTGTTAACGGGGCTCCGCCTCTGGGAAAACGAGGTTTACTCTAATTAGGTCCGTGCGAATGCACGGGGGACCTCCCTCAAAGTACCGACACTGGCCTGGCTGAACGGTTAGCGAAGTTGTAGACTGTAATTAATCCTGGCTAGTTTTTCTTTTTAAGGTTTGAAAGAAAAACTTGATAAAAAGCAGTGGTAAACAACGATTAGACAAGATAATAAACCAATCTAATCTGTGCAAGAGCTTTCGCTGAGTGTATTCTTTTCTCTCTCTTAATGGCAGATACCAATGACTGGACTTAAGCTTCTACTAGATAAAAACAAACTGAATGGGACCAACTATAAAGACTGGCTGAGGAATCTGAAAATCGCCTTGACTTATGATAAAGTATCATATGTCCTCACGGCTTCAGCCCCGCCCGTCCCTGGTCCAAAATCCTCAGTTGCGGACATTGAAGTCCGCAAGACATGGGACGCTGACTGTGCCACGGCCACATGCCTCGCGCTTGCATCGATGGATAACACACATCAAAAGCAGCACGAGGACATGGACATTCACGGTATATTGCTCCATACAAAGGAGTTGTATGGGGAGCAATCCCGCGTATTACGATACGAAGCTTCAAAGAAATTGTTTCAGATGCGAATGGCCCCTGGCACACCAGTAGGAGACCATGTTCTGAAGATGATAGCTCTTATAGAAGAGCTTGAGGACCTTGGATGGACGATGGACAATGAACAATATATAGATATTATTCTGCAGTCCCTCCCCTCCACCTTTGCTCAGTTCATAGTGAACTTCAACATGCATGGCATGGAGAAGGACCTCCCTGAACTCCTTAATATGTTAAGGAGTGCAGAGAGCACTATGAAGTTAGCAAAAACTCCCGTTATGACTATTGGACAGTCTTCCTCTTCTCGCCCGAAAGCCAAGGCCAAGGGAAAGAAAAAGAAGAAACCAACAAATCCTAAGGGAGGAGTTAAAAAGGTGAAGGGAAAGGGAAAGTCCAAGGCTGGAGACTCAGGGAAGGGCGAATGTTTCCATAGCCACAAGACAGGACACTGGAAGCGCAATTGCACGGAGTACTTAAGTCTGAAGCAGAAGCATGGTGATGCTTCTGCTTCAGGTGCGTTTGTGACTGAAAACTGTTTTTCTATAAACTCTGCTTCCTGGGTATTGGATACCGGTTCAGGTTCTCACATTTGCAATTCCATGCAGGGGCTGAGAAATAGCAAGGTTTTGAAGACAGGTGACCATACTCTCCGCGTTGGAAATGGTTCCAATGTACATACAGTCGCAGTGGGAGAGTATCAGTTGGGGTTGCCATCTGGATGTATTTTGATTTTGAATCCATGTTATTTTGTACCAAGTATGCTATGTAATATAATATCCGTTTCTTTGTTGGACAATGAAGGATATAATTTTGTGTTGCAGAACAATGTTATGAACATTCACCTAAATCAAATGTTGGTTGGGTATGGTAGGCTTAATAACGGAATATATGTCCTAAATCAACACACAGTTTTCAGTATACAACACACTAATAAAAGAAAACTTTCAGAATTAAATGAAGCTTTTCTTTGGCATTATAGACTTGGTCATATTAACGAAACAAGACTAAACAAGTTAAAAATGGATATTTAAACTCTTTTGAATATAAATCTTATGCGACTTGCCAGTCTTGTATCAAGGGTAAAATGACCAAAACTCCGTTTGCCGGACACGGAGAAAGAGCTACTCAGCTCCTTGGCCTCATACATAGTGATGTATGTGGGCCAATGTCTACACAGGCTAGAGGCGGTTTTTCATACTTCATTACTTTCACTGACGACTTCTCAAGATTCGGTCATGTATTTTTATTAAAGCACAAGTCCGACGCTTTCGAGAAATTCATTGAATATAAACAAGAAGTAGAAAAACAAACCGGCTTGAGTATTAAGATGCTTCGATCAGATCGAGGTGGAGAGTATCTCAGTACAGAATTTGCAAACTTCCTAAAAGAGAATGGGATTCTCTCTCAGATCACTCCTCCTTACACACCACAGCACAACGGTGTGTCAGAACGACGGAATAGGACCCTATTAGATATGGTCCGGTCCATGATGAGTGACGCTGAGTTACCAGTCTCGTTTTGGGGGCATGCATTGGAGACTGCAGCTTTTCTGCTAAACAGGGTTCCAACCAAAGCCGTGTCTACCACGCCATATGAGATATGGAATGGGAAGAGATCATCTCTTAAAAGAATTAAGATTTGGGGTTGCCCGGCCTATGTTAAAAAGCAGAATCCGGACAAACTCGAGACACGGTCAGTCATGTGTAACTTTGTGGGATATCCAAAGAATTCTTATGGATATCTGTTCTACCACAAAGAGGAACAAAAAGTGTTTGTTTCTCAGTATGCCACATTCTTGGAAAAAGAGTTTTTCACAGATAAAGATGATGGCAAGGTAGTAGATCTAGAAGAGGTTCTGGAGACACAAACTACAAATGACGATTTGGTTGAACCGGCTGTTGCAACAGAAACTGAAGAACCTCGGCCACTCCGTAGGTCTGGTAGGACTTCTCGCCCACCGGAGAGGTACTACGGTTTCCTCATTGATGGTGACAGAGAAGATTGCATCATGGATGATGATGATCCTACCAGTTTTCAGCAAGCTATCACGAGTAGTGACTCTGTGAAGTGGCTGGATGCCATGAGATCTGAAATGGAGTCTATGTACACCAACAAAGTATGGACTTTGGACGTTGTACCCCCTGGGGTAAAACCTGTAGGGTGCAAATGGATCTTTAAAAGAAAGATTGGTGTGGATGGGCAGGTAGAGACCTATAAGGCAAGACTTGTGGCGAAAGGTTTTCATCAAAGACCAGGTTTGGACTATGACGAAACTTTTTCGCCCGTAGCCATGCTTAAATCCATTCGGATCCTACTTGCTATAGCTGCTCACTACGACTATGAAATCTGGCAGATGGACGTTAAAACAGCATTTCTAAATGGAGATTTAGAAGAATGCGTTTATATGGATCAGCCAGAGGGCTTCATTGACAGTGGGAACAGCGAGAAAGCATGTAGATTGCTTAAATCCATATATGGGTTAAAGCAGGCATCTCGGAGTTGGAACATCTGTTTCGATGATGTTATCAAAGAGTTTGATTTCATCAAAAATCCAGATGAACCTTGTGTTTATAAGAAGGCTGTTGGAAGAGCTGTCACATTCCTCGTATTGTACGTGGATGACATTCTTCTGATAAGAAATGATATTCCTATGCTACAGTCGGTCAAATAATTCTTATCACTGAGGTTCTCCATGAAGTACCTGGGTGATGCCACATACATCCTGGGCATAAGGATCTATAGGGATAGATCCAAAAAGTTATTGGGATTGTCCAAAACCAGGTACATCAACACCATCCTAAAAAGGTTTAGTATGGAAGACTCCAAGCGGGGTGCCTTACCCGCTTGCCATGGAGTCACTCTCTCCAAGGATTCTTGTCCATAGACCGATGAAGAGAGAGCTCGCATGGGCATTATACCTTATGCTTTGGCAGTAGGATCTATAATGTATGCGATGTTATGTACATGCCCAGATGTAGCTTATGCACTTAGTGTCGTAAGCAGGTATCAATCCAACCCAGGGGAGAACCACTGGACAGCTGTGAAGAACATTCTTAAGTACTTACGAAGGACTAAAGAATTGTTCTTGGTGTATGGTAATACAGATCTCCAAATGGAGGCATTTACCGATTCGAGCTTCCAGAGCGATAAGGATGACAGCAAATCTATCTCAGGGTTTGTATTTACCCTCAATGGAGGGGCGGTAAGTTGGAAGAGTTCCAAACAGGATACCATTGCAGACTCTACGATGGAGGCTGAGTACATTGCAGCAAATGATGCCGCCAAGGAAGCCGTCTGGATGAAGAAGTTCGTCTCGGAGCTAGGAGTAGTTCCAACCATTATTGATCCAATACCTTTGTATTGTGACAATAATGGGGCGATGGCGTTAGCCAAGGAGCCCAGATCCCATCAGCGGTCCAGACACATCCTGAGGCGCTTTCATTTGATCCGGGAGATTGTAGATCGCCGCGAGATCGAGATTAAGAGAGTAGACACAAAGAACAACTCCGCGGATCCATTCACCAAGGCCCTCCCTCAGCCGCAGCATGAGCGACTTTTTGAGATGTTGGGTATGAGATACGCCAATAACTGGACTTAGTGCAAGTGGGAGATTGTTGGATATATGTATGCCCTAGAGGCCATTATATGATAGTGGATGTATCTATACATGTATATATATATTCAGTATGCATTCTTGCTCGACATGATAGTATGCTATCTGGTTCTTCTTTATCTGACATGTTGATTTGATCATGCTTTTATTCATTCATACATGCTGATAAAGCCCTAACGATATCGGCTTGACTACTCTGATTATGATAGAGATCATACTAGTGGGACATTTGTAGTCTATAAGCATATCCTGAAATGTCCCTAGTCGGAGGTGTATCGAGACGGGGCATCGATATACCAGAGTAGACTAGCGTATATGATACTAGACCCATGTGATGGTCGATGGATGTTCCCACATTCATCGATGTTTGACATCAAGATCATATACGGGTGCTCAGTGCTGACTGGGTACACTGGACGGACTCACCGAGAACTCCTATATGGAATTATATCTATCGTCGGATAGCAGTTCTCAGGTGACACTGGTACAGGTTAGTCTGTAGACCCGAGATCGTCATGGAGTCTTGTGTGTTCTCCCACTGTACTTTGATTGCCACCCTACCACGGCTCTGCTGAGTCGTGCAAACAGGTGGCCGTTGGGTACAGTCCCGAGACACACGAAGGAAATGAGCGATAGGAGGGGTTTCGTCTCTCCCGGTATTGGGAGTTGATGCTGTGCTGTGCCCGACTGGTTATAACGGCAAGTCCCTGGCCAGGGCTGCTGAGATTTGCTGATAAGTGTTATCAGTAGTTTCTCGATCTGTTATAGACCATTCACCGGCATGACTTATTGAGTTATTAGGGTCGACGTGACCATCCCTAGGCTCGATATGCAGCATATTTGACGAAGAGAACGGACTGTACGGTAGTGTTGCCGGATGGCTCGACGGGAGTTGTAGCAGGTTCGCTTGTTTTCTTCTGATCGCTCAATACCCGGGTGGCCGTTACGTTTAGCTGACCGCTTACGGCTTGGGGATACCTGATATGATCATCACCCTCTGCCGGCGTATTGACGAGTCTTAGAGTCCCACAAAGGAGTTACCCAGTCCCGGCGAAACGTTGTGGTGCGCGTATGCGATATGCATGCACCCGATTAAAATGTGCGTATATGATACCGAACATTGATCGGGTGGCCTGCTTTTGGTGGGGTCGTATGAGATATGACCGGATTGATAAATTAAGTGTTGATTTATCATCTAACCATTAGTTTTCTCACTTGAAACCTTTCTAGGGTTTGATGGATGTATGCATGCATGCATGTGTTTCTTTCTTTCATTCTGGTTTCATGCACATGTGGATGTGCATACATGTATACATACATACACCCATCCATCATGGTTGTTAGCATATGGAAATGGTGGCAATATAAGACTCACACCATGGATTAAATTATGGATTATTATTTGATTTTGGATTTAAAAGAAAATGAAAAGGAAAGGATAATCATTCTAGCTTCTACATTCTTCCTTTGACCTAACCATGCTCAACTACCACTAACCTAGGGTTATCCTTCTCTTTATCATTTAAAACCCAAGTTAAATTAACTATCCATCATTTAATCATGGTTGAAAGTGAGAAGGAAAAAAATATAAAAGCTTATATTTCATTTCTTTTCACTAAAGGGTTATTTTTCACCTCTAGTTGAAAATAGCCACCATCTTCATCCTCCTTCATCTTTTCCTCTCTAGTTTTTTTTCTAGTGAGTTAAACACAATTAAAGAAAGGTTTTTGAAGTGAGATCCATAGCCACAACATCATTCTACTCAAGTCTAGCCAACTTGATTAGAGTGTTCTCTTTGCTTTTCCAAAGTTACAAGCTTGGACGGGAAACTTCGGGTGGATCGTCGTGGACGAAAGAGGACTACAAGTGGACCTTCTTCCAACACCCTAGAGATCAAGGAGTCAAGCAAAAGGGGAGCTACAAAGGTTGTAGCCTTCAAACCCTAATCTTTATTAGCTTAAAAGTTTCGAAACCCTAATTTTCTAGGATCGATTCCTTTGCATGTTCGTTTAGCACCATAAAAATTTAAACTTTTGGACATGTGATGCTTCAAAACTCTTCATAGGGTGGTAGACTAACATTACATTGGTATCAGAGCCGACCTAGAACATTAGACGACCTTTTTACGAAGTTAAAACTCCGATCGAACCGAAATACGGCTTTTTAGGGTGCTCTCTGGAAATTTTCTAAAATTTGACATTTTTCAGAATTAAAAATATGTAAAAAAATACAGCAGGGAAAAATAAGGATTACGGTACAAAAATTATTCAATGAACAGTGATTCTTGCCGCGGAAACGCGGCCTAAGCTTGCTTAGGCCGCGGTTCCGCGGCCGTATATATTAATTGATGGATAATTTTTTTACAGTAATTCATGAATCTGCTTGTATAATTTTTTGGATATTTTTAATCTGTATTTAGTTTTGAAAAATTCTGGAGATGGTTTTGGACTCGTCATTTCGATCGGGATTTTCATTTCGTAGCTTTTCCGGGTAAATTAGAAAGTATTGAAGTGTTTGAACGAATATCATTTGCTCACTATTCACGGGGTTTAAATACTTTGGAGATACGTGCAAGTCTTTTTGTGGTGGTCCCTCTAGAAGACAACAAACCTTAACTCGATTATGTGACCGTCTCGAACTGCCCTTTGAACCTTAGGGTTTGGGGCAGTACGGCGTGCCACATGTGAGGCGTTGGCTTGACCCTTCTGCGGCTGGACCGCTACTACTATGTCACACTCCAGGTGTTTGAACTCTGCTCAAGTGTTAGGCTTTAGTGAATCCTGGGTATTTGATCGTTCGTTCGAAAACTTCGATACTGTCTGTTTATCCGGAATTTGATACAATATGTGGAATTCATATAGTTTAGGCATGAAATACGAAATATGTGATATTTCGCATTTATGATGTCTAAAGAGAATGTGGATTCCAAATATTGTAGTTTTACACTTTCTTTTCTGTGACCGTAAGTGTAGTATGTCCGATATCGCCGGTTTCGTTGCTACACGTCAACGACAATTGGGGTATGCATACTTACTTACGTTGATGATATGAGATATTATGTTTTACTGAGATATGATGTGCAGGATTGTCGCGATCGAATAGCCCGGGGTTTTTTTTTGTGAGATGAGAGTTTTATATTTTCATTCATGTAAATTCAAATGTAATGTAATATTCTTTTATTTGGGGCACTTCCGGGTTGAGGTTGTGTCACCAGTATTGTATATTATTTACTTTTCCCCATTAGGATGGACCCAAGGAGGGGAGCACAGGTGACCGGGTTCTGGGGTTCAGTGGGAGGCCATCTCGAGGAGTCGAGACCGGGTCTCCTAAACTCCAGAGTTGGCAGGGTCACTTGCCGCTCTCGTAGGGGTCCAGGGTGTGGGCTTGGCTATTCATCGCGACTGTGGAATCCGTATTTTCTATTCTGGCTAAAATACTAAATACGGACGTCCTAGTATATCCCACGTTATATCTATATTTCTGCTGCCCGTGTTCTGTGATATCTGAGACGAATGACTTATTATATATATGATATATAGTAGACGTTGCTTATGTTTTACACCCGCGCTAGTCCCGTCCCGGTATGCCGTTAGTTAAGTAACCTAACGGTGCATAACGGAACATTGCGGCGAATGCGGATGGCATAAGCGTACGTGTTATTTTCGTTTCTTTTCTGTGACTGGCTTAAGGTCTTAAATGATGGGATTACATTAATATGATTAATGTAAAGAAAATAAACCTAAAAGGATGTTGTAGAATCGGATTTGAAAACCACTCGGCTATTTATGAAAAAGCTATATTTCAAAACTGCGGAGCTTAAGCCACTCCTTTTTTGAAAACCATTTGATTCTACAACGATATGAAGTTCAAAGCGTTAAAGATTTTCTTAAAAATCATTTGCAACCCTCCGTCATTTTAGGAAGTAGAGTACTTAGTATTCGTGCTACGTTTGTTGACTTTAGTTAAGGCGTAGTGTAGGGTAGCTAAGTGATGTCTTCCTACACTGCATATGATGCAGATTAATTAGGACATTCATGCGACTTTGTTGACCATAGTTAAGGGTCATATGGGTGGGTCTAATTGATCAAGAAATGACGGGTAGAACTTGACTGGTACTTATGATTTGTTGACCATAGTTAAGGTCATAAGTACTAGGGGTAAAAATTACATCGGGAATTTCAAGTGTTGAAATTTGCAATGAGATTGCATACCTTCCATGTGATGGTTGGATCCCGATCCCACTGTGGGCAATAGTTGCTCCTAGGAGAGTTTTACATTTTACAATTAGCTAACTCATTAGGTGTCTAGAAAGGTGTTAACGGGGCTCCGCCTCTAGGAAAACGAGGTTTACTCTAATTAGGTCCGTGCGAAAGCACGGGGGACCTCCCTCAAAGTACCGACACTGGCCTGGCTAAACGGTTAGCGAAGTTGTAGACTGTAATTAATCCTGGCTAGTTTTTCTTTTTAAGGTTTGAAAGAAAAACTTGATAAAAAGCAGTGGGAAACATCGATTAGACAAGATAATAAACCAATCTAATCTGTGCAAGAGCTTTCGCTGAGTGTATTCTTTTCTCTCTCTTAATGGCAGTTACCAATGACTGGACTTAAGCTTCTACTAGATAAAAACAAACTGAATGGGACCAACTATAAAGACTGGCTGAGGAATCTGAAAATCGCCTTGACTTATGATAAAGTATCATATGTCCTCACGGCTTCAGCCCCGCCCGTCCCTGGTCCAAAATCCTCAGTTGCGGACATTGAAGTCCTCAAGACATGGGACGCTGACTGTGCCACGGCCACATGCCTCACGCTTGCATCGATGGATAACACACATCAAAAGCAGCACGAGGACATGGACATTCACGGTATATTGCTCCATACAAAGGAGTTGTATGGGAGCAATCCCGCGTATTACGATACGAAGCATCAAAGAAATTGTTTCAGATGCGAATGGCCCCTGGCACACCAGTAGGAGACCATGTTCTGAAGATGATAGCTCTTATAGAAGAGCTTGAGGACCTTGGATGGACGATGGACAATGAACAATATATAGATATTATTCTGCAGTCCCTCCCCTCCACCTTTGCTCAGTTCATAGTGAACTTCAACATGCATGGCATGGAGAAGGACCTCCCTGAACTCCTTAATATGTTAAGGGGTGCAGAGAGCACTATGAAGTTAGCAAAAACTCCCGTTATGACTATTGGACAGTCTTCCTCTTCTCGCCCGAAAGCCAAGGCCAAGGGAAAGAAAAAGAAGAAACCCACTAATCCTAAGGGAGGAGTTAAAAAGGTGAAGGGAAAGGGAAAGTCCAAGGCTGGAGACTCAGGGAAGGGCGAATGTTTCCATTGCCACAAGACAGGACACTGGAAGCGCAATTGCACGGAGTACTTAAGTCTCAAGAAGAAGCATGGTGATGCTTCTGCTTCAGGTGCGTTTGTGACTGAAAACTGTTTTTCTATAAACTCTGCTTCCTGGGTATTGGATACCGGTTCAGGTTCTCACATTTGCAATTCCATGCAGGGGCTGAGAAATAGCAAGGTTTTGAAGACAGGTGACCATACTCTCCGCGTTGGAAATGGTTCCAATGTACATACAGTCGCAGTGGGAGAGTATCACTTGGGGTTGCCATCTGGATGTATTTTGATTTTGAATCCATGTTATTTTGTACCAAGTATGCTATGTAATATAATATCCGTTTCTTTGTTGGACAATGAAGGATATAATTTTGTGTTGCAGAACAATGTTATGAACATTCACCTAAATCAAATGTTGGTTGGGTATGGTAGGCTTAATAACGGAATATATGTCCTAAATCAACACACAGTTTTCAGTATACAACACATTAATAAAAGAAAACTTTCAGAATTAAATGAAGCTTTTCTTTGGCATTGTAGACTTGGTCATATTAACGAAACAAGACTAAACAAGTTACATAAAATGGATATTTAAACTCTTTTGAATATAAATTTTATGCGACTTGCCAGTCTTGTATCAAGGGTAAAATGACCAAAACTCCGTTTGCCGGACACGGAAAAAGAGCTACTCAGCTCCTTGGCCTCATACATAGTGATGTATGTGGGCCAATGTCTACACAGGCTAGAGGCGGTTTTTCATACTTCATTACATTCACTGACGACTTCTCAAGATTCGGTCATGTATTTTTATTAAAGCACAAGTCCGACGCTTTCGAGAAATTCATTGAATATAAACAAGAAGTAGAAAAACAAACCGGCTTGAGTATTAAGATGCTTCGATCAGATCGAGGTGGAGAGTATCTCAGTACAGAATTTGCAAACTTCCTAAAAGAGAATAGGATTCTCTCTCAGCTCACTCCTCCTTACACACCACAGCACAACGGTGTGTCAGAACGACGGAATAGGACCCTATTAGATATGGCCCGGTCCATGATGAGTGACGCTGAGTTACCAGTCTCGTTTTAGGGGCATGCATTGGAGACTGCAGCTTTTCTGCTAAACAGGGTTCCAACCAAAGCCGTGTCTACCACGCCATATGAGATATGGAATGGGAAGAGACCATCTCTTAAGAGAATTAAGATTTGGGGTTGCCCGGCCTATGTTAAAAAGCAGAATCCGGAAAAACTGGAGACACGGTCAGTCATGTGTAACTTTGTGGGATATCCAAAGAATTCTTATGGATATCTGTTCTACCACAAAGAGGAACAAAAAGTGTTTCTTTCTCAGTATGCCACATTCTTGGAAAAAGATTTTTTCACAGATAAAGATGATGGCAAGGTAGTAGATCTAGAAGAGGTTCTGGAGACACAAACTACAAATGACGATTTGGTTGAACCGGCTGTTGCAACAGAAACTGAAGAACTCGGCCACTCCGTAGGTCTGGTAGGACTTCTCGCCCACCGGAGAGGTACTACGGTTTCCTCATTGATGGTGACAGAGAAGATTGCATCATGGATGATGATGATCCTACCAGTTTTCAGCAAGCTATCACGAGTAGTGACTCTGTGAAGTGGCTGGATGCCATGAGATCCGAAATGGAGTCTATGTACACCAACAAAGTATGGACTTTGGACGTTGTACCCCCTGGGGTAAAACCTGTAGGGTGCAAATGGATCTTTAAAAAAAAGATTGGTGTGGATGGGCAGGTAGAGACCTATAAGGCAAGACTTGTAGCGAAAGGTTTTTGTCAAAGACCAGGTTTGGACTATGACGAAACATTTTCGCCCGTAACCATGCTTAAATCCATTCGGATCCTACTTGCTATAGCTGCTCACTACGACTATGAAATCTGGCAGATGTACGTTAAAACAGCATTTCTAAATGGAGATTTAGAAGAATGCGTTTATATGGATCAGCCAGAGGGCTTCATTGACAGTGGGAACAGCGAGAAAGCATGTAGATTGCTTAAATCCATATATGGGTTAAAGCAGGCATCTCGGAGTTGGAACATCTGTTTCGATGATGTTATCAAAGAGTTTGATTTCATCAAAAATTCAGATGAACCTTGTGTTTATAAGAAGGCTGTAGGAAGAGCTGTCACATTCCTCGTATTGTACGTGGATGACATTCTTCTGATAGGAAATGATATTCCTATGCTACAGTCGGTCAAATCATTCTTATCACTGAGGTTCTCCATGAAGGACCTGGGTGATGCCACATACATCCTGGGCATAAGGATCTATAGGGATAGATCCAAAAAGTTATTGGGATTGTCCCAAACCAGGTACATCAACACCATCCTAAAAAGGTTTAGTATGGAAGACTCCAAGCGGGGTGCCTTACCCGCTTGCCATGGAGTCACTCTCTCCAAGGATTCTTGTCCAAAGACCGATGAAGAGAGAGCTCGCATGAGCATTATACCTTATGCTTCGGCAGTAGGATCTATAATGTATGCGATGTTATGTACACGCCCAGATGTAACTTATGCACTTAGTGTTGTAAGCAGGTATCAATCCAACCCAGGGGAGAACCACTGGACAGCTGTGAAGAACATTCTTAAGTACTTACGAAGGACTAAAGAATTGTTCTTGGTGTATGGTAATACAGATCTCCAAATGGAGGCATTTACCGATTCGAGCTTCCAGAGCGATAAGGATGACAGCAAATCTATCTCAGGGTTTGTATTTACCCTCAATGGAGGGGCGGTAAGTTGGAAGAGTTCCAAACAGGATACCGTTGCAGACTCTACGATGGAGGCTGAGTACATTGCTGCAAATGATGCCGCCAAGGAAGCCGTCTGGATGAAGAAGTTCGTCTCGGAGCTAGGAGTAGTTCCAACCATTATTGATCCAATACCTTTGTATTGTGACAATAATGGGGCGATGGCGTTAGCCAAGGAGCCCAGATCCCATCAGCGGTCCAGACACATCCTGAGGCGCTTTCATTTGATCCGGGAGATTGTAGATCGCCGCGAGATCGAGATTAAGAGAGTAGACACAAAGAACAACGCCGCGGATCCATTCACCAAGGCCCTCCCTCAGCCGCAGCATGAGCGACTTTTTGAGATGTGGGGTATGAGATACGCCAATAACTGGCCTTAGTGCAAGTGGGAGATTGTTGGATATATGTATGCCCTAGAGGCCATTATATGATAGTGGATGTATCTATATATGTATATATATATTCAGTATGCATTCTTGCTCGACATGATAGTATGCTATCTGGTTCTTCTTTATCTGACATGTTGATTTGATCATGCTTTTATTCATTCATACATGCTGATAAAGCCCTGAGGATATCGGCTTGACAACTCTGATTATGATAGAGATCATACTAGTGGGACATTTGTAGTCTATAAGCATATCCTGAAATGTCCCTAGTCGGAGGTGTATCGAGACGGGGAATCGATATACCAGAGTAGACTAGCATATATGATACTAAACCCATGTGATGGGCGATGGATGTTCCCACATTCATCGATGTTTGACATCAAGATCATATGCGGGTGCTCAGTGCTGACTGGGTACACTGGACGGACTCACCGAGAACTCCTATATGGAATTATATCTATCGTAGGATAGCAGTTCTCAGGTGACACTGGTACAGGTTAGTCTGTAGACCCGAGATCGTCATGTAGTCTTGTGTGTTCTCCCACTGTACTTTGATTGCCACCCTACCACGGCTCTGCTGAGTCGTGCAAACAGGTGGCCGTTGGGTACAGTCATGAGACACACGAAGGCAATGAGCGATAGGAGGGGTTTCGTCTCTCCCGGTATTGGGAGTTGATGCTGTGCTGTGCCCGACTGGTTATAACGGCAAGTCCCTGGCCAGGGCTGCTGAGATTTGCTCATAAGTGTTATTAGTAGTTTCTCGATCTGTTATAGACCATTCACCGGCATGACTTATTGAGTTATTAGGGTCGACGTGACCATCCCTAGGCTCGATATGCAGCATATTTGACGAAGAGACCGGACTGTACGGTAGTGTTGCCGGATGGCTCGCCGGGAGTTGTAGCAGGTTCGCTTGTTTTCTTCTGATCGCTCAATACCCGGGTGGCCGTTACGTTTAGCTGACCGCTTGCGGCTTGGGGGTACCTGATATGATCATCACCCTCTGCCGGCGTATTGACGAGTCTTAGAGTCCCACAAAGGAGTTACCCAGTCCAGGCGAAACGTTGTGGTGCGCGTATGCGATATGCGCATGCACCCGATTAAAATGTGCGTATATGATACCGAACATTGATCGGGTGGCCTACTTTTGGTGGGGTCGTATGAGATATGACCGGATTGATAAATTAAGTGTTGATTTATCATCTAACCATTAGTTTTCTCACTTGAAACCTTTCTAGGGTTTGATGGATGTATGCATGCATGCATGTATTTCTTTCTTTCATTCTAGTTTCATGCACATGTGGATGTGCATACATGTATACATACATAAACCCATCCATCATTGTTGTTAGCATATGGAAATGGTTGCAATATAAGACTCACACCATGGATTAAATTATGGATTATTATTTGATTTTGGATTTAAAAGAAAATGAAAAGGAAAGGATAATCATTCTAGCTTCTACATTCTTCCTTTGACCTAACCATGCTCAACTACCACTAACCTAGGGTTATCCTTCTCTTTATCATTTAAAACCCAAGTTAAATTAACTATCCATCATTTAATCATGGTTGAAAGTGAGAAGGAATAAAATATAAAAGGTTATATTTCATTTCTTTTCACTTAAGGGTTATTTTTCACCTCTAGTTGAAAATAGCCACCATCTTCATCCTCCTTCATCTTTTCCTCTCTAGTTTTTTTTCTAGTGGGTTAAACACAATTAAAGAAAGGTTTTTGAAGTGAGATCCATAGCCACAACATCATTCTACTCAAGTCTTGCCAACTTGATTAGAGTGTTCTCTTTGCTTTTCCAAAGTTACAAGCTTGGACGGGAAACTTCGGGTGGATCGTCGTGGACGAAAGAGGACTACAAGTGGACGTTCTTCCAACACCCTAGAGATCAAGGGGTCAAGCAAAAGGGGAGCTACAAAGGTTGTAGCCTTCAAACCCTAATCTTTATTAGCTTAAAAGTTTCGAAACCCTAATTTTCTAGGATCGATTCCTTTGCATGTTCGTTTAGCACCATAAAAATTTAAACATTTGGACATGTGATGCTTGAAAACTCTTCATATGGTGCTAGACTAACCTTACAAGTGTGAACCATGATCTAGGGATAAGGTTGGGAGGAATAAATATCCTAGAGTAAAACAAAAATGAAGAGATGAGTCATGGCTTCTCGGTGGTTCTCCAAGCATCCAAAACCATGACTCATTTCTACCCTTTTTTATTTTCCTTTAAAATAAATCATCCCTTTAATTTTTAGCTCATGTGTGAGTCTCATACACCCATGTTCTATGTATCATCAACCATGATACATAATGTAAATACATATATTAATATATATCTCATATATATTTATAAATGTATTTGTAGAGAAGAAAATCTTCAGTGAGCTATATTAGTTAATATATATATGTATATATCAAATATATTAATATTTATCAAATTATTAAATCAACACTTGATTCAATAATCCAGTTATATAATATATAACCGACTAATATCATTTATATATATGTATATCATATTATCAAATCAACACTTGATTCAATAACCCGGTTATATCACATATAACTGACTAATATTCAATACTAGATACTAAATCAACACTTGATTCAATAATCCGGCCATATCAAATATAATCAGTCAATATCAAATATATTAACATAAAACAAATCATTGAAACAACACTTGATTCAATAATCCGGTTATATCACATATAACCTTGTTGGATGTAGTGCCCTCAAAGTCAATTTTGGATCGCAGGCACGTGATTGCAATGATTGAGGAGGACCTATACCGGTAGGACGGTCTTACTCGAGATGATAGTATGCTATCTGGTTTAACTTTATCATCGTGAACAGCTTTTGGTGACATGATCACTATTACACGTTGATAGAGCCCTTAGGATTCTTGCTTGACTACCCGCAGTATGATGGTGATCATATACGTGAGAGTTAGTCAGTCCATAAGCACAACCTTAAAAGTGGTCCTTAGTCGTGAGAGTTTCGAGACAGGGCATCGATACTCCGGAGTAGACTAGTGTATACAGTCGAGACCCCGACGAGGGGCGGTGGCCGTTCTCACACGCCATTGGTGTCAGTTAGTTCACCTAAAATGTATACAGGTGCTCATTGGGTTATGAGTGCACCGGACAGGACTCGCCGGGAACCTGCTAGTTGGTATTATACCTAGCGTCAGATAGCAGTTCCCTGGTGACATGTGTACAGGTTAGTTCATCGACCTAAGGACGTCATTTGTCTCGTGTGAGTTCCCACTGTGCTTAGATTACTACCCTACCATGGCTCAAAGGAGTAGTGCAAACAGGTTTTAGTTGGGTACAATCCTGAGCCACATAGAGGCAGTAAGCAGATCAGCAGGGGATTCGTCTCTCCCGGTATTGGGGGTGAGATCGTGCTGTGTCTAGGAGAGACATTACACAAAGTCCATGGCCATGGCATGTGAGAATTACTGGTAGGTATTTCAGTAGTTTCTCGGGGTGTTCAGGGCTACCCTCTGACACGACTTATACCGCTATTGCGGGTCTGACGCTACCAGCCCCTAGGCCCGATATGCGATGCTCATAGACGAATGGACCGGACTGTACGGATATTGTCACTGATAGGCTCAGTAGGGATCCAGGATGAATTCGCTCATCGGCTTCCTTTTTGCTCAATACTTGGGGCAGCCGTTACGTACAGATAGTACCACTGACGGCTTGTGGTTAAATCCACTGCCAGAGTATTGACGAGTTTTTAGAGTCCCCCACAGATTGTTTCCCAAGTTCGGGTGAAACATTGTAGAGGCCGTATGGTTTTAAGGCTAGGTTCGAATATGCACATGCACTTGTGCACGTGTCATGGTTCAGACAGATAATACCAGTGGGCTTTGGTTTAAGCCGGATTCTAGTATTATATTGTGTATGAGTATTTTTGTCTCATTGCATTTTGTATTCGGTTGGAATACAAAAGCGGGTATGTTTATACTGTTGGGGGGTAATCCTGTAATTTGTTACGGGATTGCTTTTTGATGTTGCAAGTTTTTCTCTGTTCGATTAAACATTAAATTTAATGTTTAACTATTGGTTGATGTTGATATATCATTTTGGCCAAAATTCCTTCATTCTTAGTCATGGCCGAAATCATTTGTGAGGTGGCAATTTTGAGGGTGAGTCATTGAGTGAGTCACTTGTTTCATTAATGCAAGCATGGTTTCTTTTTGATGAGTCATTTTGCAATCATTCCTTTTGGTAATGAAAAGGATATTGTTTTGTGATAAGGATTGGTGTTATGGTCACCCCTTTTCAATTCCCTGTAAACTTGGAAGTGGCCGGCCCCACTTGATTGAGCTTGTGCTCACCCCCTTTCATATTCACAGTGAGCTCTTATTAATAGCCGGCCCCATTCATTTTTGCTAGAGAGCTCATTTCCTTTGCAAAATTCCATAGCTTATTTCATCCAAAATCAAGGAGGCAACTTCATTTACCTTCACCTGATTCATTGGGTTCCTTAAGACAAAATATTCTACACTCTCTCTACTTCAATCTTGGAAATGTCGGTTAACAAACTTCATGTCCGAGTTACTTCAGTTTGAAGCGGGAGCCCGTATAAAGATTCGTTGACGTGGAGCCACTTCGACGAGGAGACCGGAGATCGAGCGAGACCGGAGATGCCGCGAGGAGCGTGGGATGATGGCTAAAGACCGAAGAACATGGATCGATCGGTATAGCCATTCTATCATTTTGTAGATTGCTAGTTTAGTGTTAATGGGACGATCCGGGTTACAGTTTATGTTAGCGCCAGTTTATGAAAAAGTTTTTATTCCGCGTTTGGTCTCAGATTATTGGCCGGGGCGCTACCGTAGACTTACATGATATCAGAGCCACGCAATTAACCTTTACTTGCTTGTTCTAGCTTGTTTAAAATATCGATCGAACGAAATTTCCAAAACTGCAATTCCAAATTTAAAGTTTCTTTCGAAATTTTTTGTCATCTAAAAATTATTTTGAGTATGTCAGAAAATCGAGCAGGCTTTTCTAACACTGCAGAAGAAATTTGGTAGACTGATCCCACAAAACCGCCGCAGAACCCATGGGTTTGTCGCTGTTCCGCCGTCGTTTTGGGGCTTCAGTGCACCATTTTTCTTCTGGGTGTCTTTCATGTGGAATTGTGGTTTCTGGAATATTTTGTTTGGGCCCAGATTTGTTTGAGTACTGGATTTGTACTTGGGGCCCATTTCGGGAAGATTTGTCGATCGGAATTTTAAATGTGTTAGTTTACAGTACTTACATTATATCTGCGACCGTGAATGTCATTAGAGCGGTAAATCTTATCTAATTGCTATAGTCCTTTTAGACGGGTTTGCGAACGTAACATTCACGTTGATGTTCTGTGTTGTGCTGTGATGTTGCGGATTTTTCGTGGTGGATAGCTTGCGTGCAATGTTAGTGCAGTTTAGATTTATTTGTACATTTGATATCGCGGGGTGAGCGTCTAACATGTGGACTGCCGTTGCTTCCTGTTTGTATATTATTCTTTTGGGGCATGATCGGGTTGAGGTCGATGTACCCGTTGTATATATTTTCATTTCTGCACTAGGTTTACCCCGCGACAGAGTGCACGGATAGCCGGGTTCTGGAGGGCAACGGGTCCGCATTTCATGGCTTTGAGAGGCAGGGGGCCACACTCTAGAATTGGCAGGCTATTCGCCGCACTCTTAGGGGGTACAGGTTGACCCAAGGTGGGGTGCTCAAGTTACCGGATTCCGTGAAGTGCCGGATGGTTCATTCACTTTGCTGAAGGGGGCTGCTTCGCGTCAGGTTTTGGCGGGTAACTTGCCACACTCGTAGGGGTCTAGGTTTCATTGCACAAGCTATCCACACGACCAGGGGAATGCCGGGTTTCAGTAGCGGCTCTGTGAAACCCGGGGATCCCAGATTATCTGTATTGTTCTGTGATGCTTATTACTTTTCTGTAATGTTGCATTTTTCATGCCTGGAGCGATTATTGTATATTGATATATATACTAGTAGATGTTGTATATGTTTTACACCCGCGCTACTCCAGTCCCCGCTCTGTCATTAGTTAAGTAACCTAACGGGTGATGACGGGACCCAGTGACGAATGCGGATGGCACATACGTACATTTTATTTTTGTTCTTTTCTGGCGTGATTAATTGATGGGACTGCGTTGATTTTGATCAATGCAAGGAAAAAAACCTGTTTGACGCTGTTGGAACAGTTTTCAAAAATTGTTATTACAAGGACGTTTTCTTTTGTTTTGCAAAATGGTATTCAGTTGGAATATCCTGCACCTTATTCGAGGAGGCAAGGGCCGAGATCCCTTTACCGGGTGTGACCCTTGGGCAGAGGTTTGCGTCAGGGTAATAACTTCACTATAGTCGATTACTTTTTGTTTTGCATCGCGGTATTCAGTTGGAATATCCTGCACCTCATTCTACGGGGAAAGAGCCGAGATCCCTTCACCGGGTGTGACCTCTTTAGCAAAGGTTTTCGCCACTATATTTTTGTAAAAAGCTATCAGGATCCTTCAACGAGATCAACTTCATTACGTTAATGGTTTTTCGCAAAAAACCAGCCATAGCCCTCCGTCGTTTAAGACGGGTAGCACTTAGTATTCATGCTATGTTTGTTGGTCTTCGTCAAGGCATAGTGTATGGTAGCTGCTTGTTACCTTTCTGTTGCATAGATAGATGCGTTGGTTTGGGTCAGTCGTATTACCTTGTTGGCCTTCGTCAAGGGTATGTACGGGTGGGTTCAAATTAACCTGGACAATGACGGATAGAACTTGACATGTGACTTATGATTTGTTGGCCTTCGTCAAGGTCATAAGAGCATGGGGCAAAAATCCATATCGGGAGTTTCTTAAGAAACTGAAACTTGCCAGGCACGCACATACCTTCCGGAGTGTGATAAATTGAGTGGATTCCTTTACATTATCATGCGATGAGAGTTGGATCCCGATTCCCACTGATGAGTTGGTTTACTCTTTGGGTGATCCCGACTAATTCTTCTTTCAGGTTTGGAGGGGAATTTGAGGTTACAGTGGGAGGTTTCCTGATTAGATAAAGTGATAATCATTCTGATCTAGGATAGAGTGCACGCAGAGTGTTTCTTTTCTCTCTCTCTTTGGCAGCGACCATTGACTGACCCTAGACTATGACTCATTGACCAAGTTGACCGAACCTTCTTAAAATACTGGCTTTTGGATTGTCTGAGTTGCATACATCATTGCCGCTCCTTCTTTTACCATTTGCATTTCTCCATAACACCTCGTATCACTACGAACATCCACTTCCATTGGGTAAATCCATCGTATGGTTATATACGAACTCGAAGGGACTTATTCGGGGATGGATTCAGGTTCAGGAGAAATTGAATTGGTTTATTCAGTTGTCTATTATCATCACCTTCTCTCAGATTGAGAGTAATTCTTGGTTTAGGAGACGGTACACCTATTACGCTTATTGGATAGTCTCCTTCCAAACCATATGCAGGTGCCGAAAGACAGGGAATGAAGAAAACCAATTAGCCTAAGTAGGGTCTACAGAAGGTAATAAGTAAAGACAAAATAAAGAGATTAGAAAGAGGGCAAAGTAAATTGCGACTGCTATCATTCACGACCAAACCACGTAGTTCATCGCCACTCCTATATCACCTTTGCTTTTTTCTCCAGTTCAGAATAAATAGAATAAGGTTTTATTCAGTTGTCTTTTATCATCACCTTCTCTCAGGTTGTGAGTACTCCTACGATAAGGAGTATACACCTATTACGCTTATTGGATACTCTTCTTCCAAACCATAGGTTGGTGCCTAACGGTAGGTAAGGAAGAAAACTATTTAGCCTAACAATGCTGTACAGAAGGTAACGACTAAAGACAAATAAAGGGATTTAGAGAGAGGGCAACGAAATATACGGTTATAGTCATGAATCTGGATTATGGAAGAGGCATTACTACGAATACCCGGATACCCCTTCAAAACATTTTCATGTTTCAGTTTTACTGTGCATTGTTAAAGGAAAACTGATTTCCCAATTAGACACTTGCTCCAGGGTATGTATTTACAAGTTATGATTCTCACATCTATATGGTTTTACAGATGATGAGTGGGAGTAAGTTATTGTAAATTAGGTGATCATCCTCATTATATCGGAATTCGTTGTAATTGGTGATATTTGAGGAAATCACCTGGGTTTTTTCCTGATGGCAAGTATTTGGTTTTGAATATCCGTTGTTATGCACCAATTTGAAATTGATATATCTGTACGTTTATTTTTATAAAATGAGATATAACTTTTGAAATTATGTCTATGACATTTACCTATATCAGTTGACGATTGGGTAAGGAGCATTGAACAGTGGAGTAGTTCTTAACCATAAGTACAGTTTCAACCTAAGATGCATAGGTTTTGAGTTATTCAACTCAGCGGACTTATACAGAGTATTGTATGTTGTTCAGTGTCCATTAGGACAAAAGGGTTGGTCCTCATACTATATTCTTTTTACTTGTGACTTCTCTAGTTTTTAGACAAGTGTTTCGTAGAAATACAAGGTCTAAGTTTTGAGAAGTTATAGGTAAAAGAATAAAGTAGAGAACCAGGTGTTGCATGTATCGGGATTCTTCAAGATGATCGAAGATGTAGATACTTGTGTATGGTATTCAGTTGATAGTAATGGTTTTGAGAAATTTCTTTCTCTTTCAGGTTACTCATAATTGGATGCACTCCTAAGTTGAGTAATGCTGATCGACCTCTCTCCATTTTGTTGACATGCACTGGAGACAGCTGCATGATTTGAATCTGGTTCCAATTAAATCCGTGCCTCATATTCTATATTGGATATAGAGTGGTTCATATCTTAACGATGTTAAGGTACGAGGAGTTGTCCGGCTTATGCTTAAAACAAGACTCTGGATAACTCAAGGCACGTTTCTGTAATGGCAGTTTTTAGGTTGACCCGAGCTATGTCGAGGGTTGATTTTCTACCATCTGAAAGATCAATAGTTATATTGTGCTTGACTCACCACAATTTTAGTAAAATGGATATTTTCAGAAAACAGAAATGGGAGTATGGTAGAACTGGAAGTGATTCTAGAACTGCAAACGATTACTGAAAATTTAATAGGACCTAAAAATTCAATCAGGTCTGACATTCCATTAGCCACTCCGCAGATATGTTGGGTAACCTCAAACACCCGAGAGTTACTTCGGTAGCCTCAAGGACGGTGACAGGGAGGTTCTTGTTTACCCAGACTTGACACTACTGTTGTTCCAGGCTATGATACCCTGCAGGAGGATGAGTATAGCATCATTCTAAACTAGCTTTAGAAGTGCACGTGTATATGATTCTGGCAGAGGTTGTTGTAGTCAGTGGGAGCAGCGGAAGCATAGTGGACAAGTAGCTTATGTCTATTTATAGACTAAAGCAGATATACAGGAGATAGATCATCTATTTTTGATGTGACTGTCTAGGCTTTGACTTCATCAGAATAGGGGATGGATCTGTTAAGAAGGTAGTAGGGTGTGATGTCCGGGTATTTGGATGACACACACAGAGTAGGAAGTAAAATTCCTATACTACGATCGGTTATACTGTGGTTGTCACACAGTTGTTTCTCCACAAAGGATATGGATATAATATCTGACATTCTGGTTACCAGATCTATGGTTTTAGATCTAGATTTGGGTAGTTTCCCAATCTGGGTACTTTAGACAGTATTCTAAAAGGTATTTTAGAATGGACGACTCCTGGCATGGTGGTGTACCTACAGCTGATGGAGTTTTCCACTCTAAAGGTGTCTTACAGACTAAAGGGGAGAGGGATGTGCATGATTGGCATATTAGTTTCTTAGGCAATTGAGTTAATCATGAGATGTCAAGTACCACACCAGATGTTGTTTTTGCACGAGATGCAATAAATTTATATTAATCCAATCCTGGAGAAACATTCGGAAGCAGTTTTAGAACATAAGTGGATGTTCTAGGGATTTGATAACGGCAGCCTCCTTCTAGAGACAGTTATCATTCCAGGCTTCCAAGGTGACATGGATGACAGAGTGACTGTCAGAGTTATAGTTTTCCCTCTGACGAAGGGGGCAGTAGTTTGGACAGGTGGTCCAAGAGGATACTGAGGGAGGCATGGTGCAGGATACTGATTAGGTTCAGTTGACGATACAGTCTAAGAAGTTTGGATTTGGAGTTCATTTATGAACTAGGTCCCATCAGATATCCATACATATTCTAAGATAGGTATTACTCAATTCGGGAGTTGCTTTCTCTGCGAACTTGAGATTAAGAGAGACATAGAAAGAAACATCAGGGCGGATCCACTCACTGAGGCTATTTCTCGAACACAAGAGTTTTACAAACGAGCTTTGTGAAACTGATTAGTAGAGGAGTTGGGTGTTCGGTATCACACGGGCTGTGAGTATGCGACATCGCAATAATTAGCTTTAAGTGCAAGTGGGAGATTGTTCGATGTAGTGCCCTCAAAATCAATTAATGGATCGCAGGCACGTGATTGCAATGATTGAGGAGGACCTATACCGGTAGTACAGTCTTACTCAAGATGATATATGCTATCTGGTTTAACTTTATCATCGTGTACAGCTTTAGGTAATATGATCACTATTACACGTCGATAGAGCCCTTAGGATTCTTTCTTGACTACCAGCAGTATGATGGCGATCATATACATGAGAGTTGGGTAGTCTATAAGCACATCCTTAAAAGTGGTCGCAAGTCGTGGGAGTTTCGAGACAAGGCATCGAAACTCCGGAGTAGACTAGTGTATATAGTGGAGACCACGATGAGGGGCGGTGGCTGGTCTTACAAGCCATTGGTGTCAGTTGGTTCACCTAAAATGTATACAGGTGCTCATTGGGTTATGAGTGCACCGGACAGGACTCTCCGGGAACCTGCTAGTTGGTATTATACCTAGCGTCAGATAGCAGTTCCCTGGTGACATGTGTACAGGTTACTTCATTGACCTGAGCTCGTCATTTGTCTCGTATGGGTTCCTACTGTACTTAGTTTACTACCCTACCACGGCTCAAAGGATTCGTGCAAACAGGTTTTAGTTGGGTACAGTCCCGAGCCACATAGAGGCAGTGAGCGGATCGGCAGGGGATTCGTCTCTTCCGGTATTGGGCGTGAGATCACGCTGTGTCTAGGAGAGCCATTACACCAAGTCCTTAGCCAAGGCAGGTGAGAATTACTAGTAGGTATTCCAGTAGTTTCTCGGTGTGTTCAGGGCTACCCTCCGACACGACTTATACCGCTATTGGGGGTCTGACGCTACCAGCCCCCTAGGCCCGATATGCGATGCTCATAGACGAACGGACCGGACTATACGGATATTGTCACTGATAGGCTTAGTAGGGTTCCAGGATGAGTTTGCTCATCGGCTTCCCTTTTGCTCAATACTTGGGGCAGTGTTCACGTACAGCTAGTACCACTGACGGCTTGTGGTTAAATCCACTGCAAGAGTATTGATGAGTCTTTAGAGTCCCCCACAGATTGTTTCCTAAGTTCGGGTGAAACGTTGTAGAGGCCGTATGGTTTTATGGTAGGGTTTGAACATGCACATGCACTTGTGCACGTGTCATGGTTCGGACAGATAATACTAGTGGGCTTTGGTTTAAGCCGGATTCTAGTATTATATTGTGTAGGAGTATTTTGTCTCATTGCATTTTGTATTCGGTTGGAATACAAATGCGGGTATGTTTATACTGTTGTGGGGTAATCCTGTAATTTGTTACGGCATTACTTTTTGAAGTTGCCAGTTTTTCTCCGTTCGATTAAATATTAAATTTAATGTTTAATTATTGGTTGATGTTGATATATCATTTTGGCCAAAATGCCTTCATTCTTAATCATGGCCGAAATCATTTGTGAGGTGGCAATTTTGAGGGTGAGTCATTGAGTGAGTCACTTGTTTCATTAATGTAAGCATGGTTTCTTTTTGAGGAGTCATTTTGCATTCATTCCTTTTGGTAATGAAAAGGATATTGTTTTGTGATAAGGATTGGTGTTATGGTCACCCCCCTTTCAATTCCCCATAAACTTGGAAGTGGCCGGCCCCACTTGATTAAGCTTGTGCTCACCCCCTTTCATAATCACAGTGAGCTCTTATTAGTGGCTGGCCCCATTCATTTTTGCTAGAGAGATCATTTCTTTTGCGAAATTCCATAGCTCATTTCATCCAAAATCAAAGAGGCAATTTCATTTACCTTCACCCGATTCGTCTGGTTCCTTGAGACAAAATATTCTACACTCTCTCTATTTCAATCTTGGACATGTCGGTTAGCAAACATCATGTCCGGGTTGCTTCAGTTTGAAGCGGGAGCCCGTATTAAGAATCGTTGACGTGGAGCCACTTCGACGAGGAGACCGGAGATCGAGCGAGACCGGAAATGCCGCCAGGAGCGTGGAATGATGGCTAAAGACCGAAGGGCACGGATCGTTCGGTATAGCCATTCTATCATTTTGTAGATTGCTATTTTAGTGTTAATTGCACGATCCGGGTTACAGTCAATGTTAGTGCCAGTTTATGAAAAAGATTTTTTTCCGCGTTTGGTCTCAGATTATTGGCCGGGGCGCTACCGTAGACTTACAAACCTAACCGATATCAAATATCGCGAGATTAGAATACGGTATCACATACTCGTATTTAATCAAGCTCCCGCATATATCACCATATGTTCCCTACTTCATTTCGCTTGAGCTAAGAAAACTCTGTGCGAGACTCTAAAGACTCGTCAATACGCCAGCAGTAGGTAATGATCACATCTGATACCCACAAGCCGTCAGTAGTACTAGCTGGACGTAACAGCTACCTAGATATTGAACGAATTGAAGATCAACAAGCAAGCTTGCCCAAACTCTCATAAAGCCTATAAGCAACACTTACCGTACAGTCTAGTCTCTTCGTCTGATATGTCGCAGATCGAGTCTAGGGGTGGAATCGTCAGACCCCAGTAACTTGATAAGTTATGCCGATTTATAGCCTATAACCGTTCGAGAAACTACTGATAACACTTACCAGTAAATCTCATCAGCCCTGGCCAAGGACTTGCTGCTATAGCCAATCGAGCATAACTATCACGACCCGAAAATATTAGCTCGCGACCGGCATTTAAACCATGCCATGTCTACAGACGTAACGTAATTCAAGTAAGCCGAAGCCCAGAAATCTAAACCTTTTTAAATAAAATAAAAGAGGTGAAGTTTTGAAATAAAGGTATGATGAAATCAAAAGTTTTCTTAAATGAATAGATAATGGAACATGAAAAATACAAGTGGATTTTACTAGGTGAAAAACATATTTCGTCTTTTAAAAATTTGGGCAGCACCTCCCTTGTATATTTTGATCCAAAACCACATATACAAGATAAGATAAAAGGCATCCCCATGTGGGAGCTAGCTCTTCGCCAAATGGCGGAATCACAACCACGCAAGTCATAATTTATGTATACGACGCCCAACGGCGAAGATCAACACAAGGGATAAAGAATAAAGCAAGACATCAACCCACCAAGCGAACATATAACCCATCGCTCTAAGTCTCACAACCACAATTCTTTCTAAGTCTTACTAATTATACAAATACTATTTTCTGATTGGTGGAGTTGACTAGATACAATAGGAATAATAATACAACAGTGGCACGATCCGACATGTACCACCTACCAAAGAAAATCACCCGAATGCAAGCTGTGTGCCAGCGATGCCGCTACTTATCCATGCGATCAAACCTGCAAGAACTGTGGCACAACGGGGGTGAGTTGCCAACTCGTGAGTAGAAAACAACATCAGGTAGAAATCGAATAAAACAACGATTCCTAGGTTAACTATATCATAAAGGTGATACTATGATATCTATGGTCACAGTATCTTCATATACGCCAACAATATAATCAATGCCTGTCTGCATGTGGATAACATCAACGCGTCCATCAATGACACAACAACATCATGCATATAAATATCATGAAAGCATATGCATGTAAATATGAGGATATCAATCAATGTGTGTCCATCAACGACACATCAAAATTATGGAACCTGAGTGTCCAACATCGACACTCGATATATCATGAAACCCGTCTCCAACATCGATACGTAACTCCTCATATCTCAGGCGCCGCATCCTCAGATCGGCCCTCAGGCGCCGCATACTCTGGTCGGCCGTAATATCCATCTCACGACTCCGGTCGGTATTCTCCGGATAATCGCCGAGCCCAAATACTATCACCGGTAGGTAGTAGTCCCTCTGTCAGGCTCATCGTCTACTGCACAACATACTTTTCTTGCCCCAGGGTACCATACCGGGTCCACCATGTACCCGCAGACGGTGCCTCCCGCTCCTCGAATCAGGTTTCACATTACAATCTCAGAACCGAGAAAACACATGGTGGACGTCTCGAAATATCATATCAAAAGAAACCAGGTTTTTTTAAAACAATACATAATTTCCTTTGAAATTTAACCACGGTTCTCAAATCCAGAATCTTATGAAAACAGCAAATCTCAATGCGTATAATCATAAAGCATGATGTATGCAAACATATAACAGAAATGTGAGCATATCCACATATCATGCAACATGAAAAAGTGATGTGAGAATATCAGTATATCATGCGACATATGATAATGATGTGGCAATTCTACTGTGTAAGTGACATAACAATTATCGATGATGAAAGTGTGTGAGCCGGCAAATCTTTGTAAGTGTAACATACGCATCATCGATAATGGTGTAGGTGTACTAGCACATGTATATATAATGCAATGAGAAGGTCATGAACGTAACATAAGTTACATCGTACGCGAAATGCTAACAGGTATACGTATCTACAATATATCCGAGTCGGTGAATCTATCAATCGGCATCCAGCCTCACAACATCACGTACCGTATAATCCATCGTACGGCATCCTCTAGTCAAGGGTAAGGATCAATCATCGGATAAAACTCATCACGTACGGTAAATCATCGTACGACGGCATTAAACCATTAGGGATCCTATCAACCTAAATGATAATGAGGGTACGGACCTAACGTCTCGTACGGTATATCACTCATGATTCACAATATTATCCATATATATATACCTATCTCTCAGGTCATATCCATATCATCCTTAGATCATGGGACTGGCAAAGGTATCAATTATCACATATCGACTCGCATCCGTATAACTATATATCAAACCTAGTCAGCATATCTCATCGTATACTCTTTTCATCACATCAATATCTCACATCAAGTCATTTTACATATACATTCTATCTAATAAATCTCATGTAATGCTACTCTAAACCTTATACTTAATCTCGTGCAACTACATATCTATATATCGTGATTCCCATTCACTTTTCGAATCCTTATATATCAATTCGAGACATCATTTTCTATCATATCATGTCAAAGAGTCGTATCCCTATAGCTTTCATCTCATATCTTAATATATATATATTCAATCATTCATACCATCTCTAACTATCTTTTTAACCATATCCATAGTTTTCTAATATAGGTTTCCTTAACCATATTCTATATATCGGTTTCAATCAAAGTTTGCGGGGGTGCTATACGCCATCAACCCGACTTCCCCCGTAGATATAAATCTACTCACCTTGATCCTTGCTTGCCGAAGTCGATGACGCCATGCTCCTCCTCGTTATCCGAAGTCCACATGAAGGTGCCTACATATATAAACATACAGTATCGTAAACAGAATTGCGCACGAAAACCAAAACGGCACACGAATCGCACATAGGTTAAAACCTATGGCCTACGCATGCAAGAATAACCAAACCACACTCGATATCGACGTAAAAACGTCAAGTGGCCGAGACAAAATGAAATATCCAAAGTTTCAAGTCATGCAAAAGCCACAATTCAAAACAGCAACTAAAGAAAATGGTCCCAGATTTTGGTTCAGGTAAACTTAGGCCAAACTAGCAGTACAGTAGGGTTGTATAGGGGGTATGTGAGCTACAGACCAAACCTAGACAACAATGCCCACAATGATGCCGGCCACACTCATGAAAAATCCGGCCAGATCGGCCAAAGGGAGGAGTTGGGGTTTCGCCTTCTCATGGTGGTCACCTAGTGTCTTAAATAGGTCTCTGGAGTTGCTAGATTTTCTCATTCAGGTCTCAGGTCATCCAAGATTCCCTGTAGGCACACAATACTTCAGAAAACCGACACGGTGAATTTCCTATGTCCGTATTTTGGTTTCTAATCCGGTTCTTGGCCTGTAAAGTCGACACTAATGTCCTGTAAGAGCCACTACACATCATGATTCCACACAAACACCCAAACCCACTATAGGAATTTCTAAGCATCACTAATCTAAACAAGTTTAACTCTAAACTAAGCTAGGATGCTATTAAACTCAAAAACTAAACTAGGTTATAGAATTATACCTCATTTGGCAACTCAAGAATTTTCTTGAGTACAATATCTTCAAAATCTAACTTTGCCTGGTCCAATGTGTTGAGGATGAGCTGGGGATCATTTTAAATGAATGGAGTATAGGGTTTTGATGAAGATTTTGAGATGGGTCATAAGGGTAGAAGAGGTGGAGCTTGAAGATGATAGAGGAGGTGAAGAAAATAATGGGGGAGGAAGAATGCCCCCCTTCTCTCTTTCCCACTCTCACTCTCTCTCATGGCATGCTCCCATGCCATGATGTGGTCCCCTCTCTCTCTCTCCTCAATAATTCATTATCTTTTCTCACCATAAAACATATAATACCAATAAAACAACACAAATGAATCAACATGCCACAAAATACAACATATCATGGTGCACTAGCCATGGTTAAATGAAGAAACATGGATTTGGCTTAATCGCGATTAGTAGTGCACTAATCAATTTTTATTTAAACTGCATATAATTAATTATAAAATTGCCAAATCCAATAAATATATATTTAAATGAACAAATCAATTTAATCTCCAATTATTTCACAATTATTGTTATATATTTATACCATTTTACGAAAACCCAAATTTCGCAAATCGGGTAGTTTTCGCGAAATATATTATTTTAATATTAAATTCCAAAAATAATATTTTATATTTTCTGAAATGTTACAATAGTGCAACATCAACTCCCAATACCGGGAGAGACGAAACCCCTCCTATCGCTCACTGCCTCCATGTAACTCGGGACTGTACCCAAATTCCTCCTGTTTGCATGACTCCTTTGAGCCGTGGTAGGGAGGAAATCAAAGCACAGTGGGAACCACACAAGAAACTATGAAGATATCAGGACTATAGACTAACCTGTTAAAGTTACACCTGAGAACTGCTATCTGACGATAGGTATGGTAACATCTAGGAGTTCTCAGCGAGTCCTGTTCGGTATACCCATTCTCTAATGAGCACCTGTATACAATCTTCGATGTCAAACACCAATGGCTGTAGGATCAACCATCGCCCCATACAGGGTCGAGAAACGTACACACTAGTCTAGTTTGGAATATCGATGCTCTGTCTTGATATTCTCTCGATTAGGAACTGTTAAAGGATGTGCTTGTGGACTACTCAAGCCGTACTATTATGATCTGCATCATAGTCCTGGTAGTTAAGCTAACATCCTAAGAGCTTTATCAATATGTATCAGAGAGACGGTATAATAATAAAAGTGTACATGTTAAGATAAAAAGCAACCAGATAGCATACTATCATTTCGAGCAAGAAAGTCATCTTTATATATGTCCAAGCATCCACTATATCATACAATAATGGCCTTTAGGGATAACAAATTCCTGACAATCTCCCACTTGCACTAAGGCCAATGTTGTAGTATCTAATATCCAACATCCCAAATATTCTCTCAAACTGCGTCTGGGAGAGGGCTTTCGTTAGTGCATCCACTGTGTTTTTCTTCGTATCAACACTTCTAACCTCGATCTCGGGACAATCAACTATCTCTCAGTTCAGGTGATACCGCCTCAGAATATGTCTGGATAGCTGATGTCACCGGGGTTCCTTGGCCAAAGCCACAGCTCCATTGTTATCACAATACAAGGGTATTCGATCCTGAATGGATGGAACCAAACCAAGTTCAGCAATGAACTTCTTCATCCAAACATCTTCTTTGGCATCATCGTTGGCAGCGATGTATTCAGCCTCCATCGTCGAGTCTGCCACGATATCTTGCTTGGAACTCTTCCAACATACCGCCCCTCCTTTGAAGGTGAAGAAAAAACCCAAGACCAACTTGTTGTCATCCTTATCACTCTGGAAGCTCGAATTGGTAAAGGACTCCACTTAGAGTTCAGCGTTACCATACACCAAGAACCTCTCTTTAGTCCATCTCAAGTACTTAAGAATGTTCTTTACAGCTGTCCAGTGCTTCTCTCCTAGATCTGATTGATACCTACTTACGACACCTAGGCGTAAGCTACATCCGATCTGGTACATAAGATCGTGTACATGATAGACCCAACTGCAGAAGCATAGTGTATCATGGTCATGCGAGCCCTTTCCAAATCAGTCTTGGGAGACATCTCTTTGAAGAGAGTGATTCCTCAATAAGCGGGTAATTACCATGCTTAGAATCTTCCATACTAAACCACTTTAGTACCGTGTCTATGTACCTGGATTGGAACAATCCCAACATCTTTTTGGATCTATCTCTATAGATCTTTATCCCTAGGATGTAGAAGGCATCACCCGGATCTTTCATGGAGAACTTGTGTGATAGGAAGAGTTTGACCGAGTGCAGCATAGGAACATCATTTCTGATGAAGATTATATGATCCATGTACAATACGAGGAAGACAACCTTACGCTCTATAGCATTTTTGTAGGAATGCCTAGCACGACAGCAAGGTTTCGGGAGGAATCGTCCTTGCCATTTTCAAAAAATTGCCATGCTAAACAACCCTAACCCTAGAATCTACGAAACGTCTCAAGGCGTACGTAATCTAAGTAAGCCGAAAACCCCAAAATCCAAACCAAGAAAAGTAGTAGAGTGAAGAAAAAACCAATTTAAATCAAATAGTTTGCAACATACGCCGAAATATGCATTTTAAAATCAAAAGTCTTTTCTAAAAATTTCGGCAGAGTTTCCTTTATAAAAACTGACCCCAAACGGGTACAAAACCTGATAAAACATATATGATGAATAAAGGCATCCCTAAGCGGGAGCTAGCTCTTCGTCAATCGACGGTCATAACCACGCAAGCAATATAATATACAACGCCAAAGGGCGAGGATCACAACAGAAAAGAAAACTCAAAACAGCAAGAAATCCATAGAAATACAACGCGCGACTCTAAGGTCGAAAGAATAAACATTACTGGTCTCTATCTGAAAGAAATACATGTTTGGTTGATGGAACTTCTAGATACAACTGAATAATAATATACAGGGTATAATGATGGTCAGGATACAAGTGAACCCACCTACTAGCAAATCACCCGGAAATGGAAGTAGTGCCAACAAAGTCGTAATGAAACCTGTACGGCAAAACCTGCAAGAACCTGTGGCATAACGGGAGTGAGTTGCCAACTCGTGAGTAGAAAACATCTACGAACAGAAATTGCATGAACAACGCAATCCTAGGTCATACGATCATAATATATCCTCAAATATATAACCTGCAGCCTATAACAATGGCTAAGGTATACTTCTAAACAACTGTAATATCAAGTGCTCGTGTCAGTGCCTCATGTAGCAATATATCATATGGATGAGGTATGAATGCATGAAAATAGAATACATGAAAATGAAGAAACTGCTTTCATAACTTAGTGAGATTTTTTTTGTATATTTAAAACGAGGTATCATAATGAAATCAGCATAAACAGTGTCTAGCATCGACACAAAACATGAATCTCAATCTTAATATCTCAGGCTCGGTACCTCAATATGTCTCAATCTCACTATCTAGGACGTCGTCAGTCCAGACCGGCCCCTACCATCAATCTCAAGACCACGACGGTATCCTCCGGATATCCGACGCGTCGGGTAAAATCACCGGTAGGTAGTCTTCCCCTGCCAGGCTTATCGTCTACTACTCGAACTTCTTGCCTCGGGGTACCTTACCGGGTCCACCATGTACCCGAAACGGTTCATCCAACTCCTTGAATCGGGTCTCAAAATCCATCAACAAACACATGGTGGACGACTCATACATCATGGGAAAACCGCATTTTTCATTTTTAAAAAGAGAGAGAAGAAGTTTATATATGTTTTTGCGGTTTTCCCCCAAATCCAGGAAATCTCATGAAAATCCGAATCCAAATCATCAATGGCATGTAAAACAATGAATATAGGCATAAAAATCCATGAATGCAGTATAACAGTGAATAATAACATGCATGAAGTAGCAAGTAATAACTACAATGTCTAAACTAGCATATAAGGCAAGTACACTAATATCATGTCTAATCTATTAGCTAACAAGCTATGTCAATGAAATAGTATTTTCTAAAGTGTACGTGTCATGGCAATTACCGATGAGGATGTGTGTGAGCCGGCAAATAAGTGTACGTGGAACATACGCATCATCGGTAATGGTGCGGGTATCCAAACAGCATAATATCAACAATGCAATATGAAATCCCAATATAAGTACGCGATGCGGAGCGAACAACAATAATGTGCGGGAGCTGAGTACTAGACACAACGATAACTAATATGGTCTAACAACTACACTAAACTATAGGGCTGAGCTAACAGCTGAACTAAAGGTGAGGAAACCGCCTAACATCTGAGTCGATACATATATATGTGTGTGTGTGTGTGTGTGTGTGTGTGTGTATTAGTCGGTGATCCCGCCTCAATAATATCACATTCGATACAATATCTATCATCAGACATCCCAAATCAAGAGTGCAGATCAATCATCAATATATAGCTCGTTCGTAAATCCGTCGTACGGCATCCCAAATCTGGGTACGGGTCAATATCACGTTCATCATATGATTCATCTGGTATCCTCTTTATCAAAGATCATAATCCGGGGTACTGATCTACGTCTAGTACAATACTAATATCATCAATATAATCATGAGCTGACTACTGATCGACAATCTCGTACAAACCGATATCATCAGCACATATTATCATAAGAAGTATACATCGCCCAATGAGACCCATTATAGCTATCTTAACATATCTTATCTCATGTTTCGATCACAAGTCAACAATTCTATGTACATCACCATTCATATGGTATCGTTGTCCAAAGATCCACTATAACATCATGACGTATCTCAAATACAAATCCTGCCATATCACCGATCTCACGGTCTCAAATCAATTCTCATCGACTCACATCAAATCCCAAGTACTATCCTCAAATCCAGTATATGAACACATAGTCCCATACCCATGTGAACACATAAATATATATTCTCATATACGCACATATGAAAGAAGAATGTATGCAAGTATGGGTGTGTGTGTGGTGCAACCACTACTCTAGGGTTTCGCAACACTAAACCAATCCAATCACACCAAGAATCCATCTTTATCATCTATAAATCTCAAACAATATATAATCAATATATGTATGTATACGTATTCGTATACATCACCACGAACTGTGGGGGTGCTATACGCCATTCACCCGACTTCTCCCCGTAGATATAAATCTACTCACCTTGCTTCTTGTGTGCTGATGCCGATGTCGCCATCTTTATCTTCAATGCCTCGACGTCACGTGGGGTACCTACAAGGATATCATAAACGCTAAAGCCCATGAAAATCATATCGGAAACCAAAACGGCATACGCTACGCCCATAGGTAAAAACCTATAGCCTCGCATGCAAACGCGATCAATAACCCTCTGCCGTTGACGTTCAAACGCCACCCGACAGAAACGAATCACCAAATACTAAAATCCATGCTAAAACAAGTCGTAAGCCATGCGCCAACATAAGAAAACTGCCCCAGATTCTACCCTAGATGGAATCAGTCAAAATTGCATATGCCATGGGTCAAATTTACTGGAGATAGGTCCCTGGAAAAAAAAACGAGGGGGTTCCAACCTGCTCTTGCCGCAAATTGCGGCCAGAAAGGATTTATTGGCGGCCTGAAGAAGGTGGTGGGGGCTAGGATTTTGTGTGGTGGTTCCTAGTTGCCTGCATATACCCTTGTCAGTCCAAAATAATTTTCAGGTAGCTCGGGTGATAGCAGATCTCCAAAAACACTCACAGAATTACAGTTTTCCCCGATATCGTTTCTACAAATCCGTATTCTGGGTTTTAGTCTCTAGTTTTGTCCAATGTAACATCACACCAGGGGTTGTAATCCCTAACTACACCTCAATTCACCTTTGATTTAAATTTAAACCCTAAACCCTAACTTGGAATTTCCAAAGTCCATCAAACCACACCATATCGACATGAAACAAGTATAGATGCATAAGAAATCAAAATACTACTCTAAAGGTGCAGAATTTACCTCTTTTGGCAACTCAAGAATTTTCTTGAGTTGCTCAAAGTCCTTAAAATCCTCTCTTTCTAGGTCCAATGTGTAGCTAGTGAGCTTGGAAACAATTTTTGTGAAATGTGAATGAGGTTTCGGGATTGGATCCATGGTGTTATGGGGGATGGAAGATGGAGGAAGAAGAGGGAGGAGCAGGAGCAGCAACAGCCCAAGAGGGAGAGGAGAAAGAATGAGAAGAGGAAATGATGGGGATGGCTCAAAACAAAAGGGTTGACCTACACCTTTCTCTCTCTTCATCATTCCTTCACTTTTTCTTTTCTTTTCCATTTTCCTTTATTCCTTCTCACCCAATAGTAACCCTAGACAACCATACACCCACAACATGTACCAAAATGTGACAAGTATGGAAAAATGATATGTGCATGTTTTGCACCAAAAATGCTAAAATTCTGATTAGTGATTTCTAATCGCGATTAGTACTAAAATAGCATATAATTAATCATAAAAACTTTAAAATGGCAAAATTCCATAAAATACCCTATTATAGAATTTCCCATAATTTTTCCAAAATTTTCCCCATTTATCGGTTTTTAATTATACCGAAATATTAAAATATTCATTAAAAATTAATATTAAATTATAAAAATTCCCAAAAATAATATTTTATTTTTTTGAAATGTTACAATCTTCCTCCCTTAAAGAAATTCGGTCCCCGAATTTAAATTTAAACCCCCAAATTCTAAAACATTTCAAATGAAAGTCCAAGTTGTCGGGGCTCCGAAATCATCAATACATAAAATGCATCATAGCGCAATGCATGCGCATGAGTAATGAGCAGATAACTCAAAATCAAAACTCCGTCAAGCATCCCGCAATCATCGGAGTCAAGGTGAAGACACGAATGCCAAATCCAAAGCAAAACTGATATGCTATAAATCGGAACTATACATGTAAATACCAAATCTATACATGTAAATATCTGGAGGAAATGCATGCCAAATCTTTTAAAGTCACTGTGCAATGCGCATAACACTGCACAGTGGCGGACGTCTATCTTAATGTAGCGTTTTAAAAATAATTAAATAAATAATTAAATGAATAAAATTGTTTAAGTGAATTTTATGATTTTCGGTAAAGCAAAATGTATTTTTCGTAAAATCAAACCACAATTGTTTTTCATTATAAATTCAAAAAATACCTATTTAATTATGTAATTAATAATAAATAGTGTTTATTTATCCACTTATAAATTTTTAGTTTAATTAAAAAAAATTCCTAAATTAATTATTTTAAATATTAACATAAGCTTTATTTTTACACTAAATTAGTGTAAATTACAAATTTAAATGGTTTTAATTTGTAAAAATGAACCATGGCATATTAGAATTTATTGTGTATCATGGAAAAATTATTTGCAAATTTTTCCTAATTTCTAGAGCTTTCTTGAGTTGCTATAGTAAATAAATAAATAAATAATTAATTAAAGCATGAAAAGACTTTATGTGATGTTTTCTCCTCTTGAAAGCTCTACACACTTTCACACTCACTTCTTTCTCTCCCTCACCTCACCAAGGCCGGCCACAAACCCCCCATGGCTGCCCCCCCCCCCCCCCATTTTCCACCTCATTTTGTTCAAAATTCATCAAAAATACTTCAAAAATTCAATTAAAATTCCACAAAATCCTAATTTCTTCATACCCTTTATTCTCTACCCTTCTTTATATGGATTTTGGAGTGGGAAAGCATGTATTTTGAAGGCTCATTTCTTGTTGGGATTTCATATTTTGGGAGGTATAATTTCTTTCTTTTGATTTATTGTTTTAAATGTTCATTTAAGCTTAATTAGATTTAATGAATTAGTTCTATGTTTTTTTTTTAAATTGCAAGTTAGGGTTGTAAATTCAAGTTAGGGTTTTTAATAATTAATTAGGGTTATAATAGTTAGTTTAACACTTTTAAGATTGGAAAATATTGCATGGTTGTTAAATTGTAAAATTTTCATTTAAAATTGTTTTAAATAAGGAAATTAGCTAACTAGATTTTTCTAAAATGTGTTTGTGGGTAATATAAAATTCCAATTAAATTTGCTATCATTAGATGGTAGTTTTAATGAGAATATTAGCATATTAATTGAATGAAAAACTTAGTTTGATCACTAGATTACTTTGATAATTGGAAAAATACTAATAAAATGCTATTATTTTGTAAACTAGATTTTGAAAATTCCTAAATAAATGAGATTAAAAATATAATTTATGGTTTCATTAAATCATTATCATCATGAATTGTGGTTTAATACATTAATTCATGCAAAATCATGTTTGTGGTGGAATTGTGGTATTTTGCTTGAAAAATGTTAAAATTGTTAAAAGTTGCAAACTAGAAATTTCAAATAAATGCAAAATTGTGTAATAAAAATATAGTAATGGTTTGTATAGTCTAGTAATGCTATTTAATGAGTTTTATGACCATTAGTTTCATTTAAATGTCAAGTTTTGATGAAAAACGGTATACTGCCATTTTCGGGTTTTTACGAAATTGGACGGTTTGATAGATTTTAGGGTTTCGATGGATTTAATCGTGTTTTATGGTATAAGTAATGTGTTTTAAAACTACAAGTTGTTTGATGATGTTATCTCGATCCATCGGAGTTTGTACGCCGATATCGAGCTGTATTTGGTTCTTTTGCGTGGATGGGACATAGGTTTTAACCTATGCTTGTTCCTTGTATCGTTTGACTTTTGTATGTGATTCGGTTTACGATGCTATTTATATGTTTGCGTCTAGGTACCCCCACGTGGACTGCGGGCGATGAAGAGTAGGATGGCGACACTGTCTTCGGAAGACATGGACCAGGTGAGTAGATGTATATCTACGGGGGGAAGTCGAGTGGATGGCGTTTAGCACCCCCCCAACGTAGAATAGGAATAGTACTTATTGACATTAGGAAACCCGATGTGACCCTAGATTCTTACTGAGCAGGACCCTAGTAATGACCCTAGGCGGGACTAGACTGATTTAGGAAAACCATACCTGAGGATGAATACTTTGGGAAAGGTTCGTAGGGTTCCGATAGAAACACACACGCACACACTAAAACTTGACATGGCGTATACGTATATGTGTGTATATATATAAAACTAGGTATAGGTGTATATATATACACCACACGTATATGGGATTCATTGATGTGATATGATATCTGAGGCATGATGAAACAGTATAACTGGGCTTGATGCAGTGATTCTTGACTATACAGTCGTAATAAAGTGTTAGCGGATCATTAGAGAATGAGATAATGAACATGAATATATAAATTATAAAGAGTGGTGGTGATATGGATGTACATGGGACGCTAGAATTGTACCCGGACTGTAACTTGTGACTGATCACGATATGATATATGTATAACTTAATTACGACATTATATTAGTGTGATCTGATGCCGATATCATATAAGTATGACCTAGTCACAATATGATACATATGACATGATATTTCTGAGGATAAACTAATGATGCTTATCATGATGGCAATGATATATGATTGATGTATGCGATCACAGTTTAGCACCTTGATCATGAGATGTGCTGATGATGACATTATACGAATGAGGAGACACCTAGGAGATACTTGACCGTACCCCGATATTGGGATGCCGTACAATGGATTTTACCGTACGAGGCTTAGATTTGATGATTGATCCGCACTCTTGAATCGAGGAAGCCGTACTACGTACGTGACGCTATTGAGGCGGGATCGCCGACTATTAGAGATATTGATTCAGACCTTAGGTAGACTCTAGTTTCTTACTGACTAGTCTATTAGGTTTAGTTCCTTAGGATGTTAGATGGACACTGGTTTAGGTTTGACTCACATATTGGTAGTTGTACTCGTATCTCGCAGAGGAGTGGATAATGCACATCTGTATTTACATTCATACTGTAATTATCATGGTGCATGTTCTTTTATATGTTGCTATAATCAGTATAAATTTTACCTGTTAGGACACCAGCAACATTACCGATGATGCGCATATTCCACGCACACTTATTTGCCGGCTCACACACATCATCATCGGTAATTGCTATGTCACGTACACTTTAGATCATATTATCTTTTATTGATATAATCAGTTAACAACTAAACCGATATAATATTGTGATCACTCTCTGATGTTAGTATAAGACATGATATTCATTACTTAGACATTCATGCATTCATATTTTCATGTTATCATGCAGTATTATGGGCATATGCCGACACTTATCATATAGTTACTCATGATTTTGAGATTTGGATTTCTATGAGATTTCTGGATTTTTGGGGAAAACCGCAAAAATATATAAAAAACTTCTCTCTCTCTCTCCTCTTCTCTTTTTAAAATAAGATGTGGTTTTCTCGTGATGTATGTGTCGTCCACCATGAGTATTTCATGTTTTCTGTTGGATTTCGAGACCCGATTCGAGGAGTGGATGAACCGTCTCGGGTGCATGGTGGGCCCGGTATGGTACCCCGGGGCAAGAAGATCGAGTTGTAGACGATGAGCCTGGCAGGGGAAGGCTACCTACCGGTGATGTCTGGCGCGGCGGATATCCGGAGGATACCGACCGTTGTCGCGAGATTTGATGATATGGGCCGATCCGGACTGACGGAGCCCGAGATATTGAGACTTGAGATTACATGTGTTGTGTCGATGTTTGACACGGATTTCCATGGAATTCATTATTGAGATTTCAGATTCTTATACATATTCTACTATGATAACAGCTAAAGATTTCTTATACAGATATATCTGGATTTCAGGATTTGTTACTTTACATTCATGGTGCATGCATTTCATTCATATGACATAGTATTATATGAGGTACTGACACGACACGGAGTAGTTGCACTTACACGTAGTATTACCCTGCTATTACTAGATGTTTGGGATATAGTAGTGTATTATTATGACCTAGGATAGCGTCGTGCATTCGATTTCTTTTCGTAGATGTCTTCTACTCACGAGTTGGCAACTCACCCCCGTTGTGCCAAATTTTATTACAGGTTTGATGTACAGGTTTCCGTGGCAGCTTATTGGCACATCTTTTCTTCAGGGTGATTTGCACGGTAGGTTGGTTCACTTGTATCCGAACCACCATTGTACTTTTATTCATTCATTTGTATCTAGTAAGCTCCATCAACCATATTTGTATTACTTGATAAGTTATTGGACCAGTCTTTTATTTCGACCTTAGAGTCGCGCATGTATTATTCTGATCTGGTGGTTTTGTTTTCTTTTGAGTTTTGAGCCTCGCCTACTGGCGTTGTATATTATTGTGCTTGTTGTGGTTGTTTCCGCCTGTTGGCGTTGATGCTAGCTCCCGTTTGGGGATGCTTTTTATTGTTTATGTATATTATACTTGTTATACCCGTTTGGGGCCAGTTTTTACAGAGGAGACTCTGCCGAAATTTTTGGTAAAATCTGCTGATGTTTTTATACTTGTTTTCTTTTCTTTTCTTCTTTTTCTTCTTTTATGGTTTAGATTTCTGGGCTTCGGCTTACTTAGGTTACGTGGCGCCTCTAGACGCTTCGTAATCTAAGTGCCGGTCACGTTCCGTACTTTCGGGTCGTAACAAAGTTGGTATCAGAGCGCTAGGTTTAACCTTGTATAAGTCTAGGTGACCCTTGGTTGATGGAGTAGGAGAGCTAGGTAGAGTAACGTACCGTGGGTATGGTCCGCGGCATACTTACGATACGCTACTCTGCTTAAGGAGCCTTAGGATGTACATTTGTTTGCACCGTCTTTCATTCGTTCCTTGATCTATCTTCGTCGATGTCGGAGGGTGGTTTTGTTACCACGGGCGCACGGGCAGAGGAAGCTGCGGCTCGAATGCGATAACCATTAGAGTATTGGTTATTCTTGAGGATTAAAGCATTGCTTAGCGTGCGGACGAAGGGTATTCACATGCCGTCCGGATGAAGTTAAAGGGTTCGAACGATTATCAGAAAACCATTTTCCTAAGTTTAAAGTATTCGGAAGAACATGCAGGTATTTCGATGGACCCTCTAGAAGAATGAAACCCTAACTCGACATAATGACCACGAGAACGCCCTTGAACCTTAGGGTGTACGGCAGTTCCGCTGTGCCATTAGTGAGGCTTGGGTTTGCCCTTCTACGGCTGGATCATCGATGTTGGGGTATGTACCGGATATTTTTAAACTGTACTTGAGTGTTGAGCTCTCGGGGAATTATGGGATTTTGATGGATCGATCGAAAAGTTTAATGTAGTCCGGATATCAAGTGAAGGGATCGACTATGTGGGAGACTTTAGACATGAGTATTGCCGTTGGTAGCGCAGTTAGCACACCTATGAAAGAACGAGTTCGAAGCAGTCGACATCAGTGGAAAGAGGCGCACATTGACGATAGTGTTTACGATTGTGATTTAGTGATTTGAATTTCCTATTTTCGTTGATTGGATTTTTGTATTTTGAGGACTTTGTTCTATGATTGGTATTTCCTGTGTGTACCTTCATTCTATCTGTGTTTCATATATCAGTTGTATTGATGTGGTTTAGTACGCACCCAGTACACTTGATTTGGTTTTATATATTTTGAGATTTTGATTTGATTTCGTGCATATGGGTTACACATGATTTTGATATATGCTTCGACCTAGTTTTTATCCATTTTCATACTGTGATTCGAGTCTGATATTCGATGCACGTTTTCGTGCTCCATGTGCACCTGATTAGGATTCTTGCGCATACTTGGCGCACTTGATGCGATTTTGTGCACACCAGATGCACTAAATCGGGGTTTTGTGCAGATTAGATGCACCCGATTTTGAGTCGTGCACGCCCGTTGCACTTGACAGATGTTTTTGGTGCACACCTGTTGCACTTAGTTTTGTTTTGTGGGTATTCATGGTTTCTGCATTTGGTTTCGATTTCAGTGCGCACCGGACGCACATGACATTTTATTGATGTGATTGGGATTGATTTTAGTTTGAGCAGTATGTTTTCATAATCATTATTATTTGATTTAGTAACCAGGCGAGACGTGTATGTTAAATAAAAGATATATATATATATAGCAATTTTTTTAAATTAAACGTCCGCTACTTATACCGTGACACGTGCATTGCACGGCGATTTTCAAGAGGGGTTTTTGTATGCTTCTTTATTATGATGATTCGACGATTTTACTAGGATGCGAACTATATATATAAGTTATAGATTAATGTATATTATGATGGTTTTCACATTGGGTTATGATATTTTATTATCGCCATAACTCCGATGATTGCGTCATGCTTGACGGAGTTGATTTTTGTTATATATTGATGATTTCGGAGCCCCGACGATTTGAGTGTTTTGCTAAATGTTTTAGTATTTGGAAGGGGAGTTTTAATTTAAATTCGGGGACCGAATTTCCTAAAGGGGGGAAGATTGTAACGTTTTGAAAATAATTAAATAAATAATTAAATGAATAAAATTGTTTAAGTGAATTTTATGATTTTCGGTAAAGCAAAATGTATTTTTCGTAAAATCAAACCACAATTGTTTTTCATTATAAATTCAAAAAATACCTATTTAATTATGTAATTACTAATAAATAGTGTTTATTTAGCCACTTATAAATTTTTAGTTTAATTAAAAAAATTTCCCAAATTAATTATTTTAAATATTAACATAAGCTTTATTTTTACACTAAATTAGTGTAAATTACAAATTTAAATGGTTTTAATTTGTAAAAATGAACCATGGTATATTATAATTTAGTGTGTATCATGGAAAAATTATTTGCAAATTTTTCCTAATTTCTAGAGCTTTCTTGAGTTGCTATAGTAAATAAATAAATAATTAATTAATTAAAGCATGAAAAGACTTTATGTGATGTTTTCTCCTCTTGAAAGTTCTACACACTTTCACACTCACTTCTTTCTCTCCCTCACCTCACCAAGCCCGGCCACAAACCCCCCATGGCTGCCCCCCCCATTTTCCACCTCATTTTGTTCAAAATTCATCAAAAATACTTCAAAAATTCAATTAAAATTCCACAAAATCCTAATTTCTTCATACCCTTTATTCTCTACCCTTCTTTATATGGATTTTGGAGTGGGAAAGCATGTATTTTGGAGGCTCGTTTCTTGTTATGATTTCATATTTTGGGAGGTATAATTTCTTTCTTTTGATTTATTGTTTTAAATGTTCATTTAAGCTTAATTAGATTTAATGAATTAGTTCTATGTTTTTTTTTTTAAATGCAAGTTAGGGTTGTAAATTCAGGTTAGGGTTTTTAATAATTAATTAGGGTTATAATAGTTAGTTTAACACTTTTAAGATTGGAAAATATTGCATGGTTGTTAAATTGTAAAATTTTCATTTAAAATTGTTTTAAATAAGGAAATTAGCTAACTAGATTTTTCTAAAATGTGCTTGTGGGTAATATAAAATTCCAATTAAAGTTGCTATCATTAGATGGTAGTTTTAATGAGAATATTAGCATATTAATTGAATTGAAAACTTAGTTTGATCATTAGATTACTTTGATAATTGGAAAAATAGTAATAAAATGCTATTATTTTGTAAACTAGATTTTGAAAATTCCTAAATAAATGAGATTAAAAATATAATTTATGGTTTCATTAAATCATTATCATCATGAATTGTGGTTTAATACATTAATTCATGCAAAATCATGTTTGTGGTGGAATTGTGGTATTTTGCTTCAAAAATGTTAAAATTGTTAAAAGTTGCAAACTAGAAATTTCAAATAAATGCAAAATTGTGTAATAAAAATATAGTAATGGTTTGTATAGTCTAGTAATGCTATTTAATGAGTTTTATGACCATTAGTTTCATTTAAATGTCAAGTTTTGATGAAAAACGGTATACTGGCATTTTCGGGTTTTTACGAAATTGGACGGTTTGATAGATTTTAGGGTTTCGATGGATTTAATCGTGTTTTATGGTATAAGTAATGTGTTTTAAAACTACAAGTTGTTTGATGATGTTATCTCGATCCATCGGTGTTTGTACGCCGATATCGAGCATTATTTGGTTCTTTTGCGTGGACGGGACATAGGTTTTAACCTATGCTTGTTCCTTGTATCGTTTGACTTTTGTATGTGATTCGGTTTACGATGCTATTTATATGTTTGCGTCTAGGTACCCCCACGTGGACTGCGGGCGATGAAGAGGAGGATGGCGACACTGTCTTCGGCAGACATGGACCAGGTGAGTAGATGTATATCTACGGGGGTAAGTCGGGTGGATGGCGTTTAGCACCCCCGCAACGTAGAATAGGAATAGTACTTATTGACATTAGGAAACCCGATGTGACCCTAGATTCTTACTGAGCAGGACCCTAGTAATGACCCTAGGCGGGACTAGACTGATTTAAGAAAACCATACCTGAGGATGAATACTTTGGGAAAGGTTCGTAGGGTTCCGATAGAAACACACACGCACACACTAAAACTTGACATGGCGTATACGTATATGTGTGTATATATATAAAACTAGGTATAGGTGTATATATATACACCACACATATATGGGATTCATTGATGTGATGTGATATCTGAGGCATGATGAAACAGTATAACTGGGCTTGATGCAGTGATTCTTGACTATACAGTCGTAATAAAGTGTTAGCGGATCATTAGAGAATGAGATAATGAACATGAATATATAAATTATAAAGAGTGGTGGTGATATGGATGTACATGGGACGCTAGAATAGTACCCGGACTGTAACTTGTGACTGATCACGATATGATATATGTATAACTTGATTACGACATTATATTGGTGTGACCTGATGCCGATATCATATAACTATGACCTAGTCACAATATGATACATATGGCATGATATTTCTGAGGATAAACTAATGATGCTTATCATGATGGCAATGATATATGATTGATGTATGCGATCACAGTTTAGCACCTTGATCATGAGTTGTGCTGATGATGACATTATACGAATGAGGAGACACCTAGGAGATACTTGACCGTACCCCGATATTGGGATGCCGTACGATGGATTTTACCGTACGAGGCTTAGATTTGATGATTGATCCGCACTCTTGAATCGAGGAAGCCGTACTATGTACGTGACGCTATTGAGGCGGGATCGCCGACTATTAGAGATATTGATTCAGACCTTAGGTAGACTCTAGTTTCTTACTGACTAGTCTATTAGGTTTAGTTCCTTAGGATGTTAGATGGACACTGATTTAGGTTTGACTCACATAGTGGTAGTTGTACTCGTATATCGCAGAGGAGTGGATAATGCACATCTGTATTTACATTCATACTGTAATTATCATGGTGCATGTTCTTTTATATGTTGCTATAATCAGTATAAATTTTACCTGTTTGGACACCAGCAACATTACCGATGATGCGCATATTCCACGCACACTTATTTGCCGGCTCACACACATCATCATCGGTAATTGCTATGTCACGTACACTTTAGATCATATTATCTTTTATTGATAGAATCAGTTAACAACTAAACCGATATAATATTGTGATCACTCTCTGATGTTAGTATAAGACATGATATTCATTGCTTAGACATTCATGCATTCATATTTTCATGTTATCATGCAGTATTATGGGCATATGCTGACACTTATCATATAGTTACTCATGATTTTGAGATTTGGATTTCTATGAGATTTCTGGATTTTTGGGGAAAACCGCAAAAATATATAAAAAACTTCTCTCTCTCTCCTCTTCTCTTTTTAAAATAAGATGCGGTTTTCTCGTGATGTATGTGTCGTCCACCATGAGTATTTCATGTTTTCTGTTGGATTTCGAGACCCGATTCGAGGAGTGGATGAACCGTCTCGGGTGCATGGTGGGCCCGGTATGGTACCCCGGGACAAGAAGATCGAGTTGTAGATGATGAGCCTGGCAGGGGAAGGCTACCTACCGGTGATGTCTGGCGCGGCAGATTTCCGGAGGATAACGACTGTTGTCGCGAGATTTGATGATATGGGCCGATCCGGACTGACGGAGCCCGAGATATTGAGACTTGAGAATACATGTGTTGTGTCGATGTTTGACACGGATTTCCATGGATTTCATTATTGAGATTTCAGATTCTTATACATATTCTACTATGATAACAGCTAAAGATTTCTTATACAGATATATCTGGATTTCAGGATTTGTTACTTTACATTCATGGTGCATGCATTTCATTCATATGACATAGTATTATATGAGGTACTGACACGACACGGAGTAGTTGCACTTACACGTAGTATTACCCTGCTATTACTAGATGTTTGGGATATAGTAGTGTATTATTATGACCTAGGATAGCGTCGTGCATTCGATTTCTTTTCGTAGATATCTTCTACTCACGAGTTGGCAACTCACCCCCGTTGTGCCAAATTTTATTACAGGTTTGATGTACAGGTTTCCGTGGCAGCTTGTTGACACATCTTTTCTTCAGGGTGATTTGCACGGTAGGTTGGTTCACTTGTATCCGAACCACCATTGTACTTTTATTCATTCATTTGTAACTAGTAAGCTCCATCAACCATATTTGTATTACTTGATAAGTTATTGGACCAGTCTTTTATTTCGACCTTAGAGTCGCGCATGTATTATTCTGATCTGGTGGTTTTGTTTTCTTTTGAGTTTTGAGCCTCGCCTACTGGCGTTGTATATTATTGTGCTTGTTGTGGTTGTTTCCGCCTGTTGGCGTTGATGCTAGCTCCCGTTTGGGGATGCTTTTTATTGTTTATGTATATTATACTTGTTGTACCCGTTTGGGGCCAGTTTTTACAGAGGAGACTCTGCCGAAATTTTTGGTAAAATCTACTGATGTTTTTATACTTGTTTTCTTTTCTTTTCTTCTTTTTCTTCTTTTATGGTTTAGATTTCTGGGCTTCGGCTTACTTAGGTTACGTGGCGCCTCTAGACGCTTCGTAATCTAAGTGCCGGTCACGTTCCGTACTTTCGGGTCGTGACACTTAAGAAAATAACCGTATACGTATATATTTTTTGTTTAATATATACGTTTCGCCGTTTTGGAAACAATTTAGAAGGGTTTCCTTGTTTTAAACGTTTCGTGTCATATCGGACACGTAGATAAGTACTGAGACTATAGCTCGCCTTTTTGGAAATCCCTTCGATAACTATCAATGCATGGAAAATATACTCAGGTACTGTCCTCTGACTAGTCCTGCTCAGTACGAAAACAATAATAAAACATCACAAAATGTACTGCTCCATAAGAAATCAATCCCAAAATGTACATATGAATACTACGTGCGTCTGGTGCGCACGGAAATCAAAATCCATGAATGTGCCATACATATGTACTGAAACAACATCAAGGTGCAACGGGTGTGCACGAAGCATTTGTCATAGGCAACGTGTGTGCCTGACAGCAAAATCAGGTGCATTTGACATGCACGAAGAATCTCGATTTAGTGCATCTGGTGTGCACCAAAACTGTATCTCATAACATGCGCCCAACATGTGCGAAAACCCAAATCAGGTGCATCCATCATGCACAAAATCACGAGATCCAATATCAAGCGCCGAACATGCGCAAAATCCCATCAAGTGCACAAGGTGCACAAAACAAATATCGAACATCACAATCGAAATCGAAGTCCTGTGTATCTAAGTGCACAAAATCAACTCAACTGTATGAAACCCATAAAATCATAAGCATGAGAAACCCAGGCATGAAAACGATAACAAGTGCAACAACTTGTGCAAAAATCGTAAATACTCAGTAGGTGCAACCATTGAGCATGAAAGCAAATATCATGAAACTCAATCATCAAAATCAATCATGCGAATAGATCGCCTAAAATACCGAAACCAAGTATGGAGGAATAGTCCCGCTCAAGCACATCCTCCAAGAATCTCTGGCCAACTGTCGTGGTCACTCATAGCATGTCTCGTCGACGATCATGAACTCTGGCCTGCCGGTGTGCGTAACATGACCACTCCTGGGTCCAGGTCTTCTCATAATTTATTCCAGAAAGGTCGTGTCGAGGACTCTCCCAAATCTCATCTCTGCCTAACTGTCCAGAAGTCATCGTCCTTTATTATATCTGTTTCTTATTCCGGAATGGCTGCATACTCATCGTGACTCCTTCTGGAAGATATATCCATATACAACGCCTCGGCATGCGTATCACATCTCTGATGTCGGCGGAGTGGAACGTCATCTTATCCAGATCTTGTACAAACCTCTTACTCCACTTTTCTATAATGTCGACTGCTTCGGATTCGTCTGGTCGTGGCTGCATGGACTGAGCTCCAACGGCTATCCTCGTATGTAGAGTCTCCTAAGAAATGCATCTCACCACCTAGCATCCGAATGAAGTTGAACCATCCGATCGATTCGTCAAAACCTCATAATCCCCCCAAGAGCTCAACATCTTGGGTATAGTTTAATAGTATCAAGTACATACCACAGCATCGGTGGTCCAACCGTAGAAGGGTAAACCCAAGCCTCACTAATGGCGTCGCTGAACCGCCGCAAACCCTAAAGTTCAAAGGCTTTCACACGGTCATTATTTCGAGTTAGGGTTTCATTCTTCTAGAGGGTCCATAGAATTGCCTGCAAGTCTTTCCGCATATTTTAAACTTGGAATAATAGGTTTTGGCATTCGATCGTCTCTGTCGACTCTCAACATATCCGCGTGAAGTCGTCTTTGGCTGGAATCAATCTATCTGATGACCTTGCATCGGGCTAGGCGAACGAACCACATGTCCTAGTCATTTATCCTCGGTGACTAGCGACCTTCTATCATATCTTAGTACAACTCGTACTGCAGTAGCTCCAACATCTGGGGCGCTATCTCGTCGTTCGCAGCAATAACTGGCTCACTCGTCTACACGCTAAACAGTGCCTCAATCATTATGAATAAGCAATACTTCAACGGTCATCAAAATCTGGTTGGCCTCTATCAGTGGCTCGATCCTCTGGTGCTGATCTGCACGTCCGAGTAATCTCATACAGCGATCCATCAAACGCTCGTGGCGCGAAAATACAATAAAAAGACACATCTCTGCAATCGTGTGTCGCCAGAATTATGCCTTGGTCAGTCCTCGTTCGTGACGAGCTCGTGCTGACCGCAACTCTAGCTGTAGCTCTCCCTGCCCGTAATCGTGGAAGCAAAACCATAACTTGTACCGATGAGGCTAGATCAGGAATGAATATAATACTGAGCAAAGAAATGTACATCCCAAGGCTTCTTAAGTGGAGTAGCGTATCGTAAATATGCCGCGGAACATACCCACGGTACGTCACTCTACTTTAGTCACCTACTCCATCTACCAAGGGTCATCCTACGCTCCAAGGTAAAACCTAACGCTCTGATACCAACTTTATCACGATCCGAAAGTACAGAACATGACTGGCACTTAAACTACGAAACGTCTCGAGGCGTACGTAATCTAAGTAAGCCGAAAACCCAGAAATCCAAACCAAGAAAAGTAGTAGAGTGAAGGAAAAACCAATTTAAATCAAATAGTTTGCAACATATGCCGAAATATGCATTTTAAAATCACAAGTCTTTTCTAAAAATTTCGGCAGAGTTTCCTTTGTAAAAACTAACCCCAAACGGGTACAAAACCTGATAAAACATATATGATGAATAAAGGCATCCCCAAGAGGGAGCTAACTCTTCGTCAATCGACGGTCACAACCACGCAAGCAATATAATATACACGCTAAAGGGTGAGGATCATAACAGAAAAGGAAACTCAAAACAGCATGAAATCCATAGAAATACAACGCGCAACTCTAAGGTCGAAAGAATAAACATTACTGGTCTCTATCTGAAATAAATACATGTTTGGTTGATGGAACTTCTAGATACAACTGAATAATAATATACAAGATATAATGATGGTCACGATACAAGTGAACCCACCTACTAGCAAATCACCAGGAAATGGAAGTAGTGCCAACAAAGCTGTAATGAAACCTGTATGGCAAAACCTGCAAGAAACTGTGGCACAAGGGGGTTGAGTTGCCAACTCGTGAGTAGAAAACTTCTACGAACAGAAATTGCATGAACAATTCAATCCTAGGTCATACGATCATAATATATCCTCAAATATATAACCTGCAGCCTATAACAATGGCTAGGGTATACCTCTAAACAACTATAATACCAAGTGCTCGTGTCAGTGTCTCAGGTAGCAGTATATCATATGGATGGGGTATGAATGCATGAAAACAGAATACATGAAAACGAAGAAACTGCTTTCATAACTTAGTGAGTTTTTTTTGTATATTTAAAACTAGGTATCATAATAAAATCAGCATAAACAGTGTCTAGTTTCGACACAAAACATGAATCTCAATCTCAATATCTCAGGCTCGGTACCTAAATATGTCTCAATCTCACTATCTAGGGCGCCGTCAGTCCAGACCGGCCCCAACCATCAATCTCAAGACCACGACTATATCCTCCGGATATCCGACGCGTCGGGTAAAATCACCGGTAAGTAGTCTTCCCCTGCCAGGCTCGTCGTCTACTACTCGAACTTCTTGCCCCGGGGTACCTTACCGGGTCCACCATGTATCCGAAACGGTTCATCCAACACCTCGAATCGGGTCTCGAAATCAATCAGCAAACTCATGGTGGACGACTCATACATCATGGGAAAACCGCACTTTTCATTTTTAACAAGAGAGAGAAGAATTTTATATATGTTTTTGCGGTTTTCCCCCAAATCCAGGAAATCTCATGAAAATCCGAATCCAAATCATCAATGGCATGTAAAACAATGAATATAGGCATAAAAATCCATGAATGCGGCATAACAGTGAATAATAACCTGCATGAAGTAGCAAGTAATAACTACAATGTCTAAACAAGCATATAAGGCAAGTACACTAATATCATGTCTAAACTATTAGCTAGCAAGCTATGTCAGTGAAATAGTATTTTCTAAATTGTACGTGACATGGCAATTACCGATGAGGATGTGTGTGAGCCGGCAAATAAGTGTACGTGGAACATACGCATCATCGGTAATGATGCGGGTATCCTAACAGCATAATATCAACAATGCAATATGAAATCACAATATAAGCATGCGATGCGGAGTGAACAGCAATAATGTGCGGGAGCTGAATGCTAGACACAACGATAACTAATATGGTCTAACAACTACACTAAACAATAGGGCTGAGCTAACAGCTGAACTAAAGGTGAGGAAACCGCCTAACATCTGAGTCGATACATATATATGTATGTATATATATATGTATGTGTGTGTGTGTGTGTGTATATTAGTCGGTGACCCCGCCTCAATAATATCACATCCGATACAATATCTATAATCAGACATCCCAAATCAAGAGTGTGGATCAATCATCAATATATAGCTCGTACGTAAATCCGTCGTACGACGTCCCAAATCTTGGTACGGGTCAATATCACGTTCATCATATGATTCATCTGGTATCCTCTTTATCAAAGATCATAATCCGGGGTACTGATCGACGTCTAGTATAATACTAATATCGTCAATATAATCATGAGTTGACTACTGATCGACAATCTCGTACAAACCGATATCATCAGCACATATCATCATAAGAAGTATACATCGCCCAATGAGACCCATGATAGCTATCTTAACATATCTTATCTCAGGTTTCGATCACAAGTGAACCATTCTATGTACATCACCATTCACATGGTATCGTCGTCCAAACATCCGCTATAACATCATGACGTATCTCAAATACAAATCCTGCCATATCACCGATCTCACGGTCTCAAATCAATTCTCATCGACTCACCTCAAATCCCAAGTACTATCCTCAAATCCAGTATATGAACACATAGTCCCATACCCATGTGAACACATAAATATATATTCTCATATACGCACATATGAAAGAAGAATGTATGCAAGTATGGGTGTGTGTATGTGGTGCAACCACTACTCTAGGGTTTCGCAATACTAAACCAATCCAATCACACCTAGAATCCATCTTTATCATCAATAAATCTCAAACAATATATAATCAATATATGTGTGTATATGTATTCGTATACATCACCACGAACTGCGGGGGTGCTATACGCCATCCACCCGACTTCTCCCTGTAGATATAAATCTACTCACCTTGCTTCTTGTGTGCTGATGCCGATGTCGCCATCTTTATCTTCAACGCCTCGACGTCACGTGGGGTACCTACAAGGATATCACAAACGCTAAAGCACATGAAAATCACATCGGAAACCAAAACGGCATACGCTACGCCCATAGCTAAAAACCTATAGCCTCGCATGCAAACATGACCAATAGCCCTCTGCCGTTGACGTTCAGACGCCACCCAACAGAAACGAATCACCAAATACCAAAATCCATGCGAAAACAGGTCGTAAACCATGCGCCAACATAAAAAAACTACCCCAGATTCTACCCTAGATGGAATTAGTCAAAATTGCATATGCCATGGGTCAAATTTACTGGAGATAGGTCCCTGGAACAAAAACGAGGGGTTTCCAATCTGCTCTGGCCGCAAATTGCGGCCAGAAAGGATTTATTGGTGGCCTGAAGAAGGAGGTGGAGGCTAGGGTTTTGTATGGTGGTTCCTAGTTGCCTGCATATACCCTTGTCAGTCCAAAATAATTTTCAGGTAGCTCGGGTAATAGCAGATCTCCAAAAACACTCGCAGAATTACAGTTTTCCCCGATATCGTTTCTATAAATCTGTATTCTGGGTTTTAATCTCTAGTTTGGTCGAATGTAACATCACACCAGGGGTTGTAATCCCTAACCACACCTCAATTCACCTTTGATTTAATTTTAAACCCTAAACCCTAACTTGGAATTTCCAAAGTCCATCAAACCACACCATAACGACATGAAACAAGTTTAGATGCATAAGAAATCGAAATACTACTCTAAGGGTGCAGAATTTACCTCCTTTGGCAACTCAAGAATTTTCTTGAGTTGCCCAAAGTCCTCAAAATCCTCTCTTTCTAGGTCCAAGGCGTAGCTAGTGAGCTTGGGAACAATTTTTGTGAAATGGGAATGGGGTTTCGGGGTTGGATCCATGGTGTTATGGAGGATGGAAGATGGAGGAAGAAGAGGGAGGAGCAGGAGCAGCAACAGCCCAAGAGGGAGAGGAGAGAGAATGAGAAAAGGGAATGATGGGTATGGCTGAAAACAAAAGGGTTGACCTACACCTTTCTCTCTCTTCATCATTCCTTCACTTTTTCTTTTATTTTCCTTTTTCCTTTATTGCTTCTCACCCAATGGTAACCCTAGGCAACCATACACCCACAAAATGTCAGAAAATGTGACAAGTGTGGAAAAATGATATGTGCATGTTTTGCACCAAAAATGCTAAAAATCCGATTAGCGATTTCTATTCGCGATTAGCACTAAAATAGTATATAATTAATCATAAAAACTTAAAAATAGCAAAATTCCATAAAATACCCTATTTTAGAATTTTCCATAATTTTTCCATAATTTTCCCCATTTATCGGTATTTAATTATACCGAAATATTAAAATATTCATTAAAAATTAATATTAAATTATTAAAATTCCCAAAAATAATATTTTATTTTTTTGAAATGTTACAAAGAGACACTAACCCAAGCTACCTCGTCACTAATTAGGGATTAGTGAAGCTAACACCCTAAACTAAATGGCTAATCTAGTAGAGGATGATGGAGTAGGATTTTTGCTCACTTTAGAAATCTTTTTCTCACTATTTTTCCTCACTTCTCAAAAACCTAGAGAGCTAAGCTCTTTTTGAAGAAGAAGATGAAGAGATAATGTTATGGCAACCATGGATGAGAAAATATCTCATATAACTCATGTAGAGACTTAACCATGGCTTAAGTTAATGGTTGGGTTAATAAATATCTAGTGTAAGACAAAACTAGTGGACTAAGTCAATGGTTCTACAAGCTTCCACTAAGCTCACCCATGTGACTAATTTCCAACTAATATTTGATTTACTCTAAATAAATAAACCCTACATTATCATGAGCATGGTGTGAGTCTCATACACCCATGTCGCATGTGGCATCAAGCATGACACAATAAGAAATACAATTAATATATATCACATATATATATTAAATGCATAAGTGAGAAAAGAAATGCTTATGTGAGCTAATATTAGTTAATGTAAATTAATATATCAAATATATAATTATATATTAAATCATTAAATCAACACTTGATTTAATAATCCGGCTATATCACATATGACTGACTAATATTATTTGTATCAACTTATCGAATCAACACTTGATTCGATAACCCGGCTATATCTCATATAACCGATCGATATCATAAATCGTGAGAATAGAATACGGTATCACATACTCATATTAATCTCGGTCCCGCACATATCATATATGTGCTCCTACTTCGTTTTTCCTGAGCCAGTAAACCTCTGTGTAGGACTCTAAAGACTCGTAAATACGCCGGCAGTAGGTGATGATCATATCAAGCACCCACAAGCCGTCAGCAGTACTAGCTGGACGTAACGGCTTCTCGGGTATTGAGCGATCAGAAAATCAACAAGAAAGCCTGCTCATACTCCTCTAAAGCCTATCAGTAACACTACCGTACAGTCTGGTCTCTTCGTCTGATATGTCGCATATTTAGTCTAGGGGTGCTAAACGTCAGACACCAGTAATCAATAAGTCGTGCCGATATGAAGCTCATAACGGGTCGAGAAACTACTGATAACACTTACCAGTAAATCTCCGTATCAGCCATGGCCAGGGACTTCCTGTATAGCCAATCGAGCACAGTGCAACATCAACCCCCAATACCGCGAGAGACGAATCCCCTCCTATCGCTCATTGGCTCCATGTTATTCGGGACTGTACCCAAAAGCCACCGTTTTGCACATTCTCTTGAACGTGGTAAGGTGGAAATCAAAGCATGGTGGGAATCACAGAAGACTCTATGACGATCTCGGGTCTACAAACTAACCTGTACCGGTATCACCAGAGAACTGCTATCTGACGATAGGTATAATACCAACTAGGAGTTCTTGGCGAGTCCGTTCAGTGTACCCAGTCTCCACTGAGCACCCGTATACCATCATTGATGTCAAACACCAATGGATGTGGGATCATCCATCGCCCACTATATGGGTCAAGAAGCGTATACGCTAGTCTACTCTGGAATATCGATGCCCTGTTTCGATATACCCTCGACTAGGAACTATTAAAGGATGTACTTATGGACTACCCTGGCCCCACTAGTATGATCTCTATCATAGTCCTTGTAGTCATGTACACATCCTAAGGGCTTTATCAACATGTGAGAGCAAGACAGTATCACAATACAAATCTACATGTTAAGACAAAAAGTAATCAGATAGCATACTATGATGTCGAGCAAGAAAATCCTCTCTATATATGTCCAAGCATCCACTATAATATACATCAAATGCACAATAAAGGCCTCTAGGGTATACACATAACTAACAATTTCCCACTTGCACTAAGGCCAGTTGTTGTAGTATCTCATACCCAACATCCCGAAAATTCTCTCAAATTGTATCTGGGGTATGGCCTTCGTGAGTGGATCCGTCGTGTTGTTCTTCGTGTCAACTCTCCTAACCTCGATCTCCCGACGATCAACTATCTCCCAGATCAGGTGATACCGCCTCAGAATATGCCTGGATTGCTCATGGGACCTGGGTTCCCTGCCAAAGCCACTGCTCCATTGTTATCACAATACAAAGGTATTGGATGCTCGATGGACGGAACCACACCAAGTTCGTTTATGAACTTCTTCATCCTGACAGCCTCTTTGGCAGCATCATTGGCAGCGATGTATTCAGCCTCCATCGTCGAGTCTGCCACAGTTTCTTGCTTGGAACTCTTCCAACAAACCGCCCCTCCATTTAGGGTAAAGACAAATCCCGAGACCGACTTAGAGTCGTCCTTATCACTCTAGAAGCTCGATGTAACACCTTAGAATACGATTAGTGTTAATTAAGTGATAATGCGGATTTTTAGTAAAAAGTTTACCAAAATAGTTTTCAAATATTTTATAAAAAATAATTAATATTTTATTATTATTTATTTTGGGCTTGCACACACATGTGCATGTTAACCTAGGGTTAATTAGGGTTAACCATGCTTATTTAGCCATGACACCCTAACCTAAATGTCATGCCATTTGTTTTATGTAATAATCTAAATTAATTTAGTTTAAAAGAGGTTTGAATTTTTGGTTGGCTTGAGAGAGGAAAAGAGAGAGGGGGCATGATGAGCATGGGGCCAGCATGCCATGCATTAAATGAAGAGAGAGAAGGGCATGGCTCTCTCTAAACTCAATCTTCATTCCCTCATCCATCACTCACACATACACTCTCATTTCCCTCACTCTCTAATTCACAAGTCTCATTCTCATATTTTCTTCACCTCAATATCTCCCTTACACCCTCAACTGAACACTCATCTTGTTCCTCACTAAACCAAGCTAAATCCTCACTAATCTTCACAAAACTCACTAAACCCTTCATTAAACTTGATCTAAAGCTTATGGAGATCACTTGGAGCATGGAAAGCTAGGATTTTAAGCAAGTCTGGATAGGTAATGACCTCTCTACTGTTAATTAGGTTCTTTTATTGTTGTGTTGCATAGTGGTCGCTGTTTAGAACGATAAAGATATAGTTTTGAGCCAATATCGTATTTTTAGTGCGTTTTAGGATGACTGCAACCTGCTATCAGTACGAGTGTTTACTGGAAAAACTAGTAGTGTAAAAGTGTTGTACTATTTGCCCTGAGTGTTCACCTGAAGCACGAACCCAACCCAACCTCGTTTGACTAGCGACATGACAGGATTTTCCGGCGAGCCCGGCCGAACAGTGGACTGGGATGTTGTAATTTTCAGGGTAGTTGTCTGCTGTTGTTTTAGGGTATTTGGTACTGCTGGATTTTCATATTTTGACAGTGGGTAAAATCTGGGATTAAATTGCAAGTTTTTTTTAATGTTTCGACAAAGTGCAATACGATTTATCAGACACGGTTCGCGTTGTTTGTGTAGCCTGCTGCACTTAGGGTTGTTTTAGATTGCCGCTACACTCATTAGCCACTAAGCGAACACTTGAGAGTGATTGGAGTCGGTGCGTCGGTCAAAACGTCATTTGAATGTATTATTGGTCGATTTCTAAGTTTCACTTGCTATGTTTGTGTGATTTTAGGGGCTAGTGCGGGGACTTCGGACGCTGCGAAGAAAGGGAAGCAGGTGATCAGATTTACATAGCTCGAGATCATTGGTGAGTAGATTTAACAACTACGGAGAAATCGCCCGTATGGCGTTATGCGCCACGGCTAGATATGATATTATAACCGCATGATTATATTCGTATATGTTAATTGTGCATGAGCATCATTGCATACCATTACTTGTTGTGTCTTGACTTAGTACTTAATAGACACTGCACCATTACTGACGGTTCATGTTGCACGAGCACTAAATTGTATGCTACACCCATACCGTCGGTAATTGCACTACTACAAAGAGGGGTTGCCCCTACGGATTAATCCATAGGGGAAAACCACTGCCCCTACGGATATGTCCGTAGGGGCAAGAAAATAACCTGTAGGTGCAAACGCCGTAGGTGCAAGTTGAAGCCCTGAACTTGCCCCTACGGACAAAAACCTGCCCCTATGGATATAACTGTAGGTCCTGTAGCCCCTACAGAGTAGGCCGTAGGGACAAAAACATTATTTTAATTACGGTTTTTTTAAATATATTATTTGTACCTACAGATTCATCCGTAGGTCTAAGTCATAGCCCCTACGGATACATCCGTAGGGGCAAAATATCAGGATTTCTGATATTTTGCCCCTACGGATAACTTCGTAGGGGCTGTTGTTTGCCCCTACAGATATATCCGTAGGAGCACTGCCAACCCCCTGACACTGAGATCAGGGGGAAAATATTAGTTAATGCTGATATTGTGCCCCTACGGTTGAATCAGTAGGGGCAACATGTGTACCTACTAGTTAATCCGTAGGTACATATTATCTGTTTTTTTTTAAAAAAGGGCTGCCTGATTTTTTCTCGCCCTGTGCACAATAATATATACATAAATCAAATATAAAATTAATCATCACACAACATATATCGCAGTATTCATAATCACATCTCACGCATATAATATACAAAAGAAACCAAAAAACTGAATATGATATAGATATAAACCAATATCAATATCAATATCGTTTCAAAATGTAGTACAATATGTATCATATAAATAAATATATGTTTTAAAAAATAAGAATCAAAAAGCTACCCTAGCTCGGTCCAGCTCCACCTCTGATAAACGCTAGAATCTGGCGCGCCATCTCCTCGGTCAATAAACCATGCAATTCGGCGCTGTAACCTGTCGCGTCTGGACCTAACGTGTGTAATAAGCGTGTAAGAACTGTGTATTAATCGAATTCGTATCATTAACAAGTTATTTCGAAACCCCATTTGGATATCTAGTTTGGAAAATCGTTGTTTATTTTAATTAAATATGTATGTATGATTAATCAAACCTAAGTCTACAACCAAATAAGCTCAGGCTACGTACTAATTATGGATATGTTGATATCTATAATATGACATGATATTTTACTATAAAGTAGTATAAATACCAGCATCTCCTTCAACTCCTGAACGGTGGCCCTCAAGCTCTCCAGTTCCTGCTGGACACGTCGCTCACTGGAGACGGAGGAAGTAACCGCCGGGGTGGAGTCCAACCTCATATGGGCCCTGCTATGGCCCAGTCCTCGGCCGCTCTCCCAACCTCTGTGGTGCCGTCCGTGTGCGGCGTCCAGGACTAGGGTCAGCAGCCTCGAATGCTGCCTTCCCCCTAGCAACTGTCAGAACATTATATTTAGCACATACTGGTCTATAAAATTGACAAGAAATACAAAAATCAACAAATTCAAAGCCTTACCTACAGAGATAGAAGATGTGCTCCTCTGGTATCTGCATGTATCAAAATTTGAATAATATTAATTAATTTCAATACATACATATTAACAAGGTAAACTCGCATATAGCGCTGCTTACACATAAGACAGGGAGTGAACATGCTCTTGTAGATCATAAGGCGCAAATCTAATCTCATCAAGCAGCACATGATAATGAGTTGGACGACTAGACAAGGTCCACGACTTACAATCATTCCCGCATGCGAGCACATATAAAAATCATAATTTCTAGGATGACAAATTTTATTGTCAACTACTGTCACCACCTACAGCTAGACAATAATAAAAATTACTATCTAAGTAAGAGTAAAAGGAATGTGTGTATATTTATGATATAGCATTCTAAATCAATATACATGCACTATATGATATATAAACATACCTGAAGGAACGGGAGTGTCCTCTGTCCCTGATATGGACGCATCACCAACAACTAGACAATCAAACATTGACAATATAAGTAATTTTGACATAAACAGGCATGAATATCTATAATATTACATTCAAAATGGATATTAGAGAGCGCACCTGCAGTGAGAAGTGGTAAAAGTATCACCCGACAAGGGTGTAATTTACAGAATCGGTTGAAACTCTTGAAAGTCAGAGAAGAACCTGACCTGCACAATTCTGATGTATACTTTCCATTGGACACTAAGAAGTCTCTAAAAGGAAAAGCCAATGTGAAAACCATCATTAGTTCATATCAGAAGATTGATGCTGAAACAGAGAACAAGGAATGTCATTTTCTTCTTCTTCTACCACATTACTGTCTTCTCCTTCTTCTTCTGCCACATTACTGTCTTCTCATTCTTATTATGTGCATGTGCAAATTCAATGAAAGCAGAAACTCCAGTGACAAACTTAGGTTGCATACGTTGTTGCCAATTCACATACATCCAGTCCTTAATCCTGACGTACTCATGGGCCATGTTATGGGCCATGTTAGACTGTATCATATAAATTGTAGGTTATGATGACTATATTGAGAATATGGATTAATAGTGGGTAAGAAAAGTATTTCTCAAATTTATTTTGCGTCTGAAAACCATAAACTACAAAGTAACAGCATATATAATTTTTTTAGTATAAAGGTTGTTATTTTAAGTTTTCCCTTATTAAATCAAATTTGTTTCACGTTTCGAGGAATATACCAAAACGTGCACAGGCATGCAATGTCTTGGTTTTCTAGTGTGTGATCTACCATACACAATACAACACAATACAATATTTCGTATAGTGATATGATCTAACTGCCTTTATAAACTACATGTGTACAGAAAATTATGATAAGAAACCATAAGAAAAGGTCGTAGCCTTGCATAACCTTGAATCTACATACCAAATCGTGCACAAGCATGCAATTATTGTCACCTTGCCTTGGAATATAAAATATCTTGGAAGACTACAAGCGGAGCATTTAAATCTTGATTACTTTTGACCTCAACTTATATTTTTCTCAAGTACCACGAAATATACTTCCTCCATATAAACCGTTTTCAGGAAGATGGATTAACAATGGCAAGTTATCGATATTAGAAAAACACGGTATTACCCTTCTTAAGATAATACATTGTATAAGCACACCATAGCCTAGAACATGTCCTTCTATCTACGCAAAACATAAACATCATATAGCAATAAAAGGAAAAGAACCACCATATCGGAGATGAAAGACAGAGAATTCAAGCATTGTTTCATACCTTTAGAGCACGCTGCAAAAGAAACAGAAAGACAATAGAACAGATTATCACATAGGAGTTGATAGATAAATAAACGATTAACTTATGCTGCTTAAAGAAGATGTGACATGTTATTATAATTTCTTTTGGGAGAATCTGGAAATATGAAATGGAGGGGAAGACATACGCACATATCACATAAACACATGCATACATATCACATGTCACATATGTTCTCCGCCGAAAGACGCGACCGCGACCAGAACATCTTGAATCACTTTCTAATGATGCGTTTTTTATGTATTCTTGTGTGTGTGTGTGTTTCGGCTGTCGGGGGTAACCCTTATTTGTAGTAGTGACACACACACACATAAATAATGCAAAATGTTTAAGCAACCCCCTATTTTAGTAGTGACACACACACATAAATCTTATGTCTAATGACCATAAGATTGTCGGAGACAGTTTTGATATTTTGTTGGTTTGGTTTTATACTTGGGACAATCCAATGTTGACACACACACATAAATAACAAATTAAAGTAAACTAACTAAGAGGCATGTTTGAGTTTTATACTTGGGATCATAAATAGCATGATGGCTGCAAACAGGTTTCTTGAATACTTGCAGACAATCCAATGTTGCCTCGCCATTTCTATAAATTTTAAACTCCCTGGCAAATTATCATCACTCAGGATTACTTTAGGGCCAGTTTGGCTGCTTCTTGCTTGTGATTCAACATTCAGCTTTTTGTTGATTTGGAACTCAGAGAGTGTTGCAAAACAAATCCAAAACTAAATAAACCTCAAACTAGCTACAGAGAAGGCAAACAGCAAACCCCCATGAAGTTTGGCTTTCAAGGGTTTTCCCACTAAAATACACTTAGATGCAGCACTTTAAGGAAGCTTGCAGCAATATAAAAACTTTTAGGTAGTTTAGTGAAAAACTGCAGTGCTTCAAGATTGTTTAAGTTTTATGTGAGCTTAAGCTGTCATACAGAAATTATCGTTGCAAAAATGTTCGCAACCCTAGCTTTTCATGCAACGATACTGGAATACGAGCCTCAGATATGCCAGCTTAGGAATCAAAATAAGAAAGAGATTTGGTGTTATCCTAAGTCCAAAGTCAAACGGGCTCTAGAAATATATAAACACAAAAAATGATTGCATAAAGATCTCATAGAGATGAAAAAGATGTTATGCAAGCTCTGAACAAATCTTTAACGGAACTTTCACAAGAATTTACAATACCCGACCAGAATCCAATCCTGACCTTGATGAAGCTTCAGGACTTCAGCTTCCCCACAGAAAATAGTTAGGGCAAACCCTTTGCAAAACCATAGCTTTCATGCAGAGATGATGCTCAGAACATGCCAGCTTCCAAACACATTGAATAATACATAATCTCTCATACTCTCTCTCTCTCTCTCTCAATCAGACAGTTTATATTTGGATTTGAATTTAGGAAAAGAAATAAGATGGCTACAAACCAGCTTGCCTCGCCAATCTCATAACTATAAAGCTCATAAAAGTGGAAGCTTGAGGGCTAGCCATCATCGCCTCCATTCAATTGAAGCTAAATCATCCACAAAAAATAGAAATAAATATAATAATTGATCGATAGGCAAAATTGCAAGAAACCTATTCAGATTTCTTCATGAAAAAATAAGAGATGTAAAATAAGTAAAAGATTACCAAATGAAATTATCCCATCACTTGAACCCCCTCTCAAGACATTTTAGAAAAAATTCCCCCAGTAATTTTCCTCGGTTTAACCATTTTATATCATAGAAGAAAGATAAATTTCAACTGTATATACATGCATACACACACACACACATCATATACACAGTTTTTGAATGTTTCCAGAATTTCAACATTAATTCTAGATTTTTCCAAACTCTGAAGGCTTCACAAAAATTTTAAATACAGATAATAATATGATTGAAGAGATCAATCACCAATTTTTTAATGAGGATCAACTGAAACCCCAAACAGAGCAAGCAAATTACAAAGATCCCAAAAATTTGATGAGAGCATAAAGAATTTAACATCATGATAACAATATAACCAAAATGGCTGAAAGATCTACGATGTCAGACTCGAGTTCTGATACGAAACGGGGCAACCCCAACCCCAACCATAATTCTAACCCTAACCCTAACCCCAGCCCCAGCCCCAACCCCAGCCTAACCCCAACCCCAACCCCAACCGCAACCCCCTGCCGAACCCCAACCCCAACCGCAACCCCAGCCCCAGCCCCAACCACAACCTCAAGCCTAACCCTAACGCTAACCCCAACGGATGCCTCATCGGTACCCAAACCATGAACCCTAGCCCTAAAATAATCAAAAATTTGTTTAATTTAAGATTTCCTAACCTGTGCAGTGGAGGCGTCGACGATCGATCGGAGGCGACGACGAAAGGAGGCGACGACGAAAACGGAGATGAGGATGAACCAAGCGGTGGCGACGGAGAATTGGCCTGTGCTGGCGACGACGATAACGGCGACGAAACACAGGCGATCGGCGGGAACGAGGGTTTGGCGATTTTGGGTTCGCGCGCGATATTGGGAAAATAATTTTTAGCTAATGAGCGTAGGGATCGATCCGTGTCTTTTTAATTAAATCTTTATTTAGTTGCCCCTACGGATAAATCCGTAGGTTCTTGGTTTGCGGCTCCGTAGGGGCAAACAACAATTTACGATTTAATATTTTTTAAATTAATATGTAAGGACCGTAGGGGCAACCTTTTGGCCCTACGGACTAATCCGTAGGGCCAAACTAAATCTGCCCCTACGGATTTCGTTATCCGTAGGGGCAACCCCTTATTTTAGTAGTGTTGCCATGACACGCTCAACCTATACTCATATGCAGTATTGTATTGTTATTGATATTGACACATTGATTCTTGATCTATTGCGCATATGAAATACACCATGCATACATACTTACATGTATACACCCATACATGCTATAGCTATATTTACATCTTTATAAGATGTTGGATTTGATTTTGGAGGAAAATGGGAACCGCATGATATATTTAAAAACTGGATTTATTTAAAAGAGACGTTTTCCCTTGATATGCTCATATTACGGTTTTATGTTGCATATATCATATTTCATGGATTTACGCATTGAGATACGGATTTCATGTGATTTATGGATTTAAGAACCGTGGTATTATTTCAAGAAAGTATGCATTGTTTTGAAAACCCGGTTTCTCTTGATATGATATTTCAGTGCGTCCACCATGAGTTTTCTCGGTTCTGAGACTTGTGTTAGATACCCGATTTGAGGAGCGGTAGGCGCCGTCTGCGGGTACATGGTGAACCTGGTGAGGTACACCGGGGCAAGAAGACTCGTATAGAAAGGCGGTGAGCCCGGTGGAGGGACTACTACCTACCGGTGATAGTATAGAGCCCGACGGATATCCGGAGGATATCGTTTGGGAGTTATGACATAAGATATATTGAGGGTCGATCTGGGTATGCGGCGCCTGAGAGATGAGTATTTACATGACGTTGATGGACACGGGTTTTCATGATGTATCGAATGTCGATGTTGGACACTCAGGTTCCATGAGATTTACAGATATGAGGGCCGATCGGAGTGACGGCGCCTGAGGTATTAGGATTTGGGGTTTCGTTGATGGACACCGGGTTTTTCCACGATGATGATTCATTAATGATGATATGTTTTATCCCATACTCAGCATTCATTTGATATGCATTGCTTCATGTATTTGTAGTACCTGAAAGAGTACCTTTCATGATTGTTGCATATCCAGATTACCATATTGATACTATCAGATTGCATGTGATAGATTATCGCTGTACGTGCATACCTGCGATTATCTGTACGATGTTACTTACTATTCATGAGTTGGCAACTCACCCCCGTTGTGACACAGTGTTTTGCAGTATTTACCCACAGAGTAGTCGCGGCAGGGCTTCTTATTGTATCTTTTTGCAGCGGATACCGCTGCGGTTTGCTGTGAGCCGTTTTGCTATATGTGGGTTGTAGTTATCCGATTTTATATTCTATTGTATATCTCATTATATCTAGTACTCTCTATCTGCCATTTCATATATTGACTTAGAGACGAGTTGTGGGGATGATATTGTATATTTTGTGACACTGGGTGTCGACCTCGTGTGTGCCGGCTTTTATTATGAAGCTTTATCTCTTTATGCTGTTTTTTTACTTATATTGAGTATTTGTTCGCTACGGCGTCGTATATATGCTTGTGGTGGTTATTTCCGCCTTTGGGCGTGATTTTCTCCCGTTTGGGGATGCTTTATTTATATCATATGTTGCTTTATTTATATCATATGTTGCTTTACTTATATCTTATGTTTGTACCCGTTTCGGGGCTAGTTTTTAGAAAGGAGGTGCTGCCGAAATTTTTAAGAAAATAAACTTAAGTTTTAAAGATTTTTACTTGTGATTCCAAATATTTTTAACAATTTTTTTATCACTTACTTATTTTGATGGTTTAGATTTCTGGGTTTTCGGCTTACTTAAATTGCGTTACGCCTGTTGACGTTACGTGGTTTAAGTGCAGGTCACATGCCAAATTTTGGTTCGTAACAAAATTGGTATCAGAGCGCTAAGTTTTACCTTTCGGAGTACAGGATTACCTTGGTATGATAGAGTAGGTAGCTTAAGCAGAATGACGTAGCGTTTGTAAGTTCCACGGCATACTTACGACACGGTACTCCGCCTAAGTGACCTTAGGACTTGTTGGTTGAAATTCCTTCTGTGATTATATACATCCTTGTGATTCGATTTCCGTGTTCTTATCGAATCCTGTTTTTATTTCCAGCCATTATGCCGCCGAAGACTACGAGGGCGCAGAGAGCGGCCGTGAGAGCCGAGGTCAGAGTTGGCTCGTCAGAGACGAAGACTGACCAGGGCGGTAGGCCTTTTTTTCAGGAGCAGATTGATTATCACGACCCGTAGCTCGTGACCAGCACTTAAATCATGCAATGTCTAAAGGTGTAACGTAGTTCAAGTAAGCTGAAACCCAGAAATCTAAACCTTTAAAGAAATAAAAGAGGTGCAATTTTGAAATAAGGCAAAATGAAGAAAAGTGTTTTCTTAAATGCATAGAAAAGGGAACAAGAAGAATGCAAGTTTATCCTACTTGTTGTAAAACATGTTCGTCTTCTTAAAAATTTGGGCAGCACCTCCTTTGTATATTTTGATCCAAAACCATAAATACATGATAATATAAAAGGCATCCCCAAGAGGGAGCTAGCTCTTTGCCAAATGGCGGATTCACAACCACGCAAGTAATAAAACAAGTATATAACGCCCAATCAGGGAAGATCAACACAAAAGGTAATGAATAAAGCAAGACATCAACCCAAAAAACGAATATAAAACCCATCGCTCAAATCTCGCAACTACAAGTCTTGCTAAGCTTACTATATATACAAATACTAGTTTCGATTGATGGAGTTGACTAGATACAATATGGAATATAAATGCGAGAGTGGACACGATACAAGTGTCCCACCTACCAAGGAAAATCTCCCAAAAGCAAGTTGTGCGCCAACTATGCCGCTACCGATCCATGCGGTCAACCTGCAATAACTGTGGCACAACGGGGGTGAGTTACCAACTCGTGAGAAGAAAACATCATCAGATAGAAATCAAATAAAATAACGATTTCCTAGTTCAACTATATCATAAAAGTAATACTATAATGTCTAGGGTGACCGTATATAAAAATAAATGTGCCAACAATAAATAAATGCAAGTATGCAAGTGGATATAATCCAAAATATAATCGATGCCAATATACATGTGGATCACGTTCACTCGAAACATCGTAATAGCATATGCATGTAAATATATGAGGATATCAAGAATGTGTGTGTCCATCAATGACACACCAAAACATGTAACCAGAGTGTCCGACACCGACACTCGAAATATCATGAACCCCGTGTCCAGCATCGACACGTAAATCCTCATATCTCAGGCACCGCATCCTCAGATCGGCCTTCATGTCCATCTCTCTACTCCGGTCGGTATCCTCCAGATAAACCGCCGAGCCCAAATACTATCACTGGTAGGTAGTGCTCCCCTGCCAGGCTCAACGCCATCATCTGCGACCATCTTGCTCTGGGGTACTTCACCGGGTCCACCATGCACCCGCGGACGGTTCCTCCTCCTCCTCGAATCGGGTGAAACATGCCAATTCCAGAACCGAGAAAACATATGGTGGACGCACTGATCATATCAAGAGAAACCGGGTTTCTAAAACAATACATACTTTCCTTTGAAATAACCACGGTTCTCAAATGCAAAAATCTCATGAAAATAGCATATCTCAGTACGTAAAATCGTAAAGCATGATGTATGCGACATGTAACAGAATGTAAGAATATCCATAAATCTTGCAAGATGGAACAGTAATATGCATATATTAAGGGAAAACCGCTCTTTAAAATGAATCCAGTTTTAAAATATATCATGCGGATCCTAATTCCTCTAAGGTCAAATGCAACATCGTATAAAGGTGTATATGTAACTATAGCAAGTAAATTATGCAAAGAGTCATATCATGATGCAGCAATTCTACTGTGTAGTGACATGGCAATTATCGATGATGAAATATGTGAGCCGGCCAATCTGTGTACTTGTGACATACGCATCATCGATAATGGTGCAGGTGTACAAGCACAGGTATATGAAATGCAATAGTAAGGACATGAACGTAGCATAAAGTAAAACGTCAGCTAAAATGTATAAGGTATACGTATCTAACATGTCCGAGTCGGTGAATCTATCAATCGGCCTCCTCTAGTCAAGGGTATGGATCAATCATCAATTAGCTCATCACGTACGGTAACTCGTCGTACGGCGTCATAAAACTATTTAGGATCCTAACAACCTATGTGACAAGGAGGGTACGGACCTCACGTCTCGTACGACTTATCATTCAAGATTCACAACATATGTATATCTATATACCTATCTCCGGTTCATATCATAACAATCTACTCGCGTCTGTATACCGATATATCAATCAAGTGATCTTATCAATCTAAAGCCGTATATCAACAACCGCATGTTATGCCGCTATAATCTCCTACTGGTTCTCTTTACAACTACTCTTCTATATGTATCCTATCATGTCACCTAAACCCTAAACTATAATTTTAAGTCATGGTATATCGTATCTCCTACTAATTCCTTAACCCTATTCCTAACTTTCTAATATGGTTTCTCTAGCCATATCCTATAGTTTTCAAGTGTAGGTTTCTTTAACCGTATTCTATAAATCGGTTTCCATCAAAACTTGCGGGGGTGCTATACGCTATCCACCCGACTTCCCCCGTAGATATAGATCTACTCACCTTGATCCTCGCTTGTCGAAGCCCATGACGCCGCTCCGTCGCCTCGGAATCCACGCGAAGGTACCTACAATAATACACAATCAAAATCGCTATTAACATTAAGTTCCGAAATCCAATACGGCGCGTGCATTGCTTATAGGTTAGAACCTATAGCTTACGCATACAAAATCAACCAAACAACCCTTGTTGTTGACGTACAAATGCCAAACAACCCAAATCAATATCAAATACCAAAACTCAAGTTTCAGAATCGCAAAACACGAAAACAGCAACCAAGGAAAACCCCTCCCAGATTTCTCTATAGGACAAACTAAGGAATTTTGCACATGGGGTTAGTCTAGATATCTGATAAGGAAGCTATGGTCCAAAAATCATACGAAATTGCCCCGACATGGCCGCAATTTGCGGCCAATACACTTAAATATGCGGCCAGATAAATGGGGAAGGGGCTCAGGTTTCAGGGGGTGATTCCTGGTTGGCTGCACGTCTCATGGTCAAGGGAATTTCTTTAACAATGGTCTCGGGTCATCCCAGATCTCTAAATACTATCACTAAATCCACAAAAACCCGATGTCGACAAATCTAAAGTTCGTATTTTGGGGTTTGGTCACTGGTCCAAGTCATGAATCGATCTCTAGGGTCTTGTAAACAGCCACTGGGGATCACCCAATCCGCACAACACTTAAACCTTTCCCTAGGGATTTCTAACTTCACTATTTCACACTAAATCAACTCCTAACTATGCTAGAATGCTAGGAAAACATAAACTAAACTAAGTGAAAGGAATTTTAACTCATTTTGGCAACTCAAGAAAAACCTTTGCTCCCCAAAGTCCTCAAAATCTAACATTGATGGGTCCAAAGTGTAGAGGGTGAAGAGGGGATCAACTTTAATGAAAAGGGTTTAGGGTTTGGATGAAGAATTTGAGATGATTCTTGGGGTAGAGATGGAGGGGGATGTGAAGATGAAGATGGAGAAGAAGAAAATGATGGGGAAATGAAATGAGGCAGCCCCCCCTCTCACTTATTCTCACTCTCTCACACCTATTTACCCTTCTACCCTTCTACCCTTTTTCTTTTCTTTTTATTTTTAAAACCAAAACACATAATACCCTAAAAAAAAAAAATAGAAGACAACAAGTAACCAAAACGTAACATGGCGTGGTGCACTAGCAATGGAAAACTGTAGAGACACGGATTTGGCCTAACCGCGATTAGCAATGCACCAATCGGTTTTTATTCAAACTGTATATAATAAATTTTAAAAATGCCAAATCCGATAAATATACTTTCAAATGAATAAAATGATTTTAATTTCTAATTATTTCACAATTATTGGTATATATTTATATCTTTTTACGAAAACCCTAATTTCGCAAATCAGGTTGTTTTCGCGAAATATATTATTTTAATATTTAATTCCAGAAATAATATTTTATATTTTTTGAAATGTTACAATCATCCTCCCTTAAAGAAATTTGTTCCCCGAATTTAAATTTAAACCCCCAAATACTAAAATATTTCAATAATCAACTCAAATCGACGGGGCTCCGAAATCATGGAAGATATAGAAAAGTCATAGCGCATCGCGTGCGTCTGAAAACGATTATAAAACACAAAAATCAAACTCCATCAAGCGTTACGCAAATCATCGGATTTGCACGCATATCATCGGATTTACAGTGGAGATACAAATCTCAAAATCCACTACTGAAATCCAATATGCACAGTCAATACTATAATACATATATAGCACGCATAATAGGAAAACCTTAAAACTGAACCAAACACATGCAAAATCTTTTCTGAATTACCGTGTGATGCGTAACTCTCGGCAAGAAGGGGAAGAAGCTCATTTGTAAAGTAGTAAATATACTTATATATGTTTTTCCTCAAATTATACGTTCCGCCGCCTGAAATATCCCAAAAGGTTTTCCTTTATAATCGTTCGTGCCGCTCGCGGACACGTAGGAAATAGTGTGACTGTAGCTCCTCTTTTTTTTTGAAAACCCCCGGTTAAAATTTTTAATGCATGCAAAGTACTCAGGTATTGTCCCCAGATCTGTCATGTTTGGCTACTATACAATATAGTGCCCAACATGAAAACAAGGTGTTCAAAAACAAAATCAGCCTCAAAAGGCATATCCAACAATCACGTGCATCTAGTGCGCACGGAAATCAAATCCAAACACAGGTGCCACAATGTGCACAAGGCAACACTAAGTCCAATGGGTGTGCACGAAAGCATCTGTCTAGTGCAACAGGTGTGCACGACAACAATATCTGGTGCATCTATTGTGCATGGAAATCTCAATTGGGTGCATCCGGTGTGCACAAAATCACATCTCATATCATGCGCCCAACATGCATGAAAATCCAAATTAGGTGCATCCGTCAGGTCCGCAAAAAGCATCTAGTGCAATAGCATGTAAGAAAATATAAGTCTGGTGTAACAAATGCACAAAAATACAAATCTGGTGCATCAAATGCACAAAATACCAATCAATAACTCAAGTGCATAAAAAGAAACACAGTGTGTACCAAGGTGTATAAAATCATAAACGTGTGCAACTATATGCACAAAACACGTATCAATGCACTGCAAGAACATATAAGCTATACCGAGTGCAAGATCAAATCGAGTGCATACCACACGCACAAAATCAAATCAACCGTATGAAATCCAGGAAATCCTAAACATGTATAACCAAGACACAAAATAAATATCAAGTGAAATATATATGCACAAATCATAAACCAACACAACGGTGTATAAAAACATATATCAAATGCAATAACTATGCACGAAAATGAAATTACCCAGTAGGTGCAGCAATGGTGCACGAAATCAGTACCATAAAACTCATCATCAAAACTCAAATCCAAACGATATAAGCGTGATACTCGTATCACAATACAAATCGCAGCAAATGACATTGAGGTACACCTCCTGCAATGTCGAAAAATAAAATTGGTGCGCCTAAAACAGGCAGAGCAAGAACATCCGCTTGCCTCCTGCTCAAGGTCTGGTGTCCTCTGTCTCTGGGTCCTCAATTCTCTGTGGATTACCAAACTCGCAATCCATTGGCTCTTCGGTCCGTCCGGTGTGCTAATAGAAACGATTCCGCTCTGGCATTTCTCAGTTCGTCACTTGGCCAATTAGTATGACCACTCGTAAAGCAGCACGTCACTCTTCTGATCCTGGGTGCAAATCTTATTGCAGCAGTGTCCTGGAAGGAACCTGCTAAGGGTTTCTTCCGATCTTGCCTATGCCGAACTATACGGAGGCCGGTACTCTTGCTTAATCTTAATCTCGCTTTCTGGACATCTGCGTTCTCAGCACAGCTTTTCCTCGGGAACTGGTCGTATCTCACGCCTTTGTATACATATCAAATCTCTAATCTCAACGGGGAGTAGCAACATCTTGTTGACATCTCGCACGAACCTCTTGTTCCACTCGTCTTTATTCTCGTCTGCTTCGACGTCACGTCATGCTATCTGCGTACAGCAGTTGTCTCGGCTACCGTCAATCCGGAGTCTCTCACACGGACTCGAAATCACGAACTCGGTATCTTCATCACTCTGTAGAAGATCTCTAGCCGAACACGTCCTCGGTAACTCGTCCATACCATCGGAGGAATACTCAATACACGTCCGTTCTCGATCAACTCAGAACGCATCTAGGTGAGGTCTTCTATTTGAAGTCGGTCCACTTACTTGTCTCCTATCACATGATATCTGGACGGCGTTAAACTTTTCGTTCGATTTGTCAAAGTCTCATAATTCCCCGAAAGCTCAACACCTGAGCACAGTTTAATAATATCTAGTACAAGCCACAGTACCTATGGACCAACCGTAGAAGGGCAAACCCAAGCCTCATTGATGGCACCGCTAAACTGCCGCAAACCCTAAGGTTCAAAAGCTGTTCTATGGTCATCATGTCGAGTTAGGGTTTCATTATTCTAGAGGGTCTACAGAATTACTTGCATGTTCCTCTGAATACTTTAAACTTGGAAAAATGGGTTTCTGACATTTGTTCGAACTTTTAACTTCGCCTAGAAAACATGTGAATACCCTTCGTCTCTCAACTCATGATAGACTAGCTATCATCTGTCGTATCTCTGCCTGAAAGATCCAGCGATGTCAACTCATAAGCTCTGGAAGCGACATCACATCAATTTCAGCAACAGCCGGGTCATCTGTTCATACGGTAGACGACATCAAAATCTCAGAGGTATGTTGTACTTCAACAGTCCTCGCACAACTGGCAGTCTCTATAAACTGCCTGATCATACGGTGCAAAACCGAACGCTCGCCTCAAACGAGAAGTCACAACACCAATACAAAATCGAGACGTTCTCGTGTCACCAGAAAACACGATGGTCAATCCTCGTCCATGACGAGCTCGCCCTGACCGCAACACTAGCAGCAGCTCAATCTGCGCTCAAACCATGGTGACAGGAACCTCAAGCATGTATCGATGAAACCATAACAATGGAATGAAAGGAATCAACAGATCCCAAAATGGATACATGATCATAAGGAGGAATGGAATTAATAAGAGTATGATCATGGAAGCAAATAGAATCGAAGATCTCAATATATGTACAACCTAAGGTTTCTTAAGTGGAGTATCGTATCGTAAATATGCCGCGGAATATACGTACGATACGTTACTCTACTCAAGCTACCTACTCCATCAATCAGGGTCAGCTTATGTAACGAAAGTTCAGGTCTAATACCCCCCGTCCAAATCTATGTTCCGTAAGGTCAAGCATAGGTTCCGAAATATTTATGCCCCAGACTCCACACAGTCAAACCTAAACTCGAACAATGGTTAAACCTAGCGCTCTGATACCAACTTTGTCACGACACGAAATATTAGCTCATGACCAGCACTTAAATTACACAACATCCAAAGGCGTAATGTAATTCAAGTAAGCTGAAACCTAGAAATCTAAACCATTAAATAAATAAAAGAGGTGCAATTTTGAAATAAGGCACAATGAAGAAAAGTGTTTTCTTAAATGCATAGAAAATGAAACATGAAGAATGCAAGTTTATCCTACTTGTTGTAAAACATGTTCGTCTTTTTAAAAATTTGGGCAGCACCTCCTTTGTATATTTTGATCCAAAACCACAAATATATGATAATATAAAAGGCATCCCCAAACGGGAGCTAGCTCTTCGCCAAACAGCGGATTCACAACCACGCATGTAATAAAACAAGTATAGGACGACCAATCGGCGAAGATCAATACAAAAGGTAATGAATAAAGCAAGACATCAACCCAAAAAGCGAATATAAAACCCATCGCTCAAATCTTGCAACTACAAGTCTCACTAAGCTTATTATATATACAAATACTAGTTTCGATTGATGGAGTTGACTAGATACAATATGGAATATAAATACGAGAGTGGGCATGATACAACTGTCCTACCTACCAAGGCAAATCTCCCAAAAGCAAGTTGTGCGCCAACTATGCCGTTACCGATCCACGCGGTCAACCTGTAACAACTGTGGCACAACGGGGGTGAGTTGCCAACTCGTGAGTAGAAAAAAATATCATCAGGTAGAAATCGAATAAAATAACGATTTCCTAGGTCAACTATATCATAAAAGTAATACTAAGATATCTAGTGTGACCGTATATAAAAATAAATGTGCCAACAATAAATAAATGCAAGTATGCAAGTGGATATCATCCAAAATATAATCGATGCCAATATACATGTGGATCTCGTCCACTCGAAACATCGTAATAGCATATGCATGTAAATATATGAAGATATCAAGAATGTGTGTGTCCATCAATGACACACCAAAACATGTAACCAGAGTGTCCAACACCAACACTCGAAATATCATGAATCCTGTGTCCAGCATCGACACATAAATCCTCATATCTCAGGCGCCGCATCCTCAGATCGGCCCTCATGTCCATCTCTCTACTCCGGTCGGTATCCTCCGGATAAACCGTCGAGTCCAAATACTATCACCGGTAGGTAGTGCTTCCCTACCAGGCTCAACGCCATCATCTACGACCATCTTGCTCCGAGGTACCTCACTGGGTCTACCATGCACCCGCAGACGGTTCCTCCTCCTCCTCGAATCGGGTGAAACATGGCAATCTCAGAACCGAGAAAACACATGGTGGACGCACTGAAATATCATATCAAGAGAAACCAGGTTTTTAAAACAATACATACTTTCCTTTGAAATAACCACGGTTCTCAAATCCAAAAATCTCATGAAAATAGCATATCTCAATGCGTAAAATCGTAAAGCATGATCTATGCGACATATAACAGAATGTAAGCATATCCGTAAATCATGCAACATGAAACAGTAATATGCTTATATCAAGGGAAAACCGCTCTTTAAAATGTATCCGGTTTTAAAATATATCCTGCAGTTCCCAATTCCTCCAAGATCAAATGCAACATCGTATAAAGGTGTATATGTAACTATAGCAAGTAAATTATGCAAAGAGTCATATCATGATGCAGCAATTCTACTGTGTAGTGACATGGCAATAATCGATGATGAAGTGTGTGAGCCGGCCAATCTGTGTAAGTGTGACATACGCATCATCGATAATGGTGCAGGTGTAGTAGCACAGGAATATGAAATGCAATAGTAAGGACCTGAATGTAGCATAAAGTAAAACGGCAGCTAAAAGGTATAAGGTATACGTATCTAACATGACCGAGTCGATGAATCAATCAATCGGCCTTCACTAGTCAACGGTATGGATCAATCATCAATTAACTCATCACGTACGGTAACTCATCGTACGGAGACATAAAACTAATTAGGATCCTAACAACCTATGTGACAAGGAGGGTACGGACCTCACGTCTCGTACGGCTTATCATTCAAGATTCACAACATATGTATATCTATGTGCCTACCTACGGTTCACATCATAACAATCGACTCGCATTCGTATACCGATATATCAATCAAGTCATCTTCTCAATCTAAAGTCGTATATCAACAACCTCATGTTATGCCGCTATAATCTCCTATTGGTTCTCTTTACAACTACTCTTCTATATCTATCCTATCATGTCACCTAAACCCTAAATTATAATTTTAAGTCATGGTATATCGTATCTCCTACTAATTCCTTAACCATATTCTTAACTTTCTAATATGGTTTCTCTAGCCATATCCTATAGTTTTTGAGTCTTGGTTTCCTTAACCGTATTCTATAAATCGGTTTCCATCAAAACTTGCGGGGGTGCTATACGCCATCAACCCGACTTCCCACGTAGATATAGATCTACTCACCATGATCCTCGCTTTCCGAAGTCAATGAAGCCACGCTCCGTTGCCTCGGAATCCACACGAAGGTACCTACAATAATACACAATCGAAATCGCTATTAACATCAAGTTCCGAAATCCAATACAGCACGCGCATTGCTTATAGGTTAAACCTATAGCTTACGCGTACAAAATCAACCAAGCAACCCTTGTTGTTGACGTACAAGCGCCAAATAACCCAAAACAATATCAAATACCAAAACTCAAGTTTCAGAATCGTAAAACACGAAAACAGCAACCTAGGAAAACCCCTCCCAGATTTCTCTATAGGACAAACTTAGGCATTTTGCACATGGGGTTAGTCTAGATATCTGATAAGGAAGCTATGGTCCAAAAATCATACGAAATTACCGCGACTTGGCCGCAATTTGCGGCCAATAAATTTAAATCTGCGGCCAGATAAAAGGGGTAAGGGCTCAGGTTTCAGGGGGTGATTCATGGTTGCCTGCACGTCTTATGGTCAAGGGAATTTCTTTAACAATGGTCTCGGGTCGTTCCAGATCACTAAATCCAAAAAAACCTGATATCGACAAATCTAAAGTTCGTATTTTGGAGTTTGGTCACTGGTCCAGGTCAAGAATCGATCTCTAGTGTCTTGTAAACAGCCACTAGGCATCACCCAATCCACACAACACTCAAACCCTTCTCTAGGAATTTCTAACTTCACCATTTCACACTAAATCAACTCCTAACTATACTAGAATGCTAGGAAAACATAAACTAAGCTATGTGAAAGGAATTTTACCTTATTTGGGCAACTCAAGAAAAACCCTAGCTCCCCAAAGTCCTCAAAATCCAACATTGAAGGGTCCAAAGTGTAGAGGGTGAAGAGGGGATCAGCTTGAATGAAAGGGGTTTAGGGTTTGGATGATGAATTTGAGATGATTCTTGGGGTAGAGGTGGAGGGGCTGTGAAGATGAAGAAAGAGAAGAAGAAAATGATGGGGGAAATGAGGCAGCCCCCCTGTCTCTCTCATTTGTTCTCACTCTCTCTCACCTATGTACCCTTCTACCCTTCTGCCCTTTTTCTTTTCTTATTATTTTTAAAACCAAAACACATAATACCCTAAAAACAACACAATGAGACAACAAGTAACCAAAGCGTAACATGGCATGGTGCATTAGCCATGGAAAACTGTAGAGACATGGATTTTGCCTAATCGCGATTAGCAGTGCACTAATCGGTTTTTATTCAAACTGCATATAATAAATTTTAAAAATGCCAACTCCGATAAATATACTTTTAAATGAATAAAATCATTTTAATTTCTAATTATTTAACAATTATTGATATATATTTATACCTTTTTACGAAAACCCCAATTCCGCAAATCGGGTAGTTTTCGCGAAATATATTATTTTAATATTAAATTCCAAAAATAATATTTTATATTTTCTGAAATGTTATATTGATCCACCTTTGCTAGATCGTATTACTAGGCTAGAGGCCGATATGCAAGATTTGCACCAGATGACGGGATCGTTGGTTGAGGCTAGTCGAGCGCAGCGACAGGAGGTTGTCCCTCCTATTACCCAGTTGTTCCTCACTATCAGCGCCCAGCATTGTGACACGTATGCAGCAGCAGTGGACGCCGCCCTACTAGTTGAGGACTATCTTTCCGAGACGTCGGTCGTTCCGGAACCGAAGAGGGTTCGTACTGGTGTATCAGCCGGAAGACAGATATTTAGATGCCGCGACAGATTTCGTTCAGGTAGCAGAAGCTGGGGACAAGGCCGGTTGTTTATCCCTTATCCCCAAGAGGGCCAGCAGTCATCGTCTGGATGTTTCAGGTGCGGGAGTTTCTATCTGTAGGGTTTCCATAGCCCCTCATCTAGGGTTTGGAAGCATCACACATGCCACAATAAAATTTTAATGGGGTGCTAAGCAAACATAACTAGGAATCGAACTAGAAATTTAGGGTAACAACTAATAGTATCACATACTATAAAGAATCTATCACTAAGTGGAGAGATTACAACCTTTGTAGACCTCCTTAAGTGACTCCTTAGATCTTCTAGAGTTTGGAACGGCTCTCTTGAATCCTTCCTAGTCCACGACGACCCACCCGAAGTCCCTTTGCTCAAGCTTCTTTCTTCACTTAATCAATGGAGAAGCGAAGCTAACACCCTACACTAATTGGCTAAACAAGTATAGTATGAAGATGTGGTTTGCATTCTCACTTAAAAACCCTTTCTTTTTCTTTTCCTCACTCTAAGTGAAACTCAAGAGAGCTTGAAGAAGGAGGAAGATGAAGATGGCAAATCTTTACTCAAGATAATGATAATTCTTATGTTTTAAAATAAAAACAAAAGGATATATATGTGAGACACTCTCACATCCAACCATGGTTAAAACAAATATCTAGATATTTTTGTGATGAGTTAAAAGAACAAAGGAAATTAAACCTAGGGTTAAGTCAATGGTCAACCCTAGAAGAGTGCAGAAAGAATGAGTCATGAATAATTTCCTTTTTCTTTTTATCTCAAAACAAAAACAAATATATAAATTTGAACCATGTGAGTCTTGCATTGCCATCTTCTATCTATCAAGAACCATGATACACATGCATGCATGTATGTATGCATTTACATCATCATGTGTATGTATATACATATATGCATACATCCAAAAAGAAAAGGTTTAATAAAAGTGAACTAAAAGTCATTATTAAATCAACACTTGATTTAATAAACTGATCATATCACATACGACCCGACCAATAGTAAACGCCCGATTAATATACGGTATCTCATACACGCATTTAATCGAGCTCTCCCGCATATCTCATATGCACACCACATCGTTTTTCCTGAGATAGGAAACTTCTGTGTTGTAACGTTTTAGAAATCGTATTGCGAATTTTCCGTTTTTAGGGTAAAATAGTCGGTGTTTTCCGTTTTAACCCGATTATGATCAAACATCTGTATAGGCTTGCCGGCACCGAGTTTAGCTAGAATAAGGCTAGTGCGCGGGCTTTGGGGGTCAATGGGAAGTTTTGGCTCACATAGATTTTTTCCCTAATTAAATATTATTTTAATACTTTATTTGTGCACTTTAATAGTGGTAATTACATTTTGGGTTAATTACTTCTAATTTGAATTTTTGCTAATCTAAGCACTAGATATTTTTTTGTTAATCCAACAATCCAAATATCTAGATTTTTTTGTGCAAAAAGATTTAATTTTTTTTAAATAAAAGAAAAGAAAGAAAAGATGGCAAAATGCATTAATGAGCATTTATTATCAAATTTTGCTACAACTTTCTTCACAAAATTCACAAAACTACCCCCCCTCCACAATATTGGCCGAGCCTCCCCATTTCTACCCCAAAATTTTTCCTAGCTCAAATTCTTCATTTCCAAGATCAAAAACTCATTAAAAATCCCAAAATAAATCCACAAATTCCAAAATAAAAATTAAACCATCATTTCCCTTCACTAATCTATCTTGGATCATCAATAAAAAACATGGTTTTTGGAGGCAAAGATGATGGATCAAGTTGATTTTTTGTGTTCTTGTTAAGGTATAATTTCTAACCTTAATCTTTAATTGTTATGTTTAAATCATAAGATAGCTATTTAATTGTTTAATTATATCTTTAATTTCATGTTTAATTCATTCATGTTAATGTTAATGAAGTTCAAGTTAGCTTTTATCTTGATGAAATGGTTAATTGTTAATTGAAGATTATGAAAACTTAATCAATTTGCTAATTTGTTATATGATATTTTCCTAATCGGTTAATTTAGCTAATTAACAAACTAAAGTTTTGCTAATCCTAATTGGTTGAGATTAAAATTATGGTAAAGGTTTAAATGGTTTAACTAATTAGTGATGATTGTAAATGCTAGTTTGGTAAAAACTTGTAGTTTTGTGCTAAATTGATATATGTTGTTTACTAGATTTTGGTAAGTTTTGGCGTGGGTTTCTTTTGACGTTGCGACGTTATTCATATTATATTCCACATTTATTAGTGTGTTGTGAATGCGTGATCGGTACTATCAGGGTATAGGCTTGGTAGTTGTGTCGCTTTGTGTTCCTAGCTAGGGTCGTGCCGATCTCGTTCGTGTCTTTTTATAGCCTTTTCTCTTGAGTTAGTTTCGTGGTGTCGCTATGCGCGTTAGCCACTTGACGAGCACTTGAGAGTATGTTTGGAGTTGGTGTGTCGGTCAAACATAGTTTGTACGTGTTATTGGTCGATTGCTAATATAGACTTGTTATATTGTTATATGCTTTCAGGATAGCAGGCGGGGATTTCGGGCGCTGCAAACAGGGGGAAGTGAGTGGTAGGCTTTACTTAGCCAGGAGCGTTGGTGAGTAGATTTAACATCTACAGGGGAATCGCCCGTATGGCGTTATGCGTCTGGGCTAGAGATGTTATGAATTGTCGCATATTCTACTTCATATATAGAGTTGCGCATATACCTTATTGCTTAGCTATTTGTTGTGCTTGGACTAGTACCCTTAGGAAACTGCACTATTATTGACGGGTCATGTTGCACGAGCACTGATTGTATGCAACACACACCGTCAATAATTGCCATGAAACGCACAACACACATACCTATATGATATTGTTTGGTTAAGGACATTGAGACATTAATTCATATTTCTTTATGCATATGACATATAGCATACCTGTATACCTACATGCTTACACATATGCCTTGACATGCTTACATGCTAGTTACCTGTATACCTATAGGGTATTGTACCATTAGCGATAGGTACATACACACATAATGACATAGCTATATGCATACCTTGCATACATACTTCACTTATACCCTGAGGGTATATTACATCATTACTGATAGGTAGATACCTATACCTTGCAATACCTACATGTTTACACATATATCTGGTTATAGCTACATGTTCACATTTATTTGATGTTATATAGACTTGGAGAATTTCGGAACCGCATGATTTATATATTAACTTGTTGCAGTTAAATAGTGACTTTCTTTTATATGCTCACATTACAGTTTTATGTTGCAAATATTATATTTATGGATTTTCGCATTGAGATATGGATTTTTCATGATGTTTTCTGGATTTGGGGACCGTGGAGGTATCATGAAATTATGCAAGTATTCTTATTTTTTACTTGATATTTGGATGCATCCACTCAGAGATTTGTTTATATACCGATACGTGGATCATGGGTGTCGATACCGGACACTTATGATTCGAGGAACATATGAATATGAGAAAGACTGATACGTAGATCACGGGTGTTGATACCGGTCACTTACGATTCGAGAAACGTATGGATATGAGTATTTATGTGTCGATACTAGACACTTGTTTTTATGATATTTTTACTGCTAAGTATATATAACAGTGGAAAGGGACACTGTTATATAAGCATATATATATATATATATATATATATATATATATATATATTAGTGGAATGTGACGCTAATATATATGTATACATATCAATTCATATACATCATCATGATTATTCTTGCAAATATACTTAGGATATATGAGATTTACTTGATATTGCACTTAGTATATATGAGATTTATGTAACGATTTAGAAATCGTTTTGCGAATTTTCCCGTTTTAGGGCAAAATTGTCGGTATTTCCCGTTTTAACCCGATTTCGATCAAATATCCGTATAAACTTGCCGGCACCTAGTTTAGCTAAAATAAAGCTAGTGCGCGAACTTTGGGTGTATTTGGGAGGTTTTGGTTCAGATAGAATTTTTCCCAAATAAAATATTATTTTAAGCGGTAAATTGTGCACGTAAATCGAGAAATTTCTTCTCTTGAGAATAAATTAAATTTTGTCACTAGAAAATTTTGGAAACTTCTTTTCTAAATATCAAGATATTTTTAATGTGCAAAAGGATTTAATATAAAAAGAAAAGAAAAGGTGTAAATGTGGCAAATTGCATTTATTAGCATTTATTACCTAATTTCCTAGCAATTTCTTCACACAAAATTCACAAAACTACCCCCATCCCCTCCATGGCCGAGCCATCCCTAATTCTGCCCAAAAATTTTCCCAAGCTCATTACTTCATTCTGGCTTCAAAATTCTTCAAGAAAAATCCCAAAAATTATCCACAAAATCCTAAATAAAAATAAAACCATCATTTTCTTCACTAATCCTTCTTGGATCTTCAACAAAGCATGGTTTTTTTGATGCTAAGATGAGAGATTAAATTTCATTTTGGTGTTCTTGAGGAGGTATAATTTCTTACCTTAATCCGTAATTAATTGTTTAAATCTTAATCTAGCTATTTAAGTTAGCTAATTATGTGTTTAATATAGCTTTTAAATCATGATTAATTAATTTATTTTAATTTTTTAAGAAATTCAAGTTAGCGTTAAAGATTGATTAAGTGCTTAATGTTCATTAAAGTGTTAATTTGTGATTTGCAAAAGATTAACCTAGTAGAAAATGTTATTTTTTGCTAATGAACACTTTGTTTAATTATGCAATTTGCTTACTTGGTTTTTGCTAAAACTTAATTAGCAACTGTTAAAAATATATGAATGGTTTAGATAGCTTAGTTAAGCAATTATAAGGTGTTTGTAATTGCTAGATATGCGTTAGCTTGAAACTAGTGCGAAATATTGCGATAGGTTGCTTACTGGATTTCGGGGTTTTTCCGACGTGGGTTCGATTGGTCGTTGCGAGTTTATATCTATTGTATTCCTCGTAATTGTTTGTGTTGTGTTGCGCGATCGGGACGATCGGGGTATAGACTTGGTGTTTTGTAGTATAGCGACCCGGTTAGGGTTTCTGGCCGATGTCGTGCGCGATAGATGCGCTAAGCGCGCTGTGTAATTTTCCGAGCGTTTTCATCGCGTTTCGTTGTCTTTTCGTCATTTTAGGATATTTAGCTTATGTGTTGTATTTGTGAAATTTTAGGTTCGCAAGCAGGGACTTCGGGTGCTGCGAATAAGGGGAAGCAGGTGGTCGGATTTTCATAGCTCGAGACCATCTGTGACTAGATTTAACATCTACGGGGAAATCGCCCGTATGGCGTTATGTGTCGGGGCTGATATGATATGTTAGCTGCATGTTATTGCATATTGGTTAATTTCATATGAATGTCATTGCATAGTAGTATCTGTTGTACCTTTAGATATAACACATTACTGACGGTTCATGTTACACGAGCACTAAATTGTATGCTACACCCACATCGTCAGTAATTGCCATGACATGCACAAACCACCTACATACGTCATATGGTAGTGGGTAGGGATAGTGGAGGTAGAAATTCTTATTCCTTTCTGCATATGAGATATTGTTGACACCTACATACGTGTTATTGTGTTTGACATGGATAGTTAAGATAGCAACTCTTAATCCATTTCACGTATACTTTACTATAGCTACTTGTACATCTTGCATACATATTGACATGTACACCCACATAGTCTAGTACAGCTACATGTACATCATGCACACATATTTACATGTACACCCGCATATTTTCGCTATAGTTGTATGTACCCTAAGTGGTGTTGTTTTGATATGTGATATTGAGTTGTTGATCTTTGCGTTTATGAAATGCATCAATCATACTGGCTTACATGTAGATACTTAAACCTTGCTATACTTAAACGTACACCACATATCATGCTGCACTTGATTTTCGGAGGATTTTGGGGATCGCAAGACATATTTCAAAGATGGATTCATTTAAAAGAGCGGATTTCCTTTGATATGCTCATATTGTTGTTTTATGTTGTATATATCAGTTTTCATGATTTTACGCATTGAGATATGGATTTCATATGATTTATGGATTTGAGAACCGTAGGGGTATTTCAAGAAAGCTATGTATTGTTTGAAAACCCAGTTTCTCTTGAGATGATATTTCAGTGCGTCCACCATGTGATTTCTCGGTTCTGAGATTTGGCTTGTGATACCCGATTCGAGGAGCAGGAGGCACCGTCTGCGGGTACATTGTGGACCCGGTATGATACCCCGGGGCGAGTGGTGATTTCGTGGTGTAGACGATAAGCCTGGCGGTGGGACCACTACCTTCCGGTGATAGTAATTGGACTCGGCGGTTATCGTGAGGATACCGACCGGAGTGATGTATGACATATCGTCCGGGCCAGTCATGGTGACAACGCCTAAGTTATGTGGATTTACGTGTCGATGCGAGACACGGGTTTTCATGATGTTTCGGGTGTCGATGTTAGACACTCAGGTTCTATGAGACTTATAGGATGTAAGGGCCGATCTGAGGATGCGGTGCCTGAGGATTTGGGATTTGATGTTTCAGTGAGGGACACTGGTGTTTTCCCATGCTGATGATTTTGCATGAGGTTTTATTATATCATCCCACACACTCAGGATTATTCTGATATGCATTGCTTCATGTTGTGTAGTACCCCGCTGATGTACTTTTACATGATTTTGCATATCCATACTGCCATACTTATGCTATCAGATTACATGTGCTAGATTTATCGCTGTTCGTGCATACTTGCGATTATAGTATGATGTTATTTACTATTCACTAGTTGGCAACTCACCCCCGTTGTGCCACAGTGTTTTGCAGGACTTACCCTCTGAGTAGTTGCGGCAGGGCGTCTTATCATCTCTACTTTTGCGGATACCGCTACGGTTGGCTGTGAGGCCTTGCTTTTAGATGGGTTTGCGGTTATCTGTTTGTACATTGTATATCTTTTGTTGGATCTAGTATTCTCCATCTACCACTATGTTGTATATGACTTAAAGACGACTTATGAGGATTCAGTGTTATATTTTGTGGTGGCTTTGGGTGCCGTGCTCGTGGGAGCCGGTTTTGTTGAAAAGTTTTACTTCGTTATGCAGTTTTCTTTTATATTTCTTCGCTTCGGCGTCGTATACTTGTGTGGTGATTGTCTCCGCCGTTGGGCATGATTTGCTCCCGTTTAGGATGCTTTTATTATTATTTATGTTGTACCCGTTTTCGGGGCTATTTTTTACAAAGGAAGTGCTGCCGAAATTTTTAAGAACGAAAACTAAACTTAAAGATTTTTTTTTTACTTGAAAATTTCCGAATGTTTAAAACTATGTTTTCTCCGTTGATCCAGTTTTGGGTGGTCTAGATTTCTGGGTTTCGTCTTACTTAAGTTGCGTACGCCTGTAGACGTTACGTAGTTTAAGTGCCGGTCATGGGCCAAATATTGGGTCGTGAAAAAGTTGGTATCAGAGCGCTAGGTTTTACCTTTTGGAGTGTTGGATGACCTTGGTATGATGGAGTAGGTAGCTTAAGCAGAGTAACGTAGCGTGTGTATGTTCCGCGGCATACTTACGACACGGTACTCCGCCTAAGTGACCTTAGGACTTATTGATTGAAATTCCTTCCGTGATTGATATACATCTTTGTGATTCGATTTCTGTAGCCTTATCGAATCTTGTTTCAATTTCTAGCCTATATGCCGCCGAAGACTACGAGGGCACAGAGAGCGGCCGCGAGGGCCGAGGTCAGAGTCGACTCGTCTGAGGCGAGGATTGACCAAGGCGATACGCCTGTGGTACCGGAGCGCATTGCTATGATTGGGGCTGGTATCTAGGACCTGCGCCAGATTGTGGGGACTTTAGTAGAGGCCATTTGAGCACAGGGGCAGGCTGTTGTTCCACCCGTTGCGGGGACTATGATGGTACCTACCGTTCCGGCAGTCGCAGTTATAGCTCCGGAGGTTATTACCGTGTCGCTGACAGAGTTCATGAGGCTGAGGCCTCCGGTGTTTACTGGCACAGATGCTACTGAGGATCCGCAGTCGTTTATCGACCGGATGGCCAGGATTTGTCGTTCACTCCGATGCTCCGATGAGAGGTGGGTGGAGTTCGCGAGTTTCCGGCTGGAGGGTCTGGCCCAGAAGTGGTGTGAGTCGTTGGAGAGGGGCAGAGCCGCTGGTCTTGCTCCTATGACCTAGGCTGAGTTTTTGACTGTGTTTCTCACCTATTTTCTTCCACCGAGCATCAGGGATGCGCGAGCGCGCAAATTTGAGTTGTTACGTCAGACTCCGGGGATGACGATGTCTGAGTATGATTTATTGTTTACTGAGCTGTCGGTGTATTCTCCGTATTAGGTGGCGACTGAGGAGATGAGGGTGAAGAGGTTTGCTCGAGGCCTGCTTACCCAGTTGTTCTTAGCCATCAGCATTCAGCATTGCGACACGTATGCGGCAGCTATGGATGCAGCCCTTTTGGTGGAGGAGCGTTTATCTGAGTCGTCGGTTGTTCCGGAACCCAAGTAGACTCGTACGGATGTACCAGCACAGAGACCGAGGTTTGCACGCAGAGGCAGAGTTCCTTCAGACTCGGGGAGTAGCAGAGATATGGGATGGGGCCAGTTATTCAGCTCTTACTCTCAGGAGGGCCAGCGACCGTCTAATGGGTGCTTTGGGTGTGGCAGCCTACATCACCTTGTTTGGGATTGCACTGTGGTGCATCAGAGAGGGCCAGCTGTACCCCAGGTTAACTTACCACCTTCTCCGCTTCAGAGAGCATTGCCTCTTGTTCCTGTTGTTGCGCCACGTCAGACTCCTGTTCAGAGAGGTCGTGGTCGTGGGGGTTTTGTGCCGAGAGGTCAAGGTGGCGGAGGTAGAGGACAGCCAGTAGCCGGTAGAAGACAGGGTCGGGTTTTTGCCTTGACTCACCAGGGTGCTCAGGCGTCCAATGCTGTGGTTTCAGGTACCCTTTCTGTATGCTCCTTTGCTGCACATGTTCTTTTTGATCCGGGGTCTACGCATTCATATGTTTCTACGCACTTCGTGCCGAGGTTAGGCCGGGGGTCGTGTTTTCTAAATCAGCCTCTCGTCGTGACTACTCCTGTAGGAGAGTCGTTTGTTGCACGACACGTGTTCTGGTCTTGTGTTGTCCGTATTGGTGACAGAGATCTGTCCGTCGACGTGATCCTTCTCGAGATGTTGGACTTCGACGTTCTGTTGGGCATGGACTGGCTAGCTACTTGCTATGTGTCCGTGGACTTCCGTGAGAAGACAGTTAGATTTTGTTTTCCCGGCGAGTCAGTGTTTGTTGTGCAGGGGGACCGTGGTGCCGCCCCTCACAGTTTAATTTATGTCATGCGCGCTAGTCGGCTTTTGAGGAGGGGATGTCGGGGATTCTTGGCTTTCATTCATGATACTGGAGCTACAGTGGAGTCGTTGGACCAGGTTTCTACCGTGCGAGAGTTTCCCGATGTCTTTCCCGATGAGTTACCAGGGTTGCCACCAGAGTGCGATATTGGATTCTGCATTGATCTGATTACTGGCACGGAGCCTATTTCCATACCGCCTTATCGGATGCTATGGCAGAGCACAGAGAGCTTAAAAATCAATTGCATGATTTGCTTGATATCGGACTTGTGCGTCCGAGTGTTTCGCCATAGGGAGCTCCTGTTCTGTTCGTCAAGAAGAAGGACGGCAGTTTGAGGTTGTGTGTGGATTATCGTCAATTGAACAGAGTCACGGTGCGGAATAGGTATCCTTTACCTCGCATTAACGATTTATTTGATCAGCTCCAGGGTGCGAAACATTTTTCTAAGATTGATTTGCGTTCGGGTTATCATCAGTTGCGGGTTCGGAATGATGACATTCCGAAGACTGCTTTTCGCACGCGCTATGGGCATTATGAGTTTTTGGTGATGTCGTTCGGACTCACCAATGCGCCGGCAGCATTCATGGATCTGATGAACCGGATTTTCAGGACGTTCCTCAACCAGTTCATTATTGTGTTTATTGATGACATACTGGTGTACTCTAGGAATCGTGAGGAGCATGATCAGCACTTGAGGATTGCTTTGCAGATATTGAGAGAGCACCATCTGTATGCTAAATTCTCAAAGTGCGCATTTTAGCTTGATAGTGTGGACTTCCTGAGTCTTGTGGTGACTTGTGATGGTATTCTAGTGGACCCGAGGAAGATCGAGGCTATACAGCTTTGGCCCAGACCTGTGTCGGTGACTGAGGTCCGCAGGTTTTTGGGCTTAGCTTGTTATTATCGCCGTTTTGTGCAGGATTTCTTGAGTATCGCTGCACCGCTGACTCGACTGACCCGGAAGGGGGTTCCTTTTCTTTCGACTGATGCATGCGAGCAGAGTTTTCAGCAGTTGAATACTCGGTTGATGACAGCACCAGTTCTATCTTTGCCTTCTGGATCGGGCGGCTACGTTGTTTACTGTGATGCTTCTCGAGTGGGGCTCGGTTGTGTACTGATGCAGCATGATAGAGTGATTGCTTATGCTTCTAGGCAGCTGAAGAAGCACGAGCAGAATCACCCCACTCACGATCTTGAGATGCCCGCGGTGGTCTTTGCGTTGAAGATTTGGAGACACTACTTGTACGGGAAGTCGTGTCAGATCTTCACGGATCACAAGAGCTTGAAGTATATCTTCCAGCAGCGGGATATGAATCTGAGACAGCGCCGTTAGATGGAGCTAGTGAAGGATTATGATTGTGAGATCCTTTATCATCCGGGCAAGGCGAATATGTTAGCTGATGCCTTGAGTCGTAGGCCCGGGGGGAGCTTGTCCCAGTTGAGCGCAGTTCAGCATCAGTCTTCTGCAGATTGGCATCTCTTTTGTGATAGAAGAGTGCAGTTCGACTTCCGCTGGGGGACAGCTTGCTCATGTCCGCGCCCGTCCACTACTACTTGATCGTATCCGTGAGGCACAGCCCAGTGATGCCTGTTTGACTGAGATTCTTGAGCTTGTTCGGCAAAGAAGAGTTTCGGAGTTCATGATTGATGACCAGGGTGTGCTACGATGCGGGACTCGCTTGTGTGTACCAGATGCTGATGGGTTGAGACGAGAGATCCTAGAGCAGGCACATCAGTCGGCTTTTAGCGTTCATCCAGGTTCCACCAAGATGTACCGCTACTTGAGGGACTTCTACTAGTGGGAAGGGATGAAACGTGATATATCGGACTTTGTTTTGAGGTGCCTGACTTGTCAGCAAGTCAAGGCTGAGCATCAGAGACCGGCTGGAGAGTTGCAGCCTTTACCCGTTCCGGAGTGGAAATGGGAGCAGATTTTCCATGGACTTCATTGTGGGTCTACCCAGAACTAGTCAAGGGTATGTCTCCATTTGGGTTATTGTTGACCGGTTTACGAAAGCGGCTCACTTCCTTCTAGTGAAGACAAATTTCGGTTATGCTCAGTATGCTCAGTTGTACATAGATGAGATTGTGCGTTTGCACGGTGTTCCTACATGCATAGTATCCGACAGAGACTGATGGCCAGTCGGAGCGGACTATACAGACTCTGGAGGAAATGCTCCATGCATGTGTGCTTGATTTTGGTGGTAGTTGGGATCGTCACTTGCCGTTGATTGAGTTCTTCTACAACAACAGCTTTCAAGAGACTATTCAGATGGCACCTTTTGATGGTTTGTATGGTAGGAAGTGTCGATCGCCAGTCTGTTGGACCGAACTCAGTGAGAGTAGAGTTTTGGGACCCCAGCTAGTTCAGGAGATTATGGAGAAGATCCAGCTGATTCAGGACAGGATGAGAGCAGCCCAGTGCAGGCAGAAGTCTTATGCCGACCGTCGTTGTCGCAGACTTGAGTTCGCAGTGGGGGATCATGTATTCCTGAGGATTTCTCCGATGAAGGGCGTTATGCAATTTGGGAAGAGGGGGAAACTCAGTCCAAGATTTGTTGGTCCCTTCGAGATCCTTGAGCGAGTGGGTTCTGTTGCTTATCGTTTGGCGCCCCCGCCTAGTTTTTCGGATGTGCACCCCGTTTTCCATGTGTCGATGCTTCGTAGATACCTTCATGATCCTTCTCACATGATTCAGTACGAGACTGTTCAGCTTGAGCGCGATCTTTCGTTCACCGAGTAGTCGGTAGTTATATTGGATCGGCAGGTGAAGAAATTTCGGTCAAAGGTCATGCCATCTGTGAACGTTCTTTGGCGTAGCCCGACTAGTGAGGAGATCACTTGGGAGGCCGAGAGAGAGATGCGGAAGAAATTCCCACATCTCTTTGAAGGTATGCGTAGTTAAATTTTAATTCGGGGACCGAATTTCTATAAGGGGGGAGATTGTAAAGATTTAGAAATCGTTTTGCGAATTTTCCCGTTTTAGGGCAAAATTGTCGGTATTTCCTGTTTTAATCCGATTTCGATCAAACGTCCGTATAAGCTTGCCGGCACCTAGTTTAGCTAAAATAAAGCTAGTGCGCGAACTTTGAGTGTATTTGGAAGGTTTTGGTTCAGATAGAATTTTTCCCAAATAAAATATTATTTTAAGCGGTAAATTGTGCACGTAAATCGGGATATTTCTTCTCTTGAGTATAAATTAAATTTTGTCACTAGAAAATTTTGGAAACTTCTTTTCTAAATATCTAGATATTTTGAAAGTGCAAGGATTTAATTTAAAAAGAAAAGAAAAAGTGTAAAGGTGGCAAATTGCATTTATTAGCATTTATTACCTAATTTCCTAGCAATTTCTTCACACAAAATTCACAAAACTACCCCCCATCCCCTCCTTGTCCGAGCCATCCCCAATTCTGCCCAAAAATTTTACAAAGCTCATTTCTTCATTCTTGCTTCAAAATTCTTCAAGAAAAATCCCAAAAATTATCCACAAAATCCTAAATAAAAATAAAACCATCATTTCCTTCTCTAATCCTTCTTGGATCTTCAACAAAGCATGATTTTTTATGCTAAGATGAAGGATTAAATTTCATTTTGGTGTTCTTGAGGAAATATAATTTCTTACCTTAATCCTTAATTAATTGTTTAAATCTTAATCTAGCTATTTAAGTTAGCTAATTATGTGTTTAATATAGCTTTTAAATCATGATTAATTCATTTATTTTAATTTTTTAAGAAATTCAAGTTAGGTTTAAAGATTGATTAAGTGCTTAATGTTCATTAAAGTGTTAATTTGTGATTTGGAAAAGATTAACCTAGTTGAAAATGTTATTTTTTGCTAATGAACACTTTGTTTAATTATGCAATTTGCTTTACTTGGTTTTTGCTAAAACTTAATTAGCAAGTGTTAAAAATATAGGAATGGTTTAGATAGTTTAGTGAAGCAATTATATGGTGTTTGTAATCGCTAGATATGCGTTAGCTTGAAACTAGTGCGAAATATTGCGATAGGTTGCTTACTGGGTTTCGGGGTTTTTCTGACGTGGGTTCGATTGGTCGTTGCGAGGTTATATCTATTGTATTCCTCGTAATTGTTTGTGTTGTGTTGCGCGATCTGGACGATCGTGGTCTAGACTTTGTGTTTTGTAGTTTAGCGACCCAAGTTAGGATTTCTGGCCGATGTCGTGCGCGATAGATGCGCTAAGCGCGCAGTGTAATTTTCCGGGCGTTTTCATCGCGTTTCGTTGTCTTTTCATTATTTTAGGATATTTAGCTTATGTGTTGTATTTGTGAAATTTTAGGTTCGCAAGCAGGGACTTCGGGTGCTGCGAACAAGGGGAAGCAGGTGGTCGGATTTTCATAGCTCAAGACCATCTTTGAGTAGATTTAACAACTACGGGGAAATCGCCCGTATGGCGTTATGCGTCGGGGCTGATATGATATGTTAGCTGCATGTTATTGCATATTGGTTAATTTCATATGAATGTCATTGCATAGTAGTATTTGTTGTACCTTTAGATATAACACTTTACTGACGGTTCATATTACACGAGCACTAAATTGTATGCTACACCAACATCGTCAGTAATTGCCATGACACGCACAAACCACCTACATACGTGATATGGTAGTTGGTAAGGATAGTGGAGGTAGAAATTCTTATTCCTTTGTGCATATGAGATATTGTTGACACCTACATACGTGTTATTGTGTTTGACATGGATAGTTAAGATAGTAACTCTTAATCCATTTCACGTATACCTTACTATAGCTACTTGTACATCTTGCATACATATTGACATATACACCCACATAGTCTATTATAGCTACATGTACATCATGCACACATATTGACATGTACACCCTCATATTTTCGCTATAGTTGTATGTACCCTAAGTGGTATTGTTTTGATATGTGATATTGAGTTGTTCATCATTGCGTTTATGAAATGCATCATTCATACTGGCTTACATGTAGATACTTAAACCTTGCTACATTTACACGTACACCACATATGATGCTGCACTTGTTTTTCGAAGGATTTTGCGGATCGCAAGACATATTTTAAAGATGGATTCATTTAAAAGAGCGGATTTCCCTTGATATGCTCATATTGTTGTTTTATGTTGTATATATCAGTTTTCATGGTTTTACGCATTGAGATATGGATTTCATATGATTTATGGATTTGAGAACCGTGGGGTTATTTCAAGAAAACTATGTATTGTTTGAAAACCCGGTTTGTCTTGATATGATATTTCAGTGTGTCCACCATGTGATTTCTCGTTTCTGAGATTTGGCTTGTGATACCCGATTCGAGGAGCGGGAGGCACCGTCGGCGGGTATATGGTGGACCCGGTATGGTACCCCGGGGCGAGTGGTGATTTCGTGGTGTAGACGATAAGCCTGGCGGTGGGACCACTACCTACCGGTGATAGTAATTGGACTCGGCGGTTATCGTGAGGATACCGACCGGAGTGATGTATGACATATCGTCAGGGCCAGTCATGGTGATAGCGCCTGAGTTATGGGGATTTACGTGTCGATGTTAGACACGGGTTTTGATGATGTTTCGGGTGTTGATGTTCGACACTCCGGTTCCATGAGACTTACAGGATGTGAGGGCCGATCTGAGGATGCGGTGCCTGAGGATTTGGGATTTGATGTTTTAGTGAGGGACACTGGTGTTTTCCTTTTTGCATTAGGTTTTATTATATCATCCTACACACTCAGGATTATTCTGATATGTATTACTTCATGTAGTGTAGTACCCTGCTGATGTACCTTTACATGATTTTGCATATCCATACTACCGTACTTATGCTATCAGATTACATGTGCTAGATTTGATGTTCGTGCATACTTGCGATTATAGTATGATGTTATTTACTATTCACGAGTTGGCAACTCACCCCCGTTGTGCTACAGTGTTTTGCAGGACTTACCCTCTGAGTAGTCGCGGCAGGGCGTCTTATCAGCTCTATTTTTGCGGATACCGCTACGGTTGGCTGTGAGGCCTTGCTTTTAGGTTGGTTTGCGGTTATCTGTTTTTACATTTTATATCTTTTGTTGGATCTAGTATTCTCCATCTACCACTATGTTGTATATGACTTAGAGATGAATTGTGAGGATTCAATGTTATATTTTGTGGTGGCTTTGGGTGCCGTGCTCATGGGAGCCGGTTTTGTTGAAAAGTTTTACTTCTTTATGCAGTTTTCTTTTATGTTTCTTCGCTTCGGCGTCGTATACTTGTGTGGTGGTTGTCTCCGCCGTTGGGCGTGATTTGCTCCCGTTTGGGATGCTTTTATTATTATTTATGTTGTACCGGTTTTCGGGGCTAGTTTTTACAAAGGAGGTGCTGCCGAAATTTTTAAGAACGAAAACTAAACTTAAAGATTTTTTTTTACTTGAAAATTTCCGAATGTTTAAAACTATGTTTTCTCCGTTGATCCAGTTTTGGGTGGTTTAAATTTCTGGGTTTCGGTTTACTTAAGTTGCGTACGCCTGTAGACGTTATGTAGTTTAAGTGCCGGTTACGGGCCAAATATTGGGTCGTGACAATTTACTTGATATTGGACTTAGGATATTTGAGATTCACTTGATTATGGATACAGGATATATGAGATTTACTTTATATTGTACAATCAGGATATTTGAGACTTACATGGTATGAGAGCCAATTTGGCGGCTGATTTGAGAAAATTGGGATTTGGATTGACTTGATGGACTTTGGTCCTACCACGATGTCAGGATTCCATGGAAATGACATGTTTCATTCCATACTCCACAATTATTATTTATGCGTTGCTTCATGTATTTGTAGTACCTGATAGGGTACCTTCCATGACTGTTGCATTTACATACCTTATTTTATATGCACTGCTTCATATATTAGTTGTACCTACTATAGTACCTTTCATGACTGTTGCATATATATATTGTCATATCATCACTTCATGTATTAGTTGTACCTGATAGAGTACCTTACATGATTGTTGCATACAGATTGTCATATTATTGTTTCATGTATTAGATGTACCTGCTAGAGTATCTTTCATGACTATGGCATTCATATGACCATTTATTGCTTAGCTTACCTTTGTTAGATTCGCGCTGTACGTGCATACTTGCGATTACCTGCATATGTTATTTACTATTCACGAGTTGGCAACTCACCCCTGTTGTGCCACAGTGTTTCGCAGGTTGTTCCCCTGAGTAGTCGAGGCAGGCTATTCATCTATCACATCATCTTTTGCAGCGGATACCACTTCGGCTAACAGTGTGCAGTTTTGCTTCGGTGGGTTTTACGGTTATCCAAGGTTGCTTATTGTATATTCGTTGTATCCATGTACTCTCCATCTACTACTTTCATGTGTATGACTTAGAGACTTGATGTGAGAACGATATTGTATATTTTGGTGACTTGGATGTCTTTTATGCAGTTTTACTTATATCGTCTTTTATTTCTTCGCTAAGGCTTCGTATATCTGTTGTGGTGGTTGTTTTCCGCCGTTGGGCATGGAATTACTCCCGTTAAGGATTCTTTACTCATATTTATGTTGTACCAATTTTTGAGGCTGGTTTTTACAAAGGAGGTGCTGCCAAAATTTTAAAGGAAATAAAGTTGGACTTTTAAAGAACTTGGGTTGAGATTAAAATTGTTTTTATTTCTTACTACTTTTGATGGTTTAGATTGCTGGGTTTTCGGCTTACTTAAACTTCGTTACGCCTGTAGACGTTGCGTAGTTTAAGGGCCGTCACGTGCCAATTTCGGGTCGTGACAAAGTTGGTATCAGAGCACTAGCTTTAACTTTCGGAGTGTAGTATAACCTTGGTATGATGGAGTAGGTAGCTTAAGCAGAGTAATGTAGTGTGTGTATGTCCGCGGCATACTCACGACGCGGTACTCCGCCCAAAGTGACCTAAGTACTAATTGCTTGAAATTCCTTCCTCGATGATACATATCCTTATGATTCGATTTCCGTGTTCATATCGAATCCTATTTCCATTTATAGCATTTGTCGCCGATGACTATGGGTGTTAGTTATATATATGCCCTAGAGGCCATTGTTGTACATATGATGTATATTATAATGGATGCTTGGATATATATAGGGAGGACTTTCTTGCTCGTCGTGATAGTATGCTATTTGGTTTCGCTTTGTCTTAACATGTTGACTTGTATTAGTTTACTGTCTTGTTCTCACTTGTTGATAAAGCCCTTATGATATGTACTCGAGTACTGGGACTATGATGAGAACATACTAGTGGGGCCAGTGTAGTCAACGAGTACATCCTATAACTGTTCCTAGTCGAGGGTGTGTCGAGACAGGGCATCGATACACCAGAGTAGACTAGCCTATACGCATCTTGACCCATATGATGGGCAATGGATGTTCCCATATCCATCAGTGTTTGACATCAAAGATGGTGTACGGGTGCTCAGTGGAGACTGGGTACACTGGACGGAGTCGCCGAGAACTCCCAGATGGTATTATAACTCACGTTAAACGGCAGTTCTCTGGTGACACTGGTACAGGTTAGTCTGTAGACCCGAGATCGTCATAGAGTCTTGTGTGATTCCCACTGTGCTTTGATTTCCATCATACCATATCTAAGTGGGCGTGCAAAACGGTGGCTTTTGGGTATAGTCCCGAATCACATGGAGCAATGAGCGATAGGAGGGGTTTCGTCTCTCCCGGTATAGCGAATTGATGTTGTGCTGTGTTCGATTGGATATAACTGGATGTCCCTGGCCATGGCGGATATTGAGTACTACTGGTAAGTGTTATCAGTAGGTTCTCGACCTGTTATGAGCCTCACATCGACACGACTTATCGGTTACTGGGGTCTGACGTATACCACCCCTAGACTAGATATGCAACATATCAGACGAAGAGACCGGACTGTACGGTAGTGTTACAGATTGGATTCAAAGGAGAATGTACAAGCTTGCTTGTTGATCTTCTGTTCGCTCAATACCTGGGTGGCTGTTACGTTTAGCTGACCGCTTGTATCTTGTGGGTGTTTGATATGATCATCACCTACTGCCGGCGTATTGACGATTCTTTAGAGTCCTACAGAGAGGTTTCTTTACTCCGGCAAAACGGAGTAGGAGCACATATGTGATATGTGCTGAACCGAGGATAATACGATATGAGATACCGTATTCTATTCTCGCGATATTTGATATCGGCCGGGTATATGTGATATAGCCGGGTCATCGGATCAAGTGTTGATTCGATGAAATGATACAATTTTTATTAGTCGGTTATTTGAGAAATAGCCGGATTGTCGGATCAAGTGTTGATTCGATAATTTAATGTATAAATATATATGTGATATATTATATTACATTATCTAATATTGGCTCGCTTTATTGATTCATTTTCTCACCGGATAATACATTGATATATATGCGATATTTATTAATTGTATTATTTTCTTTTGTTACAAAAATATATTATATATGTGATATATAATATTATAACAAATTATGATTACAAATGCAACATGTTTAGTTGAGATTAAACATGGTTAGGGTTTGATTTGGGTTAGCTTATTCATGAAGCTTCTAGAATCTTTCCTTTTGTTTCTTGTAAGATATTATGTGTTGATATTTTGGAGATATTTTCCTAACCCAACCCACACCCTTTAACCCTAGTTAAATCTCTACAATGGTTAAGTCTTTCTTGACTTAACTATGGTTGCAATTGTAATGATAACAATAATTCATTATTCATCACAAATGATATTCATTCTTCTTCTTCTTCCTTGAGCTCTTGAAAAGCTTTTTAGGTTTTTCTTTTGTGATGGATTTGTGTGAGATTTTCGTAATAAAAGAGAGCATAAATTCTACTACATCATCCTCATCTAATCTAGCCAATTAGATTAGGGTGTTCACTTCATTAATACTTGATTAGTGAGTGAGATCTTGACTTAAAGAAACTTCAAGGTAGATCATCTTTGAAAAGGAAGACTTCAAGCAAGCATGAATCATTCGGGTTGTGAAGCTTCTCTTGAGTCCGGGTCTTCATGGATCGCGGAAAAGGGACTACTACTCAGAGCTTATGAAGCAAAGGAGCGGACTACAAAGGTTGTAATCCCTCTCTCTTAGTTGTAAATATGTTTACTCGCATGTTTAACCCTAATAATCTAGCAAAGATCCTCGCTTTGGGTTGTTCGGCACGTATAAAATTTAAATCGGGAATGGTTGATGCCTTATAGACCCTTCTGATAGTGCCTAGTAACCTTACAGTGGTATCAGAGAAAAGCTAGAGCATTAGGCGACGTGTATACGAAGTTAAAAGTCTGATCGAACGCCGGAACATCGTTTTTGACCCCTCTCTGGAAATTTTTTAAAAATTTTATTTTTTCCGTATTAAAAAAACTCAGAAAATTCACCTGGCAAATTTAAGGATTACTGTAAAATACGAAACCCTAACTCCCTGAAGTCGCCGCGGAACCGCGGCAGGAGAATGCTTTGCGCGGCAGTTCCACGGCCGTACTTGGGAATCTGGGAGTCGTATTTGTAGGGTCAATCCGTAGGTGTAAGTCATACTTCTGGGAATTTTTAATATTACTCAAGTGTTGAGTGTTCTGGAGATCCTTTGTATTCGTTGATTCGATCCGAAAGTTTAACTTCGTTTATGTGTTTTCCGGATAATTTAGAACGTGTTAAAATGTTCGAACGGATATCAATAACTCAATTTTTCTGGCACGAAAAACTTTCAAGTGTTGAATTTTTCTTGAGTGTAAAACTTTCGGAAAAACATGCAAGCAATATGTGGACCCTCTAAAAGAACGTAACCTTAACTCGATTATGTGACCGTCAAAACTTCCACTGAACCCTAGGGTTTGTGGTAGTTTGGTGTTGCCTCATGTGAGGCGTTGGTTTGACCCTTCTACGGCTGGTTCACTGGGGCGGTGACATGTTCTGGGATTTTTTTTGAACTCCGCTCAAGTGTTGAGCTATTTGGAAAATCTTGGGTATTTGATTATTCGATCAGAAAATTTAATATTGTCTATTTATCTGGAATGTGATACAGTATATGGAATTCATATAGTTAGGTATGAAATGCGAAGTATGTGATATTTCGGATTTGTGATGTCTAAAGAATTGTGGATGCCAAATGTTGTAGTTTTACACTTTCTTTTCTGTGACCGTAAGCGTAATATGTGGGGTATCGCCCGCTTCGTTGCTATACATCAACGACAATCGGGATACGTATACATGCTTACGTTGTTGATATGAGATATTATGTGTTGCTGTGATATGTTATATTGGATCGTCATGTTCTGAATAGCCGGGGGTTTTATGTGAGATGAGAGTTTTTAATTTCATTCATGTAAAATTCATTTGTATATAATATTCTTTTATTGGGGCACTTCCGGGATGAGGTTGATGTCACCATTGTATATTATTTACTTTTCCGCATTCGGTAGACCCAAGGAGGGAACTACAAGTAACCGGGTTCTAGGGTACAGTGGGAGGCCATCTCGAGGAGTCGAGACCGGGTCTCCTAACCCTAGAATTGGCAGTTTTGCTTGCCGCTCTCGTAGGGGTCTAGGGATGTGGGTTTGGCTATTCATCGCGACCGTGGAATCCGTGTTTTATTCAAGCTCGAAATAAAACACGGATGTCCTAGAATATCCAATATTTTATATGTTATCTTCTGCTGTAATGTTCTGTGATGAGATCATATTACTGCCTGAGACGAATGCTTATACTATATATATATGTTGATATATAAATATTACTGCTTTCGTTTCTTCTGTGATGCTTAGGAAGCATTAATTGATGGGATTTTATTAATGAGATTAATAAAAGAAAAGAAACCTAAAAGATGTTGTAGAATCAAAACTTTATAAAAAGGGTAACTATAGTTTTGCTTTGCATAGCGGTATATATGATATACCCTGCAACTTATTCGATGAGGAAAGAGCCGAGATCCCTTCACCGAGAGTGACCTCTTTAGCGGAACTGGCAGATACTACAAACTCACGGATTAGTTTTTTGATTGCTTCTATAGCTTTGCTTTGCACAGCGGTATATATGATATACCCTGCACCTTATTCGATAAGGAAAGAGCCGAGATCCCTTCACCGGGAGTGACCTCTTTAGCGAAACCGGAAAAGCCTCAAAAACACTCCTTTTCAAAAATCACTTGTTTCTACATCGATATCAAGTTCATTACGCTCATGGTTTTTTGAAAAACCTGCGTAGCCCTCCGTCATTTCAGATAGATATTACTTAGTATTCGTGCTACGTTTGTTGGCCTGCGTCAAGACGTAGTGTGCGGTAACTAACTAGTACTTATCTGCAATATGAGATGTGATTGGATTAGGGTAGTCGTATGACTTTGTGGGCCTGCGTCAAGGGTCGTGCGGGTATGTTTAATTCAATCAAGAAATGTACGGGTTGAACTTGACTAGCGGACTGTGGTTTGTTTGCCTACGTCAAGGTCATAGGACGCTAGGGGTAAAAGTATTATCGGGAATTTCAAGTGTTGAAATTTGCAATGAGATTGCATACCTTCTATGAGATAGATGGATCCTGATACCCAATGCGAGTAAAAGTTACTCCCGGGAAAATTTTTACACATAACAATTAGCCGATCAAGTAGGTGTCTAGAAAGGTGATAACGGGGTTATACCTCTGGGAAAATGAGGTTTATTTTAATTAGGTACGTGCGATAGCACGGGGAACCTCCTTCAAAATACCAACACAGATCTGGCTGAAAGATTGACGAAATTGTAGGGTGTAATTAATCCCAGCTAGTCTTTTCTTTTAGGGTTTGAAGGAAGCTTTGATAAAACCAGTGGGAGACATTCTGATTAGATAAGATAATAACCAATCTAATCTTGCAAGAGCAAACGCTAAAGTGTTTCCTTCTCTCTGTCTCCAGGTAGCGACCATGTCAGGCCTTAATCAAGATAATAATATTGATGTATTGACTGAACCCGCTTATTATACTGAGCAAAGGAACGTTGGTCCCGTTCTTGCTTATAAGTGTTATAAGACTGAACAGGGAATAGACAAAATCAGGATTCTCACACCGCCCAAACGAAGAACAAGTATGTTGATGCATCTTCTTCGGGTGTGTTAGTTATTGAGAACTATTTCTCAGTTCACCCTACGTCCTGGGTATTAGATACCGGATCAGGATCCCATAAATGTAAATTGTTACATAGGCTACGTAAATGTAGAGAACTGGGAAAGGATGATCATTCCGTACAAGTAGGGAATAGTGCAAGTATTGCAGCCAAGGCAGTTGGCGAATATCACCTTGTATTACCAAGTAGTAATACATTGATTCTGAACGAGTGCTATTATATAACGAACATGATGTGCAACATTATATCAGTTTCTTTATTAAGTAAAGAAGGGTATAATTTTGTAATACAGGATAATGTTATGAATATCTTTCTAAATCAAAAGTTTATTGGATCAGGCTCGTTACATAATGGCATATTCATTCTCAATCAAAACACAGTCCTTAATATACAAAACACATGTAGGGTTCCAAGGAATTCATACAAGGGTCTAAAAGGCATCAACCATGCCCGGATAAAAATTTAGACGTGCCGAACAACCCAAAGCCGGGATCTTTGCTAGATTATTAGGGTTTAACATGCTGGTAAACATCTTTACAACTAAGAGTAAGAGATTACAACCTTTGTAGTCCGCTCCTTCGCTTCATAAGCTCCGAGTAGAAGTCCCTTCGCCGCGATCCACGATCTCCTGGACTAAAGAGAGGCTCCACAACCCGAATAATCCATGCTTGCTTGTAGTCTTCCTTTTCTCCGATGATCTACCTCGAAGTTCCTTTAACTCAAGCTTTTTCTCTCTAACGAGGTGAACACCCTAATCTAATTAGCTAGATTAGATGAGGATGATGAAGTAGTATTTATGCTCTCGTTTATTATCAAATTCTCACACTAAAACATCACATAAAGAAAACATAGAAAGCTTTCTCAAAGCTCAAGCAAGAAGAAGAAGAAGGAAATTCCTTTTATGATGAATAATGAAATTGAAGTGATAATTAGAAATGCAACCATAGTTGATAATGAGTAGGCTAACCCATGTAGAGACTTAACCTAGGGTGAAGGGTTTGGGTTGGGTTAACAATGAGTCACTAAAATATCAAGCATAATATCTTAGCTCAAAACAAAAGAAAACCTTCTAGAAGGTTCATGAAAGAACTAACCCAAATCAAACCCTAACTAGGTTTAATCTCCACAAAACATGTTGCATTAGTAATCATATCATGTTACAATAATATATATCACATATATATTATATATTTGTAACAAAAGAAAATAATACAATTAATGTATATCGCATATATATCAATGTATTATCCGGTGAGAAAATGAAATAATAAAGTGAGCCAATATTAGATAATGTAATGTAATATATCACATATATAATTATACATTAAATTATCGAATCAACACATGATCCGACAATCCGGCTATATCGAATATAACCGACTAATATATCATGTACCGATTCATCTTATCAACACTTGATCCGATGACCCGGCTCATAACAAAATATTACGAGAATATAATACGGTATCTCATATCGCGTTATCCTCGGTCCTGCACATATCACATATGTGCTCCTACTCCGTTTTGCCTGAGTCAAGAACCTCTCTGTAGGACTCTAAAGAATCGTCAATACGCCGGCAGTAGGTGATGATCATATCAAACACCCACAAGCTGCAAGCAGTCAGCTAAACGTAACAGCCACCCAGGTATTCAGCGATCAGAAGATCAACAAGCAAGCCTGTACATTCTACTGTGAATCCAAATCAGTAACACTCCCGTACAGTCCGGTCTCTCCGTCTGATATGTCGCATATCTAGTCTAGGCGTGGTATACGTCAGACCCCAGTAACCGATAAGTCGTGTCGATGTGTGGCTCATAACAGTTCGAGAACTTACCGATAACACTTATCAGTAGTACTCAATATCCGCCCTGGCCAGGGACTTCCAGTTATAGCCAATCGAACACAACACAACATCAACTCCCTATACCGGGAGAGACGAATCCCCTCCTATCGCTCATTGCCTCCATGTGATTCGGGATTGTACCCAAAAGCCACCATTTTGCACGCCCTCTTGGACGTGGTAAGGTGCAAATCAAAGCACAGTGGGAATCACACAAGACTCTATGACGATCTCGGGTCTACAGACTGCCCTATACCAGTGTCACCAGAGAACTGCCATCTGACGTGAGGCATAATACCATCTGGGAGTTCTCGGCGAGTCCGTCCAGTGTACCCAGTCTCCACTGAGCACCCGTACACATCCTTGATGTCAAACACCGATGGATATGGGATCATCCATCACCCAACATATGGGTCAAGATGTGTATACGCTAGTCTACACCGATGTATCGATGCCCTGTCTCGATATACCCTCGACTAGGAACAGTTATAGGATGTACTCATCGACTACCGTGGCCCCACTAGTATGATCTCATCATAGTCCCAGTAGTCGAGTACAGATCCTCAGGGCTTTATCAACATGTGAGAGTAAGATAGTAAACTAATATAAGTCAACATGTTAAGATAAAGTGAAACCAAATAGCATACTATCATGACGAGCAAGAAATTCCTCTCTATATATATCCAAGCATCCATTATAATATACATCATATGTACAACAATGGCCTCTAGGGCATATACATAACTAACAATCTCCCTCTTGCACTAAGGCCAGCTGCTGTAGTATCTCAAACCTAGCATCCCGAATAATCTCTCAAACTGTATCTGGGGAATGGCCTTTGTGAGTGGATCCGCATTGTTGTCCTTCGTATCAACTCTCTTAACCTCGATCTCCCGGCGATCAACTATCTCCCTGATCAGGTGATAGCGCCTCAGAATATGTCTGGACTTCTGATGGGACCTGGGTTCCTTGGCCAAAGCCACAGCTCCATTGTTATCGCAATACAAAGGCATTGGATGCTCGATAGATGGAACCACACCAAGTTCAGTAATGAACTTCTTTATCCAGACAGCCTCTTTGGCAGCATCGTTGGCAGTGATGTATTCAGCCTCCATCGTCGAGTCTGCAACGGTATCCTGTTTGGAACTCTTCCAACTTACCACCCCTCCATTCAGGGTAAAGACAAATCCCGAGTGCGACTTAGAGTCGTCCTTATCACTTTGGAAGCTCGAATCGGTAAAGGACTCCATCTGGAATTCTCCGTTAGCATACACCAAGAACATCTTTTTAATCCTTCGTAAGTACTTGAGAATGTTCTTCACAGCTGTCCAGTGACTCTCTCAACGATCTTCTTGATACCGACTCACTACACTTAGTGAGTATGCTACATCGGGTCTGGTACAAAGCATCGCATACATGATAAAGCCTACTGTCGAAGCATAGGGTATCCCTTGCATGCGAGCTCTCTCCAAATCAGTCTTGTGAGACATCTCTTTGGAGAGAGTGAGTCCAGAGATCATGGGTTGGTTCCCACGCTTGGATTCTTCCATACGAAACCTCTTTAGTATGGTGTCAATGTACCTGGATTGGGACAATCCCAGTATCCGTTTAGATCTATCTCTATAGATCATAATTCCCAATATGCAGGCATCACCTAGATCTTTCATTGAGAATCATATTGATAAGAAGAGCTTGACTGATTGCAGTATAGGAACATCATTTCCTATCAAGAGTATGTCATCGACGTATAATACGAGGATGATTACCTTACTCTCTGCAACCTTCTTATAAATACAAGGTTCATCTACGTTATTGATGAAGTCAAACTCTTTGACTACAACATCAAAGCAGATGTTCCAACTCCGCGATGCTTGCTTTAACCCATAGATGGATTTAAGCAGCTTGGACACCTTTCCGCTGCTCCCACTATCTACGAAGCCCTCTGGCTGAGTCATGTACACGCACTCCTCTAAATCACCGTTTAGAAAGGCGGTCTTAACATCCATTTGCCAGATTTCGTAGTCATGGTATGCAGCAATGGAAAGTAAGATCCGGATGGACTTAAGCATAGCCACTGGAGAAAAGGTTTCTTCATAATCCACACCTGGTCGTTGACGAAAACCCTTTGCAACAAGTCTAGCTTTGAAAGTCTCAACTTTTCTATCTACACTAATTTTCTTTTTAAAGATCCACTTGCTCCCAATGGGTTTTACACCTTCAGGAGCATTTTCCAAAGTCCATACTTTGTTGGTGTACATGGATTCCATCTCAGATCACTTTGCATCCAGCCACTTCACAGAGTCACCACTCATGATGACCTGCTCGAAACTAGTCGGGTCATCATCTTCCATGATGCAATCCTCGCTCCCACCATCAATGAGAAAACCATAGTATCTCTCAGGTGGATGAGAAACCCTGGTAGATCGGCGGAGAGGCTGGGGTTCATCGGGAACAACCGAATCCTCTGGTTCCACTAAATCATCAGTTGTAGTTTGTGGTGCTGGAACCTCTTCCAGCTCTATCGCTTCGCCACTAATTTCTTTTACAAGAAATTCCTTTTCTAAAAAGGTGGCATGCTGAGCAACAAACACCTTTTGTTGTTCACTATGGTAGAATAGATATCCATTTGAATGTTTAGGATATCCTATAAACTTACAAAGAACTGATCGTGCCTCGAGTTTGTCCAGATTTTGCCTTTTGACATAAACCGGATAACCCCATATCTTAACTCGTTTAAGACATGATCTCTTCCCACTCCATATCTTATATGGTGTGGTAGGTACAGATTTTGATGGAACCTGATTCAATAGGTATGCTACTTCTTCAAGCGCATAACCCCAAAAGGAAATAGGCAACTCAGCAGTGCTCATCATAGAGCGCACCATATCTAATAGGGTGCGATTCCTCCGCTGCGATACACCGTTGTGCTGTGGTGTGTAAGGAGGAGTAAGCTAAGAGAGAATTCCATTCTCTTTTGGATAGTCCAGAAACTCATTGCTCAAGTATTCTCCTCCTCGATCAGATCGAAGGATCTTAATACTTTTGCCCGTTTGGTTCTCTACTTCGTGCTTATATTCCCTGAATTTCTCAAAAGCTTCAGACTTGTGTTTTATCAGGAACACATGTCCGTATCTTGAGAGATCGTCAGTGAATGTAATGAAGTAGGAAGAACCGTTCCTGGCATGTGTAGACATGGGACCACATACATCACTATGTATCAGTCCTAAGAGTTCCGTAACTCTTTCTCCGTGTCCACTAAACGGAGTTTTGGTCATTTTACCTTTGAGACATGAATGGCAAGTATCATAAGATGATAATTCGAATGAATTCAAATATCCATCCTTATGTAACTTAGCTAGCCGTGTCGCATTGATATGACCAAGTCTACAATGCCATAAGAAGGATTCGTTCATTGCTGAACTCTTCCTCTTGTGTGTGTTTTGTATATTAAGGACTGTATTTTGATTGAGAGTGAATATGCCATTATGCAACGAGCCTGATCTAATCAACTTTTGATTCAGGAATATGTTCATAACATTATCCTGTACTACAAAATTATATCCTTCTTTACTTAATAAAGAAACTGATATAATGTTGCACATCATGTTCGGTATATAATAGCACTCATTCAGAATCAATGTATTACTATTTGGTAATACAAGGTGATATTCGCCAACTGCTTTGGCTGCAATACTTGCACCATTCCCTACATGTACGGAATGATCACCCTTTCCCAGTTCTCTACCTTTACGTAGCCCACGTAATAATTTACATATGTGGGATCCTGATCCGGTATCTAATACCCAGGACGTAGGGTGAACTGAGAAACAGATCTTAATAACTAACACACCCGAAGAAGATGCATCAGCATGCCTGTTCTTCGTTTGGTCGGCGTGAGAATCCAGATTTTCCCCTGTTTCCTGCTCAGTCTTATAACTCTTATAAGAAAGAACAGGACCAACGATCCCCTGCTCAGCATAATAAGAAGGTTCAGTCAATACATCCATATTATTATCTTGATTAAGTCTTGACATGGTCGCTACCTGGAGAGAGAGAGAAGGAAACACTTTAGCGTATACTCTTGCAAGATTAGATTGGTTATTATCTTATCTAATCAGGATGCCTCCCACTGTTTTTATAAAATCTTCCTTCAAACCATAAAAGGTAAGATTAGCCGGGATTAATTACACCGTACAATTTCGTCAATCTTTCAGCCAGATCAGTGTTGGTACTTGAGGGAGGTTCCCCGTGCTTTCGCACGGACCTAATTAAAATAAACCTTGTCTTCCCAGAGGCATAACCCCGTTAACACCTTTCTAGACACCTACTTGATTGGCTAATTGTCCTGTGTAAAATTCTTGCAGGAGTAACTCTTACTCGTAGTGGGTATCAGGATCCAACTATCTCATAGGAGGTAAGCAATCTCATTGCAAATTTCAATACTTGAAATTCTCGATAATGCTTTTGCCCCTAGTGTGCTATGACCTTGACAGAGGTCAACAAACCATAGTACACTAGTTAAGTTCAACCCGTCGTTTCTTGATTGAATCAAACCTACTCGCACGACCCTTGACAGAGGTCAACAAGGTCGTACGACCACCCTAATCCAATCACATCACATGCTTTACAGATAATTACTAATCAGCTACCTCACACTACGCCTTGACAGAGGTCAACAAACGCAGCACGAATACTAAATAGTCTTTATCTGAAATGACGGAGGGCTACACAGGTTTTTAAGAAAACCATGAGCGTAATGAACTTGATATCGTCGTAGAATCAAGTGATTTTGAAAAGGAGTGTTTTTTAGGCTTTTCTAGTTTCGCTAAAGAGGTCACTCCCGGTGAAGGGATCTCGGCTCTTTCCCCATCGAATAAGGTGCAGGGTATATCATATATACCGCTGTGCAAAGCAAGAACTATAGAAGCTTTCAAAAACTAAACCGCGAGTTTGTAGTATCTACCAGTTTTGCTAAAGAGGTCACTCCCGGTGAAGGAATCTCGGCTCTTTCCTCATCGAATAAGGTGCAGGGTATATCATATATGTAAGTCCATGCTACCTCTCCCGGTACTTTCGGGCAAGCGGAATTTGATAAAAAACGATTTTCATATAGGTGGTAACATGGACTTAAAAATCCGGATCTTTGTTAAACATCTAACTAACAACCTAACTACGAGTTGCTAACTACTCGGTTAGAGGGTTATACCTTTCTTTTTCTCGAACTCCTTCGTCTTCAAGCTTCGATGGTCGTCCGAATCGGCTTCTCCCCGTCGTCTCCTTGCGCCGAAGATAGATCCACCTGAAAGCTTCAACCTTTGGCTCCTTCTTCGAACTTTGAAGAAACTAGTTCACTCGGTTTGCTAAACCTTGTGAACTAGAGTGAGTAGAGAAGAGTTTGTATGGGATTTTATCTATGGTTCTTGGTTCTCAACTCATGAGACAAGTGAACCATAGAATCAAGAGAGGGAGAGCAAGAGGAGGAAGATGAGAGCTCAAGAACAAGAGAGAGAATGAGCATCAAAGAATGGGAGAAGACTTTTCTCATTTGGCTCTCATAATCCAAAACAATCATAACACCTCATATCAGTCAAGTATTATGTGATGGTTTAAGCAACCATAGCCATATCATTTCATGCACTCATTTTGCACAAGAGAGCAAGCAAGCAAAAGTCTTTGCCATGAAATGATAGCTATAGTTATCATGATGGTCAAATAGTCAAGCCTAGTCAACTGGTCCACAAAGTCAACAAGTCAACAAAAGTCAACAAGTCAACAAAGTCAATCCCTCAACAGCCATGTCACCATAATACTTAATTAATATAATTGTTAATCACATATCATATTCTCATTAGGGTTGAGCAAAAAGTCAATAGTCAACTGTCAACGGTCAACGACCCTAATGAGAATCCTCTGCCTCTGTCTCTCCGTAAACTGTGCATACACACCCGCATCCGTGTTCCTAGGAACACGAATGCATACTGGATAAAACCAATCCCAAAAGGTACACTAGGATCCGGCTTAAACCAAAGCACGCTAGTGTGAAGTGTCCGGACACGGTACGTGCACAAGTGCATGGATGTGACCGAACCCTATCGCAAAACCATGCGACCTGTCGCAAAACCATGCGACCTCTACTCTTTTGCCTAAAGGCGAATAACTTTTTGTGTAGGACTCTAAAGACTGGACACTACGCTGGCAGTGGGTTTAACCACAGACCGCAAGCGGCATTAGCTGTGCGTAACGGTCCCCAGGTAGATGCCGACAAGAAGACTGACGAGGCGAAACCCATCTGAACTCCTACTGAGCCTGAATGTGACATTCTCCGTACAGTCCGGTCTGTTCGTCTGATACATCGCATGGCGGGTCTAGGGGGCGGTAAACGTCAGTCCCCTAATAGCGGTACAAGTCGTGTCGGAGTGAAGCCCAAAACACCGTGAGATAACACTGGAAGCCTACCAGTATATCTCGTTTGCCCTGGCCAGGGACTACTCGTGTAATGGCTCTCCTAGACACAGCGCGATGTCAACCCCCAATACCAGGAGAGACGAATCCTGTCTAACCGTCACTGCCTCCAAGTGCTTCGGGACTGCACCCAACTACCACCTGTTTGCACGACTCCTTTGAGCCGTGGTAGGGTAGTAATCAAAGTACAGTGGGAACACACTCGAGGCGAAGTGACAGTGTCAAGTCAGCGGACTAAGCTGTACTCATGTCACCTGGGAACTGATAACTGACGATAGGCATAATACCAACTAGTCAGTTCCCGACGAGTCCTGTCCAGTGTACTCGTAACCCAACGAGCACCTGCATACTATCTCAAGTATGACATACCGACGGCTGTGGGACAGACCGTCTCCCACACTGGGATGAGAAGCGCATGCGCTAGTGTACTCCGGAGTATCGATGCCCTGTCTTGATAGTCCTGCGACCAGGGACTTGCATAAGGGTGTGCTTATAGATTACCCAGCCCTGTAGGGTTCTTAGGCACGCTAATGAAGTCTCACAAGGCATTAACCATGCCAATTTCAAATTTTACGGGTGCCGAGAAACCCTAATACGGATCGTTGACTAGAAGTTTAGGCGATATACGAATATATTCAACAACTTAACTAAAGATAAGAAGCTACAACCTTTGTAGATCTGGATATCCACTTCCTTGGCTCCACGTAGGCATCCTCTCGCTGTCCATCTCGAATCCCGGACTCAATCGTCGGCTTGATCGGAGAAATGGGCGGACTAGGTCGTCGGCTTCGTGCCGAAGATGATCTACGTCGAGGCATCACAAGTTCAAGCTCCGACTTCACAAATTTGTGAAACTTGTGAAGAAAACACCCAAAACAACTTGGCAAGAGGTAGAGGGTGAAGAAATAGGAGGTAGGTTCACTTTAGAATTGGATTTCTTACTTTAGAACTCAAGTTGCCATTGATGGCATCAAGCTTTCTTTCTTGAAGAAGAAGATCAAGAAGAAGGAAAAAATTATGATAAGTTAATCAAAAATGAAAAAGAAATGAATACTTATCATAATAGGAACCATGTTTAGGTGTAGAGAATTGACCAAGGTTAGAAGAGTGGTTAGGGTTAAGCATGAAGACAAATTGGTCACTTTGGTCAAAGCTTCATGAAGCTTCACAAAGGTTCAAGAATGAAAGCAACCATCTTGTATTCGTATCCCATTCTTTTTTCAAAATCAATAAATAAAAGAATGGATAATTAAAACCCTAATCACTTTCTTAACCTAGGTTTAATTCTTTACACTTAACCAAATTAGCAAGCATCATCAAACATGATACAAAGATGTGCACAAAAATATATCACATATACTACTTGCACATCAAGTGAGAAAATCCATTTAAAGTGAACTAATACTAGCTAATGCAAAGTAATATATCAAATATATAATTATACATTAAATCATTAAATCAACACTTGATTTAACGATCCGGTCATATCGCATATAACCGACTAGTATCCTATGTATCGGCTTATCGAATCAATCCTTGATTCGATATCTAGGTTATATCGAATATAACCAATCGATACATCCATCGCGAGAATGAAATACGGTATCACATACACGCATTATTCTCGGTCCTGCACATATCTCATATGCGCTCCTATTTCGTTTCGCTTGAGCCAGGAAACCTCTGTGTAGGACTCTAAAGACTCGTCAATACGCCGGCAGCAGATGATGATCATATCAATCACCCACAAGCCGCAAGCGGTCTGCTAAACGTAACGGCCATCCGGGTATTGAACGATCAGAAGATCGACGAGCTAGCCCGCTCACACTCCTGTGAATCTAACCCGTAACACTTACCGTACAGTCCGGTCTGTTCGTCTGATATGTCGCATATCAAGTCTCGGGGTGGTAAACGTCAGACCCCAATAACCGATAAGTCGTGCCGATGTGAGGCTCATAACGGGTCGAGAAACTACTGGTAACACTTACCAGCAAATCTCTGATCAGCCCTGGCCAGGGACTTCCCTGTTACGGCCAATCGAGCACTGCGCAACATCAACCCCCAATACCGGGAGAGACGAAACCCCTCCTATCGCTCATTGCCTCCATGTGATTCGGGACTGTACCCAAAGACCACCGTTTTGCACGCCCTCATGGACGTGGTAAGGTGGAGATCAAAGCATAGTGGGAATCACACAAGACTCTATGACGATCTCGGGTCTGCAGACTAACCTGCACAAGTGTCACCTGAGAACTGCCATCTGACATGAGGTATAATACCATCTGGGAGTTCTCGGTGAGTCCGTCCAGTGTACCCAGTCTACACTGAGCACCCGTATACTATCTCTGATGTCAAACACCAACGGATATGGGATCATCCATCGCCCATCTCATGGGTCGAGAAGCGTATACGCTAGTCTACTCTGGTATATCGATGTCCCGTCTCGATATACCCACGACGAGGGACCTTGAAGGATGTACTTATAGACTACCATGTCCCCACTAGTATGATCTGCATCGTAGTCCAGGTAGTCATGTACACATCCTAAGGGCTTTACCAACATGTAACTATAAGACAGTTTAATGAGACACGTGTACATGTTAAGATAAAGAGAAACCAGATAGCATACTATCATATCGAGCAAGAAAGTCATCTCTATATATGTCCAAGCATCCAATATAATATACATCATCTGTACAATACTGGCCTCTAGGGCATACATACAACTAACAATCTCCCACTTGCACTAGGGCCAGCTGCTGTAGTATCGCATACCGAGCATCCCGAAGAGTCTCTCAAACTGTATCTGGGGAATGGCCTTCGTGAGTGGATCCGCCGTGTTGTTCTTCGTGTCAACCCTCCTGACCTCGATCTCCTGGCAATCAACTATCTCCCGGATCAGGTGATACCGCCTCAGAATATGCCTGGATCGCTGATGGGACCTAGGTTCCTTGGCCAAAGCCACCGCTCCATTTTTATCGCAATACAAAGGTTTTGGATGCTCAATGGATGGAACCACTCCAAGTTCAGTAATGAACTTCTTGATCCAGACAGCCTCTTTGTCAGCATCGTTGGCAGCGATGTATTCAGCCTCCATCGTCGAGTCTGCCACGGTTTCCTGCTTGGAACTCTTCCAGCTAACCGCCCCTCCGTAAAGGGTAAAGACAAATCCCGACTGCGACTTAGAGTCGTCCTTATCACTCTGGAAGCTTGAATCGGTAAAGGATTCCACTTGGAGTTCTCCGTTACCATACACCAAGAGCATCTCTTTAGTCCTTCGTAAGTACTTGAGAATGCTCTTCACAGCTGTCCAGTGACTCTCTCCAGGATCAGCTTGATACCTGCTCACAACACTTAGTGAGTATGCTACATCGGGTCTGGTACATAGCATCGCATACATGATAGAGCCTACAGCCGAAGCATAGGGTATCCCTTGCATGCGAGCTCTATCCAAATCAGTCTTGGGAGACATCTCTTTGGAGAGAGTGACTCCAGAGATCGTGGGCAAGTTCCCACGCTTGGATTCTTCCATACTAAACCTCTTTAGTATGGTATCAATGTACCTGGATTGGGACAATCCCAAAATCCGTTTGGATCTATCTCTATAGATCCTAATTCCCAATATGCAGGAGGCATCACCAAGATCTTTCATTAAGAATCTTTGTGATAAGAAGAGCTTGACTGATTGCAGCATAGGAATATCATTTCCTATCAAGAGTATGTCGTCCACGTACAATACGAGGAAGACAACCTTACTCTCTGTCACCTTCTTGTAGATACAAGGTTCATCTGGGTTTTTGACGAAATCAAACTCTTTGATAACGATGTCAAAGCAGATGTTCCAACTCCGCGATGCTTGCTTTAATCCATAAATGGATTTAAGCAGCTTGCACACCTTCCCGCTGCTCCCACTGTCTACGAAGCCCTCTGGCTGAGTCATGTACATGCACTCTTCTAAATCACCATTTAGAAAGGCGGTCTTAACATCCATTTGCCAGATTTCGTAATCATGATATGCAGCGATGGCAAGCATGATCCGGATGGATTTAAGCATAGCCACTGGAGAAAAGGTTTCGTCATAGTCCACACCTGGTCTTTGACGAAAACCCTTTGCTACAAGTCTAGCTTTGAAAGTCTCCACTTTCCCATCTACACCAAGTTTTTTCTTAAAGATCCACTTGCTCCCGATGGGTTTTACCCCTTCAGGAGCAACATCCAAAGTCCATACTTTGTTGGTGTACATGGATTCCATCTCGGACCGCATTGCATCCAGCCATTTCACTGAGTCCCTACTCGTGATGGCCTGCTCGAAGCTAGTTGGGTCATCATCCTCCATGATGCAATCCTCGCTCCCACCATCCATGAGAAAACCGTAGTATCTCTCAGGTCGGCGAGGAACCCTACTAGATCGGCGGAGAGGCTGGGGTTCGTCGGGTACTACTGAATCCTCTGGTTCCACCAGATCTTCTGTTGTAGCTTCTGTAGCTGGAACCTCTTCCAGTTCTACCTCATGACCACTAATCTCTTTTTCAAGAAATTCCTTTTCTAAAAAGGTGGCATGCCGAGAAACAAACACTCTTTGTTCCTCAGGGTGGTAGAAGATATACCCTTGTGAATTTTTGGGATATCCTATAAATTTGCATAGAACAGACCGTGCCTCGAGTTTGTCCGGATTTTGTCTTTTGACATAGGCTGGACAACCCCATATCTTAACATAGTTAAGACATGGTCTCTTCCCTTTCCATATCTCATATGGAGTGGTAGGCACTGATTTGGTGGGGACCATATTCAATAGATGTATGGCTGTCTCAAGCGCATACCCCAAGAATGAAATAGGTAACTCAGCTGTGCTCATCATAGAGCGCACCATATCTAATAGGGTACGGTTCCTCCTTTCTGATACACCGTTGTGCTGTGGTGTATATGGAGGAGTCAGCTGAGAGAGAATCCCATTCTCTTTTAGGAAGTCTAGGAATTCATTGCTTAAGTATTTACCTCCTCGATCAGATTGAAGGATTTTAATACTTTTTCCGGTTTGGTTCTCGACTTCTTGTTTATATTCTCTAAATTTCTCAAAAGCTTCAGACTTGTGTCTTATCAAGTACACATGTCCGTATCTTGAGAGATCGTCAGTGAATGTAATGAAGTACGAAGAACCATCCCTGGCATATGTAGACATGGGACCGCATACATCACTATGTATCAGTCCCAAGAGTTCGGTAACTCTTTCTCCGTGTCCCGTAAACGGAGTTTTGGTCATCTTGCCTTTGAGACATGACTGGCAAGTGTCATAAGATGAAAATTCGAATGGTTTCAAATATCCATCCTTATGCAACTTAGCCAGTCGTGTCGCATTGATGTGACCCAGTCTACAATGCCACAAGAAGGATTCGTTCAATTCTGAACTCTTCCTCTTGTGTGTGTTTGTTATGCTCAGAACTGTTGATTGATTTAGAAAATAAATGCCATTGCACAACGTGCCTGATCCAACCAACTTTTGGTTACGGAAAATGTTCATAACATTGTCCTGTAATACAAAATTATATCCCTCTTTACTTAGCAAAGAAACCGATATAATGTTGCATATCAGGTTCGGCATGTAATAGCATTCGTTCAGAACCAATGTATTACCAGTTAGTAATACAAGGTGATATTCCCCGACAGTCTTAGCTGCAACAATTGCACCATTTCCAACTCTAATGTCTTTATCACCTTCTCCAAGTTCTCTACCTTTCCTAAGCCCATGTAACTGATTACATATATGGGATCCTGACCCGGTATCCAATACTCAGGACGTAAGGCAAATGGAGAAACAGTTATCTGTAACGAACACACCCGAAGAAAAGGCATCAACATATACTTTCTTCAATCGGGTGGCATGGGAATCCTTGTATTCCCCTATATCCTGTTCATTCCTATAACTCTTATAAGAAAGAACGGAACCAACGTTCCCCAGCACAGTATAACATGCGGGTTCGGTCAATACATCCATATTATTATCTTGATTAAGGCATGAAATGGTCTCTACCTGGAGAGAGAGAGAAGAAAACACTTTAGCGTATGCTCGTGCAAGATCAGATTGGTTTTTATCTTATCTAATCAGGATGGCTCCCACTGGTTTTTATCAAATCTTCCTTCAAACCCTAAAAGGAAAGACTAGCTGGGATTAATTACACACTACAAGTTCGCCAATCTTTCAGCCAGGCCAGTGTCGGTACTTTGAGGGAGGTGCCCCGTGCTTTCGCACGAACCTAATTAATGTAAACCTCGTTTTCCCAGAGGCGTAACCCCATTGACACCTTTCTAGACACCTACTTGATCGGCTAATTGTAATGTGTAAAACTCTCCCAGGAGTAACACTTACTCGCAGTGGGTATCGGGATCCAACTATCTCATAGAAGGTATGCAATCTCATTCCAAATTTCAACACTTGAAATTCCCGATAATGCTTTTGCCCCTAGCGTGCTATGACTTTGACGAAAGCCAACAAACCACAACCCGCTAGTCAAGTTCAACCCGTACATTTCTTGACTGAATTAAACCCACCCGCACGACCCTTGACGAAAGCCAACAAAGCCGTACGACTACCCTAATCCAGTCGCATCATATGCAGCAGATAAGCAGCACATAGCTACCGCACACTACACCTTGACGAAAGCCAACAAATGTAGCACGAATACTATATGCAACTTATCTGAAATGACGGAGAGCTACGCAGGATTTTCTGAAAACCATGAGCGTAATGAACTTGATATCGTTGTAGAATCAAATTAAGTTTTGAAATGGAGTGATTTTGAGGCTTTTCTAGTTTTGCTAAAGGGGTCACTCCCGGTGAAGGGATCGTCGGCCCTTTCCTCGTCGAATGAGGTGCGGGATATATCATATATATCACTGTGCAAAGCAGAAACTATAGAAGCAATCAAAAACCAAACCGAGTGTGTAGCATCTGCCAGTTATTGCTAAAGGAGTCACTCCCGGTGAAGGGATCTCGGTCCTTTCCTCATCGAATAAGGTGCAGGGTATATCATATATACCGCTATGCAAAGCAAGAACTGTAGCTACTTGTTTTATTTTAAAATCTGATTCTACAACATCATTTGGTTTCTTTTATTTCATTAATCACATTAATGAAGTCCCATCATTTAAATACCTAAACATCACAGATAAATACGACGTACACTTATGCCATCCGCATTCGCCTCGATGTCCCCTCGTGCACCGTCAGGTTAGGTAACTAACGACAGAGCAGGGCAGGGCTAGCACGGGTGTAAAACATAAGTAACGTCTATATAATATATCATATATACTATATACTGTATCTATCACAGAACATCATATGATCACATCACAGATATCGCAGCAGAAGAAACATATGAAACATTGGATATACTAGGACGTCCGTGTTTTCAATACGAGCCAGTATAAAACATGGATTCCACGCTCGTGATGAATAGCCAATCCCACACCCCTAGACCCTTGACGAGAGAGGCAAGCAACCCTGCCAATTCTAGGGTTAGGAGACCCGGACTCGACTCCTCGAGATGGTCTCCCACTGGACCCTAGAACCCGGTTACTTGTGCTCCCCTCCTTGGGTCTATCCTAATGCGGAAAAGTAAATAATATACAAAGGGTGACAGCTTCCGCAACCTGGAAGTGCCCCAAATAAAAGAATATTGCATACTAGTTTTTACATGAATGAAAATGAAAAACACCCATCTCACATAAAAGCCCCCGGCTATTCAAACACGACAATCCAATATAACATATCCAGCAACACATAACATCACATGTCATCAACGTAAGTAAATATGCGCATCCCAATTGTCGTTTACATATAGCAACGAAACCGGCGATATCACATATTACACTTACGGTCACAGAAAAGAAAGTGTAAAACTACAACAGTTGGAATCCGCAACCTCTTTAGACATCGCATGTCTAACAGTTATAAACCCCGCATTTTAGTCGCATTATCGAAAACTCTTTTCAATATGAAGTGAGACTAAACCGCTAGATTTATAACATTCATTCAGTTATCTCATAACTGTTTGTGAATTCCAATTATTGTATCCCATTCTGGATAAATAGAGAATATTAAACTTTCCGATCGAACATTCGAACACCCAAGTTTTCCCGAAACCGATCAACACATGAAATAAGTTCAAAGACATTCACTTCATGCCTCAGTACCAACGGTCCAGCCGTAGAAGGGTCAAGCCAACGCCTCACATGTGGCACGCCGTACTGCCCCAAACCCAAAGGTTCAAAGGGCAGTTCAAGACGGTCACATAATCGAGTTAAGGTTTGTTGTCTTCTAGAGGGACCATCGCGTTACTTGCACTACTTAGAACGTCATTAAACTACGGAAAAGTCCAACAATTGGAAATTTCCCGGCAGGGGAAAGATTGGGTATTTACATCCGGTCGAACTTTTTAACATATTCTAAAATATCCGGAAAAACACATAGACGAAGTCTGATAATCCGATCGAATCTACGAACTCCCAATACACCCCAGAAAATTCAACTCTTGAATAAATATTAAAAATTCCCAGGAAAACCAGCACTGCATAATGAGAATTACTGTACAAAATTAAATGCATGAGGAGACCACATGGCCCCGGAACCGCCGCATTAGCCATGCTAATGCCGCGATTCCGCCGCACTTTGGTGGATTCAGGGGTACGGGCTTCACAGTAATTCTTAAAATTCCCTGCAGATTTTTCTGCACATTTTTAATATCGTAAAATCCCCGAAATTGAAAAATGTACAGAGAGCATTTTTTGGGTTAGGGTTTCGGTTCGTTCGGATTTCAAACGTCGTCTAGACTTCGCCTAAGGCTCTAGCTAGGCTCTGATACCACTAGGAGGGTTCCTAGGCACGCTAATGAAGTCTCACAAGGCATCAACCATGCCAATTTCAAATTTTACGGGTGCCGAGAAACCCTAATACGGATCGTTGACTAGAAGTTTAGGCGATATACGAATCTAGTTAACAACTTAACTAAAGAAAAGAAGCTACAACCTTTGTAGATCCGGATATCCACTTCCTTGGCTCCACGTAGGCGTCCTCTCGCTGTCCATCTCGAATCCCGGACTCAATCGTCGGCTTGATCGGAGAAATGGGCGGACTAGGTCGTCGGCTTCGTGCCGAAGATGATCTACGTCGAGGCATCACAAGTTCAAGCTCCGACATCACAAATTTGTGAAACATGTGAAGAAAACACCCAAAACAACTTGGCAAGAGATAGAGGGTGAAGAAATAGGAGGTGGGTTCACTTTAGAATTGGATTTCTCACTTTAGAACTCAAGTTGCCATTGATGGCATCAAGCTTTCTTTCTTGAAGAAGAAGATCAAGAAGAAGGAAAAAATTATGATAAGTTAATCAAAAATGAAAAAGAAATGAATACTTATCATAATAGGAACCATGGTTAGGTGTAGAGAATTGACCAAGGTTAGAAGAGTGGTTAGGGTTAAGCATGAAGACAAATTGGTCACTTTGGTCAAAGCTTCATGAAGCTTCACAAAGGTTCAAGAATGAAAGCAACCATCTTGTATTCTTATCACATTCTTTTTCCAAAATCAATAAATAAAAGAATGGACAATTAAAACCCTAATCACTTTCTTAACCTAGGTTTAATTCTTTACACTTAACCAAATGAGCAAGCATCATCAAACATGATACAAAGATGTGCACAAAAATATATCACATATACTACTTGCACATCAAGTGAGAAAATTCATTTAAAGTGAACTAATACTAGCTAATGCAAAGTAATATATCAAATATATAATTATACATTAAATCATTAAATCAACACTTGATTTAACGATCCGGTCATATCGCATATAACCGACTAGTATCCTATGTATCGGCTTATCGAATCAATCCTTGATTCGATATCTAGGTTATATCGAATATAACTAATCGATACATCCATCGCGAGAATGAAATACGGTATCACATACACGCATTATTCTCGGTCCTGCACATATCTCATATGCGCTCCTATTTCGTTTCGCTTGAGCCAGGAAACCTCTGTGTAGGACTCTAAAGACTCGTCAATACGCCGGCAGCAGATGATGATCATATCAATCACCCACAAGCCGCAAGCGGTCTGCTAAACGTAACGGCCATCCGGGTATTGAACGATCAGAAGATCGACGAGCTAGCCTGCTCACACTCCTGTGAATCCAACCCGTAACACTTACCGTACAGTCCGGTCTGTTCGTCTGATATGTCGCATATCAAGTCTAGGGGTGGTAAACGTCAGACCCCAATAACCGATAAGTCGTGCCGATGTGAGGCTCATAACGGGTCGAGAAACTACTGGTAACACTTACCAGCAAATCTCCGATCAGCCCTGGCCAGGGACTTCCCTGTTACGGCCAATCGAGCACTACGCAACATCAACCCCCAATACCGGGAGAGACGAAACCCCTCCTATCGCTCATTGCCTCCATGTGACTCGGGACTGTACCCAAATACCACCGTTTTGCACGCCTTCAAGGACGTGGTAAGGTGGAGATCAAAGCACAGTGGGAATCACACAAGACTCTATGACGATCTCGGGTCTGCAGACTAACCTGCACAAGTGTCACCTGAGAACTGCCATCTGACGTGAGGTATAATACCATCTGGGAGTTCTCGGCGAGTCCGTCCAGTGTACCCAGTCTACACTGAGCACCCGTATACTATCTCTGATGTCAAACACCAACGGATATGGGATCATCCATCGCCCATCTCATGGGTCGAGAAGCGTATACGCTAGTCTACTCTGGTATATCGATGCCCCGTCTCGATACACCCACGACTAGGGACCTTGAAGGATGTACTTATGGACTACCATGTCCCCACTAGTATGATCTGCATCGTAGTCCAGGTAGTCAAGTACACATCCTAAGGGCTTTACCAACATGTAACTATAAGACAGTTTAAAGAGACAAGTGTACATGTTAAGATAAAGAGTAACCAGATAGCATACTATCATATCGAGCAAGAAAGTCATCTCTATATATGTCCAAGCATCCAATATAATATACATCATCTGTACAATACTGGCCTCTAGGGCATACATACAACTAACAAGCCCCACTAGTGTGACTGCCATCACAACGCTGGTAATCAAGCAAAGATCCTAAGGGCACCACTAATGTGTATAGGCGATATACTAAAATAAACACATGTACACATTGAAGTAGAAACAAACCAAGTAGCATACTACTATTTTGAGCAAGATTGTATATACAAGGTGAATATCCCAAGCTTCCATTAAGTAATATACAGTAATGGCCTTTAGGGCATATACACTAACAATCTCCCACTTGCACTAAGGCCATGTACTGGCGTTTCGAAGACCTATCATCTCGATCAGCCGCTCGAACTGAGTTTGGGGCAAGGCCTTGGTGAATGGATCTGCAGTGTTATCTTTTGAAGCGACTCTCCGAACCTCGATTTCCTGGCGATCCACGATCTCCCTGATCAGGTGATACCGCCTCAAGATGTGTCTGGATCTCTGATGGGACCTGGGTTCCTTCGCTAAAGCTATAGCCCCGTTGTTGTCGCAATACAGAGGTATTGGATCAACAATGGACGGAACCACCTGAAGTTCTTTCAAGAACTTCCTCATCCAGACAACTTCTTTTGCGGCATCAGATGCAGCGATGTATTCCGCTTCCATCGTCGAGTCTGCAACGGTTTCCTGTTTGGAACTCTTCCAACACACTGCCCCTCCATTGAGGGTGAAGACAAAACCCGACATGGACTTGGAATCATCCTTGTCACTCTGGAAGCTGGAGTCAGCAAAGGCCTCGATCTGAGGTCTTTTCCGCCATACACCAAGAACATCTCCTTAGTCCTTCTCAGGTACTTGAGAATGTTCTTTACCGCTATCCAGTGTTTCTCCCCAGGGTTTGACTGATACCGGCTTACCACACTCAGTGCATAAGCTACATCCGGTTTGGTACACAACATCGCATACATTATAGAGCCTACCGCAGAAGCGTAGGGTATAATAGACATGCGATCCCTCTCCAAATCAGTCTTGGGAGACATCTCTTTAGAGAGGGTGATCCCGTGACAAGCCGGTAGGTTACCGCGCTTGCAATCTTCCATACTGAATCTTTTCAGTATGGTGTCGATGTACCTGGACTGTGAAAGTCCTAATATCCTCTTGGATCTATCACGATGGATCCGGATCCCCAGGATGTATGAGGCATCACCCAGGTCTTTCATGGAGAACCTGTGTGACAAGAACCCCTTGACAGATTGTAGCATAGGAATGTCATTTCCTATTAAGAGAATGTCATCCACGTACAAAACGAGGAATACTACAGTTCTCGCTACAAATCTACAATAGATGCATGGTTCAACTGGATTTTTGATAAAGCCAAATTCCTTGACCGTCTCATCAAAACAGATGTTCCAACTCCGTGATGCCTGCTTTAGTCCATAGATGGACTTAAGCAACTTGCACACCTTTCCGCTGCTCCCACTCTGAATGAAACCCTCTGGTTGGTCTATATAGACACACTCCTCTAAATTTCCATTTAGAAAAGCTGTCTTTACGTCCATCTACCAAATTTCATAATCGTGGAAGGCAGCAATGGCAAGAAGGATCCGAATGGATTTCAGCATAGCCACTGGAGAAAAGGTTTCGTCATAGTCCAAACCAGGTCTTTGACGAAAACCCTTTGTCACAAGTCTAGCTTTATAGGTCTCAACCTGTCCATCTACACCAATCTTCCTTTTGAAGATCCACTTGCATCCTACGGGTTTTACCTTGTCTGGAGCAATGTCCAACGTCCATACTTTGTTGGTGTACATGGACTCCATTTCGGTCCGCATTGCATCCAGCCATTTTACTGAGTCAACGCTCTGAACGGCCTGCTGGAAGCTTGTAGGCTCATCATAATCCATGATGCAATCCTCTCTATCCCCGTCTATGAGAAAACCGTAGTATCTCTCGGGCGGATGAGACTGCCTACTACTCCTGCGGAGCGGCGTAGGAATGTCCTGTTCTTTTGAACCCTCTGGTTCCACTAAACTTTCAGTAATAGTCTGTGGTTCTGGAATTTCTTCCAGTTCTACTGCGCTCCCACTTATTTCCTTTTCTAAGAACTGGTGTTCTAGAAAGTGGGCATGACGAGAAACAATAACTTTTTGTTCCTCTTCGCAGTAGAAGAAATATCCCTTGGAGTTCTTTGGATATCCCACAAACTTGCACTGTACTGAGCGTGCCTCGAGCTTGTCCGCATGCTGCTTTTTGACAAAAGCTGGACATCCCCATGTCTTAATGTGAATAAGATGGGGCCTCTTCCCACACCACATCTCATATGGTGTGGTAGGCACAGTCTTAGTGGGAACTCGGTTCAAAAGGTACGTAGCTGATTCTAGCGCATACCCCCAGAATGATCGCGGTAACTCAGCGTTACTCATCATGGACCGTACCATATCCAATAGCGTGCGGTTCCGTCTCTCCGATACACCGTTATGTTGCGGAGTGTATGGAGGAGTAAGCTGAGAGAGAATTCCATTCTCTTTTAAATAGTCCAGGAACTCGGCACTCAAGTATTCACCACCTCGATCCGATCTTAGAATCTTGATAATTTTGCCGGTCTGTTTTTCTACTTCATTCTTATATTCCTGGAATTTTCCAAAGGCTTCGGACTTATGTTTCATTAAGAAGACATAACCGTACCTTGAAAAGTCATCCGTAAAAGTAATGAAGTAAGAAAAACCGCTTCGCGCATGTGTAGACATTGGACCGCACACGTCGCTGTGTACGAGTCCTAAGAGCTCGCTCGCTCTTACTCCGTGTCCAGTGAACGGAGACTTTGTCATCTTTCCATTGAGACAGGATTGACAAGTGGCATACGATTGATATTCGAACGGATTCAAATATCCTTCTGTATGTAACTTTGTCAACCTTCTCTCATTGATGTGACCCAGTCTACAATGCCATAAGAAAGTCTGATTTATTTCCGGAGACTTTCTTTTGTGTGTATTCTGGACATTGAAAATCTGTGGTTGGTTTAATACGTATATACCATTGCTCAATGTACCTGACCCAATCAGAACTTGATTAAGGTGAATGTTTACAACATTGCTTACAAACGCAAATTCATAACCTTCTTTAGAAACCAAAGATACAGAAATGATATTACAAGTTGCGTTGGGTACAAAAAAGCAATTACGCAAAACCAAAACATGTCCATCTGACATTCCCAGGTGATAGTCCCCCACGGCTTTAGCATCCGTGCTAGCTCCGTTCGCAACTCTGAGGGTCATGTCACCTGCTTTCAAAACACTACGGTTTCTCAACGCCTGCAAAGAATTACAGATATGAGATTCTGATCCGGTATCCAATACCCAGGAAGTAGAGTTTATTGAAAGACAGTTTTCAATAACATACACACCTGAAGCTGAAGCTGCAACCTGCTTCAATTCCTGTGTTCTGGCCTTCCAGGCCCTGCAATCATTCTTCCAGTGTCCTTTATGACAATAGAAGCATTCTTCCTTATCCACAAGCTTCCCCGCTTTCTTTGTTGCTTTAGCTTTTCCCTTCGTATCCACTTTACTAACACCGCCTCTTAGTTTGGCGGGGGGTTTCTTCTTCTTTCCCTTGGCTTTCGCCTTGGACCTAGAAGAAGATGATCCTCCTACAAACAAAGTGGATGTTTCCCTACCTTTCTGTAGGGTGTCCTCTGCGCTCCTCAGCATGTTGAGGAGCTCTGAAAGTTCAACTTCGTTTTCTTGTAAGTTGAAGTTCAGTATAAACTGGGCGTAAGTGGAAGGAAGGGACTGGAGAACTAAGTCCGTATAGAGCTCACTCTCCAATGTGGTTCCTAGGTCCGCGAGCTCCTCAATGTAGCCGATCATCTTAAGCACGTATTCTGCTACTGATGATCCGACGGCCATCCTTGCCGAAAATAACTTTTTCGACGCTTCGTATCTTGCGATACGAGATTGCTCTCCATAAAGTTCTTTTGTATGAAGAAATATGGATTCCAAGTCCATATTCTCGTGCCTCCTCTGATGTTCATTGTCCATAGAGGCAAGTACGAGGCACTTGGCCTTCGCGCTATCAATCTCCCAAGTCTTACGGATTTCCTTATCCGCGACGCTGGTGTAAGTGCATGGCGGCGCCCCGGCCGTCAATCCGACGGCCAAATGTGGAAGCGGTGATAAACTTTAATTTTACTTGAACTGGCAAACCGCCGCGCACTAATACCCGGATCGAACCATTAATTAGTCCTAGCTAACTACAAGAAAGGGAATAGAGATATACCGACGATCCAAGTCCTCCGGTCTTCTCGTCATAGTCCCGATCTCCTGCGGAATGTCCCGTCTCCTCCTCGTCGCCGGAAGTGCACCACATCGCCTACATCGTTTACGGGCTCCCACCTCAATGCCGAGGCAACTCGGGCACGAAGTCGGCTACTCGACGTGCCCAAGGTTCGCTGTAGAATATGTAGTCCTCAAGTCTCACTTTGGGGTTGTGGAATTGCCATTTGGTGGAGGAATGAAGCAAGAACAAATGTGAAGGAGCTTGGGGTATTTTGGAGCATGATATGAACCAAAAATAACCCACCCAAAATTTTTGGACAGCCCACTTGTGAAGTGGCCGGCCATGCTAGAGAGAGGAGGGGAAGAATGAGATGGTGGCCAAAAATGAGAGAGTCATTCTCATCTCAAAAACAAGAGAGAGAGAGGAAAGTCTATCATGCAAAAGGGAATGATCACACGGTAAACTCAACACTCAACACCACCATCATCACCTCACAAAGTCCAACCATCATGAACCATGATGACTCAAAAAGTCATGCCATCATGAAGAAATCAAGTCAAAGGATGGTGCTCATCATGAAAACCATCATGATAAAACAAAGATGCAAAGACCCCCTCCACAACCACTTATTTGCAACAATGCAAATAAGCCCTCCCCCACCAATCTTCGGCCAATGAACGGAACAATGGAAATTGGCCGAAACGGAAAGCAAACTGGCAACTCCAGAAAACTGGTCCCGTAATAAATTACAGGAAAACCCCGATACTGTGCATACACACCCGCATCTGTATTTCGACCGAAATACAGATGCAATGAGACAAAATCTACACTGTACTATACTAGGATCCGGCTTAAACCAAAGCCGGCTAGTGATGTCCGTTCGATCCTGATCCGTGCAATACCGCACGTATCTGATCGAACCCTGCCATATATATCCATACGGCCTATAGTACAAACTGTCCTATCCTGATCCGTGCAATACCGCACGTATCTGATCGGACCTTGCCATATCTCCATACGGCCTTTACAACCTTTCGCCCGAAAGCTGAGTAACTGAATGTGGGGGACTCTAAAGACTCGTCAACACCTTGGTTGTGGATTTAACCACTAGCACGTCAGAGGTATAAGCCAATACGTAACGGGCTACCAGGTATTGACTAAAAGGGACATCGATGAGCGAACTCATCCTGACACCCTACTGAGCCTGTCAGTGACAATATCCGTACAGCCCGGTCCGTTCGTCTATGAGCATCGCATGGCGGGTCTAGGGGGTTGGTTAAATTCAGACCCCCAAAAGCGGTACAAGTCGTGTCGGAGTGTAGCCCAGAACACCCTGAGATACTACTGGAATACCTACCAGTAAATCTCCTTGCCTCGGCCGAGGGCTTCGTGTAATGGCTCTCCTAGACACAGCGCGACCTCACCCCCAATACCGGGAGAGACGAACCCCTGAAGATACGCTCACTGCCTCCATGTGGCTCGGGACTGTACCCAACTAAAACCTGTTTGCACGACTCCTTTGAGCCGTGGTAGGGTAGTAATCAAAGTACAGTGGGAACTCACACGAGACAAATGACGATCCCCAGGTCGATGAACTAACCTGCACACATGTCACCATGGAACTTCCATCTGACGTCTGGTATATGACCAACTAGCATGTTCCCGGCGAGTCCTGTCCGGTGTACTCATAACCCAATGAGCATCTGTATACATCTTAGGTGATCCAACTGACACCAGTGGCTTGTGAGACCGGCCACCGCCCCTCGTCGGGGTCTCGACTGTATACACTAGTCTACTAAGGAGAATCGATACCCTGTCTCGAAACTCTCACGACTAGGGACCTTTTAAGGATATGCTTATAGACCCCCAGCTCCCACTTATATGATCGCCCTCATACTGCTGGTGGTCAAGCAAGAATCCTAGGGGCTCTATCAACGTGTAATAGCGACGTGTCAGGTCACTTAAAACAGTACACGATGATAAAGGTAAACCAGATAGCATACTATCATCTCGAGTAAGACTGTCCTACCGGGATAGGTCCTCCATCAATCATTGCAATCACGTACCTGTGACCTAATAATTGACTCTGAGGGCACTATCTCCAACAATCTCCCACTTGCACTCAAGGCTAATTATTGCGATGTCGCGTACTCACAGCCCGTGTGATACCGAACACCCAACTCCTCTACTAGTCAGTCTCACAAAGCTCGTTTGCGAAACTATTGCGTTCGAGGAATAGCCTCAGTGAGTGGATCCGCCTGGATGTATCTTTCTATGTCTCTCTATATCTCAAGTTCGCGGAGAAAACCATCTCCCGAAATGAGCAATACCTGTCTTAGAATGTGTCTGGATGTCTGATGGGACATAGCTCATAAATGAACTCCAAATCCAAACTTCTTAGACTGTATCGTCAACTGAACTTAATCAGTATTCTGCGCCATGCCACCCTCAGTATTGCCTTGGATCACCTGTCCAAAATACTGCCCTTCGTTAGAAGGAAAACTATAGCTCTGACTACCTCCTTGTCGTCCAGGTCACCTTGGAAGCCTGGAATGATAACTGTCTCCCGAATGAGGCTGTCGTTATCATATCCTTTAGAACATCCACTTATGTTCTAAAACTGCTTCCGACTGTTTCTCCAGGATTGGATCAATGTCAGCTTATTGGATCTAGTGCAAGAACAATATCTGGTGTGGTACTTGACATCTCATGATTGACTCAATTGCCTGAGCAAGTGATCTGCCAATCATGTACATCCCTCTCCTCTTTAGTCTGTAAGACACTTTTAGAGAGGGTGACTCCATCTTCTGCAGGTACACTACCGTGCCAGGAGTCGTCCATCCTAAATACTCTTAGAATGCTGTCAAGTACCCTGATTGGGAAACCACCGAAATCTAGATCTAAAACCATAGATCCAGTAACCAGTATGTCTGATATAAAATCCATTTCCTTGTGTGGAGAAACCACTGTGTGACGACCAAAGTATAACCGACTGTAGTATAGGAGTTTCCTTTCCTACTATGTGTATGTCTTCCAAATACCAGGATATCACACCCTACTACCTTCTCAACAGATCCATCCCCTATTCTGATGAAGTCAAACCTATGACTGTCACGTCAGAAATAGATGATCTATCTCCGCTACATCTGCTTTAGTCTATAAATAGACATAAGCCACCTGTCCACCAATGCTTCCGCTGCTCCCACTGACTACGACAACCCTCTGGCAGAGTCATATAAACGTACACTTCTAAAGCAAGTTTAGAACGACGCTATACTCATCCTCCTGCCGGGTCTCACAGTCTGGAATTACAGCAATGGCAAGTGTGGGTAAACAAGAACCTCCCTGCCACCGTCCTTGAGGCTACCGGAGTACCTCTCGGGTGCCTGAGGTTACCCACCGTATCTGCGGAGTGGCCAATGGAATGTCAATCCAGATTTAATCTTTAGGTTCCTTATCAAATCTTCAGTAATCGTTTGTGGTTCTGGAATCACTTCCAGTTCTACCATACTCCCACTACTGTTTTCTGAAAAAATCCATTTTTAATAAAACTGTGGCGAGTCTAGAACAATATTTCTATTGTTCATCCAGATGGTAGAAAGTCAACCCGCGTCATAGCCTGGGTCAACCCACAAACAGCCATTACAGAAACGTGCCTTGAGTTGTCCAGTGTCTGGTTTTAATCATAAGCCGGACAACTCCCCGTACCTTAACACCGTTAAGATATGAACTGTTCTATATCCAATATAGAACCAGAGGCACTGATTTAATTGAACCAGATTCAAATCATGCAGCTGTCTCCAGTGCATGTCAACTAAATGGAAGGAGGCCGATCAGCGTTACTCAACTTAGGAATGCTTCCAATTATGAGTAACCTGAAAGAGAAGCAATTTCTCTTAATCACTAGTATCAACTGAATATCATATACAAGTATCTACATCTTCGATTACTTTGAAGAATCCCGATACTTGCTACACCTGGTTCTCTACTCTATTCAAATACCTATAACTTCTCCAAATTCGGACCCTGTGTTTCCACGAAACACCTGTCTAAAAACTAGAGAAGTCATAAGTAAACCGAATATAGTACGAGGACCAACCCCTCTGTCCTGATGGACCCTGGACATCATACAATACTCTGTATAAGTCCTTTGAGTCTAATAACTCATTCACTGTGTGTCGTAGGTTGAAAACTGTACTTATGGTTAAGAAGAATTACACCGCTGTTTAATACTCCTTACCTAACCATCCACTGATATAGGTAAATGTCACAGACATAATTTCAAAAAGGTATATCTCACTCTATGAAAATAGACGTACAGATATATCAATTTGAAATTGGTGCATGACAGCGGATATTCAAAACCAAACATTTGCCGTCCGGCAAACAACCCGGGTGACTTCCTCAAATATCACCGATTATAACGAATCCTGATATAATGAGGATGATCACCCAATTCCCAATAACTTACTCCCACTCATCATCTGTAAAACCATACAGATGTGAGAACCGTACCTGGTAAATACATACCCTGGAGCAAGTGTCTAATTAGGAAATCAGTTCTCTTTTAACAGTACACAGTGAAACTGAAACATTGAAATGTTTCGATGGGGTATCCTGGTATTCCTAGTAATGCCTCTTCCATTATCCAGATTCATAACTGTAACCGTGTAATTCTTTGCCACCTCTCCAAATCCCTTCATATGTCTTTAGTCTTTACCTTCTGCACACCCCTTTAGGCCAAATGGTTTTCTTCCTTCCCTACCGTTCGGCACCAGCCTATGGTTTGGAAGAAGACTATCCAATAAGCATAATGGGTGTACTGTCCCAATCCTAGGAACACTCGCAATGAGAGAGGGTGAAGATAAAAGACAACCGAATAAACCTTATTCCTATTTCTCCTGGACCAGAATCCATCCCCGAACCGGAAAAAGTTCCATTCGAGTTCGTATATAACCATACGATGGAGTATCCAAATAAACTGTGGATCTTCGTAGTGATACGGAGTGTCCTGGAGAAATACAAAGGTGATGTGGGAGTGGTAACGAAATATTTGGTTTGGTCGTGAATATCTGTTGCAATTTACTTTGCCCTCTTACTAATCCCTTGCTTTGTCTGAACTTAATACCTTCTGTACACCATCGTTAGGCTAATTGGTTTTCTTCATTCCCTACAGGTCGGCACCAGCCTAAGGTTCGGAAGAAGACTATCCAATTTGCGTAATAGGTGTACTATCTCCTAAACCAAGGAGTACTCATAACCTGAGAGAGGGTAAAAAGGAAAAGACAACTGAATAATCCTATCCGTTTCCTCCAGAACCTGAAACCATCCTCGAATAAATTCTTTCAAGTTCGCATATAACCATACGATGGTTTTGTCCAATGGAAGTGGACGTTCGTAGTAATACGGGGTGTCCTGGAGAAAAGGGTAAAAGTACGAGTGGCAATGAGGTTCGCAACTCTGACAATCCAAAAGCCTGTGTTTAAGAAGGTTCGGTCAACTTGGTTACTGAGTCATAGTCTTAGGGTCGGGTCAATGGTCGCTGCCAAAGAGAGAGAGAAAAGAAACACTCAGCGTGCACTCTAACCTAGATCAGAATGGTTACCAATTTATCTAATCAGGAAACCTCCCACTGTACCTCAAATTCTCCTCCAAACCTGAAAGAAGAATTAGTCGGGGTCACCCGAGGAGTAAACTAACTCATCAGTGGGAATCGGGATCCAACTCTCATCACATGACAACGTGACGGAATCCGCTCACGGTATCACACTCCAGAAGGTATGCGCATATCTGGCAAGTTTCAGTTCTTTTGAAACTCCCGATGTGATTTCTGCCCCATGCTCTTATGACCTTGACGAAGGCCAACAAATCATAAGTCACATGTCAAGTTCTACCCGTCATTCTCCAGGTTGATTTGAACCCACCCGCACAAGCCCTTGACGAAGGCCAACAAGGCTATACGACTATCCCAAACCAACGCATCTATCTATGCTGCAGAAAGGCAACAAGCAGCTACCATACACTATGCCTTGACGAAGGCCAACAAACATAGCATGAATACTACGTGCTACCCGTCTGAAACGATGGAGGGCTACGAATGGTTTCTGGCGAAAACCTTTAACGTAGTGAACTTGATATCGTTGAAGGAACTGATAGCTTTTAAAAAAATATAGTGACGAAAACCTTCGCTAAAGAGGTCACTCCCGGTGAAGGGATCTCGGCTCTTTGCCTCGTCGACTGAGGAGCAGGATATTCCAACTGAATATCACGATGCAAAACAAAAGTAATCGGCTATAGTGAAGTTAATGCCCTGACGCAAACTTCTGTCCAAGGGGTCACTCCCGGTGAAGGGATCTCGGCCCTTGCCTCGTCGACTGAGGAGCAGGATATTCCAACTGAATATCACGATGCAAAACAAAAGTGAACGTCCTTGCAATAACAGCTTTTTGAAAAGTGTTCCAACAACATCAGATTAGGTTTGTTTTTTTTTTTAAACTTGCATTGATCCGAATCAACGCAGTCCCATCAATTGATCACACCAAAAAGAAAGAAAATATACTGATGTACGTATATGCCATCCGCATTCGCCACTGGGTCCCGTCATTACCCGTTAGGTTAGCTAACTAACGACAGAGCGGGGACTGGACTAGCGCGGATGCAAAACATATACAACATCTACTAATATATATACCAATATATTATATTTCGCTCAAGGCGTGAATAAAAATGTAACATCACAGAAATGTACAGCATCACAGAAACAATACAGATATCTGGGATCCCCGGGTTTCACAGAGCCGCTGAAACCCGACGTTCCCCTGGTCGTGTGGATAGCCTGTGCAATGAAATCCTAGACCCCTACGGGCGCGGCAAGTTACCCGCCAAAACCTGAAGCGAGGCAGCCCCCTTCATCGCCGTGAATGGACCACCCAGCACTTCACGGAATCCGGTAACTTGGGCACCCCTCCTGGGTCAACCTGTACCCCCTACGAGTGCGGCGAATAGCCCGCCAATCCTAGAGTAAAGCCCCCTCCGTCTCAATGCCATGAGATGCGGGCTTGTTGCCCTCTAGAACCCGGCTGTCCGTGCACCCCTCCGCGGGGCAATCCTAGTACAGAAAGTAAAATATACATACAACGGGTACATCGACCGCAACCTGGTCGTGCCCCAAAATAATAATACAATCAGGCAGTGACGGCAGTCCACATGTCGGACGCTCGCCCCGCAATATCAAATGTACATAATACAACCACAACTGTACTAGCATTGCATCCAGGCTATCCCCACGACCGATCCGCAACATCACAGCAAAAACAGAACATCAACGTGAAAGTCACGTTCGCAAATCCGTCTAACCGGGCTATAGCAGTTAGACCGGATTTACCGATCGAGTGACATTCACGGTCGCAGATATAATGTAAATACTGTGAAATAATGTGTTTAAATATCCGATCGATCAAACTTTAACAAGTGGGCCCCCAAGCATTACTGTAGCACATCAGGAAATTCTTGGCCCAATGTTATTATTCCAAACACCCTAAAATCACCCCAGAAGTCCACTGGAGAAAATTGACAGAGTGATCTATTCATAGTGCGGCGGAACCGCGGCCCAAAGGGGGGTTTGGCCGCGGTTCCGCGCTCCAACTATGGAGTTACTCTGTCGATTTTCTACAGTAGCCTTATATTTTCCAGTACATTGGTTTTCAGCAACCTGAAAAATTTTTGGAGACTGAAAAATTTTGACAGAAAACTGATGTTAAGCAATACGGGTTTTGGAACATTTTAATCGATCGGAAATGCAAAACACATTAAACCAAGCTAGACTAAGTTAATGGCGAGGCTCTGATACCACTGTAAGTGCATGGCGGCGCCCCGGCCGTCAATCCGACGGCCAAATGCGGAAGCGGTGATAAACTTTAATTTTACTTGAACTGGCAAACCGCCGCGCACTAATACCCGGATCGAACCATTAATTAGTCCTAGCTAACTACAAGAAAGGGAATAGAGATATACCGACGGTCCAAGTCCTCCGGTCTTCTCGTCATAGTCCCGATCTCCTGCGGAATGTCCCGTCTCCTCCTCGTCGCCGGAAGTGCACCACATTGCCTACATCGTTTACGGGCTCCCACCTCAATGCCGAGGCAACTCGGGCACGAAGCCGGCTACCCGACGTGCCCAAGGTTCGCTGTAGAATATGTAGTCCTCAAGTCTCACTTTGGGGTTGTGGAATTGCCATTTGGTGGAGGAATGAAGCAAGAACAAATGTGAAGGAGCTTGGGGTATTTTGGAGCATGATATGAACCAAAAATAACCCACCCAAAATTTTTGGACAGCCCACTTGTGAAGTGGCCGGCCATGCTAGAGAGAGGAGGGGAAGAATGAGATGGTGGCCAAAAATGAGAGAGTCATTCTCATCTCAAAAACAAGAGAGAGAGAGGAAAGTCTATCATGCAAAAGGGAATGATCACAAGGTAAACTCAACACTCAACACCACCATCATCACCTCACAAAGTCCAACCATCATGAACCATGATGACTCAAAAAGTCATGCCATCATGAAGAAATCAAGTCAAAGGATGGTGCTCATCATGAAAACCATCATGATAAAACAAAGATGCAAAGACCCCCTCCATAACCACTTATTTGGAACAATGCAAATAAGCCCTCCTCCACCAATCTTCGGCCAATGAACGGAATAATGGAAATTGGCCGAAACGGAAAGCAAACTGGCAACTCCAGAAAACTAGTCCCGTAATAAATTACAGGAAAACCCCGATACTGTGCATACACACCCGCATCTGTATTTCGACCGAAATACAAATGCAATGAGACAAAATCTACACTGTACTATACTAGGATCCGGCTTAAACCAAAGCCGGCTAGTGATGTCCGTTCGATCCTGATCCATGCAATACCGCACGTATCTGATCGAACCCTGCCATATATATCCATACGGCCTATAGTACAAACTGTCCTATCCTGATCCGTGCAATACCGCACGTATCTGATCGGACCTTGCCATATCTCCATACGGCCTCTACAACCTTTCGCCCGAAAGCTGAGTAACTGAATGTGGGGGACCCTAAAGACTCGTCAACACCTTGGTTGTGGATTTAACCACTAGCACGTCAGAGGTATAAGCCAATACGTAACGGGCTACCAGGTATTGACTAAAAAGGACATCGATGAGCGAACTCATCCTGACACCCTACTGAGCCTGTCAGTGACAATATCCGTACAGTCCGGTCCGTTCGTCTATGAGCATCGCATGGCGGGCCTAGGGGGTTGGTTAAAGTCAGACCCCCAAAAGCGGTACAAGTCGTGTCGGAGTGTAGCCCAGAACACCCTGAGATACTACTGGAATACCTACCAGTAAATCTCCTTGCCTCGGCCGAGGGCTTCGTGTAATGGCTCTCCTAGACACAGCGCGACCTCACCCCCAATACCGGGAGAGACGAACCCCTGAAGATACGCTCACTGCCTCCATGTGGCTCGGGACTGTACCCAACTAAAACCTGTTTGCACGACTCCTTTGAGCCGTGGTAGGGTAGTAATCAAAGTACAGTGGGAACTCACACGAGACAAATGACGATCCCCAGGTCGACGAACTAACCTGCACACATGTCACCATGGAACTGCCATCTGACGTCTGGTATATGACCAACTAGCATGTTCCCGGCGAGTCCTGTCCGGTGTACTCATAACCCAATGAGCATCTGTATACATCTTAGGTGATCCAACTGACACCAGTGGCTTGTGAGACCGGCCACCGCCCCTCGTCGAGGTCTCGACTGTATACACTAGTCTACTAAGGAGAATCGATGCCCTGTCTCGAAACTCTCACGACTAGGGACCTTTTAAGGATATGCTTATAGACCCCCAGCTCCCACTTATATGATCGCCCTCATACTGCTGGTGGTCAAGCAAGAATCCTAGGGGCTCTATTAACGTGTAATAGCGACGTGTCAGGTCACTTAAAACAGTACACGATGATAAAGGTAAACCAGATAGCATACTATCATCTCGAGTAAGACTGTCCTACCGGGATAGGTCCTCCATCAATCATTGCAATCACGTACCTGTGACCTAATAATTGACTCTGAGGGCACTATCTCCAACAACTGGAAGTGGGACCAGGGACAGAGGGAGCTTTGGTGGTAAGAAGATACCCCAGCTTGTCGTAAGTGATTGCCATCTTGACATTCCTGAGCCAATCTTTGTAGTTTGGCCCTGTCAGTATGTTTTTATCAAGAAGTAACTTAAGTCCAGTCATGTCTGTAGCATTTTGAAAATCGTTTCGGTGAAATTTCGGAAAATCGGTAAAATGAGGGGGTTTTCTGTAAAAAGTCAAAGTACAAATAGCTTATTATAAAAATTAAATATACATATTCTAGCTATGTAATTGCTATTATTTGGTGTTTATTGAGCCGCTGGTGAAATTTCAAATTTTCTGAAAAAAATTATTATTTTATTATTATTTAAGCCGTCACTAATACATTTAATTAGGGAAAATTACAAATTGGAATGAGTTGAAACAAATTTTGTGCATCACAAAACATTAAATAAAAATTTATCATGTGGTTTTTGGAACGAAATCATTTGCCAAAACGGTTTAGAAATTATTGAAAAAAAAAGGCTTTTTTTAGCGTAAATGGATGTTTGGGGTATTGTATTTATGATTTTTCATCACCCCACACCCGTACCCACATCCACACACCCCCACTTACCCCTCCCCATGGCTGAATTCAGCAGCCACCATATTTTTCCCCCTTGAATTTTCAAAGGAAAGGAAATGAAAGAAAAGAAAAGAAAATGGATAATTGTGTTGGACTTTGACCTTGTGTTGACTTTGACATCTTTACTTGCTACTTTCCTCACCTCACTCTCTCTCCAATCACCACTAGTGGCCGACCCCCCCATTTCCTGCACACAATAGCCCCTCCTCTTTTCTCATCACATTTATCTTCAAAAAACTCATCAAAATTGCCTCACAAATCAACACAAAACCTCACAAATCCCAAATCCATTCCCTACCCATTTTTCCTTAGCCCTTATAGCATGGATCTTGATGCAAAGATCTCAATTTGGAGGTCAAGTTCCATATTTGATCTCATGTTTTGCGAAGGTATAACTCTAACCCTTTTGCTTAATTTATGTTAGATACTTTAAATCAACATAATTAGGTGTTTAATTTAGGTTTTAAATTGCAAGTTTAAATTCAAGAGAAGGGTTAAATTAAAGTTATGGTTGTGTTAATTTGTTCATGGTAGTGAGATGTATTTTAGCATCTTAAGTTATGCAAAACCAAATCTTGTAGCTAATTTGCATATTGTTATATTTAATTTGCCCAAATTGTGATAATTATGCTAATTTGCTAACTAGGTTTTAGAAATTTTATTAAAATGTGGGATTAAAATCTAGTTAGGGTTTTTAGCATATCATTAAGGTTTCCATGAGTGGTTTAACCATTTAAAATATGCAAAGCCAAGATAAATTGTTAAATTGTGAAATTTTGCGTTAAAAAGTGTTAAATTGGATATTTTTGCAAAACTAGAATTTTGGAATTTATACAAGTTGATGAGAATAAATTATTGATATGGTTTCTATAACTTGGTTATGATAATTGGTGGATATTGTGGCCATTAGTTTCGTTTAAACATCGAGTTTTAAAGTGAAACGGCTAATTGATGCTTACTAGGTTTCTTGTAATAAATCGATTTAATCAATTTATTGGTTTTGATGAATTGCATCGTATTTTATATATTTTAGTGAATTGTAAAAGCATGATTTGGTACGTTTGGTGTTTTTCTCGATCAATCGGCGTTTGTACGCCGATGTCGAGGGTTTTTGGGTTGATTTGTGAAAGCAAACCATAGGTTTTGACCTATGTGAGATTCGTGTGTCGATTTGGTCATGAGTCGGATTTTAATGCGATACGGTGCGTTATGATATGTAGGTACCCCCACGTGGACTTCGAGACGACAAGCAAGCGCGTGGCGACGTCGGCACTGGCTAGCGAGGACCAGGTGAGTAGATTTATATCTACGGGGAGAAGTCGGGTGGATGGCGTATAGCACCCCCGCAGTCCGTGGTGGTGTATACGGATGCGTATACACACCAACAATTATTATATGTTATTTGGGATTAATAACGATGCTTAGGATGGATATTGGTGTGTTGGATTACTTTAGTGTTGCGAACCCTAGGGTAGTGTTACACACACACATACACACATACATACTTGCATACATTCCTATTGATATGTGCTCATGGGATTCTTTATAGTTATGTGTTCACATGGGTATGGGACTATGTGTTCACATACGGATTGAGGATGATACTTGGGATTGAGCCGAGTCGATGAGATTTGATTTGAGGCCGTGAGATCGGTGATATAGCAGGGTTCGTATCTTAGATACGACATGACGTTGTAGCGGGTCCTTGACGTAGTGTTTCACACACGTCCATGCATACGTAGGCGGTATCAGTATGGTACTAGACGTAGATCAGTACCCCGATCATGATATTTGATAAAGAGGATACCAGGTGAATAGTATGATGAATGTGATATTGAACTGTACGCAGATTGGGATGCCGTACGACGGATTTACGTACGAGCTATATTGATGATTGATCCGCACTCTTGACTTGGGATGCCTGATTATAGATATGGTATCGGATATGATATTATTGAGGCGGGATCACCGACTATACATATACAGGTATGTATATGTATCGACTCAGATGATAGGCGGTTTCCTTACCTGTAGTTCAGCTTGTTAGTTCAGCCGTATAGTTTAGTGTAGTTGTTAGATTAGATTAGACTTCTTACCTATTTCAAAAACTAACGAATCGTGGGCATTTTTAAAGACAGCTCAAGGGGATCTACGGATATTTCAAAAAACGACGTATCTTTTCATAAAAACACCGTAGCCCCTATTTTCAAAACCCCATGATTCGTGTTATTTCAAAAGGCACCATTTGTAGGACTTATATTAGATTATTGTAGATTAGTTATCGTTGTGTCTAGTATTCAGCTCCCGCACATTATTGTTGTTCGCTCTGCCTCGCATATTTATTTTGCTGCATATTCCATTATTGATATTATGCTGTTAGGACACCAGCACCATTACCGATGATGCGTATGTACCACGTACACCTACTTGCCGGCTCACACACATCTTCATCGGTAATTGCCATGTCACGTACACTTTAGAGAATATAATTTCTTGACTTAGATTGTTAGCTAGTAGTGTTGACATGATATTAGTGTACTTCTCTTATATGTCATATTAGACATTGTAGTTATTACCTACCACTTCATGCATACTGTTATTCAGTTGTTCATGCCTAGTTCATTTTCATTGACATATGCACTTGTGATGATTTCTTGAGATTTATGATATTTCTGGATTTCGGGGAAAGCCGCAAAATTTACAACTTATGATCTTTTAAAATATAAAATGTTGCGGTTTTCTAGTGATGTAAAGTGTCTTCCACCATGAGTTTGCTGTGGTTTTGGAGATCCGTGTCGAGGAGTGGAGGAACCGTCACGGGTACATGGTGGGCCCGGTATGGTACCCCGGGGCAAGAGGAATGTGGTGTTGACGTTGAGCCTGGCTGGGGAGCACTACCTACCGGTGATATTACCCGACGCGTCGGATATCCGGAGGATACCGTCGTGGTCTTGAGATGGATGGTAGGGGCCGTTATGGACTGACGGCGCCCTAGATATTGAGATTGAGACATTGATATTTCGAGACAGTGAGATTTATGTTTTGTGTCGATGCTAGACACTGTTGATGCTGATTTCATTTATGATACCTTAGTTTAAAAATACGAAGGAAATCTCACTAATTTATGAAAACAGTTTCTTTATTTCCATGTATTCTGTTTCATGCATTCATACCTCATTCATATGATATATTGCTACCTGAGGCACTGACACGGGCACATGAAATTATACTCGGGTTAGATATTACCCTAGCCATTGTTATAGGCTGCCTGTTATACTTATATTTGAGGATATATTATGATCATTGACCTAGGTTGCGTTATTTATGCGATTTCTGTGCGTAGATGTTTTTCTATTCACGAGTTGGCAACTCACCCCCGTTGTGCCCCAGTTTCTTGCAGGTTTGCCGTACAGGTTTTATTACGGCTTGCGGGCTCAGTTTCATTCGGGTGACTTTCTAGTAGGTGGGTTTTTCTTGTATCGTACCCATCATATTACCTTGTATGATATTATTCAGTTGTATCTAGTAAATTCCATCAACCAAACATGTATCTATTGAGATAGAGACCAGTGTTGTTTATTCTTTCGACCTTAGAGTCGCTCGTTATATTTCAGGTGGTTTTGAGTTCCCTTTTGAGTTTTTGATCCTCGCCGTTGGCGTTGTATATTATATTGCTTGTGTGGTTGTGACCGTCGATTGACGAAGAGCTAGCTCCCGCTTGGGGATGCCTTTTATTGATTTCGTATACTATTCATGTTGTATCCCGTTTGGGAGCCAGTATTTACAAAGGAGACTCTGCCGAAATTTTCAGTGAATTTTTGATGTTTTTAGAAACCCGCATAATTCGGCTTATGCTATTAAAACTACTTGATTTAAATTGGTTTTTCCTACTCTCTACTACTCTTCTTGGTTTGGATTTCTGGGTTTTCGGTTTACTTAGATTACGTACGCCTCGAGACGTTCGTAGTTTAAGTGCCGATCATGTTCCGTACTTTCGGGTCGTGACAAAGTTGGTATCAGAGCGTTAGGTTTTAACCTTCGGAGCGTAGGATGACCCTTGGTTGATGGAATAGGTGACTAAAGTAGAGTGACGTACCGTTGGTATGTTCTGCGGCATATTTACGACACGCCACTCCACTTATGAAGCCTTAGGATGTACATTTCCTTGTTCAGTATTATATTCCTTCCTGATCTAGCCTCGTCGGTACCAGTTTGGTTTTGCTGCTACGGTTACAGGCAGGGAGAGCTACGGCTAGAGTTGCGGTCAGCACAAGCTCATTACGAACGAGGACTGACCAGGGCGAAATTCCGGCGACACACGATTGCAGAGATGTGTCTTTTTACTGTGTTTCCGCGCCACGAGCGTTTAGTGGATCGCCTTTATGAGGTTACTCGGATGTGCTGATCGACACTAGAGGATTGAGCCACTGACAGAGGCCAGCCAGATTTTGATGACCGTTGGTGTGTTGCTTACTCCTGATGATTGAGGCACTGTTCAGTGTGCAGACGAGCGAGCCAGTTGTTGCTGCGAGCGACGAGATATCGCCCCATATGTTGGAACTATGGCGGGGCGAGTTGTACGAATAGATGATAGAAGGTCGCTAGTCACCCGTTGATGAATGACTAGGACAGGTGGTTCGTTCGCTTATCCCGATGCTAGGTCATCAGATAGATTGATTCCAGCTAGAGACGACTTCACGCGGAGACGTTGGGAGTCGACAGAGACGATCGAATGTCAGAAACCTATTTATCCAAGTTTAAAGTCGTCGGAAAGACATGCAGGCAATTCTATGGTCCCTCTAGAAGAATGAAACCCTAACTCGACTTAATGACCGTGTGAAAGCCTTTGAACCTTCGGGTTTGCGGCAGTTCCACGGCGCCATTAGTGAGGCTTGGGTTTGCCCTTCTATGGCTGGACCACCGATGCTGTGGTATGTACTCGATACTATTAAACTGTGCCCAAGATGTTGAGCTCTTGGGGGATTATGAGGTTTTGACGACTCGATCGGATGGCTCGACTTAATTCGGATGCTAGGTGGTGAGATGCATTTCTTGGGAGACTCCCGATACGAGGATAGCCGTTGGAGCTCAGTCCATGCAGCCGCGACGAGACGAGTCCAAAGCAGACGACATTAGAGAAAAGTGAAGTAAGAGGTTCGTACCAGATCTAGATGTGATGACGTTCCCCTCCGCCGACATCAGAGATGCGATGCGCATGCCGAGGCAGAATACTGGATATACCTTCCAGAAGGAGTCGCGATGAGTATGCAGTCGTTCCAGAGCAAGATGCAGATATAGGAAAGGACAATGACTTCCGGACAGTTGGCAGAGACGAGACATGGAAGAGACCGTGAGCAGTATTCCTTCCAGGACACTGCTGCAATGATACTTGCACCCAGGATCAGATGTGTCATGTACATTCAGAGAGCCAGAGGCCGACGCCAGTGATATGCTGTCTTACGAGTGGTCGCGATGATTGACCAAGAGATGACCAGAGAAGTGCCAGAACGGAATCGTCCCCGTTAGCACACCTGACAGGGCCGATGAGCCGATGGACCGAAAGATTGGTAATTCACAGTGAAGACCTTGACCCAGGAGTGGTCATGGTTACGCACACCAGCAGGACAGAGTTCATGATCATCGACGAGACGTCCCACTAGTGACCGTGACAGTTGGCCGAGATTCTTAGAGAATGCACTTGAGCGGTACTGTTCCGCCATTATTGATTACGATGTTTTGGGTGATTTATTTGTATGATTTGATTTTGATGATTGAGGATTTATGATCTTTGAACAGTGTTGCACTTGATATCGTTTTCGTGCTTTAGTTTCACATGTTTGTGATTTTACGGTTTTAAACAGTTGAGTTGGTTTTGTGCGTATGCATGCACACGATTTGGTTCCTGCACTCTGTATAGTTATTATATGCTTGCAGTGCAGTGATACGCCTTTTGTGCACTTAGATGTACTGGACTTCGATTTCGATTGCGATACTCGATATTTGTTTTGTGCACTTTATGCACCTGATTGGATTTTGCGCATGTTCGACGCTTGATATTGGATTTCATGATTTCGTGCACGATGGATGCACCTAATTTGGATTTTCGCGCATGTTGGGCGCATGTTTTGAAGGGTGATTTTGGTGCGCACCAGATGCACTAAATCGAGATTTTTTTTCGTGCATGTCAGATGCACCTGATTTTGCTATCAGGCACACATGTTGCCTACAACAGATGTTTCGTGCACACCCGATGCACTTAGATGTTGTTTCTGTGCGCATGTATGGCACATTCATGGATTTTGATTTGCGTGCGCACCAGACGCACGTAGTATTCATGTGCATATTTTGGGATTGATTTCTTATAGAGCAGTACGTTTTTATGATATTGCTATGTGTTTTCGTACTGAGCGGGACTAGTCAGAGTACAGTACCTGAATATATTTTGCATGCATTGATAGTTATGGAAGGGATTTCCAAAAAGCGAGCTATAGCCTCAGTATTTACCTACGTGTCTGATATGACACGAAATGTTTAAAATAAGGAGACCCTTCTAAATTGTTTCCAAAACGGCGGAACGTACATTTCAAACAAAGGTATATATGTATATAGTTATTTTCTTATGATAGACGTCCGCCACCGTGCAGTGTTATACGCGTTGCACAGCGACTTAAAGAGGTTTGGCATGCATTTCCTTCAGATACTTACAGATATAGATTCGATATTTACATGTATAGTTTTGAGTTATATCATATTGGTTTTGATTTGGATTTGGCATTGATGTCTTCTCCATGACTCCGATAATTGCGGGATGCTTGACGGAGTTTTGATTTGAGTTATATACTCATTTTTCAAGCGCATGCGCTGCGCTACGATTTGTTTTATGTATTTACAATTTCGGAGCCCCGACGACTTGATGTTTTTTCTTAGATGTTTTAGTATTTGGGGGAGTTTGAATTTAAATTCGGGGACCGAATTTCTTTAAGGGGGGAAGATTGTAGCATTTTGAAAATCGTTTCGGTGAAATTTAGGAAAATCGGTAAAATGAGGGGGTTTTCTGTAAAAAGTCAAAGTACAAATATCTTATTATAAAAATTAAATATACATATTCTAGCTATGTAATTGCTATTATTTGGGGTTTATTGAGCCGCTGGTGAAATTTCAAATTTTCTGAAAAAAATTATTATTTTATTATTATTTAAGCCGTCACTAATACATTTAATTAGGGAAAATTACAAATTGGAATGAGTTGAAACAAATTTTGTGCATCACAAAACATTAAATAAAAATTTATCATGTGGTTTTTGGAACGAAATTATTTGCCAAAACGGTTTAGAAATTATTGAAAAAAAAGGCTTTTTTTTAGCGTAAATGGATGTTTGGGGTATTGTATTTATGATTTTTCATCACCCCACACCCGTACCCACACCCACACACCCCCACTTACCCCTCCCCATGGCTGAATTCAGCAGCCACCATATTTTTCCCACTTGAATTTTCAAAGGAAAGGAAATGAAAGAAAAGAAAAGAAAATGGATAATTGTGTTGGACTTTGACCTTGTGTTGACTTGGACTTCTTTACTTGCTACTTTCCTCACCTCACTCTCTCTCCAATCACCACTAGTGGCCGACCCTCCCCATTTCCTTCACACAACAGCCCCTCCTCTTTTCTCATCACATTTCTCTTCAAAAAACTCATCAAAATTGCCTCACAAATCAACACAAAACCTCACAAATCCCAAATCCATTCCCTACCCATTTTTCATTAGCCCTTATAGCATGGATCTTGATGCAAAGATCTCAATTTGGAGGTCAAGTTCCATATTTGATCTCATGGTTTGTGAAGGTATAACTCTAACCCTTTTGCTTAATTTATGTTAGATACTTTAAATCAACTTAATTAGGTGTTTAATTTAGGTTTTAAATTGCAAGTTTAAATTCAAGAGAATGGTTAAATTAAAATTATGGTTGTGTTAATTTGTTCATGGTAGTGTGATGTATTTTAGCATCTTAAGTTATACAAAACCAAATCTTGTAGCTAATTTGCATATTGTTATATTTAATTTGCCCAAATTGTGATAATTATGCTAATTTGCTAACTAGGTTTTAGAAATTTTATTAAAATGTGGGATTAAAATCTAGTTAGGGTTTTTAGCATATCATTAAGGTTTCCATGAGTGGTTTAACCATTTAAAATATGCAAAGCCAAGATAAATTGTTAAATTGTGAAATTTTGCGTTAAAAAGTGTTAAATTGGATATTTTTGCAAAACTAGAATTTTGGAATTTATACAAGTTGATGAGAATAAATTATTGATATGGTTTCTATAACTTGGTTATGATAATTGGTGGATATTGTGGCCATTAGTTTCGTTTAAACATCGAGTTTTAAAGTGAAACGGCTAATTGATGCTTACTAGGTTTCTTGTAATAAATCGATTTAATCAATTTATTGGTTTTGATGAATTGCATCGTATTTTATATATTTTAGTGAATTGTAAAAGCATGATTTGGTACGTTTGGTGTTTTTCTCGATCAATCGGCGTTTGTACGCCGATGTCGAGGGTTTTTGGGTTGATTTGTGAAAGCAAACCATAGGTTTTGACCTATGTGAGATTCGTGTGTCGATTTGGTCATGAGTCGGATTTTAATGCGATACGGTGCGTTATGATATGTAGGTACCCCCACGTAGACTTCGAGACGACAAGCAAGCGCGTGGCGACGTCGGCACCGGCTAGCGAGGACCAGGTGAGTAGATTTATATCTACGGGGAGAAGTCGGGTGGATGGCGTATAGCACCCCCGCAGTCCGTGGTGGTGTATACGGATGCGTATACACACCAACAATTATTATATGTTATTTGGGATTAATAACGATGCTTAGGATGGATATTGGTGTGTTTGATTACTTTAGTGTTGCGAACCCTAGGGTAGTGTTACACACACACATACACACATACATACTTGCATACATTCCTATTGATATGTGCTCATGGGATTCTTTATAGTTATGTGTTCACATGGGTATGGGACTATGTGTTCACATACGGATTGAGGATGATACTTGGGATTGAGCCGAGTCGATGAGATTTGATTTGAGGCCGTGAGATCGGTGATATAGCAGGGTTCGTATCTTAGATACGACATGACGTTGTAGTGGATCCTTGACGTAGTGTTTCACACACGTCCATGCATACGTAGGCGGTATCAGTATGGTAGTAGACGTAGATCAGTACCCCGATCATGATATTTGATAAAGAGGATACCAGGTGAATAGTATGATGAATGTGATATTGAACCGTACCCAGATTGGGATGCCGTACGACGGATTTACGTACGAGCTATATTGATGATTGATCCGCACTCTTGACTTGGGATGCCTGATTATAGATATGGTATCGGATATGATATTATTGAGGCGGGATCACCGACTATACATATACAGGTATGTATATGTATCGACTCAGATGATAGGCGGTTTCCTTACCTGTAGTTCAGCTTGTTAGTTCAGCCGTATAGTTTAGTGTAGTTGTTAGATTAGATTAGACTTCTTACCTATTTCAAAAACTAACGAATCGTGGGCATTTTTAAAGACAGCTAAAGGGAATCTACGGATATTTCAAAAAACGACGTATCTTTTCATAAAAACACCGTAGCCCCTATTTTCAAAACCCCATGATTCGTGTTATTTCAAAAGGCACCATTTGTAGGACTTATATTAGATTATTGCAGATTAGTTATCGTTGTGTCTAGTATTCAGCTCCCGCACATTATTGTTGTTCGCTCTGCCTCGCATATTTATTTTGCTGTATATTTCATTATTGATATCATGCTGTTAGGACACCAGCACCATTACCGATGATGCGTATGTACCACGTACACCTACTTGCCGGCTCACACACATCTTCATCGGTAATTGCCATGTCACGTACACTTTAGAGAATATAATTGCTTGACTTAGATTGTTAGCTAGTAGTGTTGACATGATATTAGTGTACTTCCCTTATATGTCATATTAGACATTGTAGTTATTACCTACCACTTCATGTATACTGTTATTCAGTTGTTCATGCCTAGTTCATTATCATTGACATATGCACTTGTGATGATTTCTTGAGATTTATGATATTTCTGGATTTCGGGGAAAGCCGCAAAATTTACAACTTATGATCTTTTAAAATATAAAATGTTGCTGTTTTCTAGTGATGTAAAGTGTCGTCCACCATGAGTTTGCTGTGGTTTTGGAGATCCGTGTCGAGGAGTGGAGGAACCGTCACGGGTACATGGTGGGCCCGGTATGGTACCCCGGGGCAAGAGGAATGTGGTGTTGACGTTGAGCCTGGCTGGGGAGCACTACCTACCGGTGATATTACCCGACGCGTCGGATATCCGGAGGATACCGTCGTAGTCTTGAGATGGATGGTAGGGGCCGGTCTGGACTGACGGCGCCCTAGATATTGAGATTGAGATATTGATATTTCGAGACAGTGGGATTTATGTTTTGTGTCGATGCTAGACACTGTTGATGCTGATTTCATTTATGATACCTCAGTTTAAAAATACGAAGGAAATCTCACTAATTTATGAAAACAGTTTTTTCATTTACATGTATTCTGTTTCATGCATTCATACCTCATTCATATGATATATTGCTACCTGAGGCACTGACACGGGCACATGAAATTATACTCGGGTTAGATATTACCCTAGCCATTGTTATAGGCTGCCTGTTATACTTATATTTGAGGATATATTATGATCATTGACCTAGGTTGCGTTATTTATGCGATTTCTGTGCGTAGATGTTTTTCTATTCACGAGTTGGCAACTCACCCCCGTTGTGCCCCAGTTTCTTGCAGGTTTGCCGTACAGGTTTCATTACAGCTTGCGGGCTCAGTTTCATTCGGGTGACTTGCTAGTAGGTGGGTTTTTCTTGTATCGTACCCATCATATTACCTTGTATGATATTATTCAGTTGTATCTAGTAAATTCCATCAACCAAACATGTATCTATTGAGATAGAGACCAGTGTTGTTTATTCTTTCGACCTTAGAGTCGCTCGTTATATTTCTGGTGGTTTTGAGTTCCCTTTTGAGTTTTTGATCCTCGCCGTTGGCGTTGTATATTATATTGCTTGTGTGGTTGTGACCGTCGATTGACGAAGAGCTAGCTCCCGCTTGGGGATGCCTTTTATTGATTTCGTATACTATTCATGTTGTATCCCGTTTGGGAGCCAGTATTTACAAAGGAGACTCTGCCGAAATTTTCAGTAAATTTTTGATGTTTTTAGAAACCCGCATAATTCGGCTTATGCTATTAAAACTACTTGATTTAAATTGGTTTTTCCTACTCTCTACTACTCTTCTTGGTTTGGATTTCTGGGTTTTCGGTTTACTTAGATTACGTACGCCTCGAGACGTTCGTAGTTTAAGTGCCGGTCATGTTCCGTACTTTCGGGTCGTGACAATGTCGATTGGTCGCTGCAATTAGGAGAGAGAAGAAACACCCAGCTTGATGCTCTTGCAAGTATAAAATGGTTTTTAGTTTGTCTAAACATGATGGCTCCCACTGTTTCTCGAATCCCTCCTCAAACCAAAAAGGAAGAATTAGTCGGGATCAATTCCACTGCACAATACTTGCTTAACCGTTCAGCCAGGCCAGTGTCGGTACTTCGAGGGATGTTTTCCAACGCTTTCGCGAAGTTCCTTAATTAAATAACCTCTTTTCCCTAGGGGCGTAGCCCCGCTAACACCTTTCTAGACACCTACTAGGTTTATAGCATTGATCGTTTAGTGAGAAATTTCCCGAGGAGTAGCATATACTCACAGTAGGATCGGGATCCAAATATCATCGCGTGACGAAACTGAAGGAATCCTACCAGAATCATCACACTCCAAGTGGTATGCAAATCTAGCAAGTTTCAGTACTTATGAAACTCCCGATGTGGATTTTTGCCCCATGCTCTTATGACCTTGACTTTGGCCAAAATATCATAAGTCACATGTCAAGTTCTACCCGTCATTCTCCAGGTTAATTTGGATCCATCCGTACCTACCCTTGACTTTGGCCAAAATGGCAGTACGACTGTCCCAAACCAACACATCTATCTATGCTACACATGAATACCCAATAGCTACCAATCACTATGCCTTGACTTTGGCCAACATACACAGCTTGAATACTATTGACTATTCTTGTGAAACGACGGAGGGCTACGAATGGTTTTGGCAAAACCGTGAACGTAGTGAACTTGATATAATCGATGGAACGAGATAGCTTTTAAAAGGAGTGGCTCAAGCTCCGCATTTAAATGTTAGTTTTGAAAAGAACCGAGTGGTTTTCCGAAAGTGTTCCAACGATTTTAACTTGGTTTATTTTCTTGCATTAGTTCTTTTAATGCGTGATATTCTTGCATTAGTTCTTTTAATGCGTCCCATCATTTAATCCTACCATTGCAGAAAACAACCAAAATATGACGTACGCTTATGCCATTCGCATTCGCCACGGGGCCCCATCATTACCCGTTAGGTTACTTAACTAACGACAGAGCGGGGGCTGGGCTAGCGCGGCTGTAAAACATAAGCAACGCCTAAATAATATCATATATAGATATACTGCAATGATAGCCATTTCAGATCACAGATGAACACATTGGATATACTAGGAAGCCTGTAACGAAAAGCAGATTACACGGTCGCGGTGAATAGCCAATACCCCACCCAAGACACCTACGGGTGCGGCAAACTTCCCGCCAAGTACCCGAAGCGAAGCAACCTCCCTCAACCCCGTGAGTAGGCCACTCGGCACTTCGGCATACCCGGTAGTTTGTGCACCCCTTCCATGGGTCTATCCTAGGAGCAAAAACAGTAAAAATAAATTATACAATGACGGCTACAACCCTGACCCGGTTGTGCGGCCATACAAATAATTATTACATCAATTTACAAATTTACATGAATTGAAAGAAAAGAAAACTCTCATCTCACAACCCCCGGCTATTCACCCGCGACAATCCAATGAATTCATATACACATTCCAATAACATTACAGATCACAGATTTGTCTAACCCCCACTAATGGACATATAGCGATTAGTAGACGTTCAATACAAATATCACATCACAGAAAAACCCGTCAGCTTAAGTCTTTTAGAAGTTCGATCAAAAATACGGATTTACAGGCCCTAAATACAAAATTTTCGTTCTGGAAAATCTGGGCAGAAAATACATATTCCAAAAATCCCAAAACAACCCCAGATATACACTGCACTAAATTTGGGCCTCGGCCGAGTCAACTCGGCCGCGGAACCGCGGCGGGTGCGTGCTCCCGCCGCGTTTCCACGGCGCTTTGAACGGTTCGTGGGACCAAATTTTGTGGTTATTCTAACAAAAGCCTGAGCCGATTTTTCAGATGAAATTTATCAACTTTTGAACAGAATAAAAATCGGCAGAAACTTGAAAATCTCGGGTTCGTTTCGTGACTTTTCTTTGATCGATCTTCTAGCTACTTTGCTAACATGTTAGATAGAGCTTAACTAGGCTCTGATATCACTGTAAGTCAATGCTACCTCTCCCGGTACTTTCGGGCAAGCGGAATTTGATAAAAAACGATTTTCATATAGGTTGTAACATGGACTTAAAAATCCGGATGTTTGTTAAACATCTAACTAACAACCTAACTACGAGTTGCTAACTACTCGGTTAGGGGGTTATACCTTTCTTTTTCTCGAACTCCTTCGTCTTCAAGCTTCGATGGTCGTCCGAATCGGCTTCTCCCCGTCGTCTCCTTGCGCCGAAGATAGATCCACCTGAAAGCTTCAACCTTTGGCTCCTTCTTCGAACTTTGAAGAAACTAGTTCACTCGGTTTGCTAAACCTTGTGAACTAGAGTGAGTAGAGAAGAGTTTGTATGGGATTTTATCTATGGTTCTTGGTTCTCAACTCATGAGACAAGTGAACCATAGAATCAAGAGAGGGAGAGCCAGAGGAGGAAGATGAGAGCTCAAGAACAAGAGAGAGAATGAGCATCAAAGAATGAGAGAAGACTTTTCTCATTTGGCTCTCATAATCCAAAACAATCATAACACCTCATATCAATCAAGTATTATGTGATGGTTTAAGCAACCATAGCCATATCATTTCATGCACTCATTTTGCACAAGAGATCAAGCAAGCAAAAGTCTTTGCCATGAAATGATAGCTATAGTTATCATGATGGTCAACTAGTCAAGCCTAGTCAACCGGTCAACAAAGTCAACAAGTCAACAAAAGTCAACAAGTCAACAAAGTCAATCCCTCAACAACCATGTCACCATAATACTTAATTAATATAATTGTTAATCACATATCATATTCTCATTAGGGTTGAGCAAAAAGTCAATAGTCAACTGTCAACGGTCAACAACCCTAATGAGAATCCTCTGCCTCTGTCTCTCCGTCAACTGTGCATACACACCCGCATCCGCGTTCCGAGGAACACGAATGCATACTGGATAAAACCAATCCCAAAATGTCACGCCCCGCTTCCCAAAATACGGAAAACGAGGGATGACTAGGCCAGCCATGCTCCTACGGTCAAGGAATCATCCTGCCGTAGTCACACTTCGGCTTCTAGCGCTACATGGTAATCAGTAAATAAGCACAGTATTAAAGGAATCACATCACTAATTTATTACATTGAAATTTCATTGTTCACAGATTACAGATAATAAGAACGATAACTAACCAAGTTCAATCTCACAATCTCTTTTATGGAAAGCAGTAAATGAAGAAGGTACACCAAACTATATCTCCGTGAGCTCAAAGGATAGATCCGTCTCCTGTGCTGGTCTTCCCGCGGGATCTGAGCATGCATACTCAGGTCGTCAGAGCGACACAAATAATAATATTATTAAAATCAGATGAAACAGGTAAATGAGGTATTACTGGTATGAGAATAATGCAAGTAAACACTATGTCACAATATGATGCAGAATATGTTAAGTGTCCCTATCGGTCTCTACGTCATGTTTGAAATCACATAGTGGAAGGAGGATCATGTTTAACAGGAGTCTCGTACATACCCGAGACCACGGCCCACACGCCCGGGACATAACCCTGTCAGCCGGATCGCTAGATCCTGTCCTACACGTATAAGTATCACAGTTCGAATGATCATTCTCTAAACACGGTCCCGCTAAATAAGATACTCTTTCCACTTTGATTTCCCCTTTTTCCCAGGTTACACTATTTAAGATATTGATCTAGTTGTGTACGAGTATACCAATGACACGGTTTCATCACTGTCCACTGTATCAATCACTGTCCACTGTATCAATCACTGTCACGAATATTCACTTTCCATTGGTGTACTCGTCACTCCTAAACCAACATCTATCACGCACGATAATGCAATGTCCACACGCACTAACACTGTGTAAATGACAAGGGTATGATATATGTATCGTATGTTACCAATAAACACGGTATGTTATGAATTAGCATGCATATCATGAATTTAAGTAAATTACACAAATTAATATATTACAAATTCAGCAGAAATGATGTAGGTAAGATATATAGAACAATCAGTCAGTAATTCATCAAATTTTGTTTCAGTTCGATCGGAGTTTCGGTTTTCAAGATATGACTGTTTCCGTTTAAGTGTTCGCGGCTGAAATTTCAATTTCAGAACTGAACGTCTGTTTCGCGACACGAATTGCGCCCAGTTGGGCTCAGAACTTAGCGATGTCACAGTTAGATGAAATTTAGGGTTTTCAATAAAGTATCCAACGCAACAGACGGAGCCTCAGTCGCATCTGTACGTTGGAAGTTATACACAGTTCAATCTCAAATGTCGCTTCAGAAAGTGTTCTGAACAGCTTTACGTTCTGCCTTTTTAAAATAAGTTTAAAATAACAAACTGCGATAAATCGGAAAGAGACCACTTGTTTTCTTTCACTAACAGGTATATCTTATAACTACTGAAAGCTCCGTATCATGCGATTTCAGGAAATACGGGGACGCAGGACTTTAGACAGAACATACTAATCTGAAACGCTCTGGACTGCAGTCCAGAGTCGTGTTCCAATCCACTTATCTTCATGGTTTCAGAACAGAAAACATTAAAATTCTACATAGGGTTAAAGTTCATCGAGTTGGCTTCGATTTAAGCCCTCGAACGCATCTTTCCAATATGTGTATGATTTATAGTGATTTTATTCGTTTTCAGCTACGAGAGAATTCTAGTTTTAAACAACATGTTTGGGGGTATCGATTTTTGTTACAAACAATCGTGTTTTCCAGCGAATTTCACACACATTATACATCATTAAAAGGGCCAACAGAAGGTATAGGTTGCCGTCAATTTAGACAAATATTTCTATTAGTAACTAACATCGAGCACTTAGGTTTTAACATGTATAGGAAATCGGTAAGTTGTAAACTACATTATCTAGGTGGGTAACCCTATTATTATAGCATGAAGCAAGTAAATACTTGCCTGGAGAATGCCTCGGGGTCGTACGGCAACAGCGTCGTCGCGAACGCGCGGTACACGCCACGTATCGAATTCCCGCGAGCCTCGATCTTGATGTGGATCTCGCGTCGGGTTGTCCGGAGTCCTTTGCGCAGCCACTAGACGTTGATGGATATTTGACGATCCACTGCGAGTGTATTGGGGTTGCCGACGGTCGACGGCGTCGCTCCGGCGGCGTGTACAGTGCACACACAGTGAGGACAAGTTAGAAATTTGGGTTTTTTGGAGTTTTTGGAGAATGGATAAGTTAGGCAGTGGGGCTGGATACGGTTGTGATGGTGATGATGCTGAGGAGGTGGAGGTCGTTGGGAGGCCGGTGATGCGTTGGGGAGTTCGCCGGCGTCGAGAGGCAAGGTGGCCGAGTTAAGTTGAAATGGGTTAGTGTGCAGGTGAGGACTAGTGGGGCTCGGGTGATGAAGGGAGGAGTCGTGGAAGGAGAAGGAGGGGGATTTGAGTGGTTGTCGTCGACGTGGGTCGAGCGACGAGGTGGTACGATCGCCGGCGTGGAGGTGGCAATGGGTTCGAGAGAAAAAATTTTTTTTTTTGGGTGCTCGGTGGATTTTTGAGCTCGGTGAAAGTAAAGGAGAGAGGTGAGGAGTTTGTGAGTACGAGAGAGTTGAGGGCGACGAGATTGACCACGTGGGGGCAACGGCAGGGCGAGGGCGATGGTGGGGGAGGCGTGTCGCGCGCGCAGTTAAGGGGGTAGCCGTTGGAATTTGAAAGGGAAGAAGAACAGTGGAGGTGAGTGAGCGGGCTTGGGCTAAAAATGGAGTGGGCCGGCATTAAAAGAATTCCTTTAAAAAATATCCTCGTGGGCTGCAGGGGTTTTAAGGAGGGGACGGGCCAAAAAAAAGGGGACGGGTCTAAAGAAAATTTTAGTTTGGGCTGAGGAAATAATTTGATTGGCCCGGGAAAATAGTAAGGAAATAATAGAAGGTGGGCTGAAAATAATAAAAAGGGAATTTATTTAAAAATTTAGAGTGGGCTGAAACTTAGGGTTTTAAAATATAGGGTTAGGATTTTATTGATAAATTTTGGTTTTAAATTTTGGGTTTTAGCTTTTAGGGTTTGGACTATAATTCCAAAAGAGCTGAAAAAATAGGGTTTAAACAACCAACTAAAAATATATGGAGTCAAGAATAAGTTAATCACCAGAATTCAGAAAATAGAAGATTTCATGTAGAAAGGGAACGGGGATTTACATCATACCCCCCTTAACAAAAATTTCGTCCTCGAAATTTAACAAAGATACAAGAGTACAATGTACTAAACAAAAAGATGTGGATAATGATCACGGATGTCTTCCTCCCGCTCCCAGGTGGATTCTCCTGGGGAACGACCGCCCCAAGACACTCGGACTAACGGAATGACCTTATTCTTCAGCACTTTCTCTCTGCGGTCGAGAATGGTAGTAGGCTGCTCCTCGTATGACAGATCGGTCCCCAAAACTAACTCTGAATGGTCCAGAACATGGTTCTCATCTCGAACGTAACGCCGCAACTGTGACACGTGAAAGGTATTGTGCACACCAGCTAGCGATGGAGGCAAGGCCAATCGATAGGCCACCTCTCCTACTCGTTCTAGCACCTCAAAAGGTCCGATAAAACGGGGACTAAGCTTTCCCCGACTCCCGAATCTGATAACTCCACGAGTAGGTGAAATCTTTAAGAACACATGATCTCCGACTTCAAACTCAAGTGCCCTTCTGCTGGTATCTGCCCAACTCTTCTGTCGATCCTGAGCCGTCTTAATACGCTGCCTGATCATTTGGACCTTGTCCACTGTCTGAACAATGAGTTCGGGGCCCAGTAATCTTCGTTCTCCCACATCATCCCAACATACTGGGGATCGACACTTCCGCCCATATAGCGCTTCAAAAGGAGCCATCTTAATACTAGCCTGATAACTATTGTTGTAAGAAAACTCGACTAGGTGCAGATGGTCCTCCCAGGAACCCTGAAAGTCCAACATACAGGCTCTCAACATATCCTCGAGGGTCTGAATTGTACGCTCGGATTGTCCATCCGTCTGTGGGTGATAAGCTGTGCTGAATTTGAGGCGGGTTCCCAAACTCTCCTGTAAGCTCTTCCAAAAGTGTGACAAGAATCTCGTGTCCCGATCTGACACAATGCTGACCGGAACACCGTGAAGTCGCACAATCTCCTGCATATATCTTTCTGCCAGTGATTCAGTCGACTGTCCCACTCGGAAAGGTAGAAAGTGTGCCACCTTTGTGAGGCGATCGACGATAACCCAAATAGCATTATTGCCTCTAGGGCTCCGTGGTAAGGCCATCACAAAATCCATAGTAATGTGCTCCCACTTCCATTCAGGTATCGGCAATGGTTGTAATAATCCTGCTGTTCTCTGATGTTCCGCCTTCACCTGCTGACATACCAAGCATCTGGATACGAACCTCGCAATCTCCCGCTTCATTCCGTTCCACCAAAAGTGCTGCTTTAGGTCCTGATACATTTTTGTACCTCCTGGATGCATAGAATAAGCTGAACTGTGTGCTTCAGCCAAAACTTCTTCTCGTACACCACCTTTAGGTACACAGAGTCTGCTACCGAATCTCAAAGAGCCATCTTCATGTATAATCAAATCCGTTCTCAATCCAGCTTCCACTTGCTCTCTGAACTTTTGTAATCGAGGATCATCCGCTTGTGCAATCTTGATGCGATCCACCAGGGAAGATTGCACCTGTAGTTGCCAAAATTGACTGAGTGCGATCGGAGTAATGACCTCAAGTTCAAGTCTCTGGAAATCCTCAATAATACTCCTCTGATCGGTCAACATCATGACCGCTGGTTTGCGACTGAGTGCATCTGGTACAACATTGACCTTCCCCGGGTGATACTGAAGGTCCAGATCATAATCTGCCATTAGCTCTAGCCATCGGCGCTGCCTCATGTTCAGTTCCTTCTGGGTGAAAACATACTTCAAACTTTTGTGATCCGTGTATACCTCCACTTTCTCACCCAAAAGATAGTGCCTCCAAATCTTTAATGCAAAGACTACCGCAGCTAACTCTAAGTCATGTGTAGGGTAGTTCTTCTCGTGGTTTCTCAATTGTCGAGAGGCGTAGGCAACCACTCGGCCGTGCTGCATCAAAACACAGCCTAAACCCTTCCCCGAGGCATCACTATGTATCACCATACCACCGGAATTATCTGGTACTGTAAGTATAGGTGCTGTGGTTAACTTCTGCTTCAGAGTGTCGAATGCCTGAGAGCACTCTTCTGTCCATGTAAACGGCACGTCCTTCCTTGTCAGCTTCGTCAATGGTTCCGCGATCCTTGAGAAATCTTGGACGAATCTTCGATAATAACCTGCCAATCCCAGAAAGCTCCTGATCTCTGCTACTGATTTTGGCGTCGGCCAATCTCTGACAGATTCTATCTTTGCCGGGTCCACTGAGATGCCTTTGCCCGAAACAATATGTCCCAAAAACTGAACCTTGTCAAGCCAGAATTCACACTTGCTTAGCTTCGCGTACAACTTTTCTTCTCGAAGAACCTGCAGTACCGTGCGTAAATGCTCAGCGTGCTCTTCTCGGGTCTTTGAATAGACAAGTATGTCGTCGATAAACACAACGACAAACGTGTCCAAGTATTTTGCGAACACCCTGTTCATTAAATCCATGAATATTGCTGGGGCATTGGTAACACCGAACGGCATCACAAGGAATTCGTAATGTCCGTATCGGGTCCTGAAAGCCGTCTTGCATACATCCTCGGTTGCTACTCTGATTTGATGATATCCAGAACGGAGATCCAACTTCGAGAAAACCTTGGCTCCACTTAGTTGATCGAATAGGTCATCGATACGCGGGATTGGGTACTTGTTCTTTATTGTCACCTTGTTCAGCTCCCGGTAATCTATGCACATTCGCAACGATCCATCCTTCTTCTTTACTAATAGAACTGGTGCACCCCACGGTGAAGCGCTTGGCCGAATGAATCCTTTCTCCAATAGTTCTTCAACCTGCTTCTTCAATTCCGCCAATTCAACTGGTGCCATTCTGTATGGAGCTCTGGATACTGGGGCTGTACCTGGAGTCAAGTCGATTGAGAACTCCAAAATTCGAGGAGGTGGTAGACCTGGTAGATCTTCAGGAAATACGTCTAGAAAATCCCGAACAATTTCTGGGGCCGGGCTCTTATCAACCTCCATAGCTGTCAGTTCCTTGGGCTTGGCTCTATACTTAGCTGGCTCCAAAGATTCGCTTCCGCCCTCGAAAATAAACTCCGGGTGATTGGGGATGCGGAAGATCACCTTCCTTGCCCGACAGTCGATAACTGCATGGAAAGTGCTCATCCAATCCATCCCGAGAATTGCATCGTAACTGCCTGTCCCAATTAGGAGGAAATTCGCATAGAATTCCCTGCCACACACTACAACCGGGCATAATCTACATTCTCGACTAGATATAATAACGCCATTACCCGTATGAATTTCCCATCCCTTGGTTAGTGGTTCATGTGGTATTGAGTGTGTATTTGTGAAATGCTCAGACAAGAAACAATGCGATGCTCCTGAATCAAAAAGTACTCTAGCTGGCAAGGAATGTACAAGTAGAGTACCTGTAACCACATCTCCTGACGCTTCTGCCTGCTCTGCGGTCAAGGTGAAAGCCCGTCCCTGACCGCGACCTGTAAATGGTTGTCTCTGCTCCTGCTGCCTCTGCTGTGGCGGTCCAGAACTTCCCTGTATTTCTGCTCGTTCAGGACAACTGTTAATCCTGTGTTGACTGGAACCGCAAATCAGGCACTGTCCCTTGGCACGGCGACAGTCCTTCTGAGTATGTCCTCCTCTACCGCAATAGCCGCAAGTTACGCCCTGTCTCTGGGGGCGATGCTGTGGTACAAACGGGCGCTTCATTTGAGTTGTCCCTGCTCTGTGAACCGGTATGGCTCCTCGAGAAGGCACGTGGGTACGTGCTGGAACGACTGGGGGTCTCCTGAACTTGTTAATCAATTGCTCCTGAACTCTCGCTGCGTTGAGAACCTGTGCGAAAGTCTGTAGATCTAACGATGCAATCAGTTGCTGCAACTCAAAATCTAACCCCTGAAGGAAACGCCTAGCCCTGGTGACTTCTGATTTGACCATGTATGGAGCAAAGCGGCTCAGACGGTTGAACTCTGCCGCATAAACGTCCACTGGGCGTCCATTCTGCTTCAGAAGAATAAACCTTTCCTCCATTTCTGCCTTGGCTGTGGGAGGAAAATAGTGATCTAAGAAGCACTCCTTAAACTTGTCCCATTCAATCGGCTCTTCAAGTCTGCTTTCTTCTACCGACCACCATGTACGAGCCTCGTCTTCTAATTGTATCTTTATCACATTCACTCTGTCTTCCTCTGGAACCCTGGCGGCTGCCAATAAATTCTCCATGTTTACCAGCCATTGCTCAGCTTCAAGTGGTTCAGCTAGCCCTGTGAACGCAGCTGGGTGTAACCGTCGGAAGTCTGACACAGTACCAGCCCTAGCCTGATAAGCTGGTGGAGTAGCGCCCTCGGGGGCGGTAATAAGTGCGGAGGGTCCTCCTGCAGCGGTAATCGCTCTGAGTCCCTCAGTAAGCAAATCTGTCTTCCTCTCCTGAGCTTCCGCGAGAGTGGTCAGTGCACTGAGTATTCTTTCCGTGCGGTCCTGAGAGCTGGAGTCCGAGGAGGGGTCGTTCGGGGACGTCATATCACTGGAAGATTCAAAAGAATAGGTTCAGATTCAAGGATAGAAATCAAGAATAGTGAAACAAGAATAACGTAATACAGTTTAGTTAATGTCATCCCTTGATACTAAACCTGGCTCTGATACCAACTAAACCATGTCACGCCCCGCTTCCCAAAATACGGAAAACGAGGGATGACTAGGCCAGCCATGCTCCTACGGTCAAGGAATCATCCTGCCGTAGTCACACTTCGGCTTCTAGCGCTACATGGTAATCAGTAAATAAGCACAGTATTAAAGGAATCACATCACTAATTTATTACATTGAAATTTCATTGTTCACAGATTACAGATAATAAGAACGATAACTAACCAAGTTCAATCTCACAATCTCTTTTATGGAAAGCAGTAAATGAAGAAGGTACACCAAACTATATCTCCGTGAGCTCAAAGGATAGATCCGTCTCCTGTGCTGGTCTTCCCGCGGGATCTGAGCATGCATACTCAGGTCGTCAGAGCGACACAAATAATAATATTATTAAAATCAGATGAAACAGGTAAATGAGGTATTACTGGTATGAGAATAATGCAAGTAAACACTATGTCACAATATGATGCAGAATATGTTAAGTGTCCCTATCGGTCTCTACGTCATGTTTGAAATCACATAGTGGAAGGAGGATCATGTTTAACAGGAGTCTCGTACATACCCGAGACCACGGCCCACACGCCCGGGACATAACCCTGTCAGCCGGATCGCTAGATCCTGTCCTACACGTATAAGTATCACAGTTCGAATGATCATCCTCTAAACACGGTCCCGCTAAATAAGATACTCTTTCCACTTTGATTTCCCCTTTTTCCCAGGTTACACTATTTAAGATATTGATCTAGTTGTGTACGAGTATACCAATGACACGGTTTCATCACTGTCCACTGTATCAATCACTGTCCACTGTATCAATCACTGTCACGAATATTCACTTTCCATTGGTGTACTCGTCACTCCTAAACCAACATCTATCACGCACGATAATGCAATGTCCACACGCACTAACACTGTGTAAATGACAAGGGTATGATATATGTATCGTATGTTACCAATAAACACGGTATGTTATGAATTAGCATGCATATCATGAATTTAAGTAAATTACACAAATTAATATATTACAAATTCAGCAGAAATGATGTAGGTAAGATATATAGAACAATCAGTCAGTAATTCATCAAATTTTGTTTCAGTTCGATCGGAGTTTCGGTTTTCAAGATATGACTGTTTCCGTTTAAGTGTTCGCGGCTGAAATTTCAATTTCAGAACTGAACGTCTGTTTCGCGACACGAATTGCGCCCAGTTGGGCTCAGAACTTAGCGATGTCACAGTTAGATGAAATTTAGGGTTTTCAATAAAGTATCCAACGCAACAGACGGAGCCTCAGTCGCATCTGTACGTTGGAAGTTATACACAGTTCAATCTCAAATGTCGCTTCAGAAAGTGTTCTGAACAGCTTTACGTTCTGCCTTTTTAAAATAAGTTTAAAATAACAAACTGCGATAAATCGGAAAGAGACCACTTGTTTTCTTTCACTAACAGGTATATCTTATAACTACTGAAAGCTCCGTATCATGCGATTTCAGGAAATACGGGGACGCAGGACTTTAGACAGAACATACTAATCTGAAACGCTCTGGACTGCAGTCCAGAGTCGTGTTCCAATCCACTTATGTTCATGGTTTCAGAACAGAAAACATTAAAATTCTACATAGGGTTAAAGTTCATCGAGTTGGCTTCGATTTAAGCCCTCGAACGCATCTTTCCAATATGTGTATGATTTATAGTGATTTTATTCGTTTTCAGCTACGAGAGAATTCTAGTTTTAAACAACATGTTTGGGGGTATCGATTTTTGTTACAAACAATCGTGTTTTCCAGCGAATTTCACACACATTATACATCATTAAAAGGGCCAACAGAAGGTATAGGTTGCCGTCAATTTAGACAAATATTTCTATTAGTAACTAACATCGAGCACTTAGGTTTTAACATGTATAGGAAATCGGTAAGTTGTAAACTACATTATCTAGGTGGGTAACCCTATTATTATAGCATGAAGCAAGTAAATACTTGCCTGGAGAATGCCTCGGGGTCGTACGGCAACAGCGTCGTCGCGAACGCGCGGTACACGCCACGTATCGAATTCCCGCGAGCCTCGATCTTGATGTGGATCTCGCGTCGGGTTGTCCGGAGTCCTTTGCGCAGCCACTAGACGTTGATGGATGTTTGACGATCCACTGCGAGTGTATTGGGGTTGCTGACGGTCGACGGCGTCGCTCCGGCGGCGTGTACAGTGCACACACAGTGAGGACAAGTTAGAAATTTGGGTTTTTTGGAGTTTTTGGAGAATGGATAAGTTAGGCAGTGGGGCTGGATACGGTTGTGATGGTGATGATGCTGAGGAGGTGGAGGTCGTTGGGAGGCCGGTGATGCGTTGGGGAGTTCGCCGGCGTCGAGAGGCAAGGTGGCCGAGTTAAGTTGAAATGGGTTAGTGTGCAGGTGAGGACTAGTGGGGCTCGGGTGATGAAGGGAGGAGTCGTGGAAGGAGAAGGAGGGGGATTTGAGTGGTTGTCGTCGACGTGGGTCGAGCGACGAGGTGGTACGATCGCCGGCGTGGAGGTGGCAATGGGTTCGAGAGAAAATTTTTTTTTTTTTGGGTGCTCGGTGGATTTTTGAGCTCGGTGAAAGTAAAGGAGAGAGGTGAGGAGTTTGTGAGTACGAGAGAGTTGAGGGCGACGAGATTGACCACGTGGGGGCAACGGCAGGGCGAGGGCGATGGTGGGGGAGGCGTGTCGCGCGCGCAGTTAAGGGGGTAGCCGTTGGAATTTGAAAGGGAAGAAGAACAGTGGAGGTGAGTGAGCGGGCTTGGGCTAAAAATGGAGTGGGCCGGCATTAAAAGAATTCCTTTAAAAAATATCCTCGTGGGCTGCAGGGGTTTTAAGGAGGGGACGGGCCAAAAAAAAGGGGACGGGTCTGAAGAAAATTTTAGTTTGGGCTGAGGAAATAATTTGATTGGCCCGGGAAAATAGTAAGGAAATAATAGAAGGTGGGCTGAAAATAATAAAAAGGGAATTTATTTAAAAATTTAGAGTGGGCTGAAACTTAGGGTTTTAAAATATAGGGTTAGGATTTTATTGATAAATTTTGGTTTTAAATTTTGGGTTTTAGCTTTTAGGGTTTGGACTATAATTCCAAAAGAGCTGAAAAAATAGGGTTTAAACAACCAACTAAAAATATATGGAGTCAAGAATAAGTTAATCACCAGAATTCAGAAAATAGAAGATTTCATGTAGAAAGGGAACGGGGATTTACACAAAAGGTACACTAGGATCTGGCTTAAACCAAAGCCCACTAGTGTGAACTGTCCGGACACGGTAAGTGCACAAGTGCACGGATGTGGCCGAACCCTGTCGCAAAACCATGCGACCTGTCGCAAAACCATGCGACATCTACTCTTTTGCCTAAAGACGAATAGCTTTCTGTGTGGGACTCTAAAGACACGACACTACGCTGGCAGTGGGTTTAACCACAGACCGCAAGCGGCACTAGCTGTGCGTAACGGTCCCCAGGTAGATGCCGACAAGAAGACTGACGAGGCGAAACCCATCTGAACTGCTACTGAGCCTGAATGTGACATTCTCCGTACAGTCCGGTCTGTTCGTCTGATACATCGCATGGCGGGCCTAGGGGCGGTAAACGTCAGTCCCCTAATAGCGGTACAAGTCGTGTCGGAGTGAAGCCCAAAACACCCTGAGATAACACTGGAAGCCTACCAGTATATCTCGTTTACCCTGGCCAGGGACTACTCGTGTAATGGCTCTCCTAGACACAGCGCGATGTCAACCCCCAATACCGGGAGAGACGAATCCTGTCTAACCGTCACTGCCTCCAAGTGATTCGGGACTGCACCTAACTACCACCTGTTTGCACGACTCCTTTGAGCCGTGGTAGGGTAGTAATCAAAGTACAGTGGGAACACACTCGAGGCGAAGTGACAGTGTCAAGTCAGCGGACTAAGCTGTACTCATGTCACCTGGAACTGATAACTGACGATAGGCATAATACCAACTAGTCAGTTCCCGACGAGTCCTATCCAGTTTACTCGTAACCCAACGAGAACCCGCATACTATCTCAAGTAAGACATACCGACGGCTGTGGGACAGACCGTCTCCCACACTGGGATGAGAAGCGCATGCGCTTGTCTACTCCGGAGTATCGATGCCCTGTCTCGATAGTCCTGCGACCAGGAACCTGCATAAGGATGTGCTTATAGATTACCCAGCCCCACTAGTGTGACTGCCATCACAACGCTGGTAATCAAGCAAAGATCCTAAGGGCTCCACTAATGTGTATAGGCGATATACTAAAATAAACACATGTACACATTGAAGTAGAAACAAACCAAGTAGCATACTACTATTTTGAGCAAGATTGTATATACAAGGTTAATATCCCAAGCTTCCATTAAGTAATATACAAACTAGTATGATACAGTAATGGCCTCTAGGGCATATACACTAACAATATATACCGCTATGCAAAGAAAAACTGTAGATGCCCTTTTTATAAAGTTTTGATTGTACAACATCTTTTAGGTTTCTTTTCGTTTATTAATCTCATTAATATATCCCATCAGCTTATGCTTCCTAAGTATCACAGAAGAAACGAAAGCAGTAATATTTATATATCAGCATATATATATATATAGTATAAGCATCCGTCTCAGGCAGTAATATGATCTCATCACAGAACATTGCAGCAGAAGGACATATATGAAATATTGGATATACTAGGATGTCCGTGTTTGAATACGAGCCTGTATAAAACACGGATTCCACGGTCGTGATGAATAGCCAAACCCACATCCCTAGACCCCTACGAGAGCGGCAAGCAACACTGCCAATTCTAGGGTTAGGAGACCCGGTCTCGACTCCTCGAGATGGCCTCCCACTGGACCCTAGAACCCGGTTACTAGTGCTCCCTTCCTTGGGTCTACCTAATGCGGAAAAGTAAATAATATACACTGGTGACATCAACCTCATCCCGGAAGTGCCCCAATAAAAGAATATTACATACAAATGAATATTACATGAATGAAAATAAAAACCCTCATCTCACATAAAACCCCCGGCTATTCAGAACACGACGATCCAATATAACATATCACAGCAACACATAATATCTTATATCATCAACATACGTAAGTATGCATACACCGATCGTCGTTGATGTATAGCAACGAAAACCGACAATACAACTACATACTACACTTACGGTCGCAGAAAAGAAATTGTAAAACCACAACATTTGGAATCCACAATCACTTTAGATATCGTAAATCCGAAATATCACATACTTTGCATTTCATGCCTAACTATATGAATTCCACATATGCTATCACATTCCAGATAAATAGACAATATTAAACTTTCCGATCGAATAATCAAATACCTAAGATTTCCTAAATAGCTCAATAGTTGAGCGGAGTTCAAAAAGTCCCAGAATATGTCACAGTACCAATGGTCCAGCCGTAGAAGGGTCAAGCCAACGCCTCACATGTGGCACGCCGTACTGCCCCAACCCCTAAGGTTTAGAGGCGGTTCAGACGGTCACATAATCGAGTTAAGGTTTATGTTCTTCTAGAGGGTCACCCGCGTTACTTGCACGTTTTTGCGAAAGATTTAAACTCAAGAAAAATTGAACACTTGAAAGTTTTTCGTGCCGGGAAAAAGTGAGTTAATGATATTCGTTCGAACATTTTAACAGTTTCTAAATTATCCGGAAAACAGAATGAAATTAAATTTTTCCGATCGAATCAACGAATTCAGAATAATCCCAAGAACACTCAACACTTGAGTCAGATTAAAAATACCCAGAAGCAGCTATAAATACCTACGGATGTACTGTGCCTAAAACCTAACCCTAATACTACTGTGCTGCCGCGGAACCGCCGCATAAGGCATGGTACGGCCGCGGTTCCGTGGCGCTTTAGTGGTTTTTTGGTATCGTTTTACACAGTAACTCTTAGAATTCCCTGCTGATTTTTTTGAGTATTTTTAATGCAGAAAAAATCACATTTTTACAAAATTTCCAGAGAGGGGGTCTAGTTTGATGTATCGGGGTTCGATCGGAGTTTTAACTTCGTAAACACGTCGCCTAATGCTCTAGCTAGGCTCTGATATCACCGTAGGGTTCCTAGGCACTCATACAAGGGTCTATAAGGCATCAACCATGCACGGATAAAAATTTAGACGTGCCGAACAACCCAAAGACGGAATCTTTGATAGATTATTAGGGTTTAACATGCAAGTAAACATCTTTACAACTAAGAGTGAGGGATTACAACCATTGTAGTTCGCTCCTTCGATTCATAAGCTCCGAGTAGAAGTCCCTTCATCGCGATCCACGATCTCCCGGACTCAAGAGAGGCTCCGCAACCCGAATGATCCATGCTTACTTGTAGTCTTCCTTTTCTCCGATGATCTACCTCGAAATTCCTTTAACTCAAGCTCTTTCTCTCTAATGAGGTGAACACCCTAATCTAATTGGCTAGATTAGATGAGGATGATAAAATAGTATTTATGCTCTCTTTTATTATCAAATTCTCACACTAAAACATCACATAAAGAAAACGTAGAAAGCTTTCTCAAAGCTCAAGCAAGAAGAAGAAGAAGGAAATTCCTTTTGTGATGAATAATGAAATTGAAGTGATAATTACAAATGCAACCATAGTTGATAATGAGTAGGCTAACCCATGTAGAGACTTAACCTAGGGTGAAGGGTTTAGGTTTGGTTAACAATGAGTCACTAAAATATCAAGAATAATATCTTAGCTCAAAACAAAAGAAAACCTTCTAGAAAGTTCATGAAAGAACTAACCCAAATCAAACCCTAACTAGGTTTAATCTCCACAAAACATGTTGCATTAGTAATCATATCATGTTACAATAATATATATCACATATATATTATATATTTGTAACAAAAGAAATTAATACAATTAATATATATCGCATATATATCAATGTATTATCCGGTGAGAAAATGAAATAATAAAGCGAGCCAATATTAGATAATGTAATGTAATATATCACATATATAATTATACATTAAATTATCGAATCAACACTTGATCCGACAATCCGGCTATATCGAATATAACCAACTAATATATCATGTACCGATTCATCGAATCAACAATTGATCCGATGACCTGGCTCATATCAAAATATCGCGAGAATAAAATACGGTATCTCATATCGCATTATCCTCGGTCCTGCACATATCACATATGTGCTCCTACTCCGTTTTGCCTGAGTCAAGAAACCTCTGTGTAGGACTCTAAAGAATCGTCAATACGCCGGCAGTAGGTGAAGATCATATCAAACACCCACAAGCTGCAAGCGGTCAGCTAAACGTAACAGCCACCCAGGTATTGAGCGATCAGAAGCTCAACAAGAAAGCCTGTACATTTTCTTCTGAATCCAAATCAGTAACACTCCCGTACAGTCCGGTCTCTTTGTCTGATATGTCGCATATCTAGTCTAGGGGTGGTATACGTCAGACCCCAGTAACCGATAAGTCGTGTCGATGTGTGGCTCATAACAGGTCGAGAACCTACTGATAACACTTACCAGTAGTACTCAATATCCGCCCTGGCCAGGGACTTCCAGTTATAGCCAATCGAACACAGCACAACATCAACTCCCTATACCGGGAGAGACGAATCCCCTCCTATCACTCATTGCCTCCATGTGATTTGGGACTGTACCCAAAACCCACCGTTTTGCACGCCCTCTTGGACGTAGTAGGGTGGAAATCAAAGCACTGTGGGAATCACACAGGACTCTATGACGATCTTGGCTCTACAGACTACCCTGTACCAGTGTCACCAGAGAACTGCTATCTGACGTGAGGCATAATACCATCTGGGAGTTCTGGCGAGTCCGTCCAGTGTACCCAGTCTCCACTGACCACCCGTACACCATCCTTGATATCAAACACCGATGGATATAGGACATCCATCGCCAATCACATGGGTCAAGATGCGTATACGCTAGTCTACACCGGTGTATCGATGCCCTGATTCAATATACCATCGACTAGGAACAGTTATAGGATGTACTGATCGACTACCGTGGCCCCACTAGTATGATCTCATCATAGTCCCAGTAGTCGAGTACAGATCCTAAGGGCTTTATCAACATGTGAGAGTAAGATAGTAAACTAATATAAGTCAACGTGTTAAGATAAAGTGAAACCAAATAGCATACTATCATGACGAGCAAGAATGTCCTCTCTATATATATCCAAGAATCCATTATAATATACATCATATGTACAACAATGGCCTTTAGGGCATATACATAACTAACAACACACAAAAGTGGAAGAGTTCAGAAATGAACGAATCCTTCTTGTGGCATTGTAAACTCGGTCATATCAATGCGACACGGCTAACTAAGTTACATAAGGATGGATATTTGAATCTGTTCGAATTATCATCTTATGATACTTGCCATTCATGTCTCAAAGGTAAAATGACCAAAACTTCGTTTAGTGGACACGGAGAAAGAGTTGAGGAACTCTTAGGACTGGTACATAGTGACGTATGCGGTCCTATGTCTACAAATGCCAGGAACGGTTCTTCCTACTTTATTACATTCACTGACGATCTCTCTAGATACGGATATGTGTTCCTGATGAAACACATGTCTGAAGCTTTTGAGAAATTCAGAGAATATAAGAACGAAGTAGAGAACCAAACGGGCAAAAGTATTAAGATCCTTCGATCTGATCGAGGAGGAGAATACTTGAGTAATGAGTTCCTAGATTATCTAAAAGAGAATGGGATTCTCTCTCAGCTTACTCCTCCTTATACACCACAGCACAACGGTGTATCGGAGCGAAGGAATCGCACCCTATTAGATATGGTGCGCTCTATGATGAGTACAGCTGAGTTACCTATTTCCTTCTGGGGATATGCACTGGAGACAGCTGCAGACCTATTGAATATAGTTCCCACCAAATCTGTGCCAACCACTCCATATGAGATAAGGAAAGGAAAGAGACCATATCTTAATTATGTTAGGATGTGTGGTTGTCCGGCATATGTGAAAACACAAAATCTGGACAAGCTCGGGGCAAGGTCTATTCTGTGTAAGTTTATTGGATATCCCAACATTCACGAGGGTACATCTTCTACCACACCGAGGAACAAAAGATGTTTGTTTCTCGGTACGCTACCTTTTTAGAAAAGGAATTTCTTGTAAAAGAGATTAGTGGCTCTGAGGTAGAACTGGAAGAAGTTCCAGCAACACAAACTACGACAGAAGATTTAATGGAACCAGAGGATTCAGTAGTTCCCAACGAACCTCAGCCTCTCCGCCGATCTAGTAGGGTTTCTCATCCACCTGGGAGATACTACGGTTTTCTCCTTGATGGTGGGAGCGAGGATTGCAACATGGAAGATGATGACCCGACTAGTTTCGAGCAGGCCATCACGAGTGGTGACTCTGTGAAATGGCTGGATGCAATGCGATCTGAGATGGAATCCATGTACACCAACAAAGTATGGACTTTGGAAGTTGCTCCTGAAGGGGTAAAACCCATTGGGAGCAAATGGATCTTTAAGAAAAAACTTGGTGTAGATGGAAAAGTTGAGACTTTCAAAGCTAGACTTGTTGCAAAGGGTTTTCGTCAATGACCAGGTGTGGATTATGACGAAACCTTTTCTCCAGTGGCTATGCTTAAGTCCATCCGGATCTTACTTGCCATTGCTGCATACCATGACTACGAAATCTGGCAGATGGATGTTAAGACCGCCTTTTTAAACGGTGATTTAGAAGAGTGCGTGTACTTGACTCAGCCAGAGGGCTTCGTAGATAGTGGGAGCAGCGGAAAGTTATGCAAGCTGCTTAAATCCATTTATGGGTTAAAGCAAGCATCGCGGAGTTGGAACATCTGCTTTGATGTTGTAGTCAAAGAGTTTGACTTCATCAAAAACGTAGATGAACCTTATATCTATAAGAAGGTTGCAGAGAGTAAGGTTGTCTTCCTCGTATTGTACGTGGATGACATACTCTTGATAGGAAATGATGTTCCTATGCTGTAATCGGTCAAGCTCTTCTTATCACAAAGATTCTCAATGAAAGATCTAGGTGATGCCTCCTGCATTCCGGGAATTATGATCTATAGAGATAGATCTAACAGATACTGGGATTGTCCCAATCCAGGTACATTGACACCATACTAAAGAGGTTTAGTATGGAAGAATCCAAGCGTGGAAACCTACCCACGATCTTTGGACTCACTCTCTCCAAAGAGATGTCTCCCAAGACTGATTTGGAATGAGCTCGCATGCAAGGGATACCCTATGCTTCGGCAGTAGGCTCTATCATGTATGCGATGCTATGTACCAGACCCGATGTAGCATACCCACCAAGTGTAGTGAGTAGGTATCAAGCAGATCCTTGAGAGAGTCACTGAATAGCTGTGAAGAACATTCTCAAGTACTTGAGAAGAACTAAGGAGTTGTTCTTGGTGTATGGTAACGGAGAACTCCAGATGGAGTCCTTTACCGATTCGAGCTTCCAAAGTGATAAGGACGACTCTAAGTCGCACTCGGGATTTGTCTTTACCCTCAATGGAGGGGCGGTGTGTTGGAAGAGTTCCAAACAGGATATCGTTGCAGACTCGACAATGGAGGCTGAATACATCGCTGCCAACGATGCTGCAAAAGAGGCTGTCTGGATGAAGAATTTCATTACTGAACTTGGTGTGGTTCCGTCCATTGATCATTCAATACCTTTGCATTGCGATAACAATGGAGCTGTGGCTTTGGCCAAGGAACCCAAGTCCCATCAGAAGTCCAGACATATTTTGAGGCGGCATCACCTGATGTGGGAGATAGTTGATCGCCGGGAGATCATGGTCAGGAGAGTTGATACGAAGGACAACACCGCGGATCCACTCACAAAGGCGATTCCCATTTTGAGAGATTATTCGGGATGTTAGGTATGAGATGCTACAACAGCTGGCCTTAGTGCAAGTGGGAGATTGTTAGTTATATATATGCCCTAGAGGCCATTGTTGTACATATGATGTATATTATAATGGATGCTTGGATATATATAGAGGGGACTTTCTTGCTCGTCATGATAGTATGCTATTTGGTTTCGCTTTGTCTTAACATGTTGACTTGTATTAGTTTACTGTCTTGTTCTCACATGTTGATAAAGCCCTTAGAATATGTACTCGACTACTGGGACTATGATGAGATCATACTAGTGGGGCTAGTGTAGCCAACGAGTACATCCTATAACTGTTCCTAGTCGAGGGTGTGTCGAGACAGGGCATCGATACACCAGAGTAGACTAGCCTATACGCATCTTGACCCATATGATGGGCGATGGATGATCCCATATCCATCGGTGTTTAACATCAAAGATGGTGTACGGGTGCTCAGCGCAGACTGGGTACACTGGACGGACTCGCCGAGAACTCCCAGATGGTATTATACCTCACGTCAGACGGCAGTTCTATGGTGACACTGGTACAGGTTAGTCTGTAGACCCGAGATCGTCATAGAGTCTTGTGTGATTCCCACTGTGCTTTGATTTCCATCATACCACGTCTAAGAGGGCTGGCAAAACGGTGGCTTTTGGGTACAGTCCCGAATCACATGGAGGTAATAAGCGATTGGAGGGGTTTCGTCTCTCCCGGTATAGGGAGTTGATGTTGTGCTGTGTTTGATTGGCTATAACTGGAAGTCCCTGGCCAGGGCTGATATTGAGTACTACTGGTAAGTGTTATCAGTAGGTTCTCAACCTGTTATGGGCCTCACATCGACACGACTTATCGGTTACTGGGGACTGACGTATACTGCCCCTAGACTAGATATACAACATATCAGACGAAGAGACCGGACTGTACGGTAGTGTTACTGATTGGATTCACAGGAGAATGTACAGGCTTTCTTGTTGATCTTTTGATCGCTCAATACCTGGGTAGCTGTTACGTTTAGCTGACAGCTTGTAGCTTGTAGGTGTTTGATATGATCATCACCTACTACCGGCGTATTGACGATTCTTTAGAGTCCTACACAGAGGTTTCTTGACTCAGGAAAAACGGAGTAGGAGCACATATGTGATAGGTACGGAACCGAGGATAATACGATATGAGATACCGTATTCTATTCTCGCGATATTTGATATCGGCCGGGTATATGTGATATAGCCGGGTCATCGTATCAAGTGTTATTCGATGAAAAGATGCAGTTTATATTGGTCAGTTATTTAAGAAATAGCCGGATTGTCGGATCAAGTGTTGATTCGATAATTTAATGTATAAATATATACGTGATATATTACATTACACTATCTAATATTGGCTCGCTTTATTGATTCATTTTCTCACCGGATAATACGTTGATATATATGCAATATATATTAATTGTATTATTTTCTTTTGTTACAAAAATATATTATATGTGTGATATATAATATTGTAACAAGTTATGATTACAAATGCAACAGGTTTAGTGGAGATTAAATATGGTTAGGGTTTGATTTGGGTTAGCTTATTCATGAAGCTTCTATAAGCTTTCCTTTTGTTTCTTGTAAGATATTATGTGTCGATATTTTGGAGATATTTTTCTAACCCAATCCACACCGTTTAACCCTAGTTAAATCTCTACAATGGTTTAGTCTTTTTTGACTTAACCATGATTGCAATTGTAATGATAAGAACAATTCATTATTCATCACAAATGATATTCATTCTTCATCATCTTCCTTGAGCCCTTGAAAAACTTTCTAGGATTTTCTTTTGTAATGGATTAGTGTGAGATTTTGATAATAAAAGAGAGCATAAATTCTACTACATCATCCTCATCTAATCTAGCCAATTAGATTAGGGTGTTCACTTCATTAAAACTTGATTAGTGAGTGAGAGCTTGAGTTAAAGAAACTTCAAGGTAGATCATCATTGAAAAGGAAGACTTCAAGCAAGCATGGATCATTCGGGTTGTGGAGCTTCTCTTGTGTCCGGGAGATCATGGATCGCGGCAAAAGAACTACTACTCGGAGCTTATGAAGCGAAGGAGCGGACTACAAAGGTTGTAATCCCTCTCTTAGCTGTAAAGATGTTTACTTCCATGTTTAACTTTAATAATCCTGCAAAGATCCTCGTTTTGGGTTTTTTGGCACGTCTAAAATTTAAATCGGGCATGGTTGATACCTTATAGACCCTTGTGACAGTGCCTAGTAACCCTACAATGGGGACTCAGAGTGATGCAGCGAGGGCCGAGGTTAGTGTTGACTCGGGGGGGACAAGGACTGACCAGGATGGCACGCTCGGTGCACTGGAGCAGATGGATCCGCCTTCGACAGATCGTATCGATAGGCTTATGGCAGAGTTACAGGACTTGCGCCAGACTGCCACGACCCGAAATTGGCACATGACGGCCCTTAAACTACGCAACGTCTACAGGCGTAACGCAATTTATTTAAGCCGAAAACCCAACAATCTAAACCATCAAAAGTAGTAAGTGATAATAGCATTTTCAAAACTTTTGAAATCTCAAACCAAATTCTTAAAAGTCCAACTTTTCTTTCTTAAAAAATTCGGCAGCACCGCCTTTGTAAAAACCAACTCCAAAAATGGGTACAACATAAATATAAGTAAAGCATCCCCAACGGGAGCAAATCCACGCCCAACGGCGGAAAACAACCACCACAACAGATATACGACGCCGTAGCGAAGAAATAAAAGACAATAGAAGTAAAACTGCATAAAAGACCTCCAAGTCACAAAATAATATACAATATCGTCCTCACATCAAGTCTCCAAGTCATACAAGATAATTGTAGATGGAGTGTACAGGATACAACGAATATACAATAAACATGGACGGATAACCACAAAACCCACCTAAAGCAAAACTGCACACTATGAGTCGAAGCGGTATCCGCAGCAAAAGATACTATGATAGATGATAATAGCCCTGCCTCTGACTACTGTGAAGAACGACCTGCAAAACACTGTGACACAACGGGGGGTGAGTTGCCAACTCGTGAATAGTAAATAACATATGCAGGTAATCGCGAGTATGCACGTACAGCGCGAATCTGACATATGTTAGCTAAACAATAATGGTCATATGAATGCAATAGTCATGAAAGATACTCTAGCAGGTACATTTAATACATGAAGCAATAATATAACAATCTGTATACAACAATCATGTAAGGTACTCTATCAGGTACAACTAATACATGAAGCGATGATATGACAATGAATATATGCAACAGTCATGAAATGTACGCTAGCAGGTACAACTAATACATAAAGCAACGCATATAAAATAAGTATGTAAATGCAACAGTCATGGAAGGTACTCTATCAGGTACAACTAATACATGAAGCAGTGCATAAACAATAAATGTGAAGTATGGGATAAAACATGTCATTTCCATGGAATCCTGACATCGTGGTAGGACCTAAGTCCATCAAGATAATCTAAATCCCAATTTCTCAAATCAGCCCCCTAATTGGCTCTCATATCATGTAAGTCTCATAAATCCAGAATGTACAAAATCAAGTAAATCTGCTATATATCCTGTATCCAATATCAAGTCAACCTCATATATATATCATGTATCCAATCTCAAATGAATCTCCTAAATCCTAAATCCAATATCAAGTGAATTTCATATATATCCTAAGTATATTTGCATGAATAATTATGATGAAGTATATGAATTTATATGAATACATATATATTAGCGTCCCATTCCACTAATATATATATATATATATATATATGCAAATATAACAGCGTCCCATTCCACTGTTGTATATGCTTAGGAGTAAAAATATCATGAACCCAATATGTCAAGCATCGACAAAAAAATGCTGATCTATCAGGTGGTGTCACCACGACTGGCACCCTGAAAGGTACGTATCATACGCTATACTGAAAGCTTGAGTGCCTAGCTCTGACCCTCGCCTCTTGACATATCCATACGTACATGACTCCCGTCGGTATCCCCACGACCACCGCCGAGTCAAAGGTAATGTCACCTGTAGGTATGGTTCCCCTGCCAGGCTCATTAGCGTGGTACATCGGCATCCCTTTCTTGCCCTGGGGTACCTCCGGGCCCCACCATGTACCCTCATAGGGCCCACGACGCTCCTCGCATGGGGTATATATATATCAGAACCGATAAAACTCATGGTGGTTGCTGAAATATCATATCAAGAGAAACCGGGTTTTTCAAATAATGCATAATTTCATGAAACTACCACGGTCCTCAAATCCAAAAAACATCACGAAAAATCCATATCTCAATACGAAAATCCATGAATATAATATATGCAACATAAAACTGTAATATGAGCATATAAAGGAAAAGTCGCTATTTAACTGCAACAAGTTAAAATATATAGATGTGGTTCCTAATTTCTCCAAGTCTATATAACATCAAATAAAGGTAAACATGTTGCTATAACCAGATATGTGTGTAAACATGAATGTATAGCAAGGTATATGTATCTACCTATCAATAATGATGTAATATACCCTCCAGGTATAATTAAGTATGTATGCAAGGTATACATGTAGCAATGTCATTAGGTGTGTATGTATCTATCGCTAATGGAACCATACCCTATAGGTATATAGGTAACTAGCATGTAAGTATGTCAAGGCATATGTGTAAGCATGTAGGTATACAGGTATGCTATATGAGATATGCATAAAGAAATATGAATCAATGTCTCAATGTTCCTAACCAAACAATATCATATAGGAATGTGTGTTGTGCGTGTCATGGCAATTATTGACGGTGTGTATGGCCTACAATCAGTGCTCGTGCAATATGAGCCATCAATAACAGTGCAGTGTCCTGAAGGTACTATTCCAAGCACAACAAGTATCTAAGCAATAAGGTGTATGCGCAACTCTATAAATGAAATAGAATATGCGACAATTCAGGCCATCTCTATCCCAGACGCATAACGCCATGCGGGCGATTCTGTAGGGTTCCTAGGCACACCCATGAGGTTCTACAAGTGATCAAACATGGCCAATTCAAATTTTTTTCATGTGCCTACAAACCCTAATATGGATCGTTAACTAGATGTATAGGCGATGCAATGCAAGTTAACAACTTTAACTAAAAGGGAAGTGACTACAACCTTTGTAGATCCGGTTCTCCACCTCCATAGCTCCGCTTTGACGTCCCTCCACTGCGATCATCGGATCCCGGACTCTAGTGTAACTTCATCGGAGAAATGGGCGGGCTAGTTCGTCGACTTCGATGCCGAAGATGATCTACGTCGAGGCAACTCAAGATCAAACTCCAACTTCACCAAGTCATGAAACTTGTGAAGAAAACACCCTATACTACTTGGCAAGTGGTAGAGGATGAAGAAATAGGAAGTGGGTTCACTTTCGAATTGGATTTCTCATGTTGCCATTGATGGAGGCAAGGTTTCTTCTTTGTTGAAGAAGAAAAAGAAGAAAGAATATGATAAGTTATATTAAAAATAGAAAACAAAATGACACTTATCATAATTTCAACCATGGTTTAGTGTAGAGAACTAACTAGGGTTAAGTTGAATGGTTAGGGTTAGGAGAAGAAGACAAGAATGGTTACTTTAGTCAAAGATGCATGAAGCATCAAGAAGTTTCTTGAATGAAAGCAACCATTTTTGTTTTCCTTTTCCTTTTTTAACCAAAATGAATAGATAAATGAATAAGTGAGTAAATCAAAATCCTAACCATTAACATAACCATGGTTTAAGTCTTTACACAAACCCAAGTTTGCATGTATCATCAAACATGATACAATCTTGTGCACAAAAGTATATCACATATACAACTTGTGTACATCAAGTGAAAAATCCAATTTAAGTGAACAAATACTAGTTAATGTAAAGTAATATATCAAATATATAATTATGCATTAAATCATTAAATCAACACTTGATTTAACGATCCGGTCATATCGCATATAACCGACTAATATCCAATGTATCGGCTTATCGAATCAATCCTTGATTCGATAACTAGGTTATATCGCATACAACCAATCGATACATTAATCGCGAGAATAGAATATGGTATCACATACACGCATTATTCTCGGTCCCGCACATATCTCATATGCGCTCCTATTTCGTTTCGCTTGAGCCAGGAAAGCTCTGTGTAGGACTCTAAAGACTCGTCAATACTCCGGCAGCAGGTGATGATCATATCAAACACCCACAAGCCGCAAGCGGTCTGCTAAACGTAACGGCCACCCGGGTATTGAGCGATCAGAAGATCGACGAGCAAGCCCGCTCACACTCCCGGGAATCCAACCAGTAACACTTACCGTACAGTCTGGTCTGTTCGTCTGATTTGTCGCATATCTCGCCTAGGGGTGGTAAACGTCAGACCCCAATAGCTTGATAAGTCATGCCGACGTGAGGTCCATAACAATCGTGAAACTACTGATAACTCTTACCAGTATATCACGGCAACCCTGGCCAGGGATTTCCTGTTATGGCCAGTCGAGCATAGCGCAACATCAACCCCCAATACCGGGAGAGACGAATCCCCTCCTATCGCTCATTGCCTCCATGTGAATCGGGACTGTACCCAAAAACCACCTGTTTGCACGACTCAGTAGAGCCGTGGTAGGGTGGAAATCAAAGCACAGTGGGAGACACACAAGAATCTATGACGATCTCGGGTCAACAGACTAAGCTGTAACAGTGTCACCAGAGAACTGTCATCTGACGTGAGGTATAATACCATCTGGGAGTTCTCGGCGAGTCCGTTCAGTGTACCCAGTCTCCATTGAGCACCCGCATACCACCTCTGATGTCAAACACCAATGGATATGGGATCATCCATCGCCTATCACATGGGTCGAGAAGATATACGCTAGACTACTCTGGAATATCGATGCCCCGTCTTGATATTCCCACGACTATGAACATTGATGGATGTACTCATGGACTAACCAGGCCCCACTAGTATGATCTGCATCATAGTCCTGGAAGTCGAGTACACATCCTAAGGGCTTTATCAACATGTAACAGAGAGACAGAAAGTATACATGTTAAGATAAAGAGCAACCAGATAGCGTACTATCATGTCTAGCAAGAAAGTCCTACCTATATATGACCCAGCATCCACTACAATATACATCTAATGTACAGTAATGGCCTCTAGGGCATACATATAACTAACAATCTCCCACTTGCACTAGGGCCATCTGTAGCAGTGGTTGCAGTATCACATACTCAACCATCCCATATAAGTCTCTCTCTGGGAAAAAGCCTTTGTGAGTGGATCCGCCGTGTTGTCCTCTAAGTCTACTCCCCCAACCCCGATCACCTTGGAGATCAACTATCTCCATGATCAGTGTTAGTGTTTATGCCCTAGAAGGCCATTACTGTATCATACTAGTTTGTATATTACTTCATGGAAGCTTGGGATATTCACATGTGTATAACAGTCTTGCTAAACATGGTAGTATGCTACTTGGTTTTTCTATCTTAATATGTGAGTGTACGTATTGATAGAGCTCTTAGGATCTTGCTTGTCTACCAGCGTTGTGATGGCAGTCACACTAGTGGGGGCTGGGTAGTCTACAAGCACATCCTTATTCAGGTCCCTGGTCGTTGGATTATCGAGATAGAGCATCGATACTCCGGAGTAGACTGGTGTGTACGCTTCTCATCCCAGTTGGGGAGATGGTCTGTCCCACAGCCGTCAGTACGTCGTACTGGAGATAGTATGCAGGTGCTCGTTAGGTTACGGGTACACCGGACAGGACTCACAGGGAACTGTTGGTTGGTTTGATACCAGTCGTCAGTGAGCAGTTCTCAGGTGACATGAGTACAGCATAGTCCGCAGACTTGACACTGCTGCTTCGCCTCGAGTGTGTCCCACTGTTCTTAGATTGCTACCCTACCACGGCTCAAAGGAGTCGTGCAAACAGGTAGCAGTTGGGTGCAGTCCCGAGCACTTGGAGGCAGTGGCGGTTAGACAGGATTCGTCCCTCCCGGTATAGGGAGTAGATATCGTGCTGTGTCAGAGAGCCATTACGCAAAGTCCCTGGCCAGGGCAAGCGAGATTTGCTGGTAGGTTCCAGTAGTTTCTCAGGGTGTAATGGGCTTCCCTCCGACATGACTTATACCGCTATTAGGGGACTGACGCTTGCCGCCCCCCTAGGCCCGATATGCGATAGTCTTGGACGAACGGACCGGACTGTATGGAGATTGTCACATCAGACTCAGTAGGAGTTCGGATGGGTTTCCTCATCGGCCTTCTTATCGACAAATACCTGGGGACCGTTACGTACAGCTAGTGCCGCTTGCGGTCTGTGGTTAAACCCACTGCCAGCGTAGTAGTCGAGTCTCTAGAGTCCCACACAGAGAGTTTCCTACTCTAGGCGAAACGATATAGAGGTTGCATGGTTTTGCGACAAAGGGTTCGGACGCATACGTGCGTTTACGCGCGTACGACTTTCGGACAGTTTTTACCAGTCGGCTTTGGTTTAAGCCAGTTACTGGTATCCGGTTATTGGATTTATACAGTCTAAAGTTTTTCCGTATTTTTACGGATCGGAGGGGCGTTCTCGTAATTACTCAAGAAGCTTCTAGAAGGTGGTGACTAAGGAGGTTTAGGTGTCATTTGCATTAAATGAGTTTAGTGAGTCATGAGGGTGATTCATGCATATCATTAATGCATGATAAATGCTTAGTAAGTCATGACAATGAATCACCATTAGATATTTGTGAAGCATGCTTATTCATTATGTATTATTCTTTTTCTCATAAATAAGAATGCTTCATATTTATTATGATAGATTTACTATTCTCATTTGATAATTCATTCTCACCTTCTCTCTCCTCAAGCTCTCCATCTTCAAAGACTAATCCTCCCTTCTCATGAGTTGAGTACAAGGGTTAGTAAGACTAATCAATCCATAACCATCACTCTATTTCATCCTAGCTTCTTTGATTAGCAATCCAAGAAGGTTAGTTGCCTCAAGTTTAGAGGTTTAGCTTGGAGTTTTGCTTTCGGGTGGATCGTCTACTACCTAGAGAAGGCCGAGGAGGACGAGGAGATCGTAAAGACGAAGGAATTGGTTCATTAGGTATAATCCCTAAACACAATAGTTTAGAAACACTTTGTGTTTGCTTATTTTTAGTTTAGCTTCGATTCAAGCGGTTAGTCGATGTTCGTTCACTAAACAAGTTCGTTTTTGAAAATTCCGCCTCCCCACAAGTACTGGGGTGTAGTACATCGACTTACAGTGGTATCAGAGCCTCGCTAAACAATAAATAACTTTATTGCAAATTTGTACGAATTTCGAACGGAAAAACGAAGCCGGAAAACCCTAAAAATGTCAAGTTTCTGTCGAAATTTAAATGAAGTCCAAAAATTTTTCAGGGTTGCTCAGAAAGCTTGAAAAGGGTCCAGAAGAACACCCATGAAATTTGAGCCCATGAATCGGCTAAAGCGCCTCGGAAGCGCGGCCGATCCCACCGATCCGCCGCGGTTCCGCGGCCGAGTTGCCGAGTCATGGACTCATCTTTCATGTGTGGGTCCCCTCTGGTATTTGGGGTTTTCTGGAATATTTTAATTTTGCTCAGGTTTCAGTTTTACAGAGCAGTTTTTGGAGAAATATTAATGTTGTTTAATCGATCGAAATTGTACAGTATTTGCTTGTTGGATTATATCTGTGATTGATAAATGTGTTCGTAAACCTCCCCTAACTGCTAGTATGTCGGTTGGCAGGGGGTTGCACATTTCTGTAATGGTTATATCTGTTTGTGCATATGAACTGTATTGGACTGTTGTGGTGTATAGCCGGGGTTTAGCAATGGGTTATTGTTTAATTCATTTGTTGTAAATGTAATTTGTTGTAATATTATTTTTTGCGGGGCACATCCAGGTTGCGGTTGTAGCCACCGTTGTATTATTTCATTTTACTGTTTATGCTCCTAGGACTGACCCAAGGTGGGGTGCACAAACTGCCGGGCCGGTAGTTTGCCGTACCCGTAAGGGTCGAGGGTGGGGTAACGGCTATTCATCACAACTGTGTAATCTGTCTTTTCTTGCAGGCTCAAAAGAAATACAGATTGCTTGCAAATCCAATATTGTTTATCTGTGTTCTGGAATGTATATCATTGCGTCAGACGAATGTAAAATATCTATATTTATGATAGCTATTTAGACGTCACTTATGTTTTACACCCGCGCTAGCCCAGCCCCCGCTCTGTCGTTAGTTAAGTAACCTAACGGGTGATGACGGGACCCCGTGGCGAATGCTGATGGCATAAGAGGACGTTGTATTTTCGTTGTTTTCTGCAATGATAGGTTAATGATGGGACGCATTATCGATAATGCAAAGAAAATAAACCAAGTTTAAATCGTTGGAACAGTTTAAAAGAAACCACTCGGTTAATTTTAAAAACAGATATTTTTAAATGCGGAGACTTAACCACTCCTTTTAAAAGCTATCAAGTTCCTTCGGTTATATCAAGTTCACTACGTTCACGGTTTCGCCAAAACCATTCGTAGCCCTCCGTCATTTCATTTGGGTATTCAGTAGTATTCAAGCTATGCATTTTGGCCAAAGTCAAGGCATAGTGTTTGGTAGCTGCTGGGTTTTCATTTGTTGCATAAGATAGATGAGTTAGTTTGGGACAGTCGTATTATCATTTGACCAAAGTCAGGGGTATATACGGATGGGTTCAAATTGACAAGATAATGACGGGTAGAACTTGACATGTGACTTATGACATTTTGACCAAAGCCAAGGTCATAAGAGCATGGGGCAAAAACATATATCGGGAATTTCTAAAGAAACTGAAATTTGCAAAGAGATGCATACCATTTGGAGTTTGATGAATGTTGGTAGGATTCCTTCAACATTATCATACGATGATATTTGGATCCCGATCCTACTGTGAGTATATGCTACTTATCAGGATATTCGTCACTTAACGATCAATGCTATAAACCAAGTAGGTGTCCAGAAAAGTGTCAGCGGGGTTACGCCCCCAGAGAAAAGAGGTTATTTAATTAAGGAACTTCGTGAAAGCGTTGGAAAACCTCCCTCGAAGTATCGACACTGGCCTGGCTGAACGGTTAAGCAAGTATTGTACGGTGAGAATAGTCCTGGCTAATTCTTCTTTTATGGTTTGAGGAAGGATTCGAGAAACAGTGGGAGCCATCCAGTTTAGATAAACTAAAAACCACTCTAAACTTGCAAGAGCATCATGCTAAAGAGTTTTCTTCTCTCTCTCCTAATTGCAGCGACCCTGAAAATGACTGGACTTAAGTTACTTTTAGAGAAAAATATACTGACAGGGCCAAACTATAAAGATTGGCTGCGGAATGTCAAAATGGCTTTGACCTATGACAAATTGGGGTACATCCTCACCGCTACGGCACCTGCTGTCCCTGGTCCCAAATCCAGCAATGCGGATAAGGAAATCCGCAAAACCTGGGATTTAGATTGCGCGAGAGCCATGTGCATCGTGCTTGCCTCAATGAACAATGAACATCAGAGGAGGCACGAGGATATGTCCCTAGATGGCATATTTCTCCATACAAAGGAACTTTATGGAGAGCAATCTCGTATAGCAAGATACGAGACCTCTAAGAACTTGTTTCGAGTGAGGTTGGCTGTCGGGTCATCGGTAGGTGAACATGTCCTACAGATGATCGGCTATATTGAAGAGCTCGCAGACCTTGGGACGACTTTGGATAATGAGCTGTATACAGACCTTATTCTCCAGTCCCTTCCTCCCACCTACGCCCAGTTTATCCTCAACTTCAACCTTCAAGGAAAAGAAGTTGAACTTGCGGAACTCCTGAACATGTTAAGGAGTGCAGAGGGCACCTTGCAGAAGGCAAGGGAAACACCCGCTATGTTTGTTGGCGGTGCATCTTCTTCCGGGTCCAAGGCTAGGGCCAAAGGAAGGAAGAAGAAGGCCGCACCCAAACCTAGAGGAGGTGTTAGTAAGGTGGGAAAGAAGGGAAAGAAAAAGTTTGCGGTACCAGTAGTGGGCCAGGATGAGTGCTTCCATTGTCACAGGAAAGGGCACTGGAAGAAGGATTGCAAGACGTGGAACGCCAAGAACCAGGAACCGAAGAAAGCTGTGGCTTCGACTTGAGGTGTGTTTGTAATTGAGAATTGTCTGTCGATCAACTCTACTTCCTGGGTATTGGATACCGGATCAGGATCTCATATTTGCAATTCATTGCAGGCACTGAGAAACCGTAGAGTGCTGAAGGAAGGTGATATGATCCTCAGGGTTGCTAACGGAGCTAGCGTGGGAGCTGCGTCCGTCGGGGACTATCACCTAGGATTGACGAGTGGACATATTTTGGTTTTGCATAACTGTTATTTTGTACCAAGCTTAACGTGTAATATCATATCAGTTTCCTTGTTATCAAATAAAGGTTATGATTTCACGTTTGTAAGAGATGTTGTTAACATCCACCTTAATCATGGTTTGATTGGGTCCGGTACTCTAAATAACGGCATATATGTTTTAAACCAACTCCAAATTTTCAATGTCCAGAACACACTAAAAAGAAAGTCTCCAGATTTAAATAAAGCTTTCTTATGGCATTGTAGACTGGGTCACATCAATGAGAGAAGGTTGACTAAGTTGCATAGAGAAGGATATTTGGACACGTTCGAATATCAAACTTATGACACTTGTCAATCCTGTTTCAAAGGAAAGATGACAAAGACTCCATTTACTGGACAAGGAGTAAGAGCGTGCGAGCTCTTAGGACTCATACACAGCGATGTGTGCGGTCCAATGTCTACACATGCGAGAGGTGGTTTTTCCTATTTCATTACTTTCACGGATGATTACTCAAGATACGGATTCATTTATCTGATGAAACATAAATCCGAGGCTTTTGAGAAATTCCAAGAGTATAAGAATGAAGTAGAAAACCAAACCGGCAAAAGTATTAAGACACTAAGATCTGATCGAGGTGGAGAATACTTAAGTGCCGAGTTCCTAGGTTACCTAAAAGAGAAAGGAATTCTCTCTCAGCTTACTCCTCCATACACTCCACAGCATAACGGTGTATCGGAGAGACGGAATCGAACCCTATTGGATATGGTACGATCCATGATGAGTAATGCTGAGTTACCGCGATCTTTCTGGGGTTATGCGCTAGAATCAGCGGCATATCTTTTGAATAGGGCTCTTACCACGACTCTGCCTACCACTCCATATCAGATGTGGACTGGGAAGAAACCCCATCTTCAACATATAAAGATTTGGGGATGTCCAGCTTTTGTTAAAAAGCAGCATGTGGACAAGCTCGAGGCACGATCAGTAAAATGTATGTTTGTGGGATATCCAAAGAACTCCAAGGGATATTATTTCTATTACGCAGAGGAACAAAAGGTTTTTGTTTCTCGTAATGCCCATTTTCTGGAATATCAGTTTTTAGAAAAGGAAATAAGTGGGAGCGAAATAGAACTGGAAGAAATTCCAGAACCACAAACTGCTACTGAAAGTTTGGTAGAACCAGGAGTTCAAGAAGAACAGGACATTCCCGCACCTCTCCGCAGGAGTAGTAGGCCGTCTCATCCGCCTGAGAGATACTACGGTTTTCTCATAGATGGGGATAGAGAGGATTGCATCATAGATGATGATGAACCTACTGACTTCCAGCAGGCCATCCAGAGCGGCGACTCGGTACGATGGCTAGATGCAATGCGGACCGAAATGGAGTCCATGTACACCAACAAAGTATGGACTTTAGACTTTGCTCCAGATGGGGTAAAACCCATAGGATGCAAATGGATCTTCAAGAAAAAGATTGGTGTAGATGGACAGGTGGAAACCTATAAGGCTAGACTTGTTGCAAAGGGTTTTCGTCAAAGACCTGGTTTGGACTATGACGAAACTTTTTCTCCAGTGGCTATGCTCAAATCCATTCGGGTCCTTCTTGCTATTGCTGCCTTCCATGATTATGAAATCTGGCAGATGGACGTAAAGACGGCTTTTCTGAATGGAAATTTAGAAGAGAGCGTCTATATGGATCAGCCAGAGGGTTTCAATCAGAGTGGGAGCAGCGGGAAAGTATGCAAGCTGCTTAAGTCTATTTATGGACTAAAGCAGGCATCGCGGAGTTGGAACATCTGTTTTGATGAGACAGTCAAAGAATATGACTTTATCAAAAATCCAGATGAACCGTGCATATATAGTAAAGTTGTAGCAAGAAGTGTCGTATTCCTCGTCTTGTACGTGGATGACATTCTATTGATAGGAAATGACATTCCTATGCTACAATCTGTCAAAGGATTCTTGTCACACAGGTTCTCCATGAAAGACCTGGGTGATGCCTCTTACATTCTGGAGATCCGGATCTATCGTGATAGATCCAAGAGGATGTTGGGACTTTCGCTGTCCAGGTATATCGACACTGTACTGAAAAGATTCAGTATGGAAGATTCTAAGCGCGGTAACCTACCGGCTTGTCACGGAATCACCCTCTCCAAAGAGATGTCTCCCAAGACTGATTTGGAAAGGGAACGCATGTCTATTATACCCTACGCTTCTGCGGTAGGCTCTATAATGTATGCGATGTTGTGTACCAGACCAGATGTTGCTTACGCACTGAGCGTGGTAAGCCGGTATCAGTCAGACCCAGGGGAGAAACACTGGATAGCAGTAAAGAACATTCTCAAGTACCTGAGGAGGACTAAGGAGATGTTCTTGGTTTACGGCGGAAAAGACCTCAGGTTGGAGGCCTTTGCTGATTCCGGCTTCCAGAATGATAAGGACGATTCCAAGTCCATGTCGGGTTATGTCTTTACCCTCGATGGAGGGGCGGTGTGCTGGAAGAGCTCCAAGTAGGACACCGTTGCTGACTCGACGATGGAAGCGGAGTATATAGCTGCTTGCGATGCCGCAAAAGAAGCAGTCTGGATGAAGAAGTTCCTAACAGAACTTCAGGTGGTTCCTACCATAGTTGATCCAATACCTCTGTATTGCGACAACAACGGAGCTATAGCTTTAGCAAAGGAACCAAGGTCCCATCAGAAGTCCAGACACATCTTAAGGCGGTATCACCTGATCAGGGAGATCATTGATCGTCAGGAGATCGAGGTTCGGAGAGTTGCTTCTGAAGAGAACATTGCTGATCCATTCACAAAGGCCCTACCTCAGATTCAGTTCGAGAGGCTACTCGAGATCATCGGTCTACGATATGCCAGTACATGGCCCTAGTGCAAGTAGGAGATTGTTAGTGTTTATGCCCTAGAAGGCCATTACTGTATCATACTAGTTTGTATTTTACTTAATGGAAGCTTGGGATATTCACAAGTATATAATAGTCTTGCTAAACATGGTAGTATGCTACTTGGTTTTTCTATCTTAATATGTGAGTGTACGTATTGATAGAGCTCTTAGGATCTTGCTTGTCTACCAGCGTTGTGATGGCAGTCACACTAGTGGGGGCTGGGTAGTCTACAAGCACATCCTTATTCAGGTCCCTGGTCGTTGGATTATCGAGATAGAGCATCGATACTCCGGAGTAGACTGGTGTGTACGCTTCTCATCCCAGTTGGGGAGATGGTCTGTCCCACAGCCGTCAGTACGTCGTACTGGAGATAGTATGCAGGTGCTCGTTAGGTTACGGGTACACCGGACAGGACTCACAGGGAACTGTTGGTTGGTTTGATACCAGTCGTCAGTGAGCAGTTCCCAGGTGACATGAGTACAGCATAGTCCGCAGACTTGACACTGCTGCTTCGCCTCGAGTGTGTCCCACTGTTCTTAGATTGCTACCCTACCACGGCTCAAAGGAGTCGAGCAAACAGGTAGCAGTTGGGTGCAGTCCCGAGCACTTGGAGGCAGTGGCGGTTAGACAGGATTCGTCCCTCCCGGTATTGGGAGTAGATATCGTGCTGTGTCAGAGAGCCATTACGCAAAGTCCCTGGCCAGGGCAAGCGAGATTTGCTGGTAGGTTCCAGTAGTTTCTCAGGGTGTAATGGGCTTCCCTCCGACACGACTTATACCGCTATTAGGGGACTGACGCTTGCCGCCCCCCTTGGCCCGATATGCGATAGTCTTGGACGAACGGACCGGACTGTATGGAGATTGTCACATCAGACTCAGTAGGAGTTCGGATGGGTTTCCTCATCGGCCTTCTTATCGACAACTACCTGGGGACCGTTACGTACAGCTAGTGCCGCTTGCGGTCTGTGGTTAAACCCACTGCCAGCGTAGTAGTCGAGTCTCTAGAGTCCCACATAGAGAGTTTCCTACTCCAGGCGAAACGATATAGAGGTTGCATGGTTTTGCGACAAAGGGTTCGGACGCATACGTGCGTTTACGCGCGTACGACTTTCGGACAGTTTTTACCAGTCGGCTTTGGTTTAAGCCAGTTACTGGTATCCGGTTATTGGATTTATACAGTCTAAAGTTTTTCCGTATTTTTACGGATCGGAGGGGCGTTCTCGTAATTACTCGAGAAGCTTCTAGAAGGTGGTGACTAAGGAGGTTTAGGTGTCATTTGCATTAAATGAGTTTAGTGAGTCATGAGGGTGATTCATGCATATCATTAATGCATGATAAATGCTTAGTGAGTCATGACAATGAATCACCATTAGATATTTGTGAAGCATGCTTATTCATTATGTATTATTCTTTTTCTCTTAAATAAGAATGCTTCATATTTATTATGATAGATTTACTATTCTCATTTGATAATTCATTCTCACCTTCTCTCTCCTCAAGCTTTCCATCTTCAAAGACTAATCCTCCCTTCTCATGAGTTGAGTACAAGGGTTAGTAAGACTAATCAATCCATAACCATCACTCTATTTCATCCTAGCTTCTTTGATTAGCAATCCAAGAAGGTTATTTGCCTCAAGTTTAGAGGTTTAGCTTGGAGTTTTGCTCTCGGGTGGATCGTCTACTACCTAGAGAAGGCCGAGGAGGACGAGGAGATCGTAAAGACGAAGGAGTTGGTTCATTAGGTATAATCCCTAAACACAATAGTTTAGAAACACTTTGTGTTTGCTTATTTATAGTTTAGCTTCGATTCAAGCGGTTAGTCGATGTTCGTTCACTAAACAAGTTCGTTTTTGAAAATTCCGCCTCCCCACAAGTACTGGGGTGTAGTACATCGACTTACAATCTGGTGATGCTGCCTCAGAATATGTCTGGGTCACTGATGGGACCAGGGTTCCTGGGCCGAAGCCACACTTCCGTTGTCATACAATGGTAGGAACCTAGTTCATCTCATGAACCAATATACACCCAAACTGCCTCTTTGGTAGTATCTTTAATAGCGATGTTACAAGTCTTTATCGTCTAGTTTGCCACGGTATCTAGCTTGGAACTCTTCCAACATACCGTCCCTCCACTGAGGGTGAAGACAATGCCTGTGACTGACATTCAGTCGTCCTTATCACCCTGGAACACTTCCAGTGATTCTCCCCAGGATCGATTGATACTATCTTACTACAGCTAGTGAGAATCCTAATATCCATTTAGATCTATCTCATAGACCCAAATCCCAGGATTTAGGAGGTATCATCTTTATCCTATATGGAGAATCCATGTGATAAGCGGAGATTGACCGTGCGTAGCATAGGAAACTCTTTTCTTATCAAGAGTATGTTGTACACGTACAATACGAGGATGACCACCTTACTCTCTACTACCTTTTTGTATATACAAGGTTCATCTACCATTTGGATGAAGTCAAACTCTTTGACTACCACATCAAAACAGATGTTCCAACTCCGCGACGCCTGCTTTATCCTGTAAAGCAACTTGCACATGTTTCCGCTGCTCCCACTGTTTACGAAGCCCTCTGGCTGTGTACTTATAGACATTCTCTTCTAAATCATTATTTAGAAAAGTAGTCATGGCACCCAACCGCCAGATATCGTAGTCATGGTATGTAGCCGTGGCAAGTAGGATCCGGATGGACTTAAGCATAGCCACTGGAAAAGGTATCATCATTATCCACGCATGGTCGATGACAAAAACCTTTAACAAGTCTAGCTTTGAAAGTCTCAACTTTTCCATCTACACCAAGTAATCTTCTCAAGATATACTTGCTCCTGAAGGGGATTTAACCCTTCAGATATAGCAACCAAAGTCCATACTTTGTTGGTGTACATGGATTCCATCTCACATCGCTAAGCATCCAGCCATTCTTACAGAGTCCCTACTCTCGATGACCTGCTCGAATCTAGTTGGGTCATCATCTCATGATGCAATCCTCGCTCCCATTGTCATCGAGAAACCGAAGTATCTCTCAAGCGGATGAGAAACCTTACCAGATCGGTGGAGAGGCTGAGATTCGTCGGGAACTATTGAATCCTTTGGTTCTGTCAAATCATCAGCTGCAGTTTTGTATAGCTGGAACCTTTCCAGTTCTACAGAACTGACCTTGCCTCGATCTTGTCCGGATTTTGCTTTTGACACAGGCCGGACAATCCTAAATCTTAACTTACTTAAGAGATAGGCTCTTCCCATACCATATATTATATGGAGTGGTAGGCACTGATTTGAATCGAACCCTATTCAATAGGTATGCAACTTCATAAGTGCATAACTCCCTAAAAGGAAATAGGAAACTCAGTAGTACTCATCATAGAGCGCACCATATCATATAGGGTATGATTGCTCCGCCCTGATATACCATCGTGCTATAGTGTATACGGACGAGTAATGCTGAGAGAGAATCTCATTCTCCTTTAGAATAGTCCAGGAATTCCATGCACAAGTATTCTCTTCCCTGATCTCATCATAGGATATAATACTTATACCCGGTTTTTGGTTCTCTACTTCTAACTTATATTCTGTGAATATCTCAAAAGCTTCGGGCCTATGTTTCAACAGGAACATATGTCTGAATCTTGAGAGATCATTAGAGAACGTAATGAAGTACAAAGAACCGGTCCTGGCATGTGTAGACAGGAGACCTTACATACATCATCATGTATCAGTCCCAAGAGTTTACTAACTCTTTCTCTGTTTCCAATAAACAGAGCTATGGTCATCTTAATTTTGTGACATGACTGGCAAGTTTCACAAGATGTAAATTCAAACTGATTTAAATGTGCATCTAAAATGTAACTTCAGCTAGTCGGGTCGCATTGATATGACCTAGTCTACAATGCCTCAAGAAGGATTCGTTCATTTCTGAACTCTTCCTCTTGTGTGTGTTCTATATACTAGGAACTGTTGTTTGATTTAGAACATCAATGCTTTAAGATAACGTGCCTGAACCGATCAACTTTTTTTATAGGAAATGTTCAAAACATTATCCATCAATACAAAATTTTATCATTTCTTTACTAATAAAGAGACAGATATAATTTTGTATATCAGGTTCGGTATCGAATAACATTCGTTCAGAATCAATGTATTTTGGTAATACAGGGTAACGGTGACCAACAGACTTGGCTGCAACACTTGTCCCGTTTTCTGTCTCATGAAACTTATCACCCGTTCTCAGTTTTCTACCTTTCTGTAGCCCTATGTAACAGATTACATATCTGGGATTCTGATCCGGTATCAAATACCCAGGATGCAGAGGATACTGAGAAACAGTTCTTTGTAACGAACAAACCCGAAGAAGATGCATCATATGCACTTTCTTCGTTTGGGCGGCATAAGGATTCTGGTATTCCCCTATTTCCTGCTCTGTCTTATAACAATTATAAGTTGGAGCGGGACCAACGTCCCTCAGCTCAGTATATGTAAGTCCATGCTACCTCTTCCGGTACTTACGGGCTTGCGGAATTTGGTGAAAACGATTTTCTTAGAGGCGGTAACATGGACTCAAAACCCGGATCTTTGTTAAACTGCTAACTAACAACCTAACAAGAGTTTACCTACTCGGTTAAGGGGGCTATACCTTTCTTGAACTCCTTCGTCTTCAACTCGTCCCGGAGTTCGGATCGGCCTCACCTCGTCGTCTCCTTGCGTCGAAGATGGATCCACCCGAAAGCTTCTACCTTTGGCTTGTTCTTCGGACTTTGAAGAAACTAGATCACTTGGCTTGCTAGGCCTTGTGAGCAAGAATGAGTAGAGAAGAGTATGTTGGGATTTTGCTCTATGGTTCTTGCTTCTCAACACATGAGACAAGTGAACCATAGACTAAAGTGAGAGAGCAAGAGGAAGAGGGTGAGAGCAAGAGCATGAGAGCTCAAAACCAAGAGAGAGAAAGGTCAAGCAAGAATGAGCCTCTCTTTTGTCTTTCACCCTCTCATAATCCAAAAGCATCATTAGCCATAATGTCAACCAAGTATTATGTGATGGTTCATATCATGACAAAGGCAATATCATTTCCATGCACTCATTTTGCAAACTACAACAAGCAAGCAAAAGCCTTTGCATGAAAATGACAACCATTGTGATGATGATGGTCAACTAGTCCAACCTAGTCAACCGGTCAACAAAGTCAACCCTCCAACAACCATGTCACTATAATACTTAATTAATATTATTGCTAAATATATATATATATATCATATTCTCATTAGGGTTGAGCAAAAAGTCAATAGTCAACGGTCAACGGTCAACAACCCTAATGAGAATCCTCTGCCTCTGTCTCTCCGTCAACTGTGCATACACACCCGCATCCGCGTTCAGAGGAACACGGATGCAAACTGGATAAAACCAATACCAATACGTACACTAGGATCTGGCTTAAACCAAAGCCCGCCAGTGTAAACTGTCCGGACACTAACCGTGCACAAGTGCACGGATGTGACTGAACCCTGTCGCAAAACCATGCGACCTGTCGCAAAACCATGCGACCTCTACTCTTTTGCCTAAAGGCGAATAGCTTTCTGTGTGGGACTCTAAAGACTCGACACTACGCTGGCAGTGGGTTTAACCACAGACCGCAAGCGGCACTAGCTGTGCGTAACGGTCCCCAGGTAGATGCCGACAAGAAGACTGACGAGGCGAAACCCATCTGAACTCCTACTGAGCCTGAATGTGACATTCTCCGTACAGTCCGGTCTGTTCGTCTGATACATCGGATGGCGGGCCTAGGGGGCGGTAAACGTCAGTCCCCCAATAGCGGTACAAGTCGTGTCGGAGTGAAGCCCAAAACACCCTGAGATAACACTGGAAGCCTACCAGTATATCTCGTTTGCCCTGGCCAGGGACTACTCGTGTAATGGCTCTCCTAGACACAGCGCGATGTCAACCCCCAATACCGGGAGAGACGAATCCTGTCTAACCGTCACTGCCTCCAAGTGCTTCGGGACTGCACCCAACTACCACCTGTTTGCACGACTCCTTTGAGCCGTGGTAGGGTAGTAATCAAAGTACAGTGGGAACACACTCGAGGCGAAGTGACAGTGTCAAGTCAGCGGACTAAGCTGTACTCATGTCACCTGGGAACTGATAACTGACGATAGGCATAATACCAACTAGTCAGTTCTCGACGAGTCCTGTCCAGTGTACTCGTAACCCAATGAGCACCCGCATACTATCTCAAGTACGACGTACCGACGGCTGTGGGACAGACCGTCTCCCACACTGGGATGAGAAGCGCATGCGCTAGTCTACTCCGGAGTATCGATGCCCTGTCTCGATAGTCCTGCGACCAGGGACCTGCATAAGGATGTGCTTATAGATTACCCAGCCCCACTAGTGTGACTGCCATCACAACGCTGGTAATCAAGCAAGGATCTTAAGGGCTCCACTAATGTGTATAGGCGATATACTAAAATAAACACATGTACACATTGAAGTAGAAACAAACCAAGTAGCATACTACTATTTTGAGCAAGATTGTATATACAAGGTCAATATCCCAAGCTTCCATTAAGTAATATACAAACTAGTATGATACAGTAATGGCCTCTAAGGCGTATACACTAACAATCTCCCACTTGCACTAAGGCCATGTACTGGCGTATCGAAGACCTATCATCTCGATTAGCCGCTCGAACTGAGTCTGGGGTAGGGCCTTCGTTAGTGGATCTGTAGTGTTATCTTCTGAATTTACTCTCTTTACCTCGATCTCCTGGCGATCAATGATCTCCCTGATCAGGTGGTACCGCCTCAAAATATGTCTGGACTTCTGATGGGACCTGGGTTCCTTCGCTAAAGCTATAGCGCCGTTGTTGTCACAATACAGCGGTATTGGATCAACATTGGTAGGAACCACCTGAAGTTCCGTGAGGAACTTCTTCATCCAGACAGCTTCCTTTGCGGCATCGCAAGCAGCTATGTACTCCGCTTCCATAGTTGAGTCTGCAACGGTTTCCTGCTTGGAACTCTTCCAGCAAACCACCCCTCCATTGAGGGTAAAGACATAACCCGACATGGACTTGGAGTCATCCTTATCACTCTGGAAGCTGGAGTCAGCAAAGGCCTCAATCTGGAGGTCTTTTCCGCCATACACCAAGAACATCTCCTTAGTCCTTCTCAGGTACTTGAGAATGTTCTTTACTGCTATCCAGTGTTTCTCCCCTGGGTTCGACTGATATCGGCTTACAACGCTCAATGCGTATGCTACATCTGGTCTGGTACACAACATCGCATACATAATAGATCCTACCGCAGATGCGTAGGGTATTGATGACATGCGAGCCCTTTCCAAATCAGTCTAGGGAGACATCTCTTTGGAGCGGGTGATTCCGTGACAAGCCGGTAGATTACCGCGCTTGGAATCTTCCATACTGAATCATTTCAGTATGGTGTCGATGTACCTTGACTGTGAAAGTCCCAACATCCTCTTAGATCTATCACGATAGATCTGGATCCCCAAAATGTAGTTGGCATCGCCCAGGTCCTTCATGGAGAACCTCTGCGATAAGAATCCTTTGACTGACTGTAGCATAGGAATATCATTTCCTATTAGGAGAATGTCATCGACATACAAGACGAGGAATACCATATTTCTCCCTACAATCTTACTGTAAATGCATGGTTCATCTAGGTTTTTGACAAAGTCGAATTCTTTGACAGTATCATCAAAGCAGATGTTCCAACTCCGCGATGCCTGCTTGAGTCCATAGATGGACTTGAGCAATTTGCACACTTTACCGCTGCTCCCACTTTGATTGAATCCCTCTGGCTGATCCATATAGACGCACTCTTCCAAATTTCCATTTAGAAAAGCCGTCTTTACGTCCATTTTCCAGATTTCATAATCGTGGAAGGCAGCAAAGGCAAGAAGGATCCGAATGGATTTAAGCATGGCCACCGGAGAAAAGGTCTCGTCATAGTCCAAACCAGGTCTTTGACGAAAACCCTTTGCAACGAGCCTAGCTTTATAGGTTTCAACCTGCCCATCTACACCAATCTTCTTTCTGAAGATCCATTTGCAGCCTGCGGGTTTTACCCCTTCTGGAGCAAAGTCCAAAGTCCAAACTTTGTTGGTGTAAATGGACTCCATCTCGGTCCGCATTGCATCCAGCCATTTTGCCGAGTCACCGCTCTGAATGGCTTGCTGGAAGCTAGTAGGCTCACCATAATCCATGGTGCAATCCTCTCTATCCCCGTCTATGAGAAAACCGTAGTATCTCTCGGGCGGATGAGACTGCCTACTACTTCGTCGGAACGGCGTAGGAATGTCCGGTTCTCTTGAAATGTCTGGTTCATCCAAGCTTTCAGTAACAGCCCGTGGTTCTGGAATTTCTTCCAGTTCTATTGCGCCCCCACATATCTGATTTTCCAAAAATTCAGTTTCCAAGAAGTGGGCATGCGGAGAAACAAAAACTTTTTGTTCTTCTGCGGAATAGAAAAGATAACCTCTAGAGTTCTTTGGGTATCCCACAAACTTACACAGTACTGAGCGTGCCTCGAGCTTGTCCGCATGCTGCTTTTTTACAAAAACTGGACATCCCCATACCTTAAGATACTTAAGACAGGGTTTCTTCCCACTCCACATCTGATATGGGGTGGTAGGCATAGTCTTGGTTGGAGCCTTGTTCAAGAGATATGCAGCTGCTTCTAGTGCATAACCCCAGAAAGATCGCTGTAACTCAGCCTTACTCATCATGGAACGAACCATATCCAATAGGGTCCGATTCCGCCTTTCCGATACACCGTTGTGTTGTGGTGTGTATGGAGGAGTAAGTTGAGAGAGAATTCCATTCTCTTTTAAGTAGCCCAGAAACTCGGCACTCAAGTATTCTCCACCTCGATCCGATCTTAGAATCTTGATACTTTTGCCGGTTTGTTTTTCAACTTCATTCTTGTATTCTTGAAATTTCTTAAAGGCCTCGGATTTGTGCTTCGTTAAGAAGACATGTCCATACCTAGAGAAATCATCTGTGAAAGTAATGAAGTATGAATAACCACTTCGCGCATGTGTAGACATTGGACCACACACATCACTGTGTATGAGTCCCAAGAGCTTGCTCGCTCTTTCTCCGCGTCCAGTGAACGGAGTCTTTGTCATCTTTCCCATGAGACAAGATTCACAAGTGGCATAAGACTGATACTCGAACGGATTCAAGTACCCTTCTTTATGTAACTTAGTTAATCGTGTCTCATTAATGTGACCCAGTCTACAATGCCATAAGAAAGCCTGATTTGTTTCCGGGGACTTTCTTTTAAGTGTGTTCTGGACACTGAAAATCTGAGCTTGATTTAACACGTATATTCCGTTCTGTAATGTACCTGACCCAATCAGAACTTGATTTAGGTGGATGTGTACTACATCGCTTACAAAAGTAAATTCATATCCTTCCTTAGAAAGTAAGGATACAGATATGATATTACAAGTCGCACCTGGTACATACAAACAGTTACGCAGAATCAATATCTGCCCAGTTGTCAGTCCTAGGTTATATTCCCCTACGGATACAGCATCCATGCTCATTCCGTTAGCAACCCTGAGAGTCATATCACCTTTCCTGATAACCCTACGGTTTCTCAGAGCCTATAACGAATTACAGATGTGAGATCCTGATCCGGTATCCAATACCCAGGAAGTAGGGTTAACTGACAAATAGTTCTCTATTACGAACACACTCGAAACCGAAGCCACAGCATGCTTCGAATTCTGGCTACTGGCTTTGCAAGCCCTGCAATCCTTCTGCCAATGTTCATTCCCGTTACAATAGGAACGTCCCTCTTTAACCATATCCTGTCCTGAAACTTTTGCCCTTGCTTTTCCTTTTTCTTCCCTGGTTTCTTTCAGGGTATAAGCAGAGGGCAGGGACTGTAGAATTAAGTCAGTACTTGACCCATTCTTCAACGTGGTCTCCAGGTCCGTGAGCATAAAATAGATGGTCTATGTAAGGACCTTGTCCCTTACAGAAGAACCGACAGCCAACCTCGCTTGAAGCAATTCGTTCGAGGTCTCATATCTTGCGATACGAGATTGCTATCCATATAAATCTTTGTTATGGAGGAAGATAGAAACTGAGTCCATCTTCTCATGCTGCCCCTGGTTTGCACCATCAACTGAGGCTAACATGAGGCACTTGGCTTTCGCACAATCCTTTTCCGATGTCTTTTGGATGTAAACATTCGTGACAGGGGAAACTGGACCTGAGACAGCAGGGGTTTGATTAGTTAAGAGGTGTCCCAGCTTGTCATGGGTAATGGACATCTGGACAGACCCTTGCCAGTCATAACAGTCAGGTTCAGTCATTTTATTATCTAGATGTAACCTAGGTGCGGTCACTGGGTCGCTGCAATTAAGAGAGAGAGAAGAAAACACTCAGCATGATGCTCTTGCAAGTTTAGAGTGGTTTTTAATTTGTCTAAACAGGATGGCTCCCACTGTCTCTCGAATCCCTCCTCAAAACCAAAAAGGAAGTATTAGTCAGGATCAATCTCACCGTACAATTCTTGCTTAACCGTTCAGCCAGGCTAGTGTCAGTACTTCGAGGGAGGTTTTCCAACGCTTTCGCGAAGTTCCTTAATTAAATAACCTCTTTTCCCTGTGGGCGTAGCCCCGCTAACACCTTTCTTGACACCTACTTGGTTTATAGCATTGATCGTTAAGTGAGAAATTTTCCGAGGAGCAGCATATACTCACAGTAGGATCGGGATCCAAATATCATTGTGTGACAAAACTGAAGGAATCCTACTAGAATCATCACACTCTAAATGGTATGCAACGCTAGCAAGTTTCAGTTTATTTGAAACTCCCGATGTGGATTTTTTTTGCCCCATGCTCTTATGACCTTGACGAAGGTCAACAAATCATAAGTCACATGTCAAGTTCTACCCGTCATTATCCAGGTTAATTTGAACCCACCCGTATATACCCTTGACGAAGGTCAACAAGGTAATACGACTGTCCCAAACCAACGCATCTATCTATGCTACATATGAACACCCAACAGCTACCAATCACTATGCCTTGACGAAGGTCAACAAACATAGCTTGAATACTATTGAATATTCATACGAAACGACGGAGGGCTACGAATGGTTTTGGCGAAACCTTGAACGTTGTGAACTTGATATAATCGATGGAACGAGATAGCTTTTAAAAGGAGTGGCTCAAGCTCCGCATTTAAAAGTTAGTTTTGAAAAGAACCGAGTGGTTTTCCGAAAGTGTTCCAACGATTTTAACTTGGTTTACTTTCTTGCATTAGTTCTTTTAATGCGTGATATTCTTGCATTAGTTCTTTTAATGCGTCCCATCATTTAAGCCTACCATTGCAGAAAACAACCAAAATATGACGTACGCTTATGCCATTCGCATTCGCCACGGGGCCCCGTCATTACCCGTTAGGTTACTTAACTAACGACAGAGCGGGGGCTGGGCTAGCGCGGCTGTAAAACATAAGCAACGCCTAAATAATATCATATATAGATATACTGCAATGATAGCCATTTCAGATCACAGATGAATACATTGGATATACTAGGAATCCGCAATTCGTATGAGCCTGTAACGAAAAGCAGATTACACGGTCGCGGTGAATAGCCAATACCCCACCCAAGAACCTTACGGGTACGGCAAACTACCCGCCAAGTACCCGAAGCGAAACAACCTCCCTCATCCCCGTGAGTAGGCCACTCGGCACTTCGGCATACCCGGTAGTTTGTGCACCCCCTCCATGGGTCTATCCTAGGAGCAAAAACAGTAAAAAGAAATTATACAATGACGGCTATAACCCCGACCCGGTTGTGCGGCCATACAAATAATTATTACATCAATTTACAAATTTACATGAATTGAAAGAAAAGAAAACTCTCGTCTCACAACCCCCGGCTATTCACCCGTGACAATCCAATGAATTCATATACACATTCCAATAACATTACAGATCACAGATTTGTATAACCCCCACTAATCGACATATAGCGATTAGCAGACGTTCAATACAAATATCACATCACAGAAAAAAACCGTCAGCTTAAGTCTTTTAGAAGTTCGATAAAAAATACGGATTTTCAGGACGCCAAAAATAAAATTTTCGTTCTGGAAAATCTGGGCAGAAAATATATATTCCAAAAATCCCAAAATACCCCTATGAGCAAACTGCAAAGAAGAAACCCCATGACCGAGTCAACTCGGCCGCGGTTCCGCGGCGGGAGGCCGCGGTTACGCGGCGGGAGCAAGCTCCCGCCGCGGAACCGCGGCGCTTTGATCGAGTTAGTGGGTCAAATTTTTGCAGTTTCTTAAGAAAACCCTGAGTCAATTTTTGGTGTATCTCAAAAAAAATTTCCAGCACTTTTAAAATCGACAGAAAGTTTAAAAAACGGGGTTCGTTTTGCGACTTTTTCTTTGATCGATCTTCTAACTACTTTGCTAACATGTTAGATAGAGTTTAACTAGGCTCTGATACCACTGTAAGTCCATGCTACCTCTCCCGGTACTTACGCGCTTGCGGAATTTGGTGAAAAACGATTTTCCTAGAGGTGGTAACATGGACTCAAAACCCGGATCTTTGTTAAACTGCTAACTAACAACCTAACAAGAGTTTACCTACTCGGTTAAGGGGGCTATACCTTTCTTGAACTCCTTCGTCTTCAACTCGTCATGGAGTTCGGATCGGCCTCACCTCGTCGTCTCCTTGCGTCGAAGATGGATCCACCCGAAAGCTTCTACCTTTGGCTTGTTCTTCGGACTTTGAAGAAACTAGATCACTTGGATTGCTAGGCCTTGTGAGCTAGAATGAGTAGAGAAGAGTATGTTGGGATTTTGCTCTATGGTTCTTGTTTCTCAACACATGAGACAAGTGAACCATAGACTAAAGAGAGAGAGCAAGAGGAAGAGGGTGAGAGCAAGAGCATGAGAGCTCAAAACCAAGAGAGAGAAAGGTCAAGCAAGAATGCGCCTCTCTTTTGTGTTTCACCCTCTCATAATCCAAAAGCATCATTAGCCATAATGTCAACCAAGTATTATGTGATGGTTCATATCATGACAAAGGCAATATCATTTCCATGCACTCATTTTGCAAACTACAACAAGCAAGCAAAAGTCTTTGCATGAAAATGACAACCATTGTGATGATGATGGTCAACTAGTCCAACCTAGTCAACCGGTCAACAAAGTCAACAAGTCAACAAAGTCAACCCTCCAACAACCATGTCACTATAATACTTAATTAATATTATTGCTAAATATATATATATATATATCATATTCTCATTAGGGTTGAGCAAAAAGTCAATAGTCAACAGTCAACGGTCAACAACCCTAATGAGAATCCTCTGCCTCTGTCTCTCCGTCAACTGTGCATACACACCCGCATCCGCGTTCCGAGGAACACGGATGCAAACTGGATAAAACCAATCCCAATACGTACACTAGGATCTGGCTTAAACCAAAGCCCGCTAGTGTAAACTGTCCGGACACTAACCGTGCACAGGTGCACGGATGTGACTGAACCCTGTCGCAAAACCATGCGACCTGTCGCAAAACCATGCGACCTCTACTCTTTTGCCTAAAGGCGAATAGCTTTCTGTGTGGGACTCTAAAGACTCGACACTACGCTGGCAGTGGGTTTAACCACAGACCGCAAGCGGCACTAGCTGTGCGTAACGGTCCCCAGGTAGATGCCGACAAGAAGACTGACGAGGCGAAACCCATCTGAACTCCTACTGAGCCTGAATATGACATTCTCCGTACAGTCCGGTCTGTTCGTCTGATACATCGCATGGCGGGCCTAGGGGGTGGTAAACGTCAGTCCCCCAATAGCGGTACAAGTCGTATCGGAGTGAAGCCCAAAACACCCTGAGATAACACTGGAAGCCTACCAGTATATCTCGTTTGCCCTGGCCAGGGACTACTCGTGTAATGGCTCTCTTAGACACAGCGCGATGTCAACCCCCAATACCGGGAGAGACGAATCCTGTCTAACCGTCACTGCCTCCAAGTGCTTCGGGACTGCACCCAACTACCACCTGTTTGCACGACTCCTTTGAGCCGTGGTAGGGTAGTAATCAAAGTACAGTGGGAACACACTCGAGGCGAAGTGACAGTGTCAAGTCAGCGGACTAAGCTGTACTCATGTCACCTGGGAACTGATAACTGACGATAGGCATAATACCAACTAGTCAGTTCCCGACGAGTCCTGTCCAGTGTACTCGTAAACCAACGAGCACCCGCATACTATCTCAAGTATGACGTACCGACGGCTGTGGGACAGACCGTCTCCCACACTGGGATGAGAAGCGCATGCTCTAGTCTACTCCGGAGTATCGATGCCCTGTCTCGATAGTCCTGCGACCAGGGACCTGCATAAGGATGTGCTTATAGATTACCCAGCCCCACTAGTGTGACTGCCATCACAACGCTGGTAATCAAGCAAGGATCCTAAGGGCTCCACTAATGTGTATAGGCGATATACTAAAATAAACACATGTACACATTGAAGTAGAAACAAACTAAGTAGCATACTACTATTTTGAGTAAGATTGTATATACAAGGTGAATATCCCAAGCTTCCATTAAGTAATATACAAACTAGTATGATAGAGTAATGGCCTCTAGGGCATATACACTAACAGTATAACAAGCGGGTTCGGTCAATATCCGTATTATTATCTTGATTAAGGTGTGATATGGTCGCTACCTGGAGAGAGAGAGAAGAAAACACTCTGCGTGCGCTCTTGCAAGATTAGATTGGTTATTTATTTTATCTAATCAGGATGGCTCCCACTGTTTTTATCAAATCTTCCTTCAAACCCTAAAAGGAAAGACTAGCCGGGATTAATTACACTCTACAAGTTCGCCAATCTTTCAGCCAGGTCAGTGTCGGTACTTTGAGGGAGGTTTCCCGTGCTTTCGCACGGACCTAATTACAGTAAATCTCGTTTTCCCAGAGGTGTAACCCCGTTGACTCCTTTCTAGACACCTACTTGATCGGCTAATTGTAAAGTGGAAAACTCTCCCAGGAGTAACAATTACTCGCAGTGGGTATCGGGATCCAACTATCACATAGAAGGTATGCAATCTCATTGCAAATTTCAACACTTGAAACTCCCGATAAAGATTTTTACCCCTAGCACCTATGACCTTTACTTTGGTCAACAAATCATAAGTACTAGTCAAGTTCTACCCATCATTTCGTGATTAATTAGACCCACCCACATGACCCTTAACTAAGGTCAACAAAGTCACGCGACTGTCCTAACTAATCGCATCATATGCGGTGTAGGAAGACATCACTTAGCTACCGTACACTGTGCCTTAAGTAAGGTCAACAAACACAGCACGAATACTAAGTACTCTACTTCCTAAAATGACGGAGGGTTGCGGATGGTTTTTAAGAAAACCTTTAACGCTTTGAACTTGATCTCGTTGCGGAATCAAATGGTTTTTAAATGGAGTGTTTTTTGAAGCTTTTCTAGTTTTGCTAAAGAGGTCACTCCCGGTGAAGGGATCGTCGGCCCTTTCCTCGTCGAATGAGGTGCGGGATATATCATATATATCACTGTGCAAAGCAGAAACAATAGAAGCAATCAAAGACAAACCGAGGGTGTAGCTTCTGCCAGTTATCGCTAAAGGAGTCACTCCCGGTGAAGGGATGTCGGTCCTTTCCTCATCGAGTAAGGTACAGGATGTTTTACAAGGAACACCGCGATGCAAAGCAAGAACTGTAGCTACCTGTTTTTATTTTAAAATTTGATTCCACAACATCAATTAGTTTTATTTTCTTTCATTAATCTCATTAATGAATGTCCCATCATTTAAGTCCACCTAAACATCACAGATAAATATAACGTACGCTTATGCCATCCGCATTCGCCTCGATGTCCCGTCTGCACCGTTAGGTTAGGTAACTAACGCCAGAGCGAGGCAGGGCTAGCGCGGGTGTAAAACATAAGCAACGTCTATATAATATATCATATATACTATATATAATATCTATCTGAACAAATCACATGATCACATCACAGATAACGCAGTAGAAAATATCATATGAAATATTGGATATACTAGGACGTCCGTGTTTTCAATACGAGCCAGTATAAAACACGGATTCCACGGTCGTGATGAATAGCCAATCCCACACCCCTAGACCCCTACGAGAGGGGAAAGCAACCCTACCAATTCTAGGGTTAGGAGACCCGGACTCGATTCCTCGAGATGGTCTCCCACTGAACCCTAGAACCCGGTTACTTGTGCTCCCCTCCTTGGGTCTATCCTAGTGCAGAAAAGTAAATAATATACAAATGGTGACATCATCCGCAACCTGGAAGTGCCCCAATAAAAGAATATTACATACAAGTTTTTACATGAATGAAAATGAAAAACACTCATCTCACATAAAACCCCCCCGGCTATTCAAACACGACGATCCAATATAACATATCCAGCAACACATAACATCACATGTCATCAACGTAAGTAAATATACGCATCCCAATTGTCGTTGACATATAGCAATGAAACCGGCGATATCACATATTACACTTACGGTCACAGAAAAGAATGTGTAAAACTACAACAGTTGGAATCCGCAACCTCTTTAGACATCGCATGCCTAATCAAATGAAATACTTAGACATCGCATGCCTAACAATTATAAACCCGGCATTTTAGTCTCAAAATCGAAATCACTTTTCAATATAAAGTCGGGCAATTTAACAAGATTCCCGACATCCTGGTCGAATGCTCGTCGCAAACTTCAGTAGGCGGCCCCACCCCTGACGCCTTCGACAAAGTGCACCAAGGTGGAACACCGCTGCCGCGAGCACCCGAACGGATGCTTTCGGCGACGGGGTTCTCCTACAGTCACTTGGTCGGGGCTATGGGGCGAGACTGTCTATTAAGTTTACCCGGCGGGTATCCGCGTACGCTACGTGATTGCGATGGACTTTTGATCACATCAAAATTCCGTGGCAACCGATCAAGTGAGACTAAACCGCTAGATTTATGACATTCATTCAGTTATCTCATAACTACTTGAGAATTCCAATTATTGTATCACATTCTGGATAAGATAGAAAATGTTAAACTTTCCGATCGAACAATCGAACACTCAAGTTTTCCCGAAACTGCTCAACACATGAAATAAGTTTAAAAACATTCACTTCGTGCCTCAGTACCAACGGTCCAGCCGTAGAAGGGTCAAGCCTCACATGTGGCCCGCCGTACTGCCCCAAACCCGATGGTTCAAAAGGAAGTTCAAGACGGTCACATAATCGAGTTAAGGTTTGTTGTCTTCTAGAGGGACCATCGCGTTACTTGCACTACTTAGAACGTCGTTAAACTACGGAAAAATCCAACAATTGGAAATTTCCCGGCAGGGGAAAAAGTGGGTATTTATATCCGGTCGAACTTTTTAACATATTCTAAAATATCCGGAAAACACATAGACAAAGTTTGATAATCCGATCGAATCTACGAACTCCCAATACAACCCAGAAAACTCAACTCTTGAGTAAAAATTAAAAATTCCCAGAAAACTCAGCATTTAAATAAAGAAGTTACTGTGCAAAAATAATTGACTGAAGAGACTAATTGGCCGCGGAACCGCCGCATTAGCCATGCTAATGCCGCGGTTCCACCGCGCTATGATCGAATTAGGTGCTCGTGCTTCACAGTAATTCTTAGAAATTCCTGCTGAGTTTTCTGCATATTTTTAATTCTCAAAAATCCCCGATTTCAAAAAATGTACAGAGAGCAAATTTTTATTAGGGTTTCGGTTCGACCGGACTTGTAACTCCGTCTACGCATCGCCTAAGGCTCTAGCTAGGCTCTGATACCACTGTAGGGTTCCTAAGCACACCCATGAGGTTCTACAAGTGATCAAACATGGCCAATTCAAATTTTTTTCATGTGCCTACAAACCCTAATACGGATCGTTAACTAGATGTATAGGCGATGCAATGCAAGTTAACAACTTTAACTAAAAGGGAAGTGACTACAGCCTTTGTAGATCCGGTTCTCCACCTCCATAGCTTTACTTTGACATCCCTCCGCTGCGATCATCGGATCCCGGACTCTAGCATCGGCTTCATCGGAGAAATGGGCGGGCTAGGTCGTCGACTTCGATGCCGAAGATGATCTACGTCGAGGCAACTCAAGATCAAACTCCAACTTCACCAAGTCATGAAACTTGTGAAAAAAACACCCTATACTACTTGGCAAGTGGTAGAGGATGAAGAAATAGGAAGTGGGTTCACTTTAGAATTGGATTTCTCACTCTTTTTCTCATGTTGCCATTGATGGAGGCAAGGTTTCTTCTTTGTTGAAGAAGAAGAAGAAGAAAGAATATGATAAGTTATATTAAAAATAGAAAACAAAATGATACTTATCATAATTTCAACCATGGTTTAGTGTAGAGAACTAACTAGGGTTAAGTTGAATGGTTAGGGTTACGAGAAGAAGACAAGAATGGTTACTTTTGTCAAAGATGCATGAAGCATCAAGAAGTTTCTTGAATGAAAGCAACCATTTTTGTTTTCCTTTTCCTTTTTTAACCAAAATAAATAGATAGATGAATAAGTGAGTAAATCAAAACCCTAACCATTAACATAACCATGGTTTAAGTCTTTACACAAACCCAAGTTTGCATGTATCATCAAACATGATACAATCTTGTGCACAAAAGTATATCACATATACAACTTGTGTACATCAAATGAGAAAATCCAATTTAAGTGAACAAATACTAGTTAATGTAAAGTAATATATCAAATATATAATTATGCATTAAATCATAAAATCAACACTTGATTTAACGATCCGGTCATATCGCATATAACCGACTAATATCCAATGTATCGGCTTATCGAATTAATCCTTGATTCGATAACTAGGTTATATCGCATACAACCAATCGATACATTCATTGCGAGAATAGAATACGGTATCACATACACGCATTATTCTCGGTCCCGCACATATCTCATATGCGCTCCTATTTCGTTTCGCTTGAGCCAGGAAACCTCTGTGTAGGACTCTAAAGACTCGTCAATACGCCGGCAGCAGATGATGATCATATCAAACACCCACAAGCCGCAAGCGGTCTGCTAAACGTAACGGCCATCCGGGTATTGAGCGATCCGAAGATCGACAAGCAAGCCCGCTCACACTCTTGTGAATCCAACCAGTAACACTTACCGTACAGTCCGGTCTGTTCATCTGATATGTCGCATATCTCGTCTAGGGGTGGTAAACGTCAGACCCCAATAGCTTGATAAGTCATGCAGACGTGAGGTCCATAACAATCGTGAAACTACTGATAACTCTTACCAGTATATCACGGCAACCCTGGCCAGTGATTTCCTGTTATGGCCAGTCGAGCATAGCGCAACATCAACCCCCAATACCGGGAGAGACGAATCCCCTCCTATCGCTCGTTGCCTCCATGTAAATCGGGACTGTACCCAAAAACCACCTGTTTGCACGCCTCAGTAGAGCCGTGGTAGGGTAGAAATCAAAGCACAGTGGGAGACACACAAGACTCTATGACGATCTCAGGTGAACAGACTAAGCTGTACCAGTGTCACCAGAGAACTGCCATCTGACGTGAGGTATAATACCATCTGGGAGTTCTCGGCGAGTCCGTTCAGTGTACCCAGTCTCCACTGAGCACCCGCATACCACCTCTGATGTCAAACACCAATGGATATGGGATCATCCATCGCCCATCACATGGGTCGAGAAGATATACGCTAGTCTACACTGGAATATCGATGCCCCGTCTCGATATTCCCAAGACTAGGAACATTGAAGGATGTACTTATGGACTACCCAGGCCCCACTAGTATGATCTGCATCATAGTCTAGGAAGTCGAGTACACATCCTAAGGGCTTTATCAACATGTAACAGAGAGACAGAAAGTATACATGTTAAGATAAAGAGCAACCAGATAGCGTACTATCATGTCGAGCAAGAAAGTCCTAACTATATATGACCCAGCATCCACTACAATATACATCCAATGTACAGTAATAGCCTCTAGGGCATACATATAACTAACAGATTCCCCTGTTGATGTTAAATCTACTCACCAACGCTCCTGGCCAAGTAAAGCCTACAACTCGCTTTCCCCTTTTCGCTGCGCCCGAAGTCCCCGCCTGCGATCCTGAAAGCATATAACAATATAACAAGTCTATATTGGCAATCGACCAATAACACGTACAAACTACGTTTGACCGACGCACTAACTCCAAACATACTCTCAAGTGTTAGTCAAGTGGCTAACGCGCGTAGCGACACTACGAAACCAACTCAAGAGCAAAAGCTACATAAAGACACGAACGATATCGACACGACCCTAACTAGGAACGCAAAGCGACACAAATACCAAGCCTAGACCCTGATCGTACCGATCGTGCATTCACAACACAATAATAAACATGGAATCAATATAATTAACGTCGCAACGTCAAAAGAAACCCACGCCTAAAATTTACCGAAATCTAGTATGCATCATATATCATTTTAGCACCAAAATACAACATTTTTTTACCAAACTAGCATTTACAAACATCACAATATAGCAAGGTTAAACCATTTAAACCTTTACTATAATTTTAAAACTCACCTAATTAGGATTAGCAAAACTCTAGTTTGTAATTAAGCTAATTAGGAAAATATCATTTAACAAATCTAGCATGTAGGTTAAGTTTTCTTTTGCTTAAAATTAACAATTAAGCTATTCACTAATCAAAACCCTAATTGATTATCCAAAAACCATTTCTAGAATTTTAAACATGCAATTAAATAGCTTTATATTAACAACTAATAAGCTAATTAATGTATTAGAACAACAATTAGAGATTAGGGTTAGAGTTTTATACCTTAAAGAAATCACAAAAAGAAAGAATCAAGATCATCAAAAATCTCCAAAATGATGACTTCTATGAAGATTAAAGTTTGATTTGTGAAGAAGAATGATGGGTTTTGGTTTATATTTGAGTTTGTGAGAATTATTTAGGATTTTTCATGAATTATTTATGCTAGAAATGATGAAAATGGAGTGAGGAAAATACAAGGGTAGCAAGGAAGAGAAGTGGCCGGCCAAGCTTGGAAGGGGGGGGGGAATTTTGGTGAAGTGTGTGAAAAATTCTAGCAACAAATCAATAAATGCAACATTTAATGCAAAGGCCACCTTTTTCTTTCTTTTCTTTTCTTTAAAAATTCATTTTAAACACAAAATATCTAGATATTTGGAATGAATGGTTTAACAAAATATCTAATGATTAGATTAGCATAAAACCACATTAGTAGTAATTAACCCAAGACAAAAAGTAATTACCAGTAATAAAGTGCATAAATAAAGCATTAAAATAACAATTAATTAGGGAAAAATTCTATGTGAACCAAAACTTCTCATTGACCCCCAAAGTCCGTGCACTAGCTTCATTCTAGCTAAACTAGGTGCTGACAAGTCTATACAGAAGTTTGATCACAATCGGGTTAAAACGGAAAACACCAACTATTTTTCCCTAAAAACGGAAAATTCGCAAAACGATTTCTAAAACGTTACAATCTTCCCCCTTAAAGAAATTCGGTCCCCGAGTTAAAATTTCATCTACGCGTACCTCTAATGAGATGAGGGAAAGAAATCTTCTGCATCTCGCTCGGAGCCACTCAAGTGATCACCTCACTAGACGGCTACGCCAAAGAACCCTCACAGATAGCAAGACCCTTGACCGAAGTTCCTCCAACTGCCGATCCACTATAACTATCGGCTGCTGGTGAACGAATGATCGCGTCCAAGCTAAATGGTCTGATGCTGATCATGTGAGAAAGTTCATGAAGGTAATTGCGAAGTATCGACACAAGGAATACGGGGTGAATACTCAAAATCTGGATGGAAGTGCCAAGTTATAGGCAACGAAACTAACTCGCTTGAGGACCTCAAAAGGGCCTACAATCCTGGGACTAAGCTTCCCAAAACTCAACACGCCATTTCATCGGAAAAATCCGTAGGAATACATGATCTCCCACTGCGAACTCAAGTCTGTGACCACCATGGTCAGCATAAGACTTCTGTCTGCACTGGGCTGCTCCCATCCTGTCCAGAACCAACTGGATCATCTCCGAAGTCTCTAGACTAACTGGGGTCAAAAATCCTACTCTCGTAGAGTCAGAAAAACAGACTGGTGCTCGACACGACCTACCAAACAAAAACCTAAAGGTTGCCAATTGGAATGTCTCCAGATAACTGCTATCGAAGGAGAATCCTAACAATGGCAAGTGACGATCCCAACCGCTGACAACAAAATTCACACACAATAAGAATATCCTCCAGAGTCCGTATAGTCCGTTCTGTCTAACCACCAGCCAACGGATGGAAAGCGGAGCTAAAGCTCAACCAGTATCCAAGGCTTCCTGAAGCTTCTGTCCAAGACGGCAAGCGAACAGGATGTCTCAATTGGATACAACGCATGAAGGAACTCCGAACAAACGCACAAACTTAACGAAGAACAACAGAGCAAACTGAGCAAACCGGACAACAAACACCCAAATGGAGTCATACCCTGACCAGACCTGGGTAGACACCTTAACGAAATTCGTGGAGATCTGCTCCCATTCCCATTCCGGAATGGTTAAAGGTTGCAACTCTCTAGCCCGTCTCAAATGCTCAACCTTAGCTCACAACAAGACAGACACCTTGAAACGAAATCCGAAACTTCACTCTTCATCCCTGTCCACCCGTAATCATCTCACAAGTCACGCTACAAATTGGTGGAATTTGAATGAACACCGAAAGCTGATTGATGTGCCTGCTCTAGGATTTCGCGTCTCTACCCAACAGTATCAGTTAATCACTAACGCGTCCCTAAACGTAGCACACCCTGGTCACAAATCAAGTACTCCGAATCTTTACCCAGCGAGCATGCTCAAGAATCTCTGACGAGCGAGCATCGACGGGCTGTGCCTCGCGAAAGCGATTACGGAAGAGTGGTCAGGCGCGGACATGAGCAAGCTGTCCCCTTAGTAGAGGAGAACATTAAGTTGTACTCAACAATCGCACAAGAACTGTAAATCTGCAGAAGACTGTCTCAATAATCAAAACATGCTGCAGGAAGATGTACATTAAGCTCTGGTGGTCCGTGAAAATCTGACACGACTTTCCGAACAAGTAGTGTCCTCACATCTTCAACGCACGGCCACCGCGGCCATCTCCAAATCGTGAGTGGGATATCCTACTCGTACTTCCTCCAACTGTCGGGAAGCAAAAGCGATAACTCTATAGTGCCACATCAGCGCAAAATCGAGCCCCACACGCGAAACATCACAGTTAAACAACAAAGTCGCCCGAACCAGAAAGCAAAGAAAGAACTGGTGCAGTTGTCAATCGAATCTCCAACTACAGAAAACTCTGCACACATGCTTCAGTCCAAAGAAAATAACCTCCTTTCCGGTCAGTTCAGTCAACGGTGCGGCGATACACTAGCAATCCTGCACGAAACGGCGGTAGAAACCTGCTAAGCCCAAAAATCTTCGAACCTCTGTCCCGGATATAAGTATGGGCCAAAGCTGTACGTCCTCGATCTTCCTCGGGTCCATACGAAAACCGTCTCCCGTAACTACAAGACTAAGGAGTCAACACAATCAAGCCTGAAGGAACACTCCGAGAATTTAGTAAACCGCTGGGGGACTCCAAGTATCTGCAAAAAAAATCCTTAAGTGCTGCTCACGCTCCTCACGACTCTTATAATAGACCAGAATGTCATCAATAATACAACAATAAACAGGTCGAGGAACGGCCTGAAGAAATCTGGTTCATCATATCCACGAATGTTGCTAGGGCATTGGTGAGTCCAATGACACCACCAAAACACACAAAGCCCGTAGTACGCACAAAAGCTGACTTCAGAATGACATCACTCCGAACCCGCAACAATGATGACCTGATCCCAAACAACATAGAAAAATGTCTCGCACTCTGGAGCTGATCGAAGAAATCGTCAAAGCGAGGTAAGGATAGCTATCCGCACCGTAACCCGGTTCAATTGACGATCCATCAATACACAACCTCAAACTGCCGTCCTTCTCTTGACGAATAGAATAGGTGCTCCCCAAAGCGAAACACTCGGACACACAAGCCACACCTATCTAGCAACTCTGCAGCAGATCCTTAAGCTCCCTAAGCATCGCCGGCTCATCTGGAATAACGTCGGAAAACTCTCGCACGATAGGAACCCGGTCCATCAATCCAACGGTGGCTCCGGCATCCCGAATGAAAGCCAAGAATCCACGACATCCTCTCCTCTAAAGCCGACTAGCGAAAAAGGATGAATTCAAGCTGTGAGAGGCGGAACCACTGTCCCCCTGCACAACGAGAACGGACTCGCCGGGAAAAAAAACCTGATTGTTTCCTCGCGGTAGTCCACAGACGCATAGCACGTAGCTAACCAGTCCGTGCCCAGAAGAACGTCAAATCCAACCTCTATAGAAGGTCACAACGACGGACGAATCTCTATCTCCTATCCGATTGGCACACGACTGAAATACGTATCGCGCAACAAAAGAATCGCTGACAGAAGTTAACACAACAACGGCTGATCTAGCTAACCGACTCTCCTCGTCCCAACCACGGCGCAAAGTGTGTAAAACCAATAGGTGCATCAAAGAACATACTAATTAAAAATACCTGAAAACTCTGCATTGGACACCGGCGTGTCCCGATGAGTAGAAGCAAACTCATGTGTCTGCCCCCTGCCCGCAACTGGCTGAACTCCTCCTCTGCCAACTTGTCCCCTCTGAGCGAATCCTCCATGACTACGACCTCTCCGAACATGAGTCTGACGCGGTGCTAAGGAACAATCCCTGATGATGTGATGAAGGCTTTCGCACCAGAAACATCCACGCGATGGCTGCTGACTCTCCTGGGCATAAGAGCTGAACGACTGACCTCGTCCTAAACCTCTGCTACACCCATGACGGTCATGAAATCTTTCTCGATGACCAGGCCTCTGTCTCTGGGCTAGTACGCTGGTATGAGTCCTCCACTGTTCTGGAACTCCCAAAGTCTCGGAAAGACATGCCTCGTCAACTATGGTTGCATCCACTGGTGCTGAGTGAGTAACACTATGCTGAGTGCTGATCGCAAGGAACAACTGGGTAACAGGGGTGACAACCACCTGTCGCTTTGCTCTACTGGCCTCAACCAAAGACCTCATCGTCTGGTGCAAATCCTGCATCTCTGCCACAAGCCTATCGATACGATCTGTCGAAGGCGGATCCATCTGCTCCTGTGCAACGAGCGTGCCATCCTGGTCAGTCCTCGTCCCATACGAGTCAAATCTGACCTCGGCCCTCGCTGAAACACTCAGAGTCCCCATAGTCATCGGCGGCAAACTCTATAAATGGAAATAGGATTTGATATGAACACGAAAATCGAATCATAAGGATATGTATCATCAAGGAAGGAATTTCAAGTAATTTGTACTTAGGTCACTTTAGGCGGAGTACCGCGTCGTGAGTATGCCGCGGACATACACACACTACGTTACTCTGCTTAAGCTACCTACTCCATCATACCAAGGTCATCCTACACTCCGAAAGGTAAAACCTAGCGCTCTGATACCAACTTTGTCATGACCCGAAATTTGCACGTGATGGCCCTTAAACTACGCAACGTCTACAGGCGTAACGCAATTTAAGTAAGCCAAAAACCCAGCAATCTAAACCATCAAAAGTAGTAAGTTATAATAGAATTTTCAAAACTTTTGAAATATCAAACCAAATTCTTTAAAGTCCAACTTTACATTCTTAAAAATTTCGGCAGCACCTCCTGTGTAAAAACCAACCCAAAAAATGGGTACAACATAAATATAAGTAAAGTATCCCCAACGGGAGCAAATCCACGCCCAACGGCGGAAAACAACCACCACAACAGATATACGATACCGTAGCGAAGAAATAAAAGACGATAGAAGTAAAACTGCATAAAAGACCTCCAAGTCATAAAATAATATACAATATCGTCCTCACATCAAGTATCTAAGTCATACAAGATAATGGTAGATGGAGAGTACAGGATACAACGAATATACAATAAACATGAACGGATAACCACAAAACCCACCTAAAGCAAAACTGCACATTGTGAGCCGAAGCGGTATCCGCAGCAAAAGATACTATGATAGATGATAATAGCCCTGCCACTGACTACTGTGAGGAATGACCTGCAAAACACTGTGGAACAACAGGGGGTGAGTTGCCAACTCGTGAATAGTAAATAACATATGCAGGTAATCGCAAGTATGCACGTACAGCGCGAATCTAACATATATAAGCTAAGCAATAAATGGTCATATGAATACAATAGTCATGAAAGATACTCTAGTTGGTACATTTAATACATGAAGCAATAATATGACAATCTGTATACAACAGTCATATAAGTTACGCTATCAGGTACAACTAATACATGAAGCGATGATATGACAACGTACATATGCAACAGTCATGAAAGGTATGCTAGCAGGTACAACTAATACATGAAGCAATGCATATAAAATAAGTATGTAAATGCAACAGTCATGGAAGGTACTCTATCAGGTACAACTAATACATGAAGCAGTGCATAAACAATAAATGTGGAGTATGGGATAAAACATGTCATTTCTACGGAGTCCTGACATCGTGGTAGGACCAAAGTGTTAGTGTATATGCCCTAGAGGCCATTACTGTATCATACTAGTTTGTATATTACTTAATGGAAGCTTGGGATATTCACCTTGTATATACAATCTTGCTCAAAATAGTAGTATGCTACTTGGTTTGTTTCTACTTCAATGTGTACATGTGTTTATTTTAGTATATCGCCTATACACATTAGTGGAGCCCTTAGGATCTTTGCTTGATTACCAGTGTTGTGATGGCAGTCACACTAGTGGGGGCTGGGTAATCTATAAGCACATCCTTATGCAGGTCCCTAGTCGTAGGACTATCTAGACAGGGCATCGATACTCCGGAGTAGACTAGCGCATGCGCTTCTCATCCCAGAGTGGGAGATGGTCTGTCCCATAGCCATCAGTACGTCGTACTGGAGATAGTATGCGGGTGCTCGTTGGGTTACGAGTACACTGGACAGGACTCGTCGGGAACTGACCGGTTGGTATTATACCTATCGTCAGTTTTCAGTTCCCAGGTGACATGAGTACAGCTTAGTCCGCTGACTTGACACTGTCACTTCGCCTCGAGTGTGTTCCCACTGTACTTTGATTACTACCCTACCACGGCTCAAAGGAGTCATGCAAACATGTAGTAGTTGGGTGCAGTCCCGAAGCACTTGGAGGCAGTGACGGTTAGACAGGATTCGTCTCTCCCGGTATTGGGGGTTGACATCGCGCTGTGTCTAGGAGAGCCATTACACGAGTAGTCCCTGGCCAGGGCAAGCGAGATATACTGGTAGGCTTCCAGTGTTATCTCAGGGTGTATTGGGCTTCACTCCGACACGACTTGTACCGCTATTAGGGGACTGACGTTTACCGCCCCCTAGGCCCGCCATGCGATGTATCAAACGAACAGACCGGACTGTACGGAGATTGTCACATTGAGGCTCAGTAGGAGTTCAGATCGGTTTCACCTCGTCAGTCTTCTTATCGACATCTACCTGGGGACCGTTACGCACAGCTAGTGCCGCTTGCGGTCTGTGGTTAAACCCACTGCCAGCGTAGTGTCGAGTCTTTAGAGTCCCACACAGAAAGCTATTCGCCTTTTGTCAAAAGAGTAGAGGTCGCATGGTTTTGGGACTGGTCGCATGGTTTTGCGACAGGGTCCGGTCACATCCGTGCACTTGTGCACGTACAGTGTCCGGACAGTTAACACTAGCGGGCTTTGCTTTAAACCAGATCCTTGTGTACGTTTTGGGATTGGTTTTATCCAGTATGTATTCGTGTTCCTCGGAACGCAAATGCGGGTGTGTATGCACAGTTGACGGAGAGACAGAGGCAGAGGATTCTCATTAGGGTTGTTGACCGTTGACTGTTCACTAATGACTTTTTGCTCAACCCTAATGAGAATATGATATGTAATTAACAATAATATTAATTAAGTATTGTGGTGACATAATTGTTGAGGGGTTGACTTGTTGACTTTGTTGACCGGTTGACTAGGTTGGACTAGTTGACCATCATGATGACAATGGCTATCATTTCATGGCAAAGACTTTTTACCTGCTTGTTCTCTTGTGCAATATGAGTGCATGAAATGATATAGCCATTTTGACTTAAACCATTTACACAATACTTGATTACTATTTTTTTGATGATGGTTTTGGATTATGAGAGCCAAGTGAGAAAAGTCTTGCTCATTCTATCATTTTCATTCTCTCTCTTGTGTTCTTGAGCTCTCATCTTCTTCCTCTTGCTCTCCCTCTCTTAGTCTATGGTTCACTTGTCTCATCGGTTGAGAACCAAGAACCATAGAGAAAATCCCAACACACTCTTCTCTACTCACTCTAGTTCATAAGGTTTAGCAAACCAAGTGAACTAGTTTCTTCGAAGACCGAAGAAGAAGCCAAAGGTAGAAGCTTTCAGGTGGATCGATCTTCGGCGCAAGGAGACGACGGGGTGAAGCCGATCCGGACAACCATCGAGGCTTGAAGACGAAGGAGTTCAAGAAAGAAAGGTATAACCCCCTAACCGAGTAGTTAACAACTCCTAGTTAGGTTGTTAGTTAGATGTTTAAAAAAGATCCGGTTTTGAGTCCATGTTACCACCTCTAGAAAATTGTTTTTCACCAAATTCCGCATTCCCGAAAGTACCGGGAGAGGTAGCATTGACTTACAGTGGTATCAGAGCCTAGTTAAACTCTATCTAACAGTTAGCATAGTAGCTAGAAATTCGATCGGAGAAAAGTCCCGAAATAAACCCGAAATTCAAAGTTGCTGTCGATTTTTAAAGTTCTGTAAAATTGATAAATTTCATCTTAAAAATCGGCTCTGGGTTTTTATTAAACACCCACGAAATTGTTAGTTTTATGTATGCCCTAGAGGCCATTACTATACATAGGATGTATATTGTAGTGGATGCTGGGACATATATAGGGAGAACTTTCTTGCTCGACATGATAGTATGCTATCTGGTTACTCTTTAACTTAACGTGTATACTGATTGTCTCTCTGTTACATGTTGGTAAAGCCCTTAGGATGTGTGCTTGACTACATGGACTATGATGTGGTTCATACTAGTGGGGACATGGTAGTCCATAAGTACATCTTTCAAAGTCCCTAGTCGTAGGTGTATCGAGACGGGGCATCGATATACCTGAGTAGACTAGCGTATACCTTCTCGACCCATACAGATGGGCGATGGATGATCCCATATCCATTGGTGTTTGACATTAGAGATGATATACGGGTGCTCAGTAGAGACTGGGTACACTGGACGGACTCGCCGAGAACTCCCAGATGGTATTATACCTTACGTCAGATGGCAGTTCTCTAGTGACACTGGTACAGAGTAGTCTGTTGACTCGAGATCGTCATAGAGTCTTGTGTGGTTCCCGCTGTGCTTTGATTTCCATCTTACCACGTCCAAGCGGGCGTGCAAAATGGTGGTTTTTGGGTACAGTCCCGAATCACATGGAGGCAATGAGCGATAGGAGGGGATTCGTCTCTCCCGGTATAGGGAGTTGACGTTGCGCTGTGTTCGATTGGCTATAAACGGAAATCCCTGGCCAGGGTTGCTGAGATTTACTGGTAAGTGTTACCAGTAGTTTCTCGAATTGTTATAGACCTCATATCGACACGACTTATCAAGCTATTGGGGTCTGACGTTTACCACCCCTAGGCGAGATATGCGACATATCAGACGATCAGACCGGACTGTACGGTAAGTGTTACTGGTTGGATTCATAGGAGTGTGAGCGGGCTTGCTCATCGATCTTCTGATCGCTCAATACCCGGGTGGCCGTTACGTTTAGCAGACCGCTTGCGGCTTGTGGGTGTTTGATATGATCATCACCTGCTGCCGGCGTATTGACGAGTCTTTAGAGTCCTACACAGAGGTTTCCTGGCTCAAGCGAAACGAAATAGGAGCGCGTATGAGATATGTGCGGGACCGAAAATAATGCGTGTATGTGATACCGTATTCTATTCTCGCGATGAATGTATCGATTGGTTGTATGCGATATAACCTAGTTATCGAATCGGTGATTGTTTCGATAAGTCGATACATTGGATACTAGTCGGTTATGTGCGACATGACCGGATCATTGAATCAAGTGTTGATTTAATGATTTAATGTATAATTGTATATTTGATATATTACTTTGCATTAACTAGTATTGGTTCACTTTAAATGGATTTACTCACTTGAATTGCACATTGTATATGTGATATATTTTTTGTGCACATGATTGTATCATGTTTGATGATACATTCTAGTTTGGTTTTGTGTAAAGAATTAAACCATGGTTAGTTACTGGTTAGGGTATCATTTCTTTTCTCTTATTCATTTATCTATTTATTTATTTCATTTAGAAAAGATAAAGAGAAAAGAATGGTTGCTAGTTTTGTTTTTATTTGAAGCTTCTTGAAGCTTTGAACAAGTCCACCATTCTTGTCTCTTCTCTAACCCTAACCACTCATCTAACCTTAGTTAAATCTCTACACTAAACCATGGTTGAGATTATGATAAGTATCATATTGTTTTTATTTTAAAACAACTTATCATAATATTGTTTTCTTCTTCTTCTTCATCTTCAACATTGAAGCAAGCTTGCCTCCATCAATGGCAACTTGTGAAAAAGAGTGAGAAATCCAATTCTAAAGTGAACCCACTTCCTATTTCTTCATCCTCTACCTCTTGCCAAGTAGTAGAGTGTGTTTTCTTCACAAGTTTCATGACTTGGTGAAGTTGGAGCTTGATCTAGTGATGCCTCGACGTAGATCATCTTCGGCATCGTCGTCGATGACCTAGCCCCCTTTTTCTCCGATGAAGCCGACGCTAGAGCCCGGGATTCGATTTGGACAGCGAGGAGACTTCATTGTGGAGCTATGGAGGTGGAGGACCGGATCTACAAAGGTTGTATTTCCGTTCTCTTAGTAAAGTAGTTTACTAGTTGCATCTTTCGCCTAGACATCTAGTTAACGATCCGTAGTCTAGGGTTTCTCGGCTCCCCCATTTTTGAAATTGGCATGGTTGATGCCTTGTGAGACCTCTTGAGAGTGCCTAGGAACCCTACAGTGGTATCAGAGCCTAGCTAGAGCCTTAGGCGATGCGTAGACGGAGTTTGAAATCCGATCGAACCGAAAACCTACATCCAAAATGCTCTCTGGACATTTTTGAAATTCGGGGTTTTTCCAGAATTAAAAATATGCAGAAAAACCAGCAGGAATTTATAAGAATTACTGTGAAGTTCGATGACCTAATTCCATAAAAGTGCGGCGGAACCGCGGCATTAGCGTGCTAATGCGGCGGTTCCGCTGCCCTTTTGTCTCTTCTCCCATAAAATTTTGCACAGAATTCCTATTTGGCAGTGCTGGTTTTCCTGGGAATTTTTAATCTGAAATCAAGAGTTGAGTATTTTGGGTTGTATTGGGAGTTCGTACATTCGATCGGATTGTCAAACTTTGTCTATGTGTTTTTCCGGATAATTTTAAAATATGTTAAAAAAGTTCGACCGGATATAAATACCCAATTTTTTCCTGCCGGAAAATTTCCAAGTGTTGGATTTTTCCGAGGTTTAAAGACGTTCTAAGTAGTGCAAGTAGTGCGATGGTCCCTCTAGAAGACAACAAACCTTAACTCGATTATGTGACAGTCTTGAACTGCCCTTTGAACCTTCGGGTTTGGGGCAGTACGGCGTACCACATGTGAGCCGTTGGCTTGACCCTTTTACGGCTGGACCGTTGGTACTGAAACATGAAGTGAATGTCTTTGAACTTATTTCATGTGTTGAGCTGTTTCGGGAAAACTTGGGTGTCCGAATGTTCGATCGGAAAGTTTAACATTTTCTATTTATCTGGAAAGGGATACAATAATTGGAATTCACAAGTAGTTAAGAGATAACTGAATGAATGTTATAAACATAGCAGTTTAGTCTCACTTGATCGGTTGCCACGGAATTTTGATGCGATCAAAAGTCCGTCGCAATCACGTAGCGTACGCAGAGACTCGCTGGGTAAACTTAATAGACAGCCTCACTCCATAGCCCCGACCAAGTGACTGTAGGAGAACCCCGTCGCCGAAAGCATCCGTCCGGGTGCTCGCGGCAGCGGTGTTCCGCCTTGGTGCACTTCGTCGACGGTATCGGGGGTGCGGCCGCCTACTGAAGTTTGCGACGAGCATTCGATCAGGATGTCGGGAATCTTATTGAATTGCCCGACTTGATATTGAAAAGAGTTTTCGATTATGAGACTAAAATGCGGGGTTTATAATTGTTAGGCATGTGATGTCTAAGGTATTCATTTGATTAGGCATGCGATGTCTATGCAGGTTGCGGATTCCAACTGTTGTAGTTTTACACTTTCTTTTCTGTGACCGTAAGTGTAATATGTGATATAGCCGGTTTCGTTGCTATATGTCAACGACAATTGGGATGCGCATATTTACTTACGTTGATGACATGTGATGTGATGTGTTGCTAGATATGTTATATTGGATCGTCGTGTTTGAATAGCCGGGGTTTTTTATGTGAGATGAGTGTTTTTCATTTTCATTCATGTAAAAACTTGTATGTAATATTCTTTTATTGGGGCACTTCCAGGTTGCGGAAGATGTCACCCTTTGTATATTATTTACTTTTCCGCACTAGGATAGACCCAAGGAGGGGAGCACAAGTAACCGGGTTCTGGGGTCCAGTGGGAGACCATCTCGAGGAGTCGAGTCCGGGTCTCCTAACCCTAGAATTGGTAGGGTTGCTTGCCGCTCTCGTAGGGGTCTAGGGGTGTGGGTTTGGCTATTCATCGCGACCGTGGAATCCGTGTTTTATACTGGCTCGTATTGAAAACACGGACGTCCTAGTATATCCAATATTTCATATGATTCTTCTGCTGCGATATCTGTGATGTGATCATGATATGTTCTGTGATAGATACAGTATATAGTATATATATGATATATTATATAGGCGTTACTTATGTTTTACACCCGCGCTAGCCCTGCCCCGCTCTGCCGTTAGTTACCTAACCTAACGGTGCACGAGGGGACATCGAGGCGAATGCGGATGGCATAAGTGTACGTCGTATTTATCTGTGATGTTTAGGTACTTAAATGATGGGACTTCATTAATGTGATTAATGAAAGAAAAGAAACCTAAGATGTTGTAGAATCGAATTTCAAAATAAAATAGGTAGCTACAGTTCTTGCTTTGCACAGCGGTATGTATGATATATCCTGCACCTTATTCGATGAGGAAAGGACCGAGATCCCTTCACCGGGAGTGACTCCTTTAGCAATAACTGGCAGATGCTACACACTCGGTTTTTCTTTTGATTGCTTTTAAGAGTTTTTGCTTTGCACAGTGATATATGTGATATATCCCGCACCTCATTCGACGAGGAAAGGACCGACGATCCCTTCACCGGGAGTGACTCCTTTAGCAAAACTAGAAAAGCATCAAAAACACTCCATTTCAAAATCATTTGATTCTACAACGATATCAAGTTCATTACGCAATAGGTTTTCAGAAAAACCTGTCGTAGCCCTCCGTCATTTCAGATAAGTTGTATATAGTATTCGTGCTGCATTTGTTGGCTTTCGTCAAGGTGCAGTGTGCGGTAGCTATATGCTGCTTATCTGCTAGCATACGATGCGATTGGATTAGGGTAGTCGTGCGGCTTTGTTGGATTTCGTCAAGGGTCGTGCGGGTGGGTTTAATTCAATCAAGAAATGTACGGGTTGAACTTGACTAGCGGGTTATGGTTTGTTGGCTTTCGTCAAGGTCATAGCACGTTAGGGGCAAAATTATCGGGAATTTCAAGTGTTGAAATTTGCAATGAGATTGCATACCTTCTATGAGATAGTTGGATCCCGATACCCGCTGCGAGTAAGAGTTACTCCTGGGAGAGTTTTGCACATTACAATTAGCCGATCAAGTAGGTGTCTAGAAAGGTGTTAACGAGGTTATGCCTCTGGGAAAACGAGGTTTACATTAATTAGGTTCGTGCGAAAGCACGGGGGACCTCCCTCAAAGTACCGACACTGGCCTGGCTGAAAGATTGGAGAACTTGTAGTTTGTAATTAATCCCGGCTAGTCTTTCCTTTTAGGGTTTGAAGGAAGATTTGATAAAAAGCAGTGGGAGCCATCCTGATTAGATAAAATAATAACCAATCTATTCTTGCTAGAGCGCACGCTGAGTGTTTTCTTCTCTCTCTCTGAATTTGAATCTACATCTTGTGAAACTTGCCAGTCATGTCACAAAGATATAATGACACCAGCTCTGTTTATTGGAAATAGAGAAAGAGTTAGTGAACTCTTGGGATGATACATGCTGATGTATAAAGGTCCCCTGTCTACACATGCCAAGACTGGTTCTTTGTACTTCATTACATTCTCTGATGATCTTTCGAGATTCAGACCTATGTTCCTGTTGAAACACATGTCCGAACCTTTTGAGATATTCACAGAATATAAGTTAGAAGTAGAGAACCAAAATACGGGTATAAGTATTATGTCCTTTGATGAGATCGAGGAGGAGAATACTTGAGCACGGAAATCCTGGATTATTCTAAAGGAGAATGAGATTCTCTCTCAGCATTACTCCTCTGTATAAACCATAGCACGATGGTATATCGGAGTGGAGCAATAGCACCCTATGAGATATGGTGTGCTCTATGATGAGTACTACTGAGTTTCCTATTTCCTTTTGGGAGATATGCGCTTGAGAAGCTGCATACCTATTGAATAGGGTTCAAATCAAATCAGTTGCCTACCACTTCATATTTGATATGATAAGGGAAGAGCCCATCTCTTAAGATAGTTAAGATTTGGGGTTGTCCAGCCTATGTCTGAAAAGAAAAATCCGGACAAGCTCGAGGCAAGATCTGTTATGTACAACTGGAAAGGTTCCAGCTATACAAACAACAGCAGATGATTTGGTAGAACCAAAGGATTCAGAAGATTCCAACGAACCTCAGCCTCTCCGCCGATCTAGTAGGGTTCCTCACCCACCTGAGAGATACTTCGGTTTCTCTATGACAGTGGGAGCGAGGATTGCATCATGAGATGATGACCCAACTAGTTTCGAGCTGGCCATCAGGAGTGGGACTCTGTAAGAATGGCTGGATGCTTAGTGATCTGAGATGGAATCCTTATACACCAACAAAGTATGGACTTTGGTTGCTATATCTGAAGGGTTAAATCCCCATCAGGAGCAAGTATATCTTGAGAAGATTACTTGGTGTAGATGGAAAAGTTGAGACTTTCAAAGCTAGACTTGTTAAAGGTTTTCGTCATCGACCAGGCATGGATAATGATGAAACCTTTTCCAGTGGCTATGCTTTGTAAGTCCACGTTGCGACCCCCGGTTCTTACGGGGAGGCGGAAACGGTATAAAATCAAAATTTTAACGCAAGAGGCAACATGGACTAAGCTAGGTCGGGATCTTTACCTAAACTAAAACTAGCATACAAAGCTAAAGATATTTAGCTACTCGGATGAAGATGGTTATACCTAAACTTGAACTCCTTCTCTTCAAGCTCCGATGGTGGTCCGATGGCTCCTTCTCGTCGTCTCCGTACGCCGAAGATAGATCCACTTGAAAGCTCCAACCTTTAGCTCCTTCTTCGTTCTTTGAAGAAACTAGTTCACTTGGTTTGCTAAACCTAGTGAACTAGAATGAGTAGAGAGGAAATAGAATGGGATTTTATCTATGGTTCTTGATTCTCAACTCATGAGACAAGAGAACCATAGATCAAGAGAGGGAGCAAGAGGTTGAGGGTGAGAGCAAGAGGAGAGCTCAAGAACAAGAGAGAGAATGAGCAAGAAAGAAAAATGAGCAACTCTTTTGTCTTTCACCCTCTCATAATCCAAAGTGATCATAACTCATCATATCAAAAAAGTCTTATGTGATGGTTAGAAGCAACCATAACCTTATCATGTCATGCACTCATTTTACTCAAATGAGCAAGCAAGAAAAAGTCTTTGGCATGAAATGATAACCATGGTTATCATGATGGTCAACTAGTCAAGCCTAGTCAACCGGTCAACAAGTCAACAAAAGTCAACAAGTCAACAAAGTCAACAAGTCAACAAAAGTCAACAAGTCAACAACCATATCACCATAATACTTAATTAATATAATAGTTAATCACATATCATATTCTCATTAGGGTTGAGCAAAAAGTCAAAAAGTCAACGGTCAACTGTCAACAACCCTAATGAGAATCCGCTGTCTGTGCCTCCCTGTCAACTGTGCATACACACCCGCATCCGCGTTCCGAGGAACACGAATGCAAATTGGATAAATCCAATCCCATAAGGTACACTAGGATCTGGCTTAAACCAAAGCCCGCTAGTGTAAACTGTCCGGACACTGTACGTGCACAAGTGCACGGATGTGACCGAACCCTGTCGCAAAACCATGCGACCTGTCGCAATACCATGCGACCTCTACTCTTTTGCCTAAAGGCGAAAAGCTTTCTGTGTGGGACTCTAAAGACTCGACACTACGCTGGCAGTGGGTTTAACCACAGACCGCAAGCGGCACTAGCTGTGCGTAACGGTCCCCAGGTAATGCCGACAAGAAGACCGACGAGGCGAAACCCATCTGAACTCCTACTGAGCCTGAGTGTGACATTCTCCGTACAGTCCGGTCTGTTCGTCTCATACATCGCATGGCGGGCCTAGGGGGCTGCAAACGTCAGTCCCCCAATAGCGGTACAAGTCGTGCCGGAGCGAAGCCCAAAACACCCTGAGATAACACTGGAAACCTACCAGTATATCTCGTTTGCCCTGGCCAGGGACTACTCGTGTAATGGCTCTCCTAGACACAGCGCGATGTCAACCCCCAATACCGGGAGAGACGAATCCTGTCTAACCGTCACTGCCTCCAAGTGCTTCGGGACTGCACCCAACCACTACCTGTTTGCACGACTCCTTTGAGCCATGGTAGGGTAGTGATCAAAGTACAGTGGGAACACACTCGAGGCGGAGTGACAGTGTCAAGTCAGCGGACTAAGCTGTACTCATGTCACCTGGGAACTGATAACTGACGATAGGTATAATACCAACTAGTCAGTTCCCGACGAGTCCTGTCCAGTGTACCCGTAACCTAACGAGCACCCGCATACTATCTCAAGTACGACGTACTGACGGCTGTGGGACAGACCGTCTCCCACACTGGGATGAGAAGCGCATGCGCTGGTCTACTCCGGAGTATCGATGCCCTGTCTCGATAGTCCTGCGACCAGGGACCTGCATAAGGATGTGCTTATAGATTACCCAGCCCCACTAGTGTGACGGCCATCACATCGCTGGTAATCAAGCAAAGATCCTAAGGGCTCTACTAATGTGTATAGGCGATATACAAAATAAACACATGTACACATTGAAGTAGAAACAAACCAAGTAGCATACTACTATTTTGAGCAAGATTGTCAATACAAGGTGAATATCCCAAGCTTCCATTAAGTAATATACATACTAGTATGATACAGTAATGGCCTCTAGGGCATATACACTAACAATCTCCCACTTGCACTAAGGCCATGTACTGGCGTATCGAAGACCTATCATCTCGATCAGCCGCTCGAACTGAGTCTTGGGCAAGGCCTTGGTAAATGGATCTGCAGTGTTTTCTTCTGATTTTACACTCTTTACCTCGATCTCCTGGCGATCAATGATCTCCCTGATCAGGTGGAACCGCCTCAAAATGTGCCTGGACTTCTGATGGGACCTTGGTTCCTTCGCTAAAGCTATAGCGCCGTTGTTGTCACAATACAGCGGTATTGGATCAACACTGGTAGGAACCACCTGAAGTTCCGTGAGGAACTTCTTCATCCAGACAGCTTCCTTTGCGGCATCGCAAGCAGCTATGTACTCCGCTTCCATGGTTGAGTCAGCAACGGTTTCCTGCTTGGAACTCTTCCAGCAAACCGCCCCTCCATTGAGGGTAAAGACATAACCCGACATGGACTTGGAGTCATCCTTGTCACTCTGGAAGCTGGAGTCAGCAAAGGCCTCAATCTGGAGGTCTTTTCCGCCATACACCAAGAACATCTCCTTAGTCCTTCTCAGGTACTTGAGAATGTTCTTTACTGCTATCCAGTGTTTCTCCCCTGGGTCCGACTGATACCGGCTTACAACGCTCAATGCGTATGCTACATCTGGTCTGGTACATAACATCGCATACATAATAGAGCCTACCGCAGATGCGTAGGGTATTGATGACATGCGAGCCCTTTCCAAATCAGTCTTGGGAGACATCTCTTTGGAGAGGGTGATTCCGTGACAAGCCGGTAGATTACCGCGCTTAGAATCTTCCATACTGAATCGTTTCAGTATGGTGTCGATGTACCTTGACTGTGAAAGTCCCAACATCCTTTTAGATCTATCACGATAGATCTGGATCCCCAGAATGTAGTTGGCATCGCCCAGGGCCTTCATGGAGAACCTCTGTGACAAGAATCCTTTGACTGACTGTAGCATAGGAATATCATTTCCTATTAGGAGAATGTCATCAACGTACAAGACGAGGAATACCATATTTCTCCCTACAATCTTACTGTAAATGCATGGTTCATCTGGGTTTTTGACAAAGTCGAATTCTTTGACAGTATCATCAAAGCAGATGTTCCAACTCCGCGATGCCTGCTTAAGTCCATAGATGGACTTGAGCAACTTGCACACTTTACCGCTGCTCCCACTCTGATTGAATCCCTCTGGCTGATCCATATAGACGCACTCTTCTAAATTTCCATTTAGGAAAGCCGTCTTAACGTCCATCTGCCAGATCTCATAATCGTGGAAGGCAGCAATGGCAAGAAGGATCCGAATGGATTTAAGCATGGCTACCGGAGAAAAAGTCTCGTCATAGTCCAAACCAGGTCTTTGACGAAAACCCTTTGCAACGAGCCTAGCTTTATAGGTTTCAACCTGCCCATCTACACCAATCTTCTTTCTGAAGATCCATTTGCAGCCTACGGGTTTTACCCTTTCTGGAGCAAAGTCCAAAGTCCAAACTTTGTTGGTGTACATGGACTCCATCTCGGTCCGCATTGCATCCAGCCATTTTACCGAGTCACCGCTCTGAATGGCTTGCTGGAAGCTAGTAGGCTCATCATAATCTATGATGCAATCCTCTCTATCCCCGTCTATGAGAAAACCGTAGTATCTCTCGGGCGGATGAGACTGCCTACTACTTCTGCGGAGTGGCGTAGGAATGTCCGGTTCCCCTGAACCTTCTGGTTCTACTAAGGTTTCAGTAATAGCTTGTGGTTCTGGAATTTCTTCCAGTTCTATTGCGCTCCCACTTATCTGATTTTCTAAAAACTCAGTTTCCAAGAAGCGGGCATGACGAGAAACAAGAACTTTTTGCTCCTCTGCGTAATAGAAAAGATACCCCTTAGAGTTCTTTGGGTATCCCACAAACTTGCACTGTACTGAGCGTGCCTCGAGCTTGTCCGCATGCTGCTTTTTTACAAAAGCCGGACATCCCCATGTCTTAAAGGATTTAAGACAGGGTTTCTTCCCACTCCACATCTGATATGGTGTGGTAGGCACTGTCTTAGTAGGAACTTGGTTCAAGAGATGTGCAGCTGTTTCCAGTGCATAACCCCAGAAAGATCGCGGTAACTCAGCCTTACTCATCATGGAACGAACCATATCTAATAGGGTTCGATTCCTTCTTTCCGATACACCGTTGTGTTGTGGTGTGTATGGAGGAGTACGCTGAGAGAGAATTCCATTCTCTTTTAAGTAGTTCAGAAACTCGGCACTTAAGTATTCACCACCTCGATCCGATCTTAGGATCTTGATACTTTTGCCTGTTTGTTTTTCTACTTCATTCTTATATTCTCGAAATTTCTCAAAGGCCTCGGATTTGTGCTTCATTAAGAAGACATGTCCAAACCTAGAGAAATCATCTGTGAAAGTAATGAAGTATGAATAACCGCTTCGCGCATGTGTAGACATTGGACCACACACGTCACTGTGTATAAGTCCCAAGAGCTCGCTCGCTCTTACTCCGTGTCCAGTGAACGGAGTCTTTGTCATCTTTCCCATGAGACAAGATTCACAAGTGGCATAAGACTGGTACTCGAACGGATCCAAGTATCCTTCTTTATGTAACTTAGTCAACCGTGTCTCATTGATGTGACCCAGTCTACAATGCCATAAGAAAGCCTGATTTAATTCTGGAGACTTTCTTTTAAGTGTGTTCTGGACACTGAATATCTGAGCTTGATTCAATACGTATATACCGTTATTTAATGTACCTGACCCAATCAGTGCTTGATTTAGGTGGATGTTTACTACATCGCTTACAAAAGCAAAATCATATCCTTCCTTAGAAAGTAAGGATACAGATATGATGTTACAAGTCGCACCTGGTACATACAAACAGTCACGCAGAATCAATATCTGCCCAGTTGTCAGTCCTAGGTGATATTCCCCTACGGATACAGCATCCATGCTCATTCCGTTAGCAACCCTGAGAGTCATATCACCTTTCCTGATAACCCCACGGTTTCTCAGACCCTGTAACGAATTACAGATATGAGATCCTGATCCGGTATCCAATACCCAGGAAGTAGGGTTAACTGACAAACAGTTCTCAATTACAAACACACTCGAAGCCGAAGCCACAACATGCTTCGAATTCTGGCTACAGGCTTTACAAGCCCTGCAATCTTTCTGCCATAGTTCATTCCCGTTACAATAGGAACATCCCTCTTTTACTATATCCAGTCCTGAAACTTTTGCCCTTGTTTTTCCCTTTTCTTTCCTGGTTTCTTTCAGGGTATAAGCAGAGGGCAGGGACTGTTGAATTAGGTCAGTACTTGACCCATTCGCCAACGTGGTCTCCAGGTCCGTGAGCTCAATATAGCTGGTCTCTGTAAGGACGTTGCCCCTTACAGATGACCCGACTGCCAACCTCGCTTGAAGCAATTCGTTCGAGGTCTCATATCTTGCGATACGAGATTGCTCTCCATATAAAACTTTGTTATGGAGGAAGATAGAAACTGAGTCCATCTTCTCGTGCTGCCTCTGGTTTGTACCATCAACTGAGGCTAACACGAGGCACTTGGCTTTCGCACAATCCTTTTCCGATGTCCTGCGGATGTGAACATCCGTGACAGGGGAAACTGGACCTGAGACAGCAGGGTTTAGATTAGTTAAGAGGTGTTCCAGCTTGTCATGGGCAATGGACATCTGGACAGACCTTTGCCAGTCATAACAGTCAGGTTCAGTCATATATTTATCTAGATGTAACCTAGGCGTGGTCACAGGGTCGCTGCAATTAAGAGAGAGAAGAAGAAACACTCAGCATGATGCTCTTGCAAGTTTAGAGTGGTTTTTAGTTTGTCTAAACAGGATGGCTCCCACTGTTTCTCGAATCCCTCCTCAAACCATAAAGGAAGAATTAGTCGGGATCAATCCCACCGCACAATACTTGCTTAACCGTTCAGCCAGGCCGGTGTCGGTACTTCGAGGGAGGTTTTCCAACGCTTTCGCGAAGTTCCTTAATTAAAGAACCTCTTTTCCCTGGGGGCGTAGCCCCGCTAACACCTTTCTAGGCACCTACTAGGTTTATAGCATTGATCGTTTAGTGAGAAATTTTCCGAGGAGTAGCATATACTCACAGTAGGATCGGGATCCAAATATCATCGCGTGACGAAACTGAAGGAATCCTACCAGAATCATCACACTCCAAATGGTATGCAAATCTAGCAAGTTTCAGTACTTATGAAACTCCCGATGTATATTTTTGCCCCATGCTCTTATGACCTTGACTAAGGCCAACAAATCATAAGTCACATGTCAAGTTCTACCCGTCGTTGTCCAGGTTAATTTGAATCCACCCGTATATACCCTTGACTAAGGCCAACAAGGTAATACGACTGTCCCAAACCAACGCATTCTATCTATGCAACATATGAATACCCACCAGCTACCAAACACTGTGCCTTGACTAAGGCCAACAAACACAGCTTGAATACTGTTGAATATTCATATGAAACGACGGAGGGCTACGAATGGTTTTGGCGAAACCGTGAACGTAGTGAACTTGATTTAGTCGATGGAACGAGATAGCTTTTAAATGGAGTGGCTCAAACTCCGCATTTTAAAAGTTTGTTTTGAAAAGAACCGAGTGGTTTTTCGAAAATGTTCCAACGACTTATACTTGGTTTATTTTCTTGCATTAGTTCTTTTAATGCATGTTTTGCTTGCATTAGTTCTTTTAATGCGTGATATTCTTGCATTAGTTCTTTTAATGCGTCCCATCAATTAATCCTACCATTGCAGAAAACAACCAAAATATGACGTACGCTTATGCCATTCGCATTCGCCACGGGGCCCCGTCATTACCCGTTAGGTTACTTAACTAACGACAGAGCGGGGGCTGGGCTAGCGCGTCTGTAAAACATAAGCAACGCCTAAATAATATCATATATAGATATACTGCAATGATAAACATTTCAGATCACAGATAAATACATTGGATATACTAGCAATCTGTAATTTGTACGAGCCTGTAACAAAAACAGATAACACGGTCGCGGTGAATAGCCAAAGCCCCACCCAAGACCCCTACGGGTGCGGCAAACTACCCGCCAAGTACCCGAAGCGTAGCAACCTCCCTCATCTCCATGAGTAGGCCACTCGACACTTCGGCATACCCGGTAGTTTGTGCACCCCTCCATGGGTCTATCCTAGGAGCAAAAACAGTAAAAAGAAATTATACAATGACGGCTACAACCCCGACCCGGTTGTGCGGCCATACAAATAATTATTACATCAATTTACAAATTTACATCAATTGCAAGAAAAGAAAACTCTCGTCTCACAACCCCCGGCTATTCACCCGCGACAATCCAACATATTTACATACACATTCCAGCACATTACAGATCATGTATAACCCCGACCAATCGACTTATAGCGATTAGCCGACGTTCAATACATGCAAACATCACAGATATAACCATCATAGTCAAAGTGCAGTGAAGTTCGGAAAAAATACGGAATTATAGGACCCCAAAAGGAAATTTCTTTTCTGGAAAATCTGGGCACATATAATATATTCCAAAAATCCCAAAACCAACACAGACACACACTGCACGAAAAACGATGCACAGAAGACGACAAAGCGCGGCGGTTCCGCGGCGGATACCTAGCTCGCGCGGCGGAAGGGCGGCGGTTTGGACGAATTACTGTATCGTTTTTCTTGGGTGTTCACACAAAACCCTGAGCCGAATTTATAAGTGTAAAGTTTTTCATTTTGAGCCATAAAAATTTCAACAGAAACTCAGTTTTTGTAAAAGTTTGGTTTTTGGATTTTTCCGGTTCCGAACTTCGTTACACTTCACTACCAAGCTAGTTTAAGTTTAGTTAGGCTCTGATACCACTGTAAGTCCACGTTGCGACCCCCGGTTCTTACGGGGAGGCGGAAACGGTATAAAATCAAAATTTTAACGTAAGAGGCAACATGGACTAAGCTAGGTCGGGATCTTTACCTAAACTAAAACTAGCATACAAAGCTAAAGATATTTAGCTACTCGGATGAAGATGGTTATACCTAAACTTGAACTCCTTCTCTTCAAGCTCCGATGGTGGTCCGATGGCTCCTTCTCGTCGTCTCCGTACGCCGAAGATAGATCCACTTGAAAGCTCCAACCTTTAGCTCCTTCTTCGTTCTTTGAAGAAACTAGTTCACTTGGTTTGCTAAACCTAGTGAACTAGAATGAGTAGAGAGGAAATAGAATGGGATTTTATCTATGGTTCTTGATTCTCAACTCATGAGACAAGAGAACCATAGATCAAGAGAGGGAGCAAGAGGTTGAGGGTGAGAGCAAGAGGAGAGCTCAAGAACAAGAGAGAGAATGAGCAAGAAAGAAAAATGAGCAACTCTTTTGTCTTTCACCCTCTCATAATCCAAAGTGATCATAACTCATCATATCAAAAAAGTCTTATGTGATGGTTAGAAGCAACCATAACCTTATCATGTCATGCACTCATTTTACTCAAATGAGCAAGCAAGAAAAAGTCTTTGGCATGAAATGATAACCATGGTTATCATGATGGTCAACTAGTCAAGCCTAGTCAACCGGTCAACAAGTCAACAAAGTCAACAAGTCAACAAAAGTCAACAAGTCAACAACCATATCACCATAATACTTAATTAATATAATAGTTAATCACATATCATATTCTCATTAGGGTTGAGCAAAAAGTCAAAAAGTCAACGGTCAACTGTCAACAACCCTAATGAGAATCCGCTGTCTGTGCCTCCCTGTCAACTGTGCATACACACCCGCATCCGCGTTCCGAGGAACACGAATGCAAACTGGATAAATCCAATCCCATAAGGTACACTAGGATCTGGCTTAAACCAAAGCCCGCTAGTGTAAACTGTCCGGACACTGTACGTGCACAAGTGCACGGATGTGACCGAACCCTGTCGCAAAACCATGCGACCTGTCGCAATACCATGCGACCTCTACTCTTTTGCCTAAAGGCGAAAAGCTTTCTGTGTGGGACTCTAAAGACTCGACACTACGCTGGCAGTGGGTTTAACCACAGACCGCAAGCGGCACTAGCTGTGCGTAACGGTCCCCAGGTAATGCCGACAAGAAGACCGACGAGGCGAAACCCATCTGAACTCCTACTGAGCCTGAGTGTGACATTCTCCGTACAGTCCGGTCTGTTCGTCTCATACATCGCATGGCGGGCCTAGGGGGCGGCAAACGTCAGTCCCCCAATAGCGGTACAAGTCGTGCCGGAGCGAAGCCCAAAACACCCTGAGATAACACTGGAAACCTACCAGTATATCTCGTTTGCCCTGGCCAGGGACTACTCGTGTAATGGCTCTCCTAGACACAGCGCGATGTCAACCCCCAATACCGGGAGAGACGAATCCTGTCTAACCGTCACTGCCTCCAAGTGCTTCGGGACTGCACCCAACCACTACCTGTTTGCACGACTCCTTTGAGCCGTGGTAGGGTAGTGATCAAAGTACAGTGGGAACACACTCGAGGCGGAGTGACAGTGTCAAGTCAGCGGACTAAGCTGTACTCATGTCACCTGGGAACTGATAACTGACGATAGGTATAATACCAACTAGTCAGTTCCCGACGAGTCCTGTCCAGTGTACCCGTAACCTAACGAGCACCCGCATACTATCTCAAGTACGACGTACTGACGGCTGTGGAACAGACCGTCTCCCACACTGGGATGAGAAGCGCATGCGCTGGTCTACTCCGGAGTATCGATGCCCTGTCTCGATAGTCCTGCGACCAGGGACCTGCATAAGGATGTGCTTATAGATTACCCAGCCCCACTAGTGTGACGGCCATTACATCGCTGGTAATCAAGCAAAGATCCTAAGGGCTCTACTAATGTGTATAGGCGATATACAAAATAAACACATGTACACATTGAAGTAGAAACAAACCAAGTAGCATACTACTATTTTGAGCAAGATTGTCAATACAAGGTGAATATCCCAAGCTTCCATTAAGTAATATACATACTAGTATGATACAGTAATGGCCTCTAGGGCATATACACTAACATGCTTAAGTCCATCCAGATCCTACTTGCCACGGCTACATACCATGACTACGATATCTGGTGGTTGGGTGTCATGACAGCTTTTCTAAATGATGTTTTAGAAGAGAGCGTCTATAAGTACACAGCCAGAGGGCCTCGTAGACAGTGGGAGCAGCGGAAACGTGTGCAAGATATTTTATGTGATAAAGCAGGCATCGCGGAGTTGGAACATCTATTTTGATGAGTTAGTCAAACAGTTTGACATCATCAAAATGGTAAATGAACCTTGTATAAACAAAAAGGTAGTAGGGAGTATGGTGGCGATCCTCGTAGAGTACGTGGATGACATACTCTTTATAAGAAAAAAGTTTCCTATGCTACGCTCGGTCAATCTCCGCTTATCACAATGATTCTCTATATAGAATCATAATGATACTTCCTAAATCCTGGGTTTTTGATCTATGAGATAGATCTAATTGGATGTTAGGATTCTCACTAGTTGTAGTGAGATGGTATCAATTGATCCTGGGGAGAATCACTGGAAGTATTCCAGAGTGATAAAGACGACTGAATGTCAGTCACATGCATTGTCTTTACCCTCAGTAAAGGGACGGTATGTTGGAAGAGTTCCAAGATAGATACCGTGGCTAACTAGACGATAAAGGCAGGATACATCGCTACTTAAGATGCTACCAAAGAGGATGTTTGGGTGAATATTGGTTCATGAGATGAACTACGTTCCAACCATTGTGAGACAATGGAGTTGTGGCTTATGCCAAGGAACGCCGGTCCCATCAGTGATCCAGACAAATTCTAAGGCAGTATTACCTGATCATGGAGATGGTTGATCTCCAGGGGATCGAGGTATGGAAAGCAGACTCAGAGGACAACACAGCGGATCCACTCACAAAGGCCTGTTCCCAGAGAGAGATTTTTATGAGATGGTTGAGTATGAGATACTACAACCACTGCTATCAGATGGCCCTAGTGCAAGTGGGAGATTGTTAGTTATATGTATGCTCTAGAGGCCATTACTATACATAGGATGTATATTGTAGTGGATGCTGGGATATATATAGGGAGGACTTTCTTGCTCGACTTGATAGTATGCTATCTGGTTACTCTTTACCTTAACGTGTATACTGATTGTCTCTCTGTTACATGTTGGTAAAGCCCTTAGGATGTGTGCTTGACTACCTGGACTATGATGTGGTTCATACTAGTGGGGACATGGTAGTCCATAAGTACATCCTTCAAAGTCCCTAGTCGTGGGTGTATCGAGACGGGGCATCGATATACCAGAGTAGACTAGCGTATACCTTCTCGACCCATACAGATGGGCGATGGATGATCCCATATCCATTGGTGTTTGACATCAGAGATGATATACAGGTGCTCAGTAGAGACTGGGTACACTGGACGGACTCGCCGAGAACTCCCAGATGGTATTATACCTTACGTCAGATGGCAGTTCTCTGGTGACACTGGTACAGAGTAGTCTGTTGACCCGAGATCGTCATAGAGTCTTGTGTGGTTCCCACTGTGCTTTGATTTCCATCTTACCACGTCCAAGAGGGCGTGCAAAACTGTGGTTTTTGGGTACAGTCCCGAATCATATGGAGGCAATGAGCGATAGGAGGGGATTCGTCTCTCCCGGTTTAGGGAGTTGATGTTGCGCTGTGTTCGATTGGCTATAACCGGAAATCCCTGGCCAGGGTTGCTGAGATTTACTGGTAAGTGTTACCAATAGTTTCTCGAATTGTTATAGACCTCATATCGACACGACTTATCAAGCTATTGGGGTCTGACGTTTACCACCCCTAGGCGAGATATGGGACATATCAGACGATCAGACCGGACTGTACGGTAAGTGTTACTGGTTGGATTCATAGGAGTGTGAGCGGGCTTGCTCGTCGATCTTCTGATCGCTCAATACCCGGGTGGCCGTTACGTTTAGCAGACCGATTGCGGCTTGTGGGTGTTTGATATGATCATCACCTGCTGCCGGCGTATTGACGAGTCTTTAGAGTCCTACACAGAGGTTTCCTGGCTCAAGCGAAACGAAATAGGAGCGCGTATGAGATATGTGCGGGACCGAGAATAATGCGTGTATGTGATACCGTATTCTATTCTCGCGATGAATGTATCGATTGGTTGTATGCGATATAACCTAGTTATCGAATCGGAGATTGTTTCGATAAGTCGATACATTGGATACTAGTCGGTTATGTGCGACATGAACGGATCATTGAATCAAGTGTTGATTTAATGATTTAATGTATAATTATATATTTGATATATTACTTTGCATTAACTAGTATTGGTTCACTTTAAATGGATTTACTCACTTGAATTGCACATTGTATATGTGATATATTTTTTGTGCACATGATTGTATCATGTTTGATGATACATTCTAGTTTGGTTTTGTGTAAAGAATTAAACCATGGTTAGTTAGTGGTTAGGGTATCATTTCTTTTCTCTTATTCATTTATCTATTTATTTATTTCATTTAGAAAAGATAAAGAGAAAAGTATGGTTGCTAGTTTTTTTTTATTTGAAGCTTCTTGAAGCTTTGAACAAGTCCACCGTTCTTGTCTCTTCTCTAACCCTAACCACTCATCTAACCTTAGTTAAATCTCTACACTAAACCATGGTTGAGATTATGATAAGTATCATATTGTTTTTATTTTAAAACAACTTATCATAATATTGTTTTCTTCTTCTTCTTCATCTTCAACATTGAAGCAAGCTTGCCTCCATCAATGGCAACTTGTGAAAAAGAGTGAGAAATCCAATTCTAAAGTGAACCCACTTCCTATTTCTTCATCCTCTACCTCTTGCCAAGTAGTAGAGTGTGTTTTCTTCACAAGTTTCATGACTTGGTGAAGTTGGAGCTTGATCTAGTGATGCCTCGACGTAGATCATCTTCGGCATCGTCGTCGATGACCTAGCCCCCTTTTTCTCCGATGAAGCCGACGCTAGAGCACGGGATTCGATTTGGACAGCGAGGAGACTTCATTGCGGAGCTATGGAGGTGGAGGACCAGATCTACAAAGGTTGTATTTCCGTTCTCTTAGTAAAGTAGTTTACTAGTTGCATTTTTCGCCTAGACATCTAGTTAACGATCCGTAGTCCAGGGTTTCTCGGCACCCCCATTTTTGAAATTGGCATGGTTGATGCCTTGTGAGACCTCTTGAGAGTACCTAGGAACCCTACAGAAATTTGGTCCCACGAACCGGTCAAAGCGCCGTGGAAACGCGGCGGGAGCACGCTCCCGCCGCTGTTCCGCGGCCGAGTTGACTCGGCCGAGGTCCAAATTTTGTGCAGTGTTTCTATGGGGTTGTTTTGGGATTTTTGAAATATGTATTTTCTGCCCAGATTTTCCAGAACGAAAATTTTGTGTTTGGGGCCTAAAAACCGTATTTTGATCGAGTTTCTAAAGACTTAAGCTGACGGGTTTTTATCTGTGATGTGATATTTGTATTGAACGTCTGCTAATCGCTATATGTCGATTAGTGGGGGTTATACAAATCTTTGATCTGTAATGTTGTTGGAATGTGTATATGAATTCATTGGATTGTCGCGGGTGAATAGCCGGGGGATTGTGAGACGAGAGTTTTCTTTTCTTTCAATTCATGTAAATTTGTAAATTGATGTAATAATTATTTGTATGGCCGCACAACCGGGTCGGGGTTGTAGCCGTCATTGTATAATTTCTTTTTACTGTTTTTGCTCCTAGGATAGACCCATGGAAGGGGTGCACAAACTACCGGGTATGCCGAAGTGCCGAGTGGCCTACTCACGGAGTTGAGGGAGGTTGCTTCGCTTCGGGTACTTGGCGGGTAGTTTGCCGCACCCGTAGGGGTCTTGGGTGGGCTATTGGCTATTCACCGCGACCGTGTAATCTGCTTTTCGTTACAGGCTCGTACGAATTGCGGATTCCTAGTATATCCAATGTGTTCATCTGTGATCTGAAATGGCTATCATTGCAATATATCTATATATGATATTATTTAGGCGTTGCTTATGTTTTACAGCCGCGCTAGCCCAGCCCCCGCTCTGTCGTTAGTTAAGTAACCTAACGGGTAATGACGGGGCCCCGTGGCGAATGCGAATGGCATAAGCGTACGTCATATTTTGGTTGTTTTCTGCAATGGTAGGATTAAATGATGGGACGCATTAAAAGAACTAATGGAAGAATATCACGCATTAAAAGAACTAATGCAAGAAAAATAAACCAAGTAAAAGTCGTTGGAACACTTTCGAAAAACCACTCGGTTCTTTTCAAAACCAACTTTTAAATGCGGAGCTTAAGCCACTCCTTTTAAAAGCTATCTCATTCCATCGATTATATCAAGTTCACTACGTTCACGGTTTAGACAAAACCATTCGTAGCCCTCCGTCGTTTCACATGAATAGTCAATAGTATTCAAGCTATGTTTGTTGGCCAAAGTCAAGGCATAGTGATTGGTAGCTATTGGGTATTCATGTGCAGCATAGATAGATGTGTTGGTTTGGAACAGTCGTACTGCCTTGTTGGACAAAGTCAAGGGTAGGTACGGGTGGATTCAAATTAACCTGGAGAACGACGGGTAGAACTTGACATGTGACTTATGATTTGTTGGCCAAAGTCAAGGTCATAAGAGCATGGGGCAAAAATCCACATCGGGAGTTTCAAAAGAACTGAAACTTGCTAGTATTGCATACCATTTGGAGTGTGATGATTCTGGTAGGATTCCTTCAGTTTCGTCACGCAATGATATTTGGATCCCGATTCTACTGTGAGTATATGCTACTCCTTGGGAAATTTCTCACTTAACGATCAATGCTATAAACCAAGTAGGTGTCTAGAAAGGTGTTAGCGGGGCTATGCCCACAGGGAAAAGAGGTTATTTAATTAAGGAACTTCGCGAAAGCGTTGGAAAACCTCCCTCGAAGTACCGACACTGGCCTGGCTGAACGGTTAAGCAAGAATTGTACAGTGAGATTGATCCTGACTAATTCTTCCTTTTTGGTTTGAGGAGGGATTCGAGAAACAGTGGGAGCCATCCTGTTTAGACAAACTAAAAACCACTCAAAACTTGCAAGAGCGTCATGCTGAGTGTTTCTTCTCTCTCCTAATTTCAGCGACCAATCGACATGACTGGACTTAAGTTACTTCTAGATAAAAACATACTGACAGGGCCAAACTACAAAGATTGGCTCAGGAATGTCAAGATGGAAATCACTTACGACAAGCTGGGGTATCTTCTTACCACCAAAGCTCCCCCTGTCCCAGGTCCCAAAACCAGCGTCGCGGATAAGGAAATCCGTAAGACCTGGGAAATCGATTGCGCGAAGGCCAAGTGCCTCGTGCTTTCCTCTATGGACAACGAACATCAGAGGCGGCACGAGAATATGGACCTCGAATCCATATTTCTCCATACAAAAGAACTGTGTGGAGAGCAGTCTCGTATCGCAAGATACGAAGTGTCGAAGAAATTATTTTCGGCAAGGTTGGCCATCGGATCATCGGTAGCGGAACACGTGCTTAAGATGATTGGCTACATAGAAGAGCTCGCGGAACTTGGGACCACGTTGGAGAATGAGCTCTATACGGACTTGATTCTCCAGTCCCTTCCTTCCACTTACGCCCAGTTTATCCTGAACTTCAACTTACAAGAAAAGAAAGTTGAACTTTCAGAACTCCTCAACATGCTGAGGAGCGCAGAGGGCACCCTACAGAAAGATAGGGAAACATCCACTTTGTTTGTAGGAGGATCTTCCTCTTCTAGGTCCAAGGCGAAAGCCAAGGGAAAGAAAAAGAAAGCCCCCGCCAAACCAAGGGGCGGTGTTAGTAAAGTGGATACGAAGGGAAAGGCAAAAGCAACAAAGAAAGTGGGAAAGCTTGTGGATAAGGAAGAATGCTTCTATTGTCATAAGAAAGGACACTGGAAGAATGATTGCTGGGCTTGGAAAGCCAGGACACAGGAATTGAAGCAGGTTGCAGCTTCAGCTTCAGGTGTGTATGTTATTGAAAACTGTCTTTCAATAAACTCTACTTCCTAGGTATTGGATACCGGATCAGGATCTCATATCTGTAATTCTTTGCAGGCGTTGAGAAACCGTAGGGTTTTGAAGGCAGGTGACATGACCCTCAAAGTTGCAAACGGAGCTAGCATTGATGCTAAGGCCATGGGGGACTATCACCTGGGGTTGTCAGATGGACACGTTTTGGTTTTGCGTAATTGCGATTTTGTACCCAACGCAACTTGTAATATCATTTCTGTATCTTTGACTTCTAAAGAAGGTTATAAATTTGCGTTTGTAAGTAATGTTGTAAACATTCACCTTAATCATGTTTTGATTGGGTTAGGTACATTAAGCAATGGTGTATACGTATTAAACCAACCACAGGTTTTCAATGTCCAGAATACACATAAAAGAAAGTCTCCGGAAATCAATCAGACTTTCTTGTGGCATTGTAGACTAGGTCACATCAATGAGAGAAGGTTGACGAAGTTACATACAGAAGGATATTTGAATCCGTTCGAATATCAATCGTATGCCACTTGTCAATCCTGTCTCAAAGGAAAGATGACAAAGACTCCGTTCACTAGACACGGATTAAGGGCGAGCGAGATCTTGGGACTCGTACACAGCGACGTGTGCGTTCCAATGTCTACACATGCGCGAAGCGGTTATTCTTACTTCATTACATTCACGGATGACTTTTCAAGGTACGGTTATGTTTTCTTAATGAAACATAAGTCCGAAGCCTTTGGAAAATTCCAGGAATATAAGAATGAAGTAAAAAAACAAACCGGCAAAAGTATCAAGATTCTAAGATCGGATCGAGGTGGAGAATACTTGAGTGCCGAGTTCATGGACTATTTAAAAGATAACGGAATTCTCTCTCAGCTTACTCCTCCATACACTCCGCAACATAACGGTGTATCGGAGAGACGGAACCGAACCCTATTGGATATGGTACGGTCCATGATGAGTAACGCTGAGTTACCGCGATCATTCGGGGGGTATGCGCTAGAATCAGCTGCATACCTTTTGAACCGAGTTCCAACTAAGACTGTGCCTACTACACCATATGAGATGTGGTGTGGGAAGAGACCCTATCTTAAGCACATTAAGACATGGGGATGTCCAGCTTTTGTTAAAAAGCAGCATGCGGACAAGCTCGAGGCACGCTCAGTACAGTGCAAGTTCGTGGGATATCCAAAGAACTCCAAGGGATATCTATTCTACTGCGAAGAGGAACAAAAGGTTTTTGTTTCTCGTCATGCCTACTTCTTAGAAACTGAGTTTTTGGAAACCCAGATAAGTGGGAGCACAGTAGAACTGGAAGAAATTCCAGAACCACGAGCTATTACTGAAAGCTTAGTGGAACCAGAGGGTTCAAAAGAACAGGACATTCCTACGCCGCTCCGCAGGAGTAGTAGGCAGTCTCATCCGCCCGAGAGATACTACGGTTTTCTCATAGACGGGGATAGAGAGGATTGCATCATAGATTATGATGAGCCTACTAGCTTCCAGCAGGCCGTTCAGAGCGTTGACTCGGTAAAATGGCTGGATGCAATGCGGACCGAAATGGAGTCCATGTACACCAACAAGGTATGAACGTTGGACGTTGCTCCAGATGGGGTAAAACCCGTAGGATGCAAGTGGATTTTCAAAAGGAAGATTGGTGTAGATGGACAGGTTCAGACCTATAAAGATAGACTTGTTGCAAAGGGTTTTCGTCAAAGACCTGGTTTGGACTATGACGAAACCTTTTCTCCAGTGGCTATGCTGAAATCCATTCAGATCCTTCTTGCCATTGCTGCCTTCCACGATTATGAGATCTGGCAGATGGACGTAAAGAACGCTTTTCTAAATGGAAATTTAGAGGAGTGTGTCTATATGGACCAACCAGAAGGTTTCATTCAGAGTGGGAGCAGCGGAAAGGTGTGCAAGTTGCTTAAGTCCATCTATGGACTAAAGCAGGCATCGCGGAGTTGGAACATCTGTTTTGATGAGACGGTCTAGGAATTTGGCTTTATCAGAAATCCAGATGAACCATGCATCTATAGTAGATTTGTAGCGAGAACTGTAGTATTCCTCGTTTTATACGTGGATGACATTCTCTTAATAGGAAATGACATTCCTATGCTACAATCTGTCAAGGGGTTCTTGTCACACAGGTTCTCCATGAAGGACCTGGGTGATGACTCATACATCCTGGGAATCCGGATCCATCGTGATAGATCCAAGAGGATATTAGGACTTTCACAATCCAGGTACATCGACACCATACTGAAGAGATTCAGTATGAAAGATTCCAAGCGCGGTAACCTACCGGCTTGTCACGGGATCACCCTCTCTAAAGAGATGTCTCCCAAGACTGATTTGGAGAGGGATCGCATGTCTATTATACCCTACGCTTCTGCGGTAGGCTCTATAATGTATGCGATGTTTTGTACTAGACCGGATGTAGCTTATGCACTGAGTGTGGTAAGCCGGTATCAGTCAAACCCTGGGGAGAAACACTGGATAGCGGTAAAGAACATTCTCAAGTACCTTAGAAGGACTAAGGAGATGTTCTTGGTGTATGGCGGAAAAGACCTCCAGATCGAGGCCTTTGCTGACTCCAGCTTCCAGAGTGACAAGGATGATTCCAAGTCCATGTCGGGTTTTGTCTTTACCCTCAATGGAGGGGCGGTGTGTTGGAAGAGTTCCAAACAGCAAACCGTTGCAGACTCGACGATGGAAGCGGAATACATCGCTGCATCTGATGCCGCAAAAGAAGCTGTCTGGATAAGGAAGTTCTTAAAAGAACTTCAGGTGGTTTCGTCCATTGTTGATCCAATACCTCTGTATTGCAACAACAACGGTGCTATAGCTTTAGCGAAGGAACCCAGGTCCCATCAGAGATCCAGACACATCTTGAGGCGGTATCACCTGATCAGGGAGATCGTGGATCGCCAGGAGATCGAGGTTCGGAGGGTTGCTTCAGAAGATAACACTGCAGATCCATTCACCAAGGCCTTGCCCCAGACTCAGTTCGAGCGGCTGATCGAGATGATAGGTCTTCGATACGCCAGTACATGGCCTTAGTGCATGTGGGAGATTGTTAGTGTATATGCCTTAGAGGCCATTACTTTATCATACTAGTTTGTATATTACTTAATGGAAGCTTGGGATATTCACCTTGTATATACAATCTTGCTCAAAATAGTAGTATGGTACTTGGTTTGTTTCTACTTCAATATGTACATGTGTTTATTTTAGTATATCGCCTATACACATTAGTGGAGCCCTTAGGATCTTTGCTTGATTACCAGCGTTGTGATGGCAGTCACACTAGTGGGGGCTGGGTAATCTATAAGCACATCCTTATGCAGGTCCCTAGTCGCAGGACTATCGAGATAGGACATCGATACTTCGGAGTAGACTAGCGCATGCGCTTCTCATCCCAGAGTGGGAGATGGTCTGTCCCACAGCCATCAGTACGTCGTACTGGAGATAGTATGCGGGTGCTCGTTGGGTTACGAGTACACTGGACAGGACTCGTCGGGAACTGACTGGTTGGTATTATACCTATCGTCAGTTATCAGTTCCCAGGTGACATGAGTACAGCTTAGTCCGCTGACTTGACACTGTCACTTCGCCTCGAGTGTGTTCCCACTGTACTTTGATTACTACCCTACCACGTCTCAAAGGAGTCGTGCAAGCAGGTAGTAGTTGGGTGTAGTCCCGAAGCACTTGGAGGCAGTGACGGTTAGACAGGATTCGTCTCTCCCGGTATTGGGGGTTGTCATCGCGTTGTGTCTAGGAGAGCCATTACACGAGTAGTCCCTGGCCAGGGCAAGAGAGATATACTGGTAGGCTTCCAGTGTTATCTCAGGGTGTATTGGATTTCACTCCGACACGACTTGTACCGCTATTAGGGGACTGACGTTTACTGCCCCCCTAGGCCCGCCATGCGATGTATCAGGCGAACAGACCGGACTGTACGAAGATTGTCACATTCAGGCTCAGTAGGAGTTCAGATGGGTTTCACCTCGTCAGTCTTCTTGTCGGCATCTACCTAGGGACCGTTATGCACAGCTAGTGCCGCTTGCGTTCTGTGGTTAAACCCACTGCCAGCGCAGTGTCGAGTCTTTAGAGTCCCACACAGAAAGCTATTCGCCTTTTGGCAAAACAGTAGAGGTCGCATGGTTTTGAGACAGGTCGCATGGTTTTGCGACAGGGTCCGGTCACATCCGTGCACTTGTGCACGTACAGTGTCCGGACAGTTAACACTAGCGGGCTTTGCTTTAAGCCAGATCCTAGTGTACGTTTTGGGATTGGTTTTATCCAGTATGTATTCGTGTTCCTCGGAACGCGAATGCGGGTGTGTATGCACAGTTGACGGAGAGACAGAGGCAGAGGATTCTCATTAGGGTTGTTGACCGTTGACTGTTGACTATTGACTTTTTGCTCAACCCTAACGAGAATATGATATGTAATTAACAATAATATTAATTAAGTATTGTGGTGACATGGTTGTTGAGGGGTTGACTTTGTTGACTTGTTGAATTTGTTGACCGGTTGACTAGGTTGGACTAGTTGACCATCATAATGACAATGGCTATCATTTCATGGCAAAGACTTTTTACCTGCTTGTTCTCTTGTGCAATATGAGTGCATGAAATGATATATCCATTTTGACTTAAACCATTTACACAATACTTGATTACTATTTTTGTGATGATGGTTTTGGATTATGAGAGCCAAGTGAGAAAAGTCTTGCTCATTCTATCATTTTCATTCTCTCTCTTATGTTCTTGAGCTCTCATCTTCTTCCTCTTACTCTCCCTCTCTTTAGTCTATGGTTCACTTGTCTCATCGGTTGAGAACCAAGAACCATAGAGAAAATCCCAACACACTCTTCTCTACTCACTCTAGTTCATAAGGTTTAGCAAACCAAGTGAACTAGTTTCTTCAAAGACCGAAGAAGAAGCCAAAGGTAGAAGCTTTTAGGTGGATCGATCTTCGGCGCAAGGAGACGACGGGGTGAAGCCGATCCGGACAACCATCGAGGCTTGAAGACGAAGGAGTTCAAGAAAGAAAGGTATAACCCCCTAACCGAGTAGTTAACAACTCCTAATTAGGTTGTTAGTTAGATGTTTAACAAAGATCCGGTTTTGAGTCCATGTTACGACCTCTAGAAAATTGTTTTTCACCAAATTCCACATGCCCGAAAGTACCGGGAGAGGTAGCATGGACTTACACAAAGTCCATCAAGACAATCCAAATCCCAATTCCTCAAATCAGCTTCCAAATTGGCTCTCATATCATGTAAGTCTCACAAATCCTGAATGTACAAAATCAAGTAAATCTCATATATATCCTGTATCCAATAACAAATCAACCTCATATATATCCCGTATCCAATCTCAAATGAATCCCCTAAATCCCAAATCTAATATCAAGTGAATCTCATATATATCCTAAGTTTATTTGCATGAATAATTATGATGAAGTTGTAGGGTTCCTAGGCACACTAATAAGGTCTCACAAGGCATCAACCATGCCAATTTCAAAATTTTCCGGTGCCGAGAAACCCTAATACGGATCGTTAACTAGAATTTAGGCGAAACAAAAAGCTACTAAACTACTTTAGTGCTAAGTGAACGGAAATACAACCTTTGTAGATCCGGTCCTCCACTTCTCTAGCTCCGTGTTGACGTCCCCTCGCTGCGATCATCGGATCCCGGACTCTAGCATCGGCTTCATCGGAGAAATGGGCGGGCTAGGTCGTCGACTTCGATGCCGAAGATGATCTACGTCGAGGCAACACAAGATCAAGCTCCAACTTCACCAAGTCATAAAACTTGTGAAGAAAACACCCTATACTACTTGGCAAGTGGTAGAGGATGAAGAAATAGGATGTGGATTCACTTTAGAATTGGATTTCTCACTCTTTTTCTCATTTCACCATTGATCGTAGCAAGCTTTTCTTCATCTTGAAGAAGAAAATATGATAAGAATAATTCAAAATAGAAAATAAGTTGATTCTTATCATATAGCAACCATGGTTAAGTGTAGAGAATAAACTAGGGTTAGGTTTAATGGTTAGGTTAAGGCTAAGAGACAAAATGGTCAAAGCTTCAAAGCTTCATGAAGTTTCATGAAAGAAACAAAGTTAGCCACCATTTTATTCTTGCCAAAATGAATTAAAGAAAATAAATAAATGAATAAGTAAATCAAAACTCTAACCATTAACAAAACCATGGTTTAATCATACACACCCAAGTTTGCATGTATCATCAAACATGATACAAACAAGTGCACAAAAATATATCACATATACAATGTGCACATCAAGTGAGAAAATCCATCTTAAGTGAACCAATACTAGTTAATGCAAAGTAATATATCAAATATATAATTATACATTAAATCATTAAATCAACACTTGATTTAACGATCCGGTCATATCGCATATAACCGACTAATATCCAATGTATCGGCTTATCGAATCAATCCTTGATTCGATAACGAGGTTATATCACATACAACCATTCGATACATTCATCGCGAGAATAGAATACGGTATCACATACACGCATTATTCTCGGTCCCGCACATATCTCATATGCGCTCCTATTTCGTTTCGCTTGAGCCAGGAAACCTCTGTGTAGGACTCTAAAGACTCGTCAATACGCCGGCAGCAGGTGATGATCATATCAAACACCCACAAGCCGCAAGCGGTCTGCTAAACGTAACGGCCACCCGCGTATTGAGCGATCAGAAGATCGACGAGCAATACCGCTCACACTCCTGTGAATCCAACCAGTAACACTTACTGTACAGTCCGGTCTGTCAGTCTGATATGTCGCATATCTCGCCTAGGGGTGGTAAACGTCAGACCCCAATAGCTCGATAAGTCGTGTCGATATGAGGTCTATAACAGTTCGAGAAACTACTGGTAACACTTACCAGTAAATCTCAGCAACCCTGGCCAGGGATTTCCGCTTATAGCCAATCGAACACTGCGCAACATCAACTCCCTATACCGGGAGAGACGAATCCCCTCCTATCGCTCATTGCCTCCATGTGATTCGGGAATGTACCCAAAAACCACCGTTTTGCACGCCCTCTTGGACGTGGTAAGGTGGAAATCAAAGCACAGTGGGAACCACACAAGACACTTTGATGATCTCGGGTCAACAGACTACTATGTACCAATGTCACCAGAGAACTGCCATCTGACGTAAGGTATAATACCATCTGGGAGTTCTCGGCGAGTCCGTCCAGTGTACCCAGTCTCCACTGAGCACCCGTATATCATCTCTGATGTCAAACACCAATGGATATGGGATCATCCATCGCCCATCTGTATGGGTCGATAAGGTACACGCTAGTCTACTCTGGTATATCGATGCCCCGTCTCGATACACCCACGACTAGGGACATTGAAGGATGTACTTATGGACTACCATGTCCCCACTAGTATGATCCGCATCATAGTCCAGGTAGTCAAGTACACATCCTAAGGGCTTTACCAACATGTAACAGAGAGACAATCAGTATACACGTTAAGGTAAAGAGCAACCAGATAGCATACTATCATGTCGAGCAAGAAAGTCCTCCCTATATATGTCCAAGCATCCACTACAATATACATCCTATGTATAGTAATGGCCTCTAGGGCATACATATAACTAACAGAAGTATATGAATTTATATGTATACATATATATTAGCGTCCCATTCCACTAATATATATATATATATAACAGCGTCCTATTCTACTGTTATATATACTTAGGAGTAAAAATATCATGACCCAATGTGTCAAGCATCGACACCAAAATGCAGATCTATCAGGTGCTGTCACCACGACTGGCACCCTGATAGGTACGTATCATACGCTATACTGAAAGCTCGAGTGCCTAGCTCTGACCCTCGCCTCTCGATGTATCCATACGTACATGACTCACGTCGGTATCCCCACGACAACCGCCGAGTCATAAGAAATGTCACCGGTAGGTATGGTTCCCCTGCCAGGCTCATCGGTGTGGTACATCTGTTGGTTATAGTGCCCTCAGAGTCAATTATTGGATCACAGGCACGTGATTGCAATGATTGAGGGAGGACCTATGCCGGTAGGACAGTATTACTCAAGATGATAGTATGCTATCTGGTCTATCTTTATCATCGTGTACAGCTTTAGGTGACCTTACAGGTCACTATTGCGCGTTGATAGAGCCCTTAGGATTCTTGCTTGACGGCCAGCGGTATAATGGCAATCATATACGTGGGAGCTGGGGTCTGTAAGCACATCCTTAAAAGGTCCCTAGTCATGGTAGTTTTCGAAACAGGGCTTTGATACTCCAGAGTAGACTAGTGTATACTGTCGAGACCCCGATGAAGGGCGGTGGCCTGTCTCACATGCCACTGGTGTCAGGTGGTTCACCTAAGATGTATGCTGGTGCTCATTGGGTTATGAGTACACCGGACAGGACTCGCCGGGAACATGGTAGTTGGTATTATACCTGATGTCAGATAGCAGTTCCTGGTGATATGTGTACAGGTTAGTTCATCGACCTGAGATCGTCATTTGTCTCATGTGAGTTCCCACTGTACTTTGATTACTACCCTACCACGGCTCAAAGGAGTCTTGCAAACAGGTTTTAGTTGGGTACAGTCCCGAGCCACATGGAGGCAGTGAGCGGATCGGCAGGGGTTCGTCTCTCCCGGTATTGGGGGTGAGGTCGCGCTGTGTCTAGGAGAGCCATTACACGAAGTCCTTGGCCAGGTTAGGAGATTTACTGGTTGGTATTCCAGTAGTATCTCGGGGTGTTCTGGGCTACACTCTGACATGACTTGTACCGCTTTTGGAGGTTTGACATTTACCAACCCCCTAGGCCCGACATGCGATGGTCATAGACGAACGGACCGAACTGTACGGATATTGTCACTAACAGGCTCAGTAGGGTGTCAGGATGAGTTCGCTCATCGACCTCCCTTTTGGTCAATACCTGGTAGCTCGTTACGTACGGCTAATACCTCTGACGTGCTAGTGGTTAAATCCATATCCAAAGTATTGACAAGTCTTTAGAGTCCCCCACAGTCAGTTTCTCAAGTTTCGGGCGAAACGTTGTAGAGGCCGTATGATATATGGCAGGGTTCGATCATATACGTGCGGTATTGCACGGATCATGATCGGACGGATCATACTAGTGGGTTTTGGTTTAAGCCGGATCCTAGTATTAGATTTGTTGGATTACTTTAGTCTCATCGCATTCGCATTCAGTCGGAATGCGGATGCAGGTATGTATATACAGGTGAGGGGTATCCTTGTGATCCGTCACGAGTTTACTTTAGATGTTGCCGTATCTTTTTATTGTTGTAAACATTTGGGTTAATGTTTAAAAATGGAAATTATGAGCTAGAAACCATCATTTTGTGCGTTAAATGATACATGTACTTCATAGGTGAGTCATGGTATCATTTCTTGTGCAAACATCACATTATGAGATAGATTTGAGTGATGAAATGAGAAAGAGAGAGAAAGGGGCTGCCATATGCAAGCTTGGTCTTGTAATTTTTGATACACACTCTCACTCTCATTTTATCATAGCAAATGGAAAAGAAAATCTCTCTTCTCCTTCTTCTTCCTCTAGCTCATAGCCTCCATTAATGGCAACACCTTCAACCTCCATCCAAGCAATAGATGCAAGAGGCAAAGTGATCACAAACATTCTCTACTATATCTTGGACACGTCGGCTAGCCAACTTCGTGTCCGAGTTGCCTCGGTTCAGAGGTGGGCGCCTGTAAAAGGACTCGGTGATGTGGTGCCTTTCCGACGAGGAGATCGAGACCGGAGATGCCGCGAGTAGCTTGGGATAGTGGCCGAAGACCCAAGGACACAGATCGCTCGGTATAGCTCACTACCCTTTCTCCAGTTAGGTAGTAGTAGGTTAATGGTCCGATCCGGGTTTATAGTCCGCGGTAGCACTGGTTTCTAGTTAAAGAAAAGTTTTTGTTTCCGCATTTTGGCCTCGGACAGACGGCCGGGGCGCTACCGTAGACTTACATGGTATCAGAGACACGCCATTAACTTTTTCTAGCTTGCTCTAACGTATTTAGAACTTCGATCGGACGAAAATTCCAAAAACCGCGTTTCCAAGTCATCAGTTTCTGTCGAAATTTTTCTGTTGTCAAAAAATTATTTGGTGTGTTGCAGAAAATCAGGCAGGGTTTTTAGAGAACGCTGAAGAAAAATGGTTGCATGATGTCACTGTAGCGCGGCGGTACCGCGGCCGTAACCCCCTTTTCGCCGCGGTTCCACCGCCGAACAGTAACATCTCTGGACCATTTTTCCTACAGTGATACCTGACTTGAAAAAGGGGTTTCTGGAATATTTTGTTTGGGCCCATATTATTTTGATTGCTGCATTTGTACTTGGGGTCCACTTCGGGAAATTTTGTCGATCGAAAATTTTAAACATGTTAGTTCACAGTATTTACATTATATCTGCGACCGTGAATGTCATTTGATCGGTAAATCCTGTCTAATTGCTATAGCCCTTTTAGACGGATTTGCGACGTGACATTCACGTTGATGTTCTATGTTGTGCTGTGATGTTGCGGATTTGTCATGGTGGATAGCCTGGATGCATTGTAATTACAGTTTGGTTATATTTGTACATTTGATATTGCGGGGCGAGCGTCCGACATGTGGACTGCCGTCACTGCCTGATTGTATATTATTCTTTTGGGGCACGACCGGGCTGAGGTCGATTTACCTGTTGTATATTTTACTTTCTGTACTAGGATTACCCCGCGGAGGGGTGCAAGGGTAGCCGGGTTCTAGAGGGCAACGGGCCCGCATCTCATGGCTTTGAGACGGAGGGGGCTTCACTCTAGCATTGGCGGGCTATTCGCCGCACTCGTAGGGGGTACAGGTTGACCCAAGGAGGGGTGCTCAAGTTACCGGATTCCGTGAAGTGCTGGGTGGTCCATTCACGTTGTTGAAGGGGGCTGCCTCACTTTTGGTTTTGGCGGGTAACTAGCCGCACCCGTAGGGGTCTAGGATTTCATTGCACAGGCTATCCACACGACCAGGGGAACGTCGGGTTTCAGTAGAGGCTCTATGAAACCCGGGGATCCCAGATTCTCTGTATTGTTCTGTGTTGCTTATTACATTTCTGTGATGTTGCGTTTTATCACGCCTTGAGCGAATATTATATATTGATATATATACTAGCAGATGTTGTATATGTTTCACAGCCGCGCTAGTCCAGTCCCCGCTCTGTCGTTAGTTAAGTAACCTAACGGGTGATGACGGGACCTAGTGGCGAATGCGGATGGCATATACGTACACCGTATTTTCGTTCTTTATTGGTGTGATCAATTGATGGGACTGCGTTGATTTGGATCAATGGAAGCTAAACAAACCTATTCTGATGTTGTTGGAACAATTTTCAAAAAGCTGTTATTGCAAGGACGTTCTCTTTTGTTTTCCACAGTGGTATTCGGTTATGAATATCCAGCACCTCAGTCGATGAGGCAAGGGCCGAGATCCCTTCACCGGGAGTGACCCCTTGGACATAAGTTTGCGTTAGGGTAATAACTGCACTATAGCCGATTGCCATTTGCTTTGCATCGTGGTATTCAGTTGGAATATCCTGCACCTCATTCTACGGGGAAAGAACCGAGATTCCTTCACCGGGAGTGACCTCTTTAGCAAAGGTTTTCGTCACTATATTTTTATAAAAAGCTATCCGGTTCCTTCAACGATATCAAGTTCATTACGTTAAAGGTTTTTTGCCAAAAACTATTCATAGCCCTCCGTCATTTCAGACGGTCACACTTAGTATTCATGCTATGTTTGTTGGCCAAAGTCAAGGCATAGTGTATGGTAGCCATTTGTTACTTTTCTGTTGCATAGATAGATGCGTTGGTTTGGGACATTCTTACTGCCTTGTTGGCCAAAGTCAAGGGTAGGTACGGGTGGGTTCAAATCAACCTGGATAATGACGGGTAAAACTTGACATGTGACTTATAATTTGTTGGCCTTAGTCAAGGTTATAAGAGCATGGGGTAAAAATCACATCGGGAGTTTCTAAAGAAACTGAAACTTGCCAGATATGCGCATACCTTCTGGAGTGTGATAACGTGAGTGGATTCCATCACGTTATCATGCGATGAAAGTTGGATCCCGATTCCCACTGATGAGTTGGTTTACTCCTCGGGTGATCCCGACTAATTCTTCCTTCAGCTTTGGAGGAGAATTTGAGGTTACAGTGGGAGGTTTCCTGATTAGATAAAGTGTTAACCATTCTGATCTAGGTTAGAGTGCACGCAGAGTGTTTCTTTTCTCTCTATCTTTGGCAGCAACCATGGCCTGACCCTAGACTATGACTCAGTGACCAAGTTAACCGAACCTTCTTAAAACAATGGCTTTTGGATTGTCTGAGTTGCATACCTCATTGCCACTCCTACTTTTACCCTTTTCTCCAGGACACCCCGTATCACTACGAAGATCCACAGTTTATTGGATACTCCATCGTATGGTTATATACGAACTCATAGGAATTTATTCGAGGATGGTTTCCGGTTCTGAAGAAAACGAATAGGACTATTCAGTTGTCTTTTCCTTTTAACTTCTCTTAGGTTGCGAGTGTTCCTTGGATTAGGACGGTACACATATTATGCTAATTGGATAGTCTTCTTCCAAACCATAGGCAGATGCCGAACGGTAGGGAATGAAGAAAACCATTTAGCCTGAACGGTGTACAGAAGATATTAAGTAAAGACAAATAAAGGGATTAGTAAGAGGGCAGAGTAAATTGCGACAGCTATTCACGACCAAACTAAGTATTTCTTCGCCAATCCTACATCACCTTTGTATTTCTCCAGAACACCCCGTATCACTACGAAAATCCACAGTTTATTGGATACTCCATCGTATGGTTATATACGAACTCGAAGGAACTTGTTCCAGTTCGGGGATGGATTCTGATTCAGGAGAAATAGGAATAAGGTTTATTCAGTTGTCTTTTATCTTTACCTTCTCTCGGGTTGCGAGTACTCCTAGGATTAGGGGAGTACACCCATTATGCTTATTGGATAGTCTTCTTCCAAACCTTAGGCTGGTGCTGAACGGTAGGGAAGGAAGAAAACCATTTGGCCTAAAGGGGTGTACAGAAGGTAATGACTAAAGACATATAAAGGGATTTGGAGATATGGAAAAGAAAGATACGGTTACAGTTGTGAATCTGATAATGGAAGAGGCATTACTAAGAATACCCGGATACCCCTTCGAAACGTTTACATGTTTCAGTTTCACTGTGCATTGTTAAAAGAAAACTGATTTCCCAATTAGCCCTTGCTCCAGGGTATGTATTTACCAGTTTTGATTCTCACATCTGTATGGTTTTACAGATGATGTGTGGGAGTAAGTTATTGGGAATTGGGTGATCATCCTCATTATATCGGGATTTGTTGTAATTGGTGATATTTAAGGAAATCGCTTGGGTTGTTTGCCGGACGGCAAATATTTGGTTCTGAATATCCGTTGTTATGCACCAATTTCAAATTGATATATTTCTATGTTTATTTTTATAAAGTGAGATATAACTTTTTGAAATTATGTCTATGACATTTACCTATATCAGTTGATGGTTAGGTAAGGAGCATTAAACAGCGGTGTAATTTTTCTTAACCATAAGTACAGTTTTGAACCTACAACACGCAGGGAATGAGTTATTAGACTCAGGGGACTTATAAAGAGTATTGTATGTTGTCCAGTGTCCATGTGGACAGAGGGGTTGGTCCTCATACTATATTCTGTTTACTTTTGACTTCTCTAGGTCTTAGACAAGTGTTTCATAGAAACACAAGGTCCATGTTTTGAGAAGTTATAGGTATATGAATAAAGTAGAGAACCAGGTATTACAAGTATCAGGATTCTTCAAGATGATCGAAGATGTAGATACTTGTGTATGGTATTCAGATAATAGTAATGATTAAGAGAACTTGCTTCACTTTCAGGTTACTCATAATTGGAAGCACTCTTAAGTTGAGTAATGCTGATCGGCCTCTCTCCATTTAGTTGACATGCACTGGAGACAGTTGCATGATTTGAATCTGGTTCCAATTAAATCAGTGCCTCTATTTCTATATTGGATATAGAATAGTTCATATTTTAACAATGTTAAGGTACGGGGAGTTTTCCAGCTTATGCTTAAAAGCAGACTCTGGATAACTCAAGGCACGTTTCTGTAATGGCTGTCTGTGGGTTGACCCGGGCTATGACGAGGGTTGATTTTCTACCATCTGGAAGATCAATAGTGATATTGTTCTTGACTCGCCACAATTTTAGCAAAATGGATTTTTTCAGAAAACAGTAGTGGGAGTATGGTAGAACTAGAAGTGATTCCAGAACCGCAAACGATTACTGAAAATTTAATAGGACCTAAAGATTCAATCTGGATTGACATTCCATTGGCCACTCCGCAGATATGGTGGGTAACCTCAGGCACTCGAGAGGTACTTCGGTACGCTCAAGGACGGTGACAGGGAGGTTCTTGTTTACCAAGATTTGACACTACTGTTGTTCTAGGCTATGAGACCCGGCAGGAGGATGAGTATAGCGTCGTTCTAAACTAGATTTAGAAGTTTACACGTGTAGGAGGATGACTCTGCCAGAGGGTTGTTGTAGTCAGTGGGAGCAGCGGAAGAATAGTGGACAAGTAGCTTATGTCTATTTATAGACTAAAGTGGATATGGCGGAGATAGATCATCTATTTATGATGTGACAGTCATAGGTTTGACTTCATCAGAATAGGGGATGGATCTGTTAAGAAGGTAATAGGGTATGATGTCCTGGTATTTGGATGACATACACAGAGTAGGAAGTGAAGTTCCTATACTACGATCGGTTATACTTTGGTTGTCATACAGTGGTTTCTCCACATAGGATATGGATATTACATCAGATATTCTGGTTACTAGATCTATGGTTTTAGATCTAGATTTGGGTAGTTTCCTAATCTGGGTACTTAGACAGCATTCTAAAGGTGCTTTAGAATGGACGACTCCTGGCACGGTAGTGTACCTCCAGGTGACGGAGTCACCTTCTCTAAAGGTGTCTTACAGACTAAAGGGGAGAAGGATGTGCATAATTGGCAGATCACTTGCTTAGGCAATTGAGTCGATCATGAGATGTCAAGTACCACACCAGATGTTTTTGCACTAGATGCAATAAGTTGATATTGATCCAAATCTGGAGAAACATTCGGACGCAGTTTTAGAACATAAGTGGATGTTCTAGGGATATGATAACGACAGCCTCATTCAGGTGACAGTTATCATTCTAGGCTTCCAAGGTGACCTGGATGACAGAGTGACTGTCAGTGTTATAGTTTTCCCTCTGACGAGGGGCAGTGTTTTGGACAGGTGATCCAAGCGGACACTGAGGGAGGCATTACGCAGGATACTGATTAAGTTCAGTTGATGATACAGTCTAAGAAGTTTGGATTTGGAGTTCATTTATGAGCTAGGTCCCATCAGACATCCAAACATATTCTAAGACAGGTATTGCTCTTTTCGGGAGATGGCTTTCTCCGCGAACTTGAGATAAAGAGAGACATAGAAAGAAACATCAGAGCGGATCCACTCACTGAGGCTATTCCTCAAACGCATTAGTTTCGCAAACGGGTTTTGTGAGACTGATTAGTAGAGGAGTTGGGTGTTCGGTATCAAACGGGCTGTGAGTATGCGACATCGCAATAATTAGCCTTGAGTGCAAGTGGGAGATTGTTGGTTATAGTGCCCTCAGAGTCAATTATTGGATCACAGGCACGTGATTGCAATGATTGAGGGAAGACCTATGCCGGTAGGACAGCCTTACTCAAGATGATAGTATGCTATCTGGTTTATCTTTATCATCATGTACAGCTTTAAGTGACCTTATAGGTCACCATTGCGTGTTGATAGAGCCCTTAGGATTCTTGCTTGACGGCCAGCAGTATGACGGCGATCATATACGTGGGAGCTAGGGTCTGTAAGCACATCCTTAAAAGGTCCCTAGTCGTGGGAGTTTTCGAGACAGGGCATCGATACTCCAGAGTAGACTAGTGTATACAGTTGAGACCCCGACGAGGGGCAGTGGCCGGTCTCACAAGTCACTGGTGTATGTTGATTCACCTAAGATGTATGCAGGTGCTCATTGGGTTATGAGTACACCGGACAGGACTCGCCGGGAACATGCTAGTTGGTATTATACCTGATGTCAGATAGCAGTTCCCTGGTGACATGTGTACAGGTTAGTTCATCGACCTGAGATCGTCATTTGTCTCGTGTGAGTTCCCACTGTACTTTGATTACTCACCTACCACGGCTCAAAGGAGTCGTGCAAACAGGTTTTAGTTGGGTACAGTCCCGAGCTTCATGGAGGCAGTGAGCGGATCGGCAGGGGTTCGTCTCTCCCGGTATTGGGGGTAAGGTCGCGCTGTGTCTAGGAGAGCCATTACATGAAGTTCTTGGCCAAGGCAGGAGATTTACTGGTAGGTATTCCAATAGTATCTCAGGGAGTTCTGGGCTACACTCCGACACGACTTATACCGCTTTTAGGGGTCTGACTTTTACCAACCCCCTAGGCTCGACATGCGATTCTCATAGACGAACGGACCGGACTGTACGGATATTGTCACTGACAGGCTCAGTAGGGTGTTAGGATGAGTTCGCTCATCGACCTCCCTTTTGGTCAATACCTGATAGCTCGTTATGTATGGCTAATCCCTCTGACGTGCTAGTGGTTAAATCCACAGCCAAAGTATTGACGAGTCTTTAGAGTCCCCCACAGACAGTTTGTCAAGTTTCGGGCGAAACGTTGTAGAGGTCGTATGATATATGGCAGGGTTCGATCATATACGTGCGGTATTAAACGTATCATGATCGGACGGATCATACTAGTGGGCTTTGGTTTAAGCCCGATCCTAGTATTAGATTTGTTGGATTACTTTAGTCTCATCGCATTCGCATTCAGTCGGAATGCGGATGCAGGTATGTATATACAGGTGAGGGGTATCCTTGTTATCCTTCACGAGTTTACTTTAGATGTTGCCGTATCTTTTTATTGTTGTAAACATTTGGGTTAATGTGTTAGTTGTATGTATGCCCTAGAGGCCAGTATTGTACAGATTATGTATATTATATTGGATGCTTGGACATATATAGAGATGACTTTTTTGCTCGACATGATAGTATGCTATCTGGTTGCTCTTTATCTTAACATGTACACTAGTCTCTTTATACTGTCTTATAGTTACATGTTGGTAAAGCCCTTAGGATATGTACTTGACTACCTGGACTGTGATGCAGATCATACTAGTGGGGACATGGTAGTCCATAAGTACATCCTTCAAGGTCCTTAGTCGTAGGTGTATCGAGACGGGGCATCGATATACCAGAGTAGACTAGCGTATACGCTTCTCGACCCATGTGATGGGCGATGGATGATCCCATATCCATTGGTGTTTGACATCAGAGATGGTATACGGGTGCTCAGTGGAGACTGGGTACACTGGACGGACTCGCCGAGAACTCCCAGATGGTATTATACCTCACGTCAGATGGCAGTTCTCAGGTGACACTTGTACAGGTTAGTCTGTAGACCCGAGATCGTCATAGAGTCTTGTGTGATTCCCACTGTGCTTTGATCTCCACCTTACCAGGTCCATGAGGGCGTGCAAAACGGTGGTCTTTGGGCACAGTCCCGAGTCACATGGAGGTAATGAGCGATAGGAGGGGTTTCGTCTCTCCCGGTATTGGGGGTTGATGTTGCGCTGTGCTCGATTGGCCGTAACAGGGAAGTCCCTGGCCAGGGCTGATCAGAGATTTGCTGGTAAGTGTTACCAGTAGTTTCTCGACCCGTTACGAGCCTCACATCGGCACGACTTATCGGGTTATTGGGGTCTGACGTTTACCACCCCTAGACTTGATATGCGACGTATCAGACGAAGAGACCGGACTGTACGGTAAGTGTTACTGGTCGGATTCACAGGAGTGTGAGCGGGCTAGCTCGTCGATCTTCTGATCGCTCAATACCCGAGTGGCCGTTACGTTTAGCAGACCGCTTACGGCTTGTGGGTGCTTGATATGATCATCATCTGCTACCGGCGTATTGACGAGTCTTTAGAGTCCTATACAGAGGTTTCCTGGCTCAAGCGAAACGAAATAGGAGCGCATATGAGATATGTGCAGGACCGAGAATAATGCGTGTATGTGATACCGCATTTCATTCTCGCGATATATGTTTCGATTGGTTATATTCGATATGACCTAGTTATCGAATCATTGATTCGATAAATCGATACATTAGATACTAGTCGGTTGTATGCGATATAACCGGATCATTGAATCAAGTGTTGATTTAATGATTTAATGTATAATTATATATTTGATATATTGCTTTACATTAACTAGTATTGGTTCACTTTAAACGGATTACTCTCACTTGATGTACATGTTGTATATGTGATATACTTTAGTGCACATCTTTGTATCATGTTTGATGATACTTGATCATTTGGTTAAATGCATAGAATTAAACCATGGTTAATTGGGTCATTAGGATTTTGCTTTATCATTTATTTATTTGATTATTTATTTAGAAATGAGTTATGATAAGAATGGTGGCTAAGTTTGTTTTATGTTGAAGCTTCATGAAGCCTTGACTTTATGCAACCATTCTTGTCCTCATGCTTAACCCTAACTCTCCAAATGACCATGGTTTATTCTCTACACTTAACCTTGGTTTAGATATGATAAGTATTGATTTAAATTTATTTTTTATCATAACACTTATCATATTTTTTCTTGAGCTCCATTTTCTTCTTCAAGAAAAGCTCAAGGTGCATCAATGGCAACTTGAGCTAAAGTGAGATAAATCCAATTCTAAAGAGAACCCACCTCCTATTTCTTCACCCTCTACCTCTTGCCAAGTTGTTTTGGGTGTTTACTTCACAAGTTTCACAAGTTTGTGAAGTCGGAGCTTGAACTTGCGAAGCCTCGAGGTAGATCGTCTTTGACACAAAGCCGACGACCTATTCCGCTCGTTTTCCCGATGAAGCCGATGATCGAGTCGAGGATTCATGATGGACAGCGAGGGCATGACCACGTGGAGCTAAGGAGGCGGAAATCCGGATCTACAAAGGTTGTAGTATCTAACCTATAGTTAAATAGTTAACTAGTTTTCCGTTTCGCCTAAACATCTAGTAAATGATCCGTGTTAGGGTTTCTCGGCACCAATTTTTTTTTGAAATTGGCATGTTCGATGCCTTGAGAGACCTCACTAGAGTTCCTAGGAACCCTACAGTGGTATCAGAGCTACTAGGCATTGGATGTCGACCTATGGGGGGTTCTCACTGTGTGACAGTGTGGCGAAGCATAGGCTCTTACCCCCAGGGTGTCCCGAGACCGGAAGGTGTTCCGGTGGGTTGTAGTCCTCGCGAGGGGGCATGCGTAAAAAGTAGCGGCTGAGGGACCCGTTGGTGCCACGGCGACCCCATTGGATGGGGTGGCTGCCTGACCTACAGTGGTATCAGAGCCTAGCTAGAGCCTTAGGCGAAGTCTAGACGGAGTTTGAAACCCGGACGAACCGAAAAACCAACCCCAAAATAGCTCTATGGAAATTTTTCAAATTTGTGACTTTTTGTCAATTAAAATTGCCTAAAAAAATCAGCAATAAAATCTAAGAATTACTGTGCAAATCGTTTCCTGTGAACAGTACAAACGGCGGCGGAACCGCGGCAGAAGCATTGCTTCTGCGGCGGTTCCGCGGCTCCTTGATGACGTCATCCCCACTTCTTTGCACAGTAATACCTGATTTATTATTCTGAGTTTTCTGGGAATTTTAATTTGAGTCCAGGGTTGAGTATTCTGGGGTTGTATTGGGAATCGTCGATTCGATCGGATTATCGAACTTTGTCTTTGTGCTTTCCGGATAATTTTTTGAATATGTTAAAAACTTCGACCGGATAAAAATACCCAACTTTTCCCCTACCGTATAATATCCAAGTGTTGGATTTTTGTGTGGTTTAAGGACGTTCTGAGTAGTGCAAGTAATGCGATGGTCCCTCTAGAAGACAACAAACCTTAACTCGATTATGTGACCGTCTTGAACTGCCCTTTGAACCTTCGGGTTTGGGGCAGTACGGCGTGCCACATGTGAGGCGTTGGCTTGACCCTTCTACGGCTGGACCGTTGGTACTGAGGCATGAAATGAATGTCTTTGAACCTATTTCATGTGTTGATCGGTGTCGGGAAAACTTGGGTGTTCGAATGTTTGATCGGAAAGTTTAATATATTCTATTTGTACGGAATTGGATACAATAATTGGAATTCACAAGTAGTTATGAGATAACTGAATGAATGTTATAAATCTAGCAATTTAGTCCTATATGATATTGAAAAGAGTTTTCGATAATGAGACTAAAATGCGGGATTTATATCTGTTAGGCATGCGATGTCTAAAGAGGTTGCGGATTCCAATTGTTGTAGTTTTACACTTTCTTTTCTGTGACCGTAAGTGTAGTATGTTCATATCGCCGGTTTCGTTGCTATACGTCAACGACAATTGGGGTATGCATACTTACTTACGTTGATGACATGTGATGTTATGTATTGCTGGATATGTTATATTGGATCGTCGTGTTTGAATAGCCGGGGGTTTTTATGTGAGATGAGTGTTTTTCATTTTCATTCATGTAAAAACTTGTATGTAATATTCTTTCATTTGGGGCACTTCCAGGTAGCGGAAGTTGTCACCCTTTGTATATTATTTACTTTTCCGCATTAGGATAGACCCAAGGAGGGGAGCACAAGTAACCGGGTTCTGGGGTCCAGTGGGAGACCAACTCGAGGAGTCGAGTCCGGGTCTCCTAACCCTAGAATTGGCAGGGTTGCTTGCCGCTCTCGTAGGGGTCTAGGGGTGTGGGATTGGCTATTCATCACGACCGTGGAATCCGTGTTTTATACTGGCTCGTATTAAAAACACGGACGTCCTAGTATATCCAATATTTCATATGTTTATTCTGCTGCGATATCTGTGATGTGACTCTGTGATGGATATAGTATATAGTATATATGATATATTATATAGACGTTACTTATGTTTTACACCCGCGCTAGCCCTGCCCTGCTCTGTCGTTAGTTACCTAACCTAACGGTGCACGAGGGGACATCGAGGCGAATGCGGATGGCATAAGTGTACGTCATATCTATCTGTGATGTTTAGGTATTTAAATGATAGGACTTCATTAATGTGATTAATGAAAGATAAGAAACCTAAGATGTTGTAGAATCAAATTTTAAACTAAAACAGGTAGCTACAGTTCTTGCTTTGCATAGAGGTATATATGATATACCCTGCACCTTATTCGATGAGGAAAGGACCGAGATCCCTTCACCGGGAGTGACTCCTTTAGCAATAACTGGCAGATGCTACACACTCGGTTTGGCTTTGATTGCTTTTAAGAGATTTTGCTTTGCACAGTGATATATGTGATATATCCCGCACCTCATTCGACGAGGAAAGGGCCGACGATCCCTTCACCGGGAGTGACCCCTTTAGCAAAACTAGAAAAGCCTCAAAATCATTCCATTTTAAAACTTCATTTGATTCTACAACGATATCAAGTTCATTACGCAATAGGTTTTCAGAAAACCTGTCGTAGCCCTCCGTCATTTCAGATAAATTACATATAGTATTCGTGCTACATTTGTTGGCTTTCGTCAAGGTGTAGTGTGCGGTAGCTATGTGCTGTTTATCTGCTGCATATGATGCGACTGGATTAGGGTAGTCGTACGGCTTTGTTGGCTTTCGTCAAGGGTCGTGCGGGTGGGTTTAATTCAGTCAAGAAATGTACGGGTTGAACTTGACTAGCGGGCTGTGGTTTGTTGGCTTTCGTCAAGGTCATAGCACGCTAGGGGCAAAAGCATTATCGGGAATTTCAAGTGTTGAAATTTGCAATGAGATTGCATACCTTCTATGAGATAGTTGGATCCCGATACCCACTGCGAGTAAGAGTTACTTCTGGGAGAGTTTTACACATTACAATTAGCCGATCAAGTAGGTGTCTAGAAAGGTGTTAACGAGGTTACGCCTCTGGGAAAACGAGGTTTACAGTAATTAGGTTCGTGCGAAAGCACGGGGGACCTCCCTCAAAGTACCGACACTGGCCTGGCTGAAAGATTGGCAAACTTGTAGTGTGTAATTAATCCCGGCTGGTCTTTCCTTTTAGGGTTTGAAGGAAGATTTGATAAAAAGCAGTGGGAGCCATCCTGATTAGATAAGATAATAACCAATCTGATCTTGCACGAGCTTACGCTAAAGTGTTTTCTTCTCTCTCTCTCCAGGTAGCGACCATTTCATGCCTTAATAAAGATAATAATATGGATGTATTGACCGAACCCGCATGTTATACTGTGCTGGGGAACGTTGGTTCCGTTTATTCTTATAAGAGTTATAGGAATGAACAGGATATAGGGGAATACCAGGATTCCCATACCACCTGAATGAAGAAAGTACATGTTGATGCATTTTCTTCGGGTGTGTTCGTTACTGATAACTGTTTCTCCATTTGCTCTACGTCCTGGGTATTGGATACTGGGTCGGGATCCCATATATGTAATCAGTTACATGGGCTTAAGAAAGGTAGAGAACTTGGAGAAGGTGATAAAGACATTAGAGTTGGAAATGGTGCAATTGTTGCAGCTAAGACTGTCGGGGAATATCACCTTGTATTACCAACTGGTAATACATTGGTTCTGAACGAATGCTATTACATGCCGAACCTGATATGCAACATTATATCGGTTTCTTTATTAAGTAAAGAGGGGTATAATTTTGTATTACAGGACAATGTTATGAACATTTTCCATAACCAAAAGTTGGTTGGATCAGGCACGTTATGCAATGGCATTTATGTTCTAAATCAATCAACAGTTCTGAGCATAACAAACACACACAAGCGGAAGAGTTCTGAACTCAACAAATCCTTCTTGTGGCATTGTAGACTGGGTCACATCAATGCGACACGACTGGCTAAGTTGCATAAGGATGGGTATTTGAAACCATTCGAATTTTCATCTTATGACACTTGCCAGTCATGTCTCAAAGGCAAGATGACCAAAACTCCGTTTACGGGACACGGAGAAAGAGTTGCTGAACTCTTAGGACTAGTACATAGTGATGTATGCAGTCCAATGTCTACACATGCCAGGGATGGTTCTTCGTACTTCATTACATTCACTGACGATCTCTCAAGATACGGACATGTGTACTTGATAAGACACAAGTCTGAAGCTTTTGAGAAATTTAGAGAATATAAACAAGAAGTCGAAAACCAAACCGGAAAAAGTATTAAAATCCTTCATCTGATCGAGGAGGTGAATACTTGAGCAATGAATTCCTGGACTTCCTAAAAGAGAATGGGATTCTCTCTCAGCTGACTCCTCCATATACACCACAGCACAACGGTGTATCAGAACGGAGGAACCGCACCCTATTAGATATGGTGCGCTCTATGATGAGCACAGCTGAGTTACCTATTTCCTTCTGGGGGTATGCGCTTGAGACAGCCATACATCTATTGAATATGGTCCCCACCAAATCTGTGCCTACCACTCCATATGAGATATGGAAAGGGAAGAGACCATGTCTTAACTTTGTTAAGATATGGGGTTGTCCAGCCTATGTCAAACGACAAAATCCGGACAAACTCGAGGCACGGTCTGTTCTATGCAAATTTGTAGGATATCCCAAGAATTCTCAAGGGTATATCTTCTACCACCCTGAGGAACAAAGAGTATTTGTTTCTCGGCATGCCACCTTTTTAGAAAAGGAATTTCTTGAAAAAGAGATTAGTGGTCACGAGGTAGAACTGGAAGAGGTTCCAGCTGCAGAAGCTACAACAGAAGATCTGGTGGAACCAGAGGATTCCGTAGTTCCCAATGAACCCCAGCCACTCCGCCGATCTAGTAGGGTTCCTCGCCAACCTGAGAGATACTATGGTTTTCTCATGGACGGTGGGAGCGAGGATTGCATCATGGAGGATGATGACCCAACTAGCTTCGAGCAGGCCATCACGAGTAGGGACTCAGTGAAATGGCTGGATGCTATGCGGTCCGAGATGGAATCCATGTACACCAACAAAGTATGGACATTGGAAGTTGCTCCTGAAGGGGTAAAACCCATTGGGAGCAAGTGGATCTTCAAAAAGAAACTTGGTGTAGATGGGAAAGTGGAGACTTTCAAAGCTAGACTTGTAGCAAAGGGTTTTCGTCAAAGACCAGGTGTGGACTATGACGAAACCTTTTCTCCAGTGGCTATGCTTAAATCCATCCGAATCATGCTTGCCATTGCTGCCTTTCATGACTACAAAATCTGGCAAATGGATGTTAAGACCGCCTTTCTAAATGGTGATTTAGAAGAGTGCGTGTACATGACTCAGCCAGAGGGCTTCGTAGACAGTGGGAGCAGCGGGAAGGTGTGCAAGCTGCTTAAATTCATTTATGGATTAAAGCAAGCATCGCGGAGTTGGAACATCTGCTTTGACGTCCTTATCAAAGAGTTTGATTTCGTCAAAAATCCAGATGAACCTTGTATCTACAAGAAGGTGGCAGAGAGTAAGGTTGTCTTCCTCGTATTGTACGTGGACGACATACTCTTGATAGGAAATGATATTCCTATGCTGCAAGCGGTCAAGCTCTTCTTATCACAAAGATTCTCAATGAAAGATCTTGGTGATGCCTCCTGCATATTGGGAATTAGGATCTATAGAGATAGATCCAAACGGATTTTGGGATTGTCCCAATCCAGGTACATTGACACCATACTAAAGAGGTTTAGTATGCAAGAGTCCAAGCGTGGGAACTTGCCCACGATCTCTGGAGTCACTCTCTCCAAAGAGATGTCTCCTAAGACTGATTTGGAGAGAGCTCGCATGCAAGGGATACCCTATGCTTCGGCAGTAGGCTCTATCATGTATGCGATGCTATGTACTAGACCCGATGTTGCATACTCACTAAGTATAGTGAGCATGTATCAAGCTGATCCTGGAGAGAGTCACTGGACAGCTGTGAAGAGCATTCTCAAGTACTTGCGAAGGACTAGAGATATGTTCTTGGTGTATGGTAACGGAGAACTCCAAGTGGAGTCCTTTACCGATTCGAGCTTCCAGAGTGATAAGGACGACTCTAAGTCGCAGTCGGGCTTTGTCTTTACCCTTTACGGAGGGGCGGTTAGCTGGAAGAGTTCCAAGCAGGAAACCGTGGCAGACTCGACGATGGAGGCTGAATACATCGCTGCCAACGATGCTGCCAAAGAGGCTGTCTGGATCAAGAAGTTCATTTTTGAACTTGGAGTGGTTCCATCCATTGAGCGTCCAATACCTTTGTATTGCGATAACAATGGAGCGGTGGCTTTGGCCAAGGAACCCAGGTCCCATCAGCGATCCAGGCATATTCTGAGGCGGTATCACCTGATCCGGGAGATAGTTGATCGCCGGGAGATCGAGGTTAGGAGGGTTGACACGAAGAACAACACGGCGGATCCACTCACGAAGGCCATTCCCCAGATACAGTTTGAGAGACTCTTCGGGATGCTCGGTATGAGATACTACAGCAGCTGGCCCTAGTGCAAGTGGGAGATTGTTAGTTGTATGTATGCCCTAGAGGCCAGTATTGTACAGATTATGTATATTATATTGGATGCTTGGATATATATAGAGATGACTTTCTTGCTCGACATGATAGTATGCTATCTGGTTGCTCTTTATCTTAACATGTACACTAGTCTCTTTATACTGTCTTATAGTTACATGTTGGTAAAGCCCTTAGGATATGTACTTGACTACCTGGACTGTGATGCAGATCATACTAGTGGGGACATGGTAGTCCATAAGTACATCCTTCAAGGTCCCTAGTCGTAGGTGTATCGAGACGGGGCATCGATATACCAGAGTAGACTAGCGTATACGCTTCTCGACCCATGTGATGGGCGATGGATGATCCCATATCCATTGGTGTTTGACATCAGAGATGGTATACGGGTGCTCAGTGGAGACTGGGTATACTGGACGGACTCGCCGAGAACTCCCAGATGGTATTATACCTCACGTCAGATGGCAGTTCTCAGGTGACACTTGTACAGGTTAGTCTGTAGACCCGAGATCGTCATAGAGTCTTGTGTGATTCCCACTGTGCTTTGATCTCCACCTTACCACGTCCATGAGGGCATGCAAAACGGTGGTCTTTGGGCACAGTCCCGAGTCACATGGAGGCAATGAGCGATAGGAGGGGTTTCGTCTCTCCCGGTATTGGGGGTTGATGTTGCGCTATGCTCGATTGGCCGTAACAGGGAAGTCCCTGGCCAGGGCTGATCAGAGATTTGCTGGTAAGTGTTACCAGTAGTTTCTCGACCCGTTACAAGCCTCACATCGGCACGACTTATCGGGTTATTAGGGTCTGACGTTTACCACCCCTAGACTTGATATGCGACGTATCAGACGAAGAGACCGGACTGTACGGTAAGTGTTACTGGTCGGATTCGCAGGAGTGTGAGCGGGCTAGCTCGTCGATCTTCTGATCGCTCAATACCCGGGTGGCCGTTATGTTTAGCAGACCGCTTGCGGCTTATGGGTGCTTGATATGATCATCATCTGCTACCGGCGTATTGACGAGTCTTTAGAGTCCTACACAGAGGTTTCCTGGCTCAAGCGAAACGAAATAGGAGCGCATATGAGATATGTGCAGGACCGAGAATAATGCGTGTATGTGATACCGCATTTCATTCTCGCGATATATGTTTCGATTGGTTATATTCGATATGACCTAGTTATCGAATCATTGATTCGATAAATCGATACATTAGATACTAGTCGGTTGTATGCGATATAACCGGATCATTGAATCAAGTGTTGATTTAATGATTTAATGTATAATTATATATTTGATATATTGCTTTACATTAACTAGTATTGGTTCACTTTAAACGGATTACTCTCACTTGATGTACATGTTGTATATGTGATATACTTTAGTGCACATCTTTGTATCATGTTTGATGATACTTGATCATTTGGTTAAATGCATAGAATTAAACCATGGTTAATTGGGTCATTAGGGTTTTGCTTTATCATTTATTTATTTGATTATTTATTTAGAAATGAGTTATGATAAGAATGGTGGCTAAGTTTGTTTTATGTTGAAGCTTCATGAAGCCTTGACTTTATGCAACCATTCTTGTCCTCATGCTTAACCCTAACTCTCCAAATGACCATGGTTTATTCTATACACTTAACCTTGGTTTAGATATGATAAGTATTGATTTAAATTTATTTTTTATGATAACACTTATCATATTTTTTCTTGAGCTCCATCTTCTTCTTCAAGAAAAGCTCAAGGTGCATCAATGGCAACTTGAGCTAAAGTGAGATAAATCCAATTCTAAAGAGAACCCACCTCCTATTTCTTCACCCTCTACCTCTTGCCAAGTTGTTTTGGGTGTTTACTTCACAAGTTTCACAAGTTTGTGAAGTCGGAGCTTGAACTTGCGAAGCCTCGAGGTAGATCGTCTTTGACACAAAGCCGACGACCTATTCCGCTCGTTTTCCCGATGAAGCCGATGATCGAGTCGAGGATTCATGATGGACAGCGAGGGCATGACCACGTGGAGCTATGGAGGCGGAAATCCGGATCTACAAAGGTTGTAGTATCTAACCTATAGTTAAATAGTTAACTAGTTTTCCGTTTCGCCTAAACATCTAGTAAACGATCCGTGTTAGGGTTTCTCGGCACCAATTTTTTTTTGAAATTGGCATGTTCGATGCCTTGTGAGACCTCACTAGAGTGCCTAGGAACCCTACATAATGTTTACAAATGGAAATTATGAGCTAAAAACCATCATTTTGTGCTTTAAATGATACATGTACTTCATAGGTGAGCCATGGTATCATTTCTTGTTCAAACATCACATTATGAGATTGATTTGAGTGATGAAATGAGAAGGAGAGAGAAAGGGGCTGCCATATGCAAGCTTGGCCTTGTAATTTTTGATACACACTCTCACTCTCATTTTATCATAGCAAAAGGAAAAGAAAAGCTCTCTTCTCCTTCTTCTTCCTCTAGCTCATAGCCTCCATTAATGGCAACACCTTCAACCTCCATCCAAGCAATGGATGCAAGAGGCAAAGTGATCACAAACATTCTCTACAACATCATGGACACGTCGGCTAGCCAACTTCATGTCCGAGTTGCCTCGGTTCAGAGGTGGGATCCCGTAAAAGGACTCGGTGATGTGGTGCCTTTCCGACGAGTAGATCGATACCGGAGATGCCGCGAGGAGCTTGGGATGGGGGCCGAAGACTGAAGGACAAGGATCGCTCGGTATAGCTTTCTACCCTTTCTCCAGTTAGCTAGTAGTAGGTTACTGGGCCGATCCGGGTTTATAGTCCGCGGTAGCGCCGGTTTTAGTTAAAGAAAAGTTTTTGTTTCCGCATTTTGGCCTCGGACAGACGGCCGGGGCTCTACCGTAGACTTACAATATCGACATCCCTTTCTTGTCCCGGGTACCTCCGGGCCCCACCATGTACCCTCATACGGCCCACGACGCTCATCGCATGCGGTATATATATATCTCAACCAATAAAACTCATGGTGCCTGCTGAAATATCATATCAAGAGAAACCCGGTTTTTCAAATAATGCATAATTTCATGAAACTACCACGGTCCTCAAATTCAGAAAACATCATGAAAAATCTGTTGGAGATAGTGCCCTCATAGTCAATTATTGGATCACAGGCACTTGATTGCAATGATTGATGGAGGACCTATCCCGATAGTACAGTCTTACTCAAGATGATAGTATGCTATCTGGTTTATCTTTATCATCGTGTACTGCTTTAGGTGACATTACTGTTCACTATTGCACGTTGATAGAGCCTCTAGGATTCTTGCTTGACTACCAGCAGTATGAGGGCGATCATATACGTGGGAGCTGGGGTCTATAAGCATATCCTTAAAAGGTCCCTAGTCGTGGGAGTTTCGAGACAGGGCATCGATTCTCCAGAGCAGACTAGTGTATAGAGCCGAGACCCCGACGAGGGGCGGTGGCTGGTCTCACAAGCCAATGGTGTCAGTTGATTCACCTAAGATGTATGCAGGTACTCATTGGGTTATGAGTACACCGGACAGGACTCACCGGGAACATGCTAGTTGGTATTATACCGGACGTCAGATAGCAGTTCCCTGGTGACATGTGTACAGGTTAGTTCATCGACCTGAGATCATCATTTGTCTCGTGTGAGTTCCTACTGTGCTTTGATTACTACCCTACCACGCTCAAAGGAGACGTGCAAACAGGTTTTAGTTGCGTACAGTCCCGAGCTACATGGAGGCAGTGATCGGATCTGCAGGGGTTCGTCTCTCCCGGTATTGGGGGTGAGGCCACGCTTTGTCTAGGAGAGCCATTACGCGATGTCCTTGGCCAAGGCAGGAGATTTACTGGTAGGTATTCCAGTCGTATCTCAGGGTGTTATGGACTACACTCCGACACGACTTGTACCGCTTTTGGGGGTCTGACTTTTACCAACCCTCTAGGCCCGCCATGCGATTCTCATAGACGAACGGACCGGACTGTACGAATATTGTCACTGACAGGCTCAGTAGGGTGTCAGGGTGAGTTCGCTCACAGACGTCCCTTTTGGTCAATACCTGGTGGCCCGTTACGTATAGGCTAATACCTTTGACGTGCTAGTGGTTAAATCCACAACCAAAGTACTGACGAGTCTTTAGAGTCCCCCACAGACCGTTTTCTTATGTTTCGGGCGAAACACTGTAGAGGCCGTATGGAGATATGGCAGGGTTCGATCAGATACATGCGGTATTGCACGGATCGTGATCGGACGGATTTTACTAGCGGGCTTTGGTTTAAGCCGGATCCTAGTATTGTACAGTGTAGATTTTGTCTCATTGCATTTGTATTCGGTCGGAATACAAATGCGGGTATGTATATACAGTCGCGGGGTTTTCCTGTAATTTATTACGGGATCAGTTTTCTGAAGTTGCCAGTTTGTATTCCGTTTCGGCCAGTTTTCTTTTGTTCCTTCACGGCCGGATTTTTCCGATGGAGGGGTTAATTTGCAGTTGTGCAAATTGGCAATTGTGGAGGGTTTATTTGTAAATGGGGATTATGATAATCTAGCATCATTAGATTCCATTCTTTTCTTCATCATGGTTTTGCATTTAATATGATGGGATTGTGATGAGAGATTGATTTGTTTATGGATGTGAGGCTTGCTTTTTGGGTGTGGTCACCATTTTAATTTCCTACGCTCACCTCCCTTATTCATTCCCGCCCCATTCTTTAGTTTGGCCGGCCACTTCATGGAGAGGGTGAGGGATTCATTTTGTGTAGTGACTTTCTTCATCTCATTTCATTTTTCCTTTGCTAGAAAAATGAGAACACCATCATTCTCCAAAGTTGATTCCTCCGTCATCAAAGGCAACTTCACCCCAAAGAGACATATGATTCTACACTAGCCTACAGCATTTCTTGGGCACGTCGGCTCGCCTACTTCGTGCCCGAGTTGCCTCGGTCCAGAGGTGGGAGCCCGTAAAAGAACCCGGCGATGTGGTGCCCGTTCCGACGAGGAGATGAAGATCGTTGATTCCGCGAGGAGATCGGAGTGGAGGCCGGAGACCAAAGGACACGGATCGCTCGGTATAGCATTCTACCCCTTTCTCGTATTTTCTAGGAGTTGGTTAATGGCCCGATCCGGGAATTTAGTGCGCGGTGGTGCCGGTTTCTAGTTTTTAGAAAAGTTTCGTTTCCGCATTCCGGCGTCGGATTGACGGCCGGGGCGCCGCCGTGCACTTACATTGGTATCAGAGCCACGCCATTAACCTAGTCTAGCTTTCTCTAACGTGTTTACAAGTTCGATCGAACGGATTTTCCTAAAAACCGTATTTTTAAGTGCACAAGTTTCTGTCGATTTTGTTTTGGCTCGAAAATTTTTCAGTACATTGAAGAAACATGTGCAGGAAATTATAAGCATTCTGCAAAAATTTGGTTGGGTGATGCTTCAGTTAGACCGCGGAAACGCGGCCAAAACCCTAGTTTGGCCGCGGTTCCGCGGTGGACGAAAGTCAACGCCGTACCAAAATTTTACAGAGGGCTTTATACATGGAAATAGGGTTTTTGGAATGTTCTGTTTGGGCCCAGATTTTCTTTGAGTGCTACAGTAGTGCTTGGGGCCCATTTCGGTAAGTTTGATCGATCGAAAATTTTAAACATGTTAGTTCACAGTATTTACATTATATCTGCGACCGAGAATGTCATTTGATCGGTGAATCCTGTCTAACTGCTATAGCCCTTTTAGACGGATTTACGAACGTGACATTGACGTTGATGTTCTGTGTTGTGCTGTGATGTTGCGGATTGGTCGTGGGGGATAGCCTGGATGCAATGGTAGTACAGTTTTGTTTTATATGTACATTTGATATTGCGGGGCGAGCGTCCGTCATGTGGACTGCCTTCACTGCCTGTTTGTATATTATTCTTTTGGGGCACGACCGGGCTGAGGTCGATGTACCCGTTGTATGTATATTTTTACTTTATGTACTAGGATTACCCCGCGGAGGGGTGCACGGATAGCCGGGTTCTAGAGGGCAACGGGCCCGCATCTCATGGCATTGAGACGGAGGGGGCTTCACTCTAGAATTGGCGGGCTACTCGCCGCACTCGTAGGGGGTATAGGTTGACCCATGAGGGGTGCCCAAGTTACCGGATTCCGTGAAGTGCTGGTCCATTCACGTTGTTGAAGGGGGCTGCCTGGCTTCAGGTTTTGGCGGGTAACTTGCCGCGCCCGTAGGGGTATAGGATTTCATTGCACAGGCTATCCACACGACCAGGGGAACGTCGGGTTTCAGTAGCGGCTCTATGAAACCCAGGGATCCCAGATATCTGTATTGTTCTGTGATGATGGTTACATTTCTGTGATGTTGCATTTTATCACGCCTTGAGCGAATATTATATATTGTTATATATATACTAGTAGATGTTGTATATGTTTTGCATCCGCGCTAGTCCAGTCCCCGCTCTGTGGTTAGTTAAGTAACCTAACGGGTGATGACGGGACCCAGTGGCGAATGCGGATGGCATATACGTACATCATTATTTTCGTTCTTTATTGGTGTGATCAATTGATGGGACTGCGTTGATTCAGATCAATGCAAGCTAAACAAATCTATTCTGATGTTGTTGGAACAATTTTTCAAAAAGCTGTTATTGCAAGGGCGTTCTCTTTTGTTTTGCACAATGGTATTCGGTTATGAATATCCAGCTCCTCAGTCGACGATGCAAAGGCCGAGATCCCTTCACCGGGAGTGACCCCTTGAACAGAAGTTTGTGTCAGGGCAATAACTTCACTATAGCCGATTACTTTTGCTTTGCATCGTGGTATTCAGTTGGAATATCCTGCACCTCATTTTACGGGGAAAGAGCCGAGATCCCTTCACCAGGAGTGACCTCTTTTGCAAAGGTTTTCGTCACTATATTTTTAAAAAGCTATCCGGTTCCTTCAACGTTATCAAGTTCATTACGTTAAAGGTTTTCGCCAGAAACCATTCGTAGCCCTCCGTCATTTCATATGAATAGTCAATAAGTATTCAAGCTGTGTTTGTTGGCCAAAGTCAAGGCACAGTGATTGGTAGCTATTGGGTATTCATATGTACCACAGATAGATGCGTTGGTTTGGGACAGTCGTACTGCCTTGTTGGCCAAAATCAAGGGTATGTACGGGTGGGTTAAAATTAACCTGGAGAATGACGGGTAGAACTTGACATGTGACTTATGATTTGTTGGCCAAAGTCAAGGTCATAAGAGCATGGGGCAAAAATCACATCGGGGGTTTCTAAAGAAACTGAAACTTGCCAGATATGCACATACCTTCTGGAGTGTGATAACGTGAGCGGATTCCGTCACGTTATCATGCGATGATAGTTGGATCCCGATTCCCACTGATGAGTTGGTTTACTCCTCAGGTGATCCCGACTAATTCTTCTTTCAGGTTTGGGGAAGAATTTGATGGTACAGTGGGAGGTTTCCTGATTAGATAAAGTGATAACCATTTTGATCTAGGTTAGAGTGCACGCTGAGTGTTTCTTTTCTCTCTCTCTTTAGCAGCGACCATGACCCGACCCTTGACTATGACTCAGCGACCAAGTTGACCGAACCTTCTTAAAACACTGGCTTTTGGATTGTCAGAGTTGCAAAACCTCATTGCCACTCCAACTTCTACCCTTTTCTCCAGGACATCCCGTATTACTACGAACGTCCACTTCCATTGGATAAAACCATCGTATGGTTATATATGAACTCGAATGAATTTATTCGAGGATGGTTTCCGGTTCTGGAGAAAACGAATAGGACTATTCAGTTGTCTTTTCCTTTTACCTTCTCTCAGGTTGCGAGTGCGCCTTGGACTAGGACAGTACACCTATTACGCAAATTGGATAGTCTTCTTCCAAACCATAGGCAGGTGCCGACCGGTAGGGAATGAAGAAAACCATTTAGCCTAAAAGGTGTACAGAAGGTATTAAGTAAAGACAAATAAAGGGATTAGAAGGAGGGCAAAGTAAATTGCGACCGCTATTCACGACCAAACCAAGTATTTCATTACCACTCCCACTTCACCTTTGTATTTCTCCAGGACACTCCGTATCACTACGAAGATCCACAGTTTATTGGAAATTCCATCGTATGGTAATATACGAACTCGAAAGGAACTTGTTCCAGTTCGGGGATAGATTCTGGTTCAGGAGAAATAGGAATAAGGTTTATTCGGTTGTCTTTTATCTTCACCTTCTCTCGCGTTGCGAGTGTTCCTAGGATTAGGACAGTACACCCATTATGCTTATTGGATAGTCTTCTTCCAAACCATAGGCTGGTGCCGAACGGTAGGGAAGGAAGAAAGCCATTTGGCCTAAAGGGGTGTGCAGAAGATAATGACTAAAGACAAATAAAGGGATTTGGAGAGATGGCAAAGAAATATACGGTTATAGTTGTGAATCTGGATAATGGAAGAGGCATTACTAGGAATACCCGGATACCTCTACGAAACATTTCAATTTTTCAGTTTCACTGTGTACTGTTAAAAGAAAACTGATTTCCTAGTTAGACACTTGCTCCAGGGTATGTATTTACCAGGTATGATTCTCACATCTGTATGGTTTTACAAATGATGAGTGGGAGTAAGTTATTGGGAATTAGGTGATCATCCTCATTATATCGGAATTCGTTGTAATTGGTGATATTTGAGGAAATCGCCTGGGTTGTTTGCCGGACGGCAAATATTTGGTTTTGAATATCCGTTGTTATGCACCAATTTCAAATTGATATATCTGTACGTCTATTTTTATAGAGTGAGATATACCTTTTTGAAATTATGTCTATGACATTTACCTATATCAGTGGATGGTTAAGTAAGGAGTATTGAACAGCGGTGTAATTCTTCTTAACCATAAGTACAGTTTTCAACCTACGACACACAGTGAATGAGTCACTAGACTCAGGGAACTTATACAGAGTATTGTATGTTGTCCAGTGTCCATGAGGACATAGGGGTTGGTCCTCGTACAATATTCGGTTTACTTATGACTTCTCTAGTTTGACAGGTGTTTCGTAGAAACACAAGGTCCAAGTTTTGAGAAGTTATAGGTATAAGAGTAAAAGTAGAGAACCAGGTATTGCAAGTATTGGGATTCTTCAAGGTGATCGAAGATGTAGATACTTGTGTATGGTATTCAGTTGATAGTAATGATTAAGATAACTTGCTTGTCTTTCAGGATACTCATAATTGGAAGCACTCCTAAGTTGAGTAATGCTGATCAGCCTCTTTCCATTTACTTGACATGCACTGGAGACAGTTGCATGATTTGAATCTAGTTCAATTAAATCAGTGCCTCTATTTCTGTATTGGATATAGAACAGTTCATATCTTGACATTGTTAAGATACGGGGAGTTGTCCAGCTTATGCTTAAAACCAGACTCTGGACGACTCAAAGCACGTTTCTGTAGTGGCTGTTTTTGGGTTGACCTGGGCTATGACGAGGGTTGTTTTTCTACCATCTGGAAGATCAATAGTGATATTGTTCTTGACTCGCCACAGTTTTAATAAAAATGGTTTTTTTTCTTCAGAAAACAGTAGTGGGAGTATGGTAGAACTGGAAGTGATTCCAGAACCGCAAACGTTTACAGAAGATTTGATAAAGAACCTAAAGATTCAATCTAGTTTGACATTCCATTGGCCACTCCGCAGATATGGTTGGTAACCTCAGACACTTGAGAGGTACTCCGGTAGCCTCAAGGACGGTGACAGGGAGGTTCTTGTTTACCCAGACTTGCCATTGCTGTTGTTCCAGACTGTGAGACCCGGCAGGAGGATGAGTATAGCGTCATTTTAAACTAGCTTTAGAAGTGTACGTCTATATGACTCTGCCAGAGGGTTGTTGTAGTCAGTGGGAGCAGCGGAAGCATAGTGGACAAGTGGCTTATGTCTATTTATAGACTAAAGCAGACAAAGCGGAGATAGATCATCTATTTCTGATGTGACAGTCGTAGGTTTGACTTCATCAGAATAGGGGATGGATCTGTTAAGAAGGTAGTAGGGTATGATGTCCTGGTATTTGGATGACATACACAGAGTAGGAAGTGATGTTCCTATACTACGATCGGTTACACTTTGGTTGTCACACAGTAGTTTCTCCACATAAGGCTTGGATATTATATCAGACATTCTGGTTACTAGATCTATGGTTTTAGATCTAGATTTGGGTAGTTTCCCAATCTGGGTACTTAGACAGCATTCTACAGGTGTTTTAGAATGGACGACTCCATGCACGGTAGTTTACTTGCAGGTGGTGGAGTCACCCTCTCTGAAGGTGTCTTAGAGACTAAAGGGGAGAGGGATGCACAAGATTGGCAGATCACTTGCTTATGCAATTGAGTCAATCATGAGATGTTAAGTACAACACCAGATGTTGTTCTTGCAGTGGCTGCAATAAGTTGATATTGATCCAATCCAGGAGAAACTTTAGGAAGCAGTTTTAGAACATAAGTTGATGTTCTAGGGATATGATAACGACAGCCTCGTTCGGGAGACGGTTATCATTCCAGGCTTCCAAGGTGACCTGGATGACAGAGTGACTGTCAGAGTTATGGTTTTCCCTCTGACGAGGGGCAGTATTTTGGACAGGTGGTCCAGGTGGATACTGAGGGAAGGATGGCGCAGGATGCTGATTAAGTTCAGTTGACGATACAGTCTAAGAAGTTTGGATTTGGAGTTCATTTATGAACTAGGTCCCATCAGATATCCAAACATATTCTAAGACAAGTATTGCTCATTTCGGGAGATGGGTTTCTCCGCGAACTTGAGATAAAGAGAGACATAGAAAGAAACATCACAGTGGATCCACTCACTGAGGCTATTCCTCGAACGCAATAGTTTCGCAAACGAGCTTTGTGAGACTGACTAGTAGAGGAGTTGGGTGTTCAGTATCACACGAGCTGTGAGTATGCGACGTCGCAATAATTAGCCTTGAGTGCAAGTGGGAGATTGTTGGAGATAGTGCCCTCAGAGTCAATTATTGGATCACAGGCACGTGATTGCAATGATTGATGGAGGACCTATCCCGATAGGACAGTCTTACTTAAGATGATAGTATGCTATCTGGTTTATCTTTATCATCGTGTACTACTTTAGGTGACATTACTGATCACTATTGCACGTTGATTGAGCCACTAGGATTCTTGCTTGACTACCAGCAGTATGAGGGCGATCATATACGTGGGAGCTGGGGTCTATAAGCACATCCTTAAAAGGTCCCTAGTCGTGGGAGTTTCGAGACAGGGCATCGATTCTCCACAGTAGACTAGTGTATACAGTCGAGACCCAGACGAGGGGCGGTGGCCAGTCTCACAAGCCACTGGTGTCAGTTGGTTCATCTAAGATGTATACAGGTGCTCATTGGGTTATGAGTACACCGGACGGGACTCGCCGGGAACATGCTAGTTGGTATTATACCTGACGTCAGATAGCAGTTCCCTGGTGACATGTGTACAGGTTAGTTCATCGACCTGAGATTTTCATTTGTCTCGTGTGAGTTCCTACTATGCTTTGATTACTATCCTACCACGCTCAAAGGAGACGTGCAAACAGGTTTTAGTTGGGTACAGTCCCGAGCCACATGGAGGCAGTGAGCGGATCGGTAGGGGTTCGTCTCTCCCGGTATTGGGGGTGAGGTCACGCTGTGTCTAGGAGAGCCATTACACGAAGTCCTTGGCCAAGGCAGGAGATTTACTGGTAGGTATTCCAGTAGTATCTCAGGGTGTTATGGACTACACTCCGACACGACTTGTACCGTTTTTGGGTATCTGACTTTTACCAACCCCCTAGGCCCGCCATGCGATGCTCATAGACGAACGGACCGGACCGTACGGATATTGTCACTGACAGGCTCAATAGGGTGTCAGGTTGAGTTCGCTCACAGACGTCCCTTTTGGTCAATACCTGGTGGCCCGTTACGTATAGGCTAATACCTCTGACGTGCTAGTGGTTAAATCCACAACCAAAATATTGACGAGTCTTTAGAGTCCCCCACAGACCGTTTTCTCAAGTTTCGGGCGAAACGCTGTAGAGGCCGTATAGAGATATGGCAGGGTTCGATCAGATACGTGCGGTATTGCAGAGATCGTGATCGGACGGATTTTACTAGCGGGCTTTGGTTTAAGCCGGATTCTAGTATTGTACAGTGTATATTTTGTCTTATTGCATTTGTATTCGGTCGGAATACAAATGTGGGTATGTATATACAGTCGCGGGGTTTTCCTGTAATTTATTACGGGATCAGTTTTCTGAAGTTGCCAGTTTGTATTCCGTTTCGACCAGTTTTCCTTTGTTCCTTCACGGCCGGATTTTTCCGATGGAGGGGCTAATTTGCAGTTGTGCAAATTAGCAATTGTGGAGGGTTTATTTGCAAATGGGGATTATGATAATCTAGCATCATTAGATTCCATTCTTTTCTTCATCATGGTTTTGCATTTAATATGATGGGATTGTGATGAGAGATTGATTTGTTTATGGATGTGAGGCTTGCTTTCTGGGTGTGGTCACCATTTTAATTTCCTATACTCACCTCCCTTATTCATCCCCACCCCATTCTTTAGTTTGGCCGGCCACTTCATGGAGAAGGTGAGGGATTCATTTTGTGTCGTGACTTTCTTCATCTCATTTCATTTTTCCTTTGAAAGATAAATGAGAACACCATCATTCTCTAAAGTTGATTCCTCCATCATCAAAGGCAACTTCACCCTAAAGAGACATATGATTATATACTAGCCTACCGCATTTCTAGGGCACGTCGGCTTGTCTACTTCGTGCCCGAGTTGCCTCGGTCCAGAGGTGGGAGCCCGTAAAAGAACCCGGCGATGTGGTGCCCGTTCCGACGAGGAGATGAAGACCGGTGATTCCGCGAGGAGATCGGAGTGGAGGCCGAAGACCAAAGGACACGGATCGCTCGGTATAGCATTCTACCCTTTTCTCGTATTAGCTAGGAGTAGGTTAATGGCCCGATCCGGGAATTTAGTGTGCGGTGGTGCCGGTTTCTAGTTTTTAGAAAAGTTTCGTTTCCGCATTCCGGCGTCGGATTGACGGCCGGGGCGCCTCCGTGCACTTACAAAATCCATATCTCAATGCGAAAATCCATGAATATAATATATGCAACATAAAACTGTAATGTAAGCATATAAAGGAAAAGCCGCTATTTAACTTAAACAAGTTAAAATATATATATGCGGTTCCTAATTTCTCCAAGTCTATATAACATCAAATAAAGGTAAACATGTAGCTATAACCAGATATGTGTGTAAACATGAAGGTATAGCAAGGTATATGTATCTACCCATCAATAATGATGTAATATACCCTCCAGGTATGAGTGAAGTATGTATGCAAGATATACATGTAGCTATGTCATTAGGTGTATATGTACCTATCGCTAATGGTACCATACCCTATAGGTATACAGGTAACTAGCATGTAAGCATATCAAGGCATTTGTGTAAGCATGTAGGTATACAGGTATGCTATATGACATATGCATAAAGAAATATGAATCAATGTCTCAATGTCCCTAACCAAACAATATCATATAGGAATGTCTGTTGTGCGTGTCATGGCAATTATTGACGGTGTGTATGGCCTACAATCAGTGCTCGTGCAACATGAGCCGTCAATAATAGTGCAGTGTTCTAAGGGTACTAGTCCAAGCACAACAAGTATCTAAGCAATAAGGTGTATGCGCAACTCTATAAATGAAATAGAATATGCGACAAATCAAGTCATCTCTATCCCAGACGCATAACGCCATGCAGGCGATTCCCTTGTAGATGTTAAATCTACTCACCAACGCTCCTGGCTAAGTAAAGCCTGGAACTCGCTTTCCCCTGTTCGCAGCGCCCGAAGTGCCCGCCTGCGATCCTGAAAGCATATAACAATATAACAAGTTTATATTGGCCATCAACCAATAACACGTACAAACTACGTTTGACCGACGCACCAACTCCAAACATACTCTCTAGTGTTCTTCAAGTGGCTAACGCGCATAGTGACACTAGGAAACCAACTCAAGAGCAAAAGCTACACAAAGACACGAACGAAATCGGCACGACCCTAACTAGGAACGCAAAGCGACATAAATACCAAGCCTAGACCCTGATCATACCGATCGCGCATTCACAACACAATAATAAACGTGGAATCAATATAATTAACGTTGCAACGTCAAAAGAAACCCAGGCCTAAAATTTACCAAAATCTATTAAGCAGCATATTGTTGGATATATATGCCCTAGAGGCCTTCATTGTATAGGATGCTAGGGATATGTATGTACATGACAATCTTGCTTAATATGATAGTACGCTATTTGGTTTGACTTTATCTTAACGTGTGATATATTTTACTTTGTATTTATAAACATGTTGATAAAGCCCATAGGGTGTTTGCCTGACTACCGACGTTGTGATGGCAGTCATACTTATGGGAGCTGGATAGTCAATAGGCACATCCTCAAATGTCCCTGGTCGAAAGAGTATCGAGACTGGGCATCGATGCTCCAGAGTAGACGAGTGTATACATATCTAGACCCTGACGAGGGGCGATGGATTGGTCCCGCAACCATTGGTGATGTGGACATAAGATTGTATACAGATGCTCACTGAGAGTGAGTACACCGGACAGGACTCGCCGAGAACTGACTGGATGGTATTATACCTAACGTCAGATTGCAGTTCTCAGGTGACATGTGTGCAGATAGTCTGTTGACTTAAGGTCGTCATTTTTCTCGTATGAGTTCCCACTGTACTTTGATTACTACCCTACCACGGCTCAAAGTAGTCGTGCAAAAAGGTTTTAGTTGGGTACAGTCCTGAGCCACGCGGAGGTAGTGAGCGACTGTTAGGGATTCGTCTCTCCCGGTATAAGGAGTTGATATCGCACTTGTTAGTGTATATGCCCAGAGGCCATTACTGTATCATACTAGCTTGTATATTACTTAATGGAAGCTTGGGATATTCACAGTTGTATAGACAATCTTGCTCAAAATGGTAGTATGCTACTTGTTTTGTCTCTACTTCAATATGTGCATGTGTTTCTTTTAGCATATCGCTTATATACATATTAGGGGAGCCCTTAGGATCTTTGCTTGATTACCAGCGTTGTGATGGCAGTCACACTTGTGGGGGCTCGGTAATCTATAAGCACATTCTTATACAGGTCCCTAGTCATAGGACTATCGAGACAGGGCATCGATACTCCGGAGTAGACTAGCGTATGCGCTTCTCCTTCCAGCACGGGAGGTGGTCTGTCCCACATCCATCAGTACGTCGTACTGGAGATAGTATGCGGGTGCTCGTTAGGTTACGAGTATACTGGACAGGACTCGTCGGGGACTGTTGGTTTGTATTATACCTATCGTCAGTTATCAGTTCCCAGGTGAAATGAGTACAGCCTAGTCCGCTGACTTGACACTGTCACTTCGCCTCGAGTGTGTTCCCACTGTACTTAGATTACTACCCTACCACGGCTCAAAGGAGTCGTGCGAACAGGTAGTAGTTGGGTGCAGTCCCGAAGCACTTGGAGGCAGTGACGGTTAGACAGGATTCGTCTCTCCCGGTATTGGGGGTTGACATCGCGCTGTGTCTAGGAGAGCCATTACACGAGTAGTCCCTGGCCAGGGCAAGCGAGATATACTGGTAGGTTTCCAGTGTTATCTCAGGGTGTTCTGGGCTACACTCCGACACGACTTGTACCGCTATTTGGGGACTGACATTCACCACCCCCTATGCCCGCCATGCGATGTATCAGATGAACAGACCGGACTGTACGGAGATTATCACATACAGGCTCAGTAGGAGTTCTGATGGGTTTACCTCATCGGCCTTCTTATCGACATCTACCTGGGGACCGTTACGTACAGCTTGTGCCGCTTTCGGTATGTGGTAAAACCGACTGCCAGCGTAGTGTCGAGTCTTTAGAGTCCCACACAGAGAGTTTCCCTGCACTGAGCGAAACGTGTAGAGGCCGTATGGTTTTACGGCAGGGCTGCGATCACTTACGTACAGTTGTGTGCGTATGCTGTTCGGGCAGGCAATACTAGTGGGCTTTGGTTTAAGCCGGATCCTAGTATTGCACAGATGGATTTGTTTTGTCTTATGTGCATTCACATTCTACGGAATGCGGATGTGGGTATGTATGCACGGTTTTGAGGAGCGACGAAGGAAGAGGTGCCTCATTAGGGTTTTGGCAGTTGGTGCGGCCAAAACCGTTATGTGGCAGGCTCATTAGGGTTTTGGCAATTCGTTCGGTCAAAACCATTATGAGCCGCGGACATTATTTACTAATCCTTTTAGTGATAATTATATGATGGCTAATTGCTTTGACCATTTGACCACCTTGACCACTGTTGACTTTGTTGACCAGTTGACCAAAGTTGACCTTGACCTTCATGAGAGGTCTACACTCTTCTTTGGTTTTCTTTTTCATTTTGGATTATGAAAATGGTCATGTCAATGTAGCCATCAACTTTATCATGATAGGATTAGTAATGATGATGTTTAGTATATTGCAACCATGGTTCATTTTTCATATAGTAATCTTTTTCATTTTCTCTTTTCTCATTCTCTCTCTTGTGAGAAGAAAAGAAAATGAGCTCTCATGGTTGCTAGTTCTCCTTCATCTTCCTTCTCTTGATTTCTTCTTTTGATCTCATGTGTTGAGAGAAAAAGAATCCACATAGACAAACACTTCCATCAACCTCTTCTACACAACCTAGGACTTCAAGTCTAGCGATCTTGTTGCCCTAGTTGCCTCGGCTCGAGGTGGAGTTCGGTGTACATCTTTCGGGTGGATCGTCTTCGACTCAAGAAGGCCGCGGAGGTAACCAAGGTCCGGATCGACCCTCGGAGCGTAGACGGACGAGTAGGACAGCGGAATGAAGACCCAAAGGACCGGTGTTGTGAGGTATAATTTATACGGCATAGTAGTTAACGCCTCTAGTAATTTGCTTGTTTCTAGTTTAGTAAAGATCCGGCTTTCAGTCCATGTTGCCTTTGCGCTAAATAATTGTTTTTCGCCGTTTCCGCCTCCCCGTAAGAACCGGGGTGAGCAACGTGGACTTACAGTGGTATCAGAGCCTAGCTAAACATAAACTATCAAGTTAGCAAAGTGTTAAGAATTTCTATCGGAAAAAAATCACAAAACACATCCGGAAAATCCTAGTTTCTGCCGATTTTTTAAACAGCTCTAAAAATAATTTAACATACCTGAAAAATCGGCTCAGGGTTTTTATAGAACACACATCAAAACTAAGCCTCTGACTTGGCCAACTCACCGCGGAACCGCGGCCAAAACATGTGTTTGGCCGCGGATCCGCGGCCGAGTTGACTCGGCCGCGACTCCGTTTTGCTGCATTGTTCTTACTGTGTTGTTTTGGGATTTTTGGTACATGTTGTTTCTACCCAGATTTTCCATAGGACAAATTGGTTTTTGGGGTGGTTACATATCCGTATTTTGATAGAATTTGGCTAATGGATATTATCTGTGATGTGATATATGTATTGAACGCCTGCTAATCGCTATACGTCGATTAGTGGGGGTTATACATATCTGTGATCTGTAATGTTGATGGTTTGTGTATATGAACTCGTTGGATTATCGCGGATGAATAGCCGGATGGATGTGAGATGAGAGTTCCTTTTTCTTTCATTCATGTAAAATTTGTAAATTGATGTAATATTATTTGTTTGGCCGCACATCCGGGTTGAGGTTGTAGCCGCCATTGTATAATTTCTTTTTACTGTTTTTGCTCCTAGGATAGACCCAAGGTGGGGTGCACAAACTACCAGGTATCTCGAAGTGCCGAGTGGCCTACTCACGGGTTGAGGGAGGTTGCTTCGCTTCGGGTACTTGGCGGGTAGTTTGCCGCACCCGTAGGGGTCTAGGGTGGGGTTTGGCTATTCATCGCGACCGTGTAATCCGCTTTTCGTTGCAGGCTCGAACGGATCGCGGATTCCTAGTATATCCAAAGTGTTCATCTGTGATCTGGAATGGCTATCATCGCTATATATCTATATATGATATCTATTTAGGTGTTGCTTATGTTTTGCATCCGCGCTAGTCCAGCCCCCGCTCTGTCGTTAGTTAAGTAACCTAACGGGTGATGATGGGACCCCGTGGCGAATGCGAATGGCATAAGCGTACGCCATATTTTCGTTGTTTTCTGCAATGATAGGATTAAATGATGGGACGCATTAAAAATAATGCAAGAAAATAAACCAAGTAAAAGTCGTTGGAACACTTTTAAAACCACTCGGTTCTTTTCAAAAATCAGCTTTTAAACGCGGAGATTGAACCACTCCTTTTTAAAGCTATCTCGTTCCTTCGATTATGTCAAGTTCTCTACGTTCACGGTTTCGCCAAAACCATTCGTAGCCCTCCGTCGTTTCATATGAATATCCAACAGTATTCAAGCTGTGTTTGTTGGCCTTAGTCAAGGCACAATGTTTGGTAGCTGGTGAGTATTCATATATTGCATAGATAGATGCGTTGGTTTGGGACAGTCGTATTACTTTGTTGGCCATAGTCAAGGGTATATACCGGTGGGTTCAAATCAACCGGGACAACGACGGGTAGAACTTGACATGTGACTTATGATTTGTTGGCCTTAGTCAAGGTCATAAGAGCATGGGGCAAAAATCCACATCAGGAGTTTCAAAAGAACTGAAACTTGCTAGCGCTGCATACCATTTGGAGTGTGATGATTCTGGTGGGATTCCTTCAGTTTTGTCACGCGATGATATTTGGATCCCGATCCTACTGTGAGTATATGCTACTCCTCGGGAACATTCTCACTTAACGATCAATGCTATAAACTAAGTAGGTGTCTAGAAAGGTGTTAGCGGGGCTACGCCCACAGGGAAAAGTGGTTACTTAATTAAGGAACTTCGCGAAAGCGTTGGAAAGCCTCCCTCGAAGTACCGACACTGGCCTAGCTGAACGGTTAAGCAAGTATTGTACGGTGAGATTGATCCCGACTAATTCTTCTATTATGGTTTGAGGAGGGATTCAAGAGACAGTGGGAGCCATCCTGTTTAGATAAATTAAAAACCAATCTAAACTTGCAAGAGCATCATGCTAAAGTGTTTTCTTCTCTCTCTCTTAATTGTAGCGACTCAGTGACCAGACATAGGTTACATCTAGATAATAAAATGACGGTTATGACTGGCAAAGGTCTGTCCAGATGTCCATTGCCCATGACAGTTGGAACACCTCCTAACTAATCCAGCCCCTGCCGTCTCAGGTCCAGTTTCCCCTGTCTCGGATATTGATATCCGTAGGACATCGGAAAAAGACTGTGCGAAAGCCAAGTGCCTCGTGTTAGCCTCAGTTGATGGTGTATACCAGAGGCAGCACGAGAAGATGGACTTAGTTTCTATCTTCCTCCATAACAAAGATTTATATGGAGAGGAATCTCGTATCGCAAGATATGAGACCTCGAATGAATTGCTTCCAGCGAGGTTGGCTATCGGGTCATCTGTAGGGAGCAACGTCGTTACAGAGACCAGCTATTTTGAGCTCACGGACCTGAAGACCACGTTGAAGAACGAGTTAGGTGCTGACTTGATTCTACAGTCTTTACCTTCTACCCTGAAGGAAACCAGGGAAGTAGAAGGAAAGGAAAGGGCAGAAGTTTCGGGACTGGATGTAGTAAAAGAGGAATGTCCGTATTGTTACAGGAATGAACATTGGCAGAAGGATTGCAGGGCTAGCATAGCCAGTAGCCAGAATTCGAAGCATGTTGTGGCTTCGGCTTCGGGTGTGTTTGTAATAGAGAACTGTATGTCAGTTAACCCTACTTCCTGGGTATTGGATACCGGATCAGGATCTCATATCTGTAATTCGTTACAGGCTCTGAGAAAACGTAGGGTTATCAAGATAGGTGATATTGTTGGCTATAGTGCCCTCAAAGTCAATTATTGGATCGCTGGTACGTGATTGCAATGATTGAGGAGGACCTATACCAGTAGGGCAGTCTTACTCGAGATGATAGTATGCTATCTGGTTTGCCTTTATCAGTCGTGTATAGGTTCAGGTGACTGATCACGATTACACTTTGATAGAGCCCTTAGGATCTTGCTTGACTACCAACAGTATGAGGGCGATCATATAAGTGAGAGTTGGGTGGTCTATAAGCATATCCTTAATAGTGGTCCCTAGTCATGGGAGTTTCGAGACAGGACATCGATACTCCGGGGTAGACTAGTGTATACAGTCGAGACCCCGACGAGGGGCGGTTGCCGGTCTCATAAGCCACTGGTGTCAGTTGTATCACCTAAGATGTATACAGGTGCTCATTGGGTTATGAGTACACCGGACAGGACTCGCCGGGAACCCGCTAGTTGGTATTATACATATCGTCAGATAGCAGTTCCCTGGTGACATGTGTACAGGTTAGTTCATCGCCCTGAGGTCGTCATTTGTCTCGTGTGAGTTCCCACTGTGCTTTGATTTCTACCCTACCACGGCTCAAAGGAGTCGTGCAAATAGGTAGTTTTTGGGTACAGTCCCAAGCCACATGGAGGCACGTGAGCGGATCGGCAGGGGATTCGTCTCTCCCGGTATTGGAGGTGGAGGTCGCGCTGTGTCTAGGAAAGCCATTACACCTAGTCCTTGGCCAAGGCAGGTGAGATTTACTGGTAGGTACTCCAGTAGTATCTCAGGGTGTTCAGGGCTTGTCTCTGACACGACTTATACAGCTATTGGGGGTCTGACGTTACTAGCCCCCTAGGCCGGATATGCGATATGTTGGATATATGTATGCCCTAGAGGCCATTATGTGATAGTCGATGTATCTAGACATGTATATATATATTCAGTTTGCATTCTTGCTCGACATGATAGTATGCTATCTGGCTCTACTTTATCTGACATGTTGATTTGATCATGCTTTTATTCATTCATACATGCTGATAAAGCCCTGAGGATATCGGCTTGACTACTCTGATAAAGATGGAGATCATACTAGTGGGACATCTGTAGTCTATAAGCATATCCTGGAACGTCCCTAGTCGAAGGTATATCGAGACAGGGCATTGATATACCAGAGTAGACTAGCGTATATGATACTAGACCCATACGATGGGCGATGGATGTTCCCACATTCATCGATGTTTGACATCAAGATCACATACGGGTGCTCAGTGGTGACTGAGTGTTAGTTATATGTATGCCCTAGAGGCCATTACTGTACATAGGATGTATATAGTAGTGGATGCTGGGACATATATAGGGAGGACTTTCTTGCTCGACATGATAGTATGCTATCTGGTTGAACTTTACCTTAACGTGTATACTGATTGTCTCTCTGTTACATGTTGGTAAAGCCCTTAGGATCTGTACTTGACTACCTGGACTATGATGCGGATCATACTAGTGGGGATATGGTAGTCCATAAGTACATCCTTCAAATTCCCTAGTCGTGGGAGTATCGAGACGGGGCATCGATATACCAGAGTAGACTAGCGTATACCTTCTCGATCCATACAGATGGGCGATGGATGATCCCATATCCATTGGTGTTTGACATCAGAGATGATATACGGGTGCTCAGTAGAGACTGGGTATACTGGACGGACTCGCCGAGAACTCCCAGATGGTATTATACCTCACGTCAGATGGCAGTTCTCTGGTGACACTGGTACAGAGTAGTCTGTTGACCCGAGATCGTCATAGAGTCTTGTGTGGTTCCCACTGTGCATTGATTTCCATCTTACCACGTCCAAGAGGGCGTGCAAAACGGTGGTTTTTGGGTACAGTCCCGAGTCACATGGAGGCAATGAGCGATAGGAGGGGATTCGTCTCTCCCGGTATAGGGAGTTGATGTTGCGCTGTGTTCGATTGGCTATAACAGGAAATCCCTGGCCAGGGTTGCTGAGATTTACTGGTAAGTGTTACCAGTAGTTTCTCGAATTGTTATAGACCTCATATCGACACGACTTATTGAGCTATTGGGGTCTGACGTTTACTACCCCTAGGCGAGATATGCGACATATCAGACGATCAGACCGGACTGTACGGTAGTGTTACTGGTTGGATTCACTGGAGTGTGAGCGGGCTTGCTCGTCGATCTTCAGATCGCTCAATAACCGGATGGCCGTTACGTTTAGCAGACCGCTTGCGGCTTGTGGATGTTTGATATGATCATCATCCGCTGCCGGCGTATTGACGAGTCTTTAGAGTCCTACACAGAGGTTTCCTGGCTCAAGCGAAACGAAATAGGAGCGGATATGAGATATGTGCGGGACCGAGAATAATGCGTGTATGTGATACCGTATTTCATTCTCGCGATGAATGTATCGAATGGTTGTATGCGATATAACCTAGTTATCGATTCAAGCGTTGATTCGATAAGCCGATACATTGTATACTAGTCGGTTGTGTGCGACATGACCGGATCATTGAATCAAGTGTTGATTTAATGATTTAATGCATATTTATATATTTGATATATTGCTTTTCATCAACTAGTATCGGTTTACTTAAGATGGATTTTCTCGCTCGGGTGTGCGCATTGTATATGCGATATGTTTATGTGCACATGATTGTATCATGTTTGATGATGCATACCACTTTGGTTAAGTGTAAAGTTTGAACCATGGTTGTGTTAATGTTTAGGGTTTTATTTTCTTAATTATTCATTTATTCTTTTTGATAAATGAATAAAAGAAAGTGAGAAAAGAAAATGAGAAAAGAATGGTGGCTTCTTTTGTTGTTTAGTTGAAACTTCATGAAGCTTTGACCTAAGTCCACCATTCTTATCTCATTCTTAACCCTAACCATTCAACTAACCTTGGTTAACTCTCTACACATTACCATAGTTAGAATTATGATAAGTATTCTATTATTTTCTATTTTCTAATAACTTATCATAATACTAGCTTCTTCTTCTTCATCTTCTTCATTGAAGAAAACCATTCTTCATCAATGGTGATTGATGAAAACAAGTGAGAAATCCAATTCTAAAGTTAACCCACTTCCTATTTCTTCATACTCTACCTCTTGCCAAGTAGTAGAGTGTGTTTACTTCACAAGTTTCTTGACTTGGTGAAGTCGGAGCTTGATTTAGCGATGCCTCGACGTAGATCATCTTCGGCATGGACATCGACGACCTAGCTTGCCCATTCTCCGACGAAGCCGATCCTAGAGCCCGGATTTGACTTGGACAGCGGAGAGGACTTCGTTGCGGAGCTATGGAGGTGGAGCACCGGATCTACAAAGGTTGTATTTCCGTTTTCTCATTAGTTAAGTGTTAACTAGTTCAATGTTCGCCTAGACATCTAGTTATCGATCCGTAGTTTAGGGTTTGTAGGCACCGTAAAATTTGAAATTGGCATGGTTGATGCCTTATGAGACCTCTCTTGTGTGCCTAGGAACCCTATAGTGGTATCAGAGCCTAGCTAGAGCCTTAGGCGAAGTCCAGACGGAATCTGAAACCCGATCGAACCGAAACCCTACCCGCAAAATTGCTCTCTGGACGATTTTGAAATACTGGGATTTTTCCAGATTAAAAATATTCAGAAAACTCAGTAAAATAATCTAAGAATTACTGTTAAAATTTTAGGCCTTGATTCATTACAATAGGCGCGGATCCGCGGCCTCATAGTTATCTCAGGCAGCGGATGAGCGGCCGTACGGCCTTAATTTTTAAATATTTTTATACAGTAATTCTTAGTTTTATGTGCTGGATTTCCTGGGAATTTTTAATAATTTTTATAGAGCTGAATTTTCTGGGTTGATTTGGGGATTCGGTGTTTCGATCGGGGTATCAAATTTTGTCTGTGAGGCTTTCCGGATAAATCTTAGGATATGTTAAAAAGTTCGACCGGATATAAATACCCAATTTTTCCCCTGTCGGGAAATTTCCAAGTGTTGGATTTTTCCGTAGTTTAACGACGTTTTAAGTAGTGCAAGTAACGCGATGGTCCCTCTAGAAGACACAAACCTTAACTCGATTATGTGACCGTCTTGAACTGCCCTTTGAACCTTCGGGTTTGGGGCAGTACGGCGTGCCACATGTGAGGCGTTGGCTTGACCCTTCTACGGCTGGACCGTTGGTACTGAGGTACGAACTGAATGTTGTTAGACTTATTTCATGTGTTGATCTGTATCGGGAAAAGTTGGGTGTTCGATTGTTCGATCGGAAAGTTTAACATTTTCTGTTTATCTGGAATGGGATACAATAATTGGAATTCACAAATAGTTATGTGATAACTGAATGAATGTTATAAACGTAGCAGTTTAGTCTCACTTGATCGGTTGCCACGGAATTTTGATGCGATCAAAAGTCCGTTGCAATCACGTAGCGTACGTGGATACTCGCCGGGTAAACTTAATAGACAGCCTCACTCCTTAGCCCCGACCAAGTGACTGTAGGAGAACCCCGTCGCCGAAAGCATCCGTCCGGGTGCTCGCGGCAGCGGTGTTCCGCCTTGGTGCACTTCGTCGACGGTATCGGGGGTGCGGCCGTCTACTGAAGTTTGCGACGAGCATTCGATCAGGATGTCGGGAATCTTGTTGAATTACCCGACTCGATATTGAAAAGTGTTTTCGATAATGAGACTAAAATGCGGGGTTTATAATTGTTAGGCATGCGATGTCTAAAGAATTCATTTGGTCAGGCATGCGATGTCTGAGGTGATTGCGGATTCCAACTGTTGTAGTTTTACACTTTCTTTTCTGTGACCGTAAGTGTAATATGTGATATCGCCGGTTTCGTTGCTATATGTCAACGACAATTGGGATGGACATATTTACTTACGTTGATGACATGTGATGTTATGTGTTGCTGGATATGTTATATTGGATCATCGTGTTTGAATAGCCGGGGTTTTTTATGTGAGATGAGTGTTTTTCATTTTCATTCATGTAAAAACTTGTATGTAATGTTCTTTTATTTGGGGCGCTTCCAGGTTGCGGAAGTTGTCACCTGTTGTATATTATTAACTTTTCCGCACTAGGATAGACCCAAGGAGGAGGGCACAAGTAACCGGGTTCTGGAGTCCAGTGGGAGACCAACTCGAGGAGTCGAGTTCGGGTCTCCTAACTCCAGAATTGGTAGGGTTGCTTGCCGCTCTCGTAGGGGTCTAGGGGTGTGGGTTTGGCTATTCATCACGACCGTGGAATCCGTGTTTTATACTGGCTCGTATTGAAAACACGGACGTCCTAGTATATCCAATATTTCATATGATTCTTCTGCTGCGATATCTGTGATGTGATCATGTGATGTTCTGTGATAGATACAGTATATAGTATATATGATATATTATATAGGCGTTACTTATGTTTTACACCCGCGCTAGCCCTGCCCCGCTCTGCCGTTAGTTACCTAACCTAACGGTGCACGAGGGGACATCGAGGCGAATGCGGATGGCATAAGTGTACGTCGTATTTATCTGTGATGATTAGGTAATTAAATGATGGGACTTCATTAATGTGATTAATGAAATAAAAGAAACCTAAGATGTTGTAGAATCGAATTTCAAAATAAAACAGGTAGCTACAGTTCTTGCTATGCACAGCGGTATATGTGATATATCCTGCACCTTATTCGATGAGGAAAGGACCGAGATCCCTTCACCGGGAGTGACTCCTTTAGCAATAACTGGCAGATGCTACACACTCGGTTTGTCTTTTGATTGCTTTTAAGTGTTTTTGCTTTGCACAGCGATATATGTGATATATCCCGCACCTCATTCGACGAGGAAAGGACCGACGATCCCTTCACCGGGAGTGACTCCTTTAGCAAAACTAGAAAAGCCTCAAAAGCACTCCATTTTTAAAATCATTCGATCCTACAACGATATCAAGTTCATTACGCAATAGGTTTTCAGAAAAACCTGTCGTAGCCCTCCGTCATTTCAGATAAGTATTAGTTAGTATTCGTGCTGCGGTTGTTTGGCATGCGTCAAGGCGTAGTGTACGGTAGCTAACTAGTGCTTATCTGCCAGCATATGATGCGATTGGATTAGGGTATTCGTACGGCGTTGTTTGGCATGCGTCAAGGGTCGTGCGGGTGGGTTTAATTCAATCAAGAAATGTACGGGTTGAACTTGACTAGCAGACTATGGGTTGTTTGGCATGCGTCAAGGTCATAGCGAGCTAGGGGCAAAATATTATCGGGAATTTCAAGTGTTGAAATTTGCAATGAGATTGCATACCTTCTATGAGATAGTTGGATCCCGATACCCACTGCGAGTAAGAGTTACTCCTGGGAGAGTTTTATACATTACAATTAGCCGATCAAGTAGGTGTCTAGAAAGGTGTTAACGAGATTACGCCTCTGGGAAAACGAGGTTTACAGTAATTAGGTTCGTGCGAAAGCACGGGGGACCTCCGTCAAAGTACCGACACTGGCCTGGCTGAAAGATTGGCGAACTTGTAGTGTGTAATTAATCCCGGCTAGTCTTTCCTTTTAGGGTTTGAAGGAAGATTTGATAAAAAGCAGTGGGAGCCATCCTGATTAGATAAAAATAATAACCAATCTATTCTTGACAGAGCGCACGCTGAGTGTTTTCTTCTCTCTCTCTCCAGGTAGCGACCATATCACGCCTTAATCAAGATAATAAAACGGAATATTGACTGAACCCGCTTGTTATACTGAGCTGGGGAACGTTGGTCCCGCTCCAACTTATGAATGTTATAAGACAGAGCAGGAAATTGGGGAATACCAGATTTCCCGTGCCGCCCAAACGAAGAGAGTGCATACTGATGCATCATCTTCGGGTGTGTTCGTTACAAAGAACTGATTCTCTGTATCCTCTACGTCCTGGGTATGCGATACCAGATCAGGATCCCATATATGTAATCTGTTACATAGGGCTACAGATAGGTAGAGAACTGAGAACGGGTGATAAGTTTCATGAGGCAGAAAACGGGGCAAGAGTTGCAGCCAAGTCTGTTGGTCACTGTCACCCTGTATTACCTATACATTGATTCTGAACGAATGTTGTTAGATACCGAACCTGATATACAAAATCATATCTATCTCTTTATTAGTAAAGAAATGATAAAATTTTGTATTGTTGGATAATGTTTTGAACATTTCCTATATCAAAAGTTGATCGGTTCAGGCACGTTATCTAAAAGCATTGATGTTCTAAATCAAACTACAGTTCTTAGTATACAGAACACACATAAGAGGAAGAGTTCAGAAATGAACGGATCCTTTTTAAGGTATTGTACACTAGGTCAGATGCATGCGACCCGACTGGCTAGAGTTACATAAAGATGCATATTTAAATTAGTTTGAACTTACATCTTGTGAAACTCGCCAGTCATGTCACAAAGATAAGATGACCATAGCTCCATTTACTGGAAACAGAGAAAGAGTTAGTAAACTCTTGGGATGATACATGTTGATGTATGTAGATCCCCAGTCTGCATATACCAAGACTGGTTCTTTGTACTTCATTACGTTCTCTGATGATCTTTCGAGATTCAGACCTATGTTCCTGTTGAAACACAAGTCCGAACCCTTTGAGATATTCACAGAATATAAGCGAGAAGTAGAGAACCAGAATACGGGTATAAGTATTATGTCCTTTGATGTGATCAAGGAGGAGAATACTTGAGCACGGAATTCCTGGACTATTCTAAAGGAGAATGAGATTCTCTCTCAGCATTACTCTTCCGTATACACCATAGCACGATGGTATATCGGGGTGGAGCAGATACACCCTATTTGATATGGTGTGCTCTATGATCAGTACTGCTGAGTTACCTATTTCCTTTTGGGGGTTATGCACTTATGAAGTTGCATACCTATTGAATAGGGTTCCAATCAAATCAGTTGCCTACCACTTCATATGTGATATGGAATGGGAAGAGCCCATTTCTTAAGTTAGTTAAGATTTAGGGTTGTCCGGCCTATGTCTGAAAAGCAAAATCCGGACAAGCTCGAGGCAAGGTCAGTTATGTAGAACTGGAAATGTTCCAGCTATACGAACTACAGCAGATGATTTGATAGAACCAAAGGATTCGATAGTTACCAACGAACCTCAGCCTCTCCGCCGATCTAGTAGGGTTCCTCACCCACCTGAGAGTTACTTTGGTTTCTCTATGACAGTGGGAGCGAGGATTGCATCATGAGATGATGACCAAACTAGTTTCGAGCTGGCCATCAGGAGTAAGACTCTGTAAGAATGGCTGGATGCTTAGTGATCTGAGATGGAATCCTTATACACCAACAAAGTATGGACTTTGGTTGCTATATCTGAAGGGTTAAATCCCCATCAGGAGCAAGTATATCTTGAGAAGATTACTTGGTGTACATGGAAAAGTTGAGACTTTCAAAGCTAGAGTTGTTAAAGCTTTTCGTCATCGACCAGGCGTGGATAATGATGAAACCTTTTCAAGTGGCTATGCTTATGTCCATCCAGATCCTACTTACCACGGCTACATACCATGACTACGATATCTGGCGGTTGGGTGCCATGACTGCTTTTCTAAATGATGTTTTAGAAGAGAAAGTCTATAAGTACACAGCCAGAGGGCTTCGTAGACAGTGGGAGCAGCGGAAACGTGTGCAAGATGCTTTATAGGATAAAGCAGGCATCGCGGAGTTGGAACATCTGTTTTGATGTGTTAGTCAAAGAGTTTGACATCATCAAAATGGTAGATGAACCTTGTATAAACAAAAAGGTAGTAGGGAGTATGGTGGTGATCTTCGTAGAGTACGTGGATGACATACTCTTGATAAGAAAGGAGTTTCCTATGCTACGCTCGATCAATATCCGCTTATCACAATGATTCTCCACAAAGGATCAAAGTGATACCTACTAAATCCTGGATTTTGGATCTATGAGATAGATCTAATTGGATGTTAGGATTCTCACTAGTTGTAGTGAGAAGGTATCAATCGATCCTGGGGAGAATCACTGGAAGTGTTCCAGGGTGATAAAGACGACTGAGTGTCAGTCACAGGCATTGTCTTTACCCTCAGTAAAGGGACGGTATGGTGGAAGAGTTCCAAGCTAGATACCGTGGCATACTAGACGATAAAGGCAGGATACATCGCTACTTAAGATGCTACCAAAGAGGCTGTTTGGGTGTATATTGGTTCATGAGATGAACTACGTTCCTACCATTGTGAGACAATGGAGTTGTGGCTCATGCCGAGGAACGCCGGTCCCATCAGTGATCCAGACATATTCTAAGGCAGTATCACCTGATCATGGAGATGGTTGATCTCCAGGGAGATCGAGGTTAGGAGAGTAGACTCAGAGGACAACACAGCGGATCCACTCACAAAGGCCTGTTCCCAGAGAGAGACTTTTATGGGATGGTTGAGTATGAGATACTTCAAACCACTGCTACAGAGGGCCCTAGTGCAAGTGGGAGATTGTTAGTTATATGTATGCCCTAGAGGCCATTACTGTACATAGGATGTATATTGTAGTGGATGCTGGGACATATATAGGGAGGACTTTCTTGCTCGACATGATAGTATGCTATCTGGTTGAACTTTACCTTAACGTGTATACTGATTGTCTCTCTGTTACATGTTGGTAAAGCCCTTAGGATCTGTACTTGACTACCTGGACTATGATGCGGATCATACTAGTGGGGACATGGTAGTCCATAAGTACATCCTTCAAAGTCCCTAGTCGTGGGAGTATCGAGACGGGGTATCGATATACCAGAGTAGACTAGCGTATACCTTCTCGATCCATACAGATGGGCGATGGATGATCCCATATCCATTGGTGTTTGACATCAGAGATGATATACGGGTGCTCAGTAGAGACTGGGTACACTGGACGGACTCGCCGAGAACTCCCAGATGGTATTATACCTCACGTCAGATGGCAGTTCTCTGGTGACACTGGTACAGAGTAGTCTGTTGACCCGAGATCGTCATAGAGTCTTGTGTGGTTCCCACTGTGCTTTGATTTCCATCTTACCACGTCCAAGAGGGCGTGCAAAACGGTGGTTTTTGGGTACAGTCCCGAGTCACATGGAGGCAATGAGCGATAGGAGGGGATTCGTCTCTCCCGGTATAGGGAGTTGATGTTGCGCTGTGTTCGATTGGCTATAACAGGAAATCCCTGGCCAGGGTTGCTGAGATTTACTGGTAAGTGTTACCAGTAGTTTCTCGAATTGTTATAGACCTCATATCGACACGACTTATTGAGCTATTGGGGTCTGACGTTTACCACCCCTAGGCGAGATATGCGACATATCAGACGATCAGACCGGACTGTACGGTAGTGTTACTGGTTGGATTCACTGGAGTGTGAGCGGGCTTGCTCGTCGATCTTCAGATCGTTCAATACCCGGGTGGTCGTTACGTTTAGCAGACCGCTTGCGGCTTGTGGATGTTTGATATGATCATCATCCGCTGCCGGCGTATTGACGAGTCTTTAGAGTCCTACACAGAGGTTTCCTGGCTCAAGCGAAACGAAATAGGAGCGCATATGAGATATGTGCGGGACCGAGAATAATGCGTGTATGTGATACCGTATTTCATTCTCGCGATGAATGTATCGAATGGTTGTATGCGATATAACCTAGTTATCGATTCAAGCGTTGATTCGATAAGCCGATACATTGTATACTAGTCGGTTGTGTGCGACATGACCGGATCATTGAATCAAGTGTTGATTTAATGATTTAATGCATATTTATATATTTGATATATTGCTTTTCATCAACTAGTATCGGTTTACTTAAGATGGATTTTCTCGCTCGGGTGTGCGCATTGTATATGCGATATGTTTATGTGCACATGATTGTATCATGTTTGATGATGCATACCACTTTGGTTAAGTGTAAAGTTTGAACCATGGTTGTGTTTATGTTTAGGGTTTTATTTTCTTAATTATTCATTTATTCTTTTTGATAAATGAATAAAAGAAAGTGAGAAAAGAAAATGAGAAAAGAATGGTGGCTTCTTTTGTTGTTTAGTTGAAACTTCATGAAGCTTTGACCTAAGTCCACCATTCTTATCTCATTCTTAACCCTAACCATTCAACTAACCTTGGTTAACTCTCTACACATTACCATAGTTAGAATTATGATAAGTATTCTATTATTTTCTATTTTCTAATAACTTATCATAATACTAGCTTCTTCTTCTTCATCTTCTTCATTGAAGAAAACCATTCTTCATCAATGGTGATTGATGAAAACAAGTGAGAAATCCAATTCTAAAGTTAACCCACTTCCTATTTCTTCATACTCTACCTCTTGCCAAGTAGTAGAGTGTGTTTACTTCACAAGTTTCTTGACTTGGTGAAGTCGGAGCTTGATTTAGCGATGCCTCGACGTAGATCATCTTCGGCATGGACATCGACGACCTAGCTTGCCCATTCTCCGACGAAGCCGATCCTAGAGCCCGGATTTGACTTGGACAGCGGAGAGGACTTCGTTGCGGAGCTATGGAGGTGGAGCACCGGATCTACAAAGGTTGTATTTCCGTTTTCTCATTAGTTAAGTGTTAACTAGTTCAATGTTCGCCTAGACATCTAGTTATCGATCCGTAGTTTAGGGTTTGTAGGCACCGTAAAATTTGAAATTGGCATGGTTGATGCCTTGTGAGACCTCTCTTGTGTGCCTAGGAACCCTACACTGAGTACACTGGACGGACTCACCGAGAACTCCTATATGGAATTATATCTATCGTCGGATAGCAGTTCTCAGGTGACACTGGTACAGGTTAGTCTGTAGACCCGAGATCGTCATGGAGTCTTGTGTGTTCTCCCACTGTACTTTGATTGCCATCCTACCACGGCTCTACTGAGTCGTGCAAACAGGTGGCCGTTGGGTACAGTCCTAAGACACACGAAGACGATGAGCGATAGGAGGGGTTTCGTCTCTCCCGGTATTGGGAGTTGATGCTGTGCTGTGCCCGACTGGTTATAACAGTAAGTCCCTGGCCAGGGCTGCTGAGATTTGCTGATAAGTGTTATCAGTAGTTTCTCGATCTGTTATAGACCATTCACCGGCACGACTTATTGAGTTATTGGGGTCGACGTGACCATCCCTAGGCTCGATATGCAGGATATCTGACGAAGAGACCGGACTGTACGGTAGTGTTGCCGGATGGCTCGACGGGAGTTGTAGCAGGTTCGCTTGTTGTCTTCTGATCGCTCAATACCCGGGTGGCCGTTACGTTTAGCTGACCGCTTGCGGCTTGAGGGTACTTGATATGATCATCACCCTCTGCCGGAGTATTGACGAGTCTTAGAGTCCCACAAAGGAGTTACCCAGTCCAGGCGAAACGTTGTGGTGCGCGTATGCGATATGCTCATGCACCCGATTGAAATGTGCGTATATGATACCGAACATTGATCGGGTGAACTGCTTTTGGTGGGGTTATATAAGATATGACCGGATTGATAAATCAAGTGTTGATTTATCATTTAACCATTAGTTTTCTCACTTAAAACCTTTTCTTGGATGATGGATGTGTGCATGCATGTGTGCTTTTCTTTCTTTCTTTCATGGTAGTTTCATGCACATGTGGATGTGCATACATGCACACATACATACACTCATCCATCATGGTTGTTAGTATATGGAAATGGTGGCAATATAAGACTCACACCATGGATTATATAATGGATTATTATTTGATTTTGGATTTAAAAGAAAATGAAAAAGGAAAGGATAATCATTCTTGCTTCTACATTCTTCTTTTGACCTAACCATGCTCAACTACCACTAACCTAGGGTTATCCTTCTCTTTATCATTTAAAACTCAAGTTAAATAATGTCTCCATCACTTTAAACATGGTTCATTGTGAGAAGAAATAAAATATATATTGATATATTTCTTTTTCTTATCATGAGTTATCTTTTTACCTCTTGTTAAAAATTGCCACCATCTTCTTCCTCTTTCTCTTTTGCTCTCTAGTTTTTCTAGTGAGCAAATACCACTTAAAGATAGGTTTTTGAAGTGAGAAACTTAACCACAACTTCATTCTACACAAGCTTAGCCGTTTTGTTTAGAGTGTTCTCTTCGGTTTTACGAAGTTGCGAGCTTGGACGGAGATCTCCGTGGTGGATCGTCGTGGACACAAGAGGACTTCAAGAGGACCTCCGTTCAACACCCTAGAGACCAAGGAGTCCAGCGAAAGGGAGCTACAAAGGTTGTAGTCTCGAAACCCTAGATTAGTTCGCTTTATATTTCGAAACCCTAATTTTCTAGGATCGATTCCTTTGCATGTTCGTTTAGCACCATAAAAATTTAAACTTTGGGTCATGTGATGCTTCAAAACTCTTTATAGGGTGCTAGACTAACCTTACATTGGTATCAGAGCAGACCTAGAACATTAGGCGACCTTTTTACGAAGTTAAAACTCCGATCGAATCGAAATACGACTTTTTATGGTGCTCTCTGGAAACTCAAGTTAAACTTTGGGTCATGTGATGCTTCAAAACTCTTCATAGGGTGCTAGACTAATCTTACATTGGTATCAGAGCCGACCTAGAACATTAGGCGACCTTTTTACGAAGTTAAAACTCCGATCGAACCGAAATACGACTTTTTAGGGTGCTCTCTGGAAATTTTCTAAAAATTGACATTTTTCAGAATTAAAAATATGTAAAAAATACAGCAGGAGAAAATAAGGGTTACGGTACAAAAATTATTCCATGAACAGTGATTATCGCCGTGGAAACGCGGCCTAAGCTTGCTTAGGCCGCGGTTCCGCGACCGTATATATGATTTAATGAATACTTTTTGTACAGTAATTCATGAGTCTGCTCGTATAAATTTTTGGATATTTTTAATCTGTATTTGGTTTTGAAAAATTCTGGAGATGGTTTTGGACTCGTCATTTCGATCGGGATTTTTATTTCGTAGCTTTTCCGAGTAAATTAGAAAGTATTGAAGTGTTTGAACGAGTATCATTTACTCACTATTCACGGGGTTTAAATACTTTGGAGATACGTGCAAGTCTTTTTGCGGTGGTCCCTCTAGAAGACAACAAACCTTAACTCGATTATGTGACCGTCTCGAACTGCCCTTTGAACCCTAGGGTTTGGGGCAGTACGGCGTGCCACATGTGAGGCGTTGGCTTGACCCTTCTACGGCTGGACCGCTACTACTGTGTCACACTCCGGATTTTTGAACCCTGCTCAAGTGTTGAGCTTTAGTGAATCTTGGGTGCTTGATCGTTCGTTCGAAAACTTTAATACTGTCTGTTTGTCTGGAATGTGGTACAATATGTGGAATTCATATAGTTTAGGCATGAAATACGAAATATGTGATATTTCACATTTATGATGTCTAAAGAGAATCTGGATTCCAAATATTGTAGTTTTACACTTTCTTTTCTATGACCGTAAGTGTAGTATGTACGATATTGCCGGTTTCGTTGCTATACATCAACGACAATCGGGGTACGCATACTTACTTACGTTGATGATATGTGATATTATGTGTTGCTGAGATATGATGTGCAGGATTGTCGCGATCGAATAGCCGGGGGGTTTTTGTGAGATGAGAGTTTTATATTTTCATTCATGTAAATTCAAATGTAATGTAATATTCTTTTATTTGGGGCACTTCCAGGTTGCGGTTGTGTCACCAGTGTTGTATATTATTTACTTTTCCGCATTAGGATGGACCCAAGGAGGGGAGCACAGGTGACCGGGTTCTGGGGTTCAGTGGGAGGCCATCTCGAGGAGTCAAGACCGGGTCTCCTAAACTCCAGAATTGGTAGGGTCATTTGCCGCTCTCGTAGGGGTCCAGGGTGTGGGCTTGGCTATTCATCGCGACTGTGGAATCCGTATTTTCTATTCTGGCTAAATACTAAATACGGACGTCCTAGGATATCCCACGTTATATCTATGTTTCTGCTGCCTGTGTTCTGTGATATCTGAGACGAATGACATATTATATATATGATATATAGTAGACGTTGCTTATGTTTTACACCCGCGCTAGTCCCGTCCCGGTATGCCGTTAGTTAAGTAACCTAACGGTGCATAACGGAACATTGCGGCGAATGCGGATGGCATAAGCGTACGTGTTATTTTGTTTCTTTTCTGTGATTGGCATAAGGACTTAAATGATGGGATTACATTAATGTGATTAATGTAAAGAAAATAAACCTAAAAAGATGTTGTAGAATCGGATTTGAAAACTACTCGGCTATTTATGAAAAAGCTACATTTCAAAACTGCGGAGCTTAAGCCACTCCTTTTGAAAACTGTTTGATTCTACAACGATATCAAGTTCAAAGCGTTAAAGATTTTCTTAAAAATCATTCGCAACCCTCCGTCATTTTAGGAAGTAGAGTACTTAGTATTCGTGCTACGTTTGTTGACTTTAGTTAAGGCATAGTGTACGGTAGCTAAGTGATGTCTTCCTACACTGCATATGATGCAGATTAATTAGGACATTCATGCGACTTTGTTGACCATAGTTAAGGGTCATATGGGTGGGTCTAATTGATCAAGAAATGACGGGTAGAACTTGACTGGTACTTATGATTTGTTGACCATAGTTAAGGTCATAAGTACTAGGGGCAAAAATTACATCGGGAATTTCAAGTGTTGAAATTTGCAATGAGATTGCATACCTTCCATGTGATGGTTGGATCCCGATCCCACTGTGGGCAATAGTTGCTCCTAGGAGAGTTTTACAGTTTACAATCAGCTAACTCATTGGGTGTCTAGAAAGGTGTTAACGGGGCTCCGCCTCTGGGAAAACGAGGTTTACTCTAATTAGGTCCGTGCGAAAGCACGGGGAACCTCCCTCAAAGTACCGACACTGGCCTGGCTGAACGGTTAGCGAAGTTGTAGACTGTAATTAATCCTGGCTAGTTTTTCTTTTTAAGGTTTGAAAGAAAAACTTGATAAAAAGCAGTGGGAAACATCGATTAGACAAGATAATAAACCAATCTAATCTGTGCAAGAGCTTTCGCTGAGTGTATTCTTTTCTCTCTCTTAATGGCAGATACCAATGACTGGACTTAAGCTTCTACTAGATAAAAACAAACTGAATGGGACCAACTATAAAGAATGGCTGAGGAATCTGAAAATCGCTTTGACTTATGATAAAGTATCATATGTCCTCACGGCTTTAGCCCCGCCCGTCCCTGGTCCAAAATCCTCAGTTGCGGACATTGAAGTCCGCAAGACATGGGACGCTGACTGTGCCATGGCCAAATGCCTCGCGCTTGCATCGATGGATAACACACATCAAAAGCAGCACGAGGACATGGACATTCACGGTATATTGCTCCATACAAAGGAGTTGTATGGGGAGCAATCCAGCGTATTACGATACGAAGCATCAAAGAAATTGTTTCAGATGCGAATGGCCCCTGGCACACCAGTAGGAGACCATGTTCTGAAGATGATAGCTCTTATAGAAGAGCTTGAGGACCTTGGATGGACAATGGACAATGAACAATATATAGATATTATTCTGCAGTCCCTCCCCTCCACCTTTGCTCAGTTCATAGTGAACTTCAACATGCATGGCATGGAGAAGGATCTCCCTGAACTCCTTAATATGTTAAGGAGTGCAGGGAGCACTATGAAGTCAGCAAAAACTCCCGTTATGACTATTGGACAGTCTTCTTCTTCTCACCCGAAAGCTAAGGCCAAGGGAAAGAAAAAGAAGAAACCCACTAATCCTAAGGGCAGAGTTAAAAAGGTGAAGGGAAAGAGAAAGTCCAAATCTGCAGACTCGGGGAAAGGCGAATGTTTTCATTGCCACAAGACAGGACATTGGAAGCGTAATTGCATGAAGTACTTAAGTCTCAAGAAGAAGCATGGTGATGCTTCTGCTTCAGGTGCGTTTGTGACTGAAAACTATTTTTCTATAAACTCTGCTTCCTGGGTATTGGATACCGGTTCAGGTTCTCACATTTGCAATTCTATGCAGGGGCTGAGAAATAGCAAGGTTTTGAAGACAGGTGACCATACTCTCCACGTTGGAAATGGTTCCAATGTACGTACAGTCGCAGTGGGAGAGTATCACTTGGGATTTCCATCTGGATGTATTTTGATTTTGAATCCATGTTATTTTGTACCAAGTATGCTATGTAATATAATATCCGTTTCTTTGTTGGACAATGAAGGATATAATTTTGTGTTGCAGAACAATGTTATGAACATTAACCTAAATCAAATGTTGGTTGGGTATGGTACGCTTAATAACGGAATATATGTCCTAAATCAACACACAGTTTTCAGTATACAACACACTAATAAAAGAAAACTTTCAGAATTAAATGAAGCTTTTCTTTGGCACTGTAGACTTGGTCATATTAACGAAATAAGACTAAACAAGTTACACAAAGATGGATATTTAAATTCTTTTGAATATAAATCTTATGCGACTTGCCAGTCTTGTATCAAGGGTAAAATGACCAAAACTCCGTTTACCGGACACGGAGAAAGAGCTACTCAGCTCCTTGGCCTCATACATAGTGATGTATGTGGGCCAATGTCTACACAGGCTAGAGGCGGTTTTTCATACTTCATTACATTCACCGACGATTTCTCAAGATTCGGTCATGTATTTTTATTAAAGCACAAGTTCGACGCTTTCGAGAAATTCATTGAATATAAACAAGAAGTAGAAAAACAAACCGGCTTGTGTATTAAGATGCTTCGATCAGATCGAGGTGGAGAGTATCTCAGTACAGAATTTGCAAACTTCCTAAAAGAGAATGGGATTCTCTCTCAGCTCACTCCTCCTTACACACCACAGCACAACGGTGTGTCAGAACGACGGAATAGGACCCTATTAGATATTGTCTGGTCCATGATGAGTGACGCTGAGTTACCAGTCTCGTTTTGGGGGCATGCATTGGAGACTGCAGCGTTTCTGCTAAACAGGGTTCCAACCAAAGCCGTGTCTACCACGCCATATGAGATATGGAATGGGAAGAGACCATCTCTTAAGAGAATTAAGATTTGGGGTTGCCTGGCCTATGTTAAAAAGCAAAATCCGGACAAACTCGAGACACGGTCAGTCATGTGTAACTTTGTGGGATATCCAAAGAATTCTTATGGATATCTGTTCTACCACAAAGAGGAACAAAAAGTGTTTGTTTCTCAGTATGCCACATTCTTGGAAAAAGAGTTTTTCACAGATAAAGATGATGGCAAGGTAGTAGATCTAGTAGAGGTTCTGGAGACACAAACTACAAATGACGATTTGGTTGAATCGGCTGTTGCAACAGAAACTGAAGAACCTCGGCCACTCCGTAGGTCTGGTAGGACTTCTCGCCCACTGGAGAGGTACTACGGTTTCCTCATTGATGGTAACGGAGAAGATTGCATCATGGATGATGATGATCCTACCAGTTTTCAGCAAGCTATCACGAGTGGTGACTCTGTGAAGTGGCTGGATGCCATGAGATCCGAAATGGAGTCTATGTACACCAACAAAGTATGGACTTTGGACGTTGTACCCCCTGGGGTAAAACCTGTAGGGTGCAAATGGATCTTTAAAAGAAAGATTGGTGTGGATGGGCAGGTAGAGACCTATAAGGCAAGACTTGTGGCGAAAGGTTTTCGTCAAAGACCAGGTTTGGACTATGACGAAACTTTTTCGCCCGTAGCCATGCTTAAATCCATTCGAATCCTACTTGCTATTGCTGCTCACTACGACTATGAATTCTGGCAGATGGACGTTAAAACAGCATTTCTAAATGGAGATTTAGAAGAATGCGTTTATATGGATCAGCCAGAGGGCTTCATTGACAGTGGGAGCAGCGAGAAAGCATGTAGATTGCTTAAATCCATATATGGGTTAAAGCAGGCATCTCGGAGTTGGAACATCTGTTTCGATGATGTTATCAAAGAGTTTGATTTCATCAAAAATCCAGATGAACCTTGTGTTTATAAGAAGGCTGTGGGAAGAGCTGTCACATTCCTCGTATTGTACGTGGATGACATTCTTCTGATAGGAAATGATATTCCTATGCTACAGTTGGTCAAATCATACTTATCACTAAGGTTCTCCATGAAGGACCTAGGTGATGCCACATACATCCTGGGCATAAGGATCTATAGGGATAGATCCAAAAAGTTATTGGGATTGTCCCAAACCAGGTACATTAACACCATCCTAAAGAGGTTTAGTATGGAGGACTCTAAGCGGGGTGCCTTACCCGCTTGCCATGGAGTCACTCTCTCCAAGGATTCTTGTCCAAAGACCGATGAAGAGAGAGCTCGCATGAGCATTATACCTTATGCTTCGGCAGTAGGATCTATAATGTATGCGATGTTATGTAAACGCCCAGATGTAGCTTATGCACTTAGTGTTGTAAGCAGGTATCAATCCAACCCAGGGGAGAACCACTGGACAGCTGTGAAGAACATTCTTAAGTACTTACGAAGGACTAAAGAATTGTTCTTGGTGTATGGTAATACAGATCTCCAAATGGAGGCCTTTACCGATTCGAGCTTCCAGAGCGATAAGGATGACAGCAAATCTATCTCAGGGTTTGTATTTACCCTCAATGGAGGGGCGGTAAGTTGGAAGAGTTCTAAACAAGATACCGTTGCAGACTCTACGATGGAAGCTGAGTACATTGCTGTAAATGATGCCGCCAAGGAAGCCGTCTGGATGAAGAAGTTCGTCTCGGAGCTAGGAGTAGTTCCAACCATTATTGATCTAATACCTTTGTATTGTGACAATAATGGGGCGATGGCGTTAGCCAAGGAGCCCAGATCCCATCAGCGGTCCAGACATATCCTGAGGCGCTTTCATTTGATCCGGGAGATTGTAGATCGCCGCGAGATCGAGATTAAGAGAGTAGATACAAAGAACAACGCCGCGGATCCACTCACCAAGGCCCTCCCTCAGCCACAACATGAGCGACTTTTTGAGATGTTGGGTATGAGATACGCCAATAACTGGCCTTAGTGCAAGTGGGAGATTGTTGGATATATGTATGCCCTAGAGGCCATTATGTGATAGTGGATGTATCTATACATGTATATATATATTCAGTTTGCATTCTTGCTCGACATGATAGTATGCTATCTGGCTCTACTTTATCTGACATGTTGATTTGATCATGCTTTAATTCATTCATACATGCTGATAAAGCCCTGAGGATATCGGCTTGACTACTCTGATTATGATGGAGATCATACTAGTGGGACATCTGTAGTCTATAAGCATATCCTGGAACGTCCCTAGTCGAAGGTATATCGAGACAGGGCATTGATATACCAGAGTAGACTAGCGTATATGATACTAGACCCATACGATGGGCGATGGATGTTCCCACATTCATCGATGTTTGACATCAAGATCACATACGGGTGCTCAGTGGTGACTGAGTACACTGGACGGACTCACCGAGAACTCCTATATGGAATTATATCTATCGTCGGATAGCAGTTCTCAGGTGACACTGGTACAGGTTAGTCTATAGACCCGAGATCGTCATGGAGTCTTGTGTGTTCTCCCACTGTACTTTGATTGCCACCCTACCACGGCTCTACTGAGTCGTGCAAACAGGTGGCCGTTGGGTACAGTCCCGAGACACACGAAGACGATGAGCGATAGGAGGGTTTCGTCTCTCCCGGTATTGGGAGTTGATGCTGTGCTGTGCCCGACTGGTTATAACAGCAAGTCCCTGGCCAGGGCTGCTGAGATTTGCTGATAAGTGTTATCAGTAGTTTCTCGATCTGTTATAGACCATTCACCGGCACAACTTATTGAGTTATTGGGGTCGACGTGACCATCCCTAGGCTCGATATGCAGCATATCTGACGAAGAGACCGGACTGTACGGTAGTGTTGCCGGATGGCTCGACGGGAGTTGTAGCAGGTTCGCTTGTTGTCTTCTGATCGCTCAATACCCGGGTGGCCCTTACGTTTAGCTGACCACTTGCGGCTTGAGGGTACTTGATATGATCATCACCCTCTGCCGGAGTATTGACGAGTCTTAGAGTCCCACAAAGGAGTTACCCAGTCCAGGCGAAACGTTGTGGTGCGCGTATGCGATATGCGCATGCACCCGATTGAAATGTGCGTATATGATACCGAACATTGATCGGGTGAACTGCTTTTGGTGGGGTCATATGAGATATGACCGGATTGATAAATCAAGTGTTGATTTATCATTTAACCATTAGTTTTCTCACTTAAAACCTTTTCTTGGATGATGGATGTGTGCATGCATGTGTGCTTTTCTTTCTTTCTTTCATGCTAGTTTCATGCACATGTGGATGTGCATACATACACACATACATACACTCATCCATCATGGTTGTTAGTATATGGAAATGGTGGCAATATAAGACTCACACCATGGATTATATAATGGATTATTATTTGATTTTGGATTTAAAAGAAAACGAAAAAGGAAAGGATAATCATTCTTGCTTCAACATTCTTCCTTTGACCTAACCATGCTCAACTACCACTAACCTAGGGTTATCCTTCTCTTTATCATTTAAAACTCAAGTTAAATAATGTCTCCATCACTTTAACCATGATTCATTGTGAGAAGAAATAAAATATATATTGATATATTTCTTTTTCTTATCATGAGTTATCTTTTTACCTCTTGTTAAAAATTGCCACCATCTTCTTCCTCTTTCTCTTTTGCTCTCTAGTTTCTCTAGTGAGCAAATACCACTTAAAGATAGGTTTTTAAAGTGAGAAACTTAACCACAACTTCATTCTACACAAGCTTAGCCGTTTTGTTTAGAGTGTTCTCTTCGGTTTTACGAAGTTACGAGCTTGGACGGAGATCTCCGTGGTGGATCGTCGTGGACACAAGAGGACTTCAAGAGGACCTCCGTTCAACACCCTAGAGACCAAGGAGTCCAGCGAAAGGGAGCTACAAAGGTTGTAGTCTCGAAACCCTAGATTAGTTCGCTTTATATTTCGAAACCCTAATTTTCTAGGATCGATTCCTTTGCATGTTCGTTTAGCACCATAAAAATTTAAACTTTGGGTCATGTGATGCTTCAAAACTCTTCATAGGGTGCTAGACTAACCTTACACGATACTCATAGACGAATGGACCGGACTGTATATACATTGTCACTGTTAGGCTTAGTAGGGTTTCTGGATGAGTTCGCTCATCAGCCTCCCTTGAGGCCAGTCCATGGGCAGCCGTTACGCATTGCTAGTGCCGCTGACAGCTTGTGGTTAAACCCACTGCCAGGGTACTGATGAGTCATTAGAGTTCCCCACAGATAGTTTCCCAAGTTCGGGCGAAACGTTGTAGAGGCCGTATGGTTTTATGGCAGGCTTCGGAAATGCACGTGCGTTTACGCACGTGTCATATTTCGGGCAAATAATACTGGTGGGCTTTGGTTTAAGCCGGATCCATGTATTATACAGAGTAGATATAATATCTTTGTCTCAGTTGCATTTGTATTCGGTCGTAATACAAATACGGGTATATTTATACAGTTACGGGGTTATCCTGAAATTCGTTTCGGGATCACTTTTGGAAGTTGCCAGTTTACAGTTTTCTATCAGCCGTATTTAAAATTCGGTTAAATATGGATTTATCTTTTCTTGAGATGAGTGTGGAAGCTTCTAGAAGGTTCTAGAAGTGGTGAGGTGTTTAGTGAGTCATGGTTGCATTTAATGATTCCATTAATGCATGATGACTAGGTTAATGATTCACCATTTTATTAATTGTGTTCACACTTTGTGTTCACACTTGATATTTTCTCTTATTGTCACCCCCCCTCTCCTACACTCACCTTCCCCCTCCTCATATATGGCCGGCCCCCTCCCCACTCTCTCATTCACTTGGAAGAAAAAGAAATGGTTGTTTATTAAAAGATTTTGATAGTTTTCGGTGTATGGAATTTCATAGCTCATTTCATTCCATCACCCGATTCCAATGGCAACTTCATTAACCGTTCGTCCATGGCTTTGGACGAAGTGAGACAAAGTCTTCTGCTCATTCTCTACATCATTCTTGGTCATCTCTTTTAGCAAACTTGACGACCGAGTTTCCTCGAGTCAGAGGCGGGAGCCCGTTTAAAGATCCGATGACGTGGTGCCACCTAGACGAGGAGATCGGAGATCGACGAGATCGGAGCAGCCGCAACGGAGCGTGGGATGATGGTTAAAGAACGAAGGACTCGGATCGTTCGGTATAACCTTTCTTCCCTCTTTGCAGATTGTTAGTTTAGCATTAATGGCAGATCCGGGTTATAGTATGCGATAGCGCCAGTTATAAAAGTTTTTGTTCTGCATTTGGCGTCAGATTGACGGCCGGGGCGCTACCGTAGACTTACATGGTATTAGAGCCACGCCATTAAGCTTTACTAACTTGTGCTAACGCGTTTAAAAGATCGATCGAACGGATTTTCAAAAACTACAATTTTCAAGTCTAAAGTTTCTGTTGAATTTAAATCTGGTCTAAAAATTATTTTGAGCATCTCAGAAAATCAAGCAGGCTTTTTATAGGACAAAGAAGAAATTCGACCCACTGATCCGACCGTACGGCCGCGGAACCGCCGCCAAAGCCATGCTCTGGCCGCGGAACCGCGGCCGTCTAGGTGAATCAGTGGACCATCTTTCTTCTGTGGATTCTACTTGGGAAATTGTGGTTTCTGGAACTGTTCATTTGGGCCCAGTGTTTTTTACTATACTGCAGATTTGCGTGGGGCCCACTTCGGGAAATTTAGTCGATCGAAATTTAAACGTGTTATTTTACAGTGCTTACATTATATCTCCGACCGGGAATGTCATTTGATCGGTAAACCGCATCTGATTGCTATAGTTCTTTTAGACGGGTTTGCGAACGTGACATTCGCGTTGATGTTCTGTGTTGTGCTGTGATGTTGCGGATTTGTCGTGGTGGATAGCAGTGTGCAATGGTAGTGCAGTTTGAGTTTATTTGTACATTTGATATTACGGGACGAGCGTCCAACATGTAGACTGCCGTCACTGCCTGTTGTATAATATTCTTTAGGGGCATGACCAGGTTACGGTCGATGTACGTGTTGTACTATTTTTCATTACTGTACTAGGTTTTGCCCCGCGATGGAGTGCACGGATAGCCGGGTTCTGGAGGGCAATGGGTTCGCATCTCATGGCTTTGAGAGGCAGAGGGGCCCCACTCTAGAATTGGCAGATTATTCGCCGCACTCGTAGGGGGTACAGGTTGACCCAAAGAGGGGTGCTCAAGCTACCGGATTCCGTGAAGTGCCGGGTGGTCCATTCACTATGCTGTAGGGGGCTGCCTCGCTTCAGGTTTTTGCGGGTAACTTGCCGCACCCGTAGGGGTCTAGGTTTCATTGCACAGGCTATCCACACGACAGGGGAACGTCGGGTTTCAGCAGCGGCTCTGTGAAACTCGGGGATCCCAGATTATCTGTATTGTTCTGTGATGCTTATTACTTTTCTGTAATGTTGCATATTATCACGCCTGGAGCGATTATTGTATATTGGTATATATAATATTAGATGTTGTATATGTTTTACACCCGCGCTAGTTCAGTCCCCGCTCTGTCGTTAGTTAAGTAACCTAACGGGTGATGACGGGACCCAGTGACGAATGCGGATGGCATATACGTACATTTTATTTTCGTTCTTTTCTGGTGTGATTATCGATGGGACTGCGTTGATTCTGATCAATGCAAAGTAAAACAAACCTGTTTGGATGTTGTTGGAACAATTTAAAAAGTGTTATTACAAAGATGTTTCCTTTTGTTTTGCACAGAGGTATTCGGTTGGAATATCCTGCACCTCATTCGACGGGGAAAGGGCCGATATCCCTTCACCGGGACTGACCCCTTGGGCAGAAGTTTGCATCAGGGTAATAACTTCACTATAGTCGATTATATGTTGCTTTGCATCGTGGTATTCAGTGGAATATCCTGCACCTCATTCAACGAGGAAAGAACCGAGATCCCTTCACCGGGAATGACCTCTTTAGCAAAGGTTTTCGCCACTATATTTTATAAAAAGCTATCAGGTTCCTTCAACGAGATCAAGCTCATTACGTTAAAGGTTTTTCGCCAAAAACCAGCCGTAGCCCTCCGTCATTTCTTATGGATGGTCAGTAATATTCAAGCTATGTTTGTTGGCTTTCGCCAAGGCATAGTGCTTGGTAGTTGCTGCGGTATTCATTTGTTGCATAGATAGATGAGTTGGTTTAGGACATTCGTATTACCTTGTTGGCTTTCGTCAAGGGTATGTACGGGTGGATTCAAATTAACAAGATAATGACGGGCAGAACTTGACATGTGACTTATGATTTGTTGGCTTTCGTCAAGGTCATAAGAACATGGGGTAAAAATCTTATCGGGTGTTTCTAAAGAAACTGAAACTTGCTAGGCATGCGCATACCTTCTGGAGTGTGATAACGTGAGTGGATTCCATCACGTTATCATGCGATGAGAGTTGGATCCTGATTCCCACTGATGAGTTGGTTTACTCTTCGGGTGATCCCGATTGATTCTTCTTTCAGGTTTGGAGGAGAATTTGACAGTACAGTGGGAGGTTTCCGGATTAGATAAAGTGATAACCATTCTGATCTAGGTTAGAGTGCACGCAGAGTGTTTCTTTTCTCTCTCTCTCTCTTTGGCAGCGAATTTTGACCGAACCTAGACTATGACTCAGGGACCAAGTTGACCGAACCTTCTTAAAATACTGGCTTTTGGATTGTCTATGTTGCATAAGTCATTGCCACTCCTTCTTCTACCCTTTGCATTTCTCAGAACACCCGTATTACTACGGACATCCATTTCCATTGGATAGATCCATCGTATGGTTATATACGAACTCGAAGGGACTCCTTCGAGAATGGATCAATGTTCAGGAGAAAAAGAATTGGTTTATTCAGTTGTCTTTTCTTATCACCTTCTCTCAGGTTACGAGGGCTCCTTGGTTTAGGAGAGTACACCTATTACGCTTATTGGATAGTCTTCTTCCAAACCATAGGCAGGTGCCGAAAGGTAGGGAATGAAGAAAACCAATTAGCCTAAGTTGGGTGTACAGAAGGTAATATGTAAAGACAAAATAAAGGGATTAGAAAGAGGGCAAAGTAAGTTGCGACTGTTATCATTCACGACCAAACCGCGTACTTCATCGCCACTCCTATTTCACCTTTAAAGAATAAGGTATTATTCAGTTGTCTTTTATCATTACCTTCTCTCAGTTGCGAGTACTCCTTGGTTTAGGAGGGTACACCTATTATGCTTACTGGATAGTCTTCTTCCAAACCATAGGCTGGTGCCGAATGGTAGGGAAGGAAGAAAAATTTAGCCTAACGATGGTGTACAGAAGGTAACGACTAAAGACAAATAAAGGGATTTGGAGAGATGGCAATGAAATATACGGTTAAAGTCATGAATTGGATTATGGAAGAGGCATTACTATGAATACCAGGATACCCCTACGAAACATTTTCATGTTTCAGTGCATTGTTAATGGAAAACTGTTTTCCCGATTAGATACTTACTCCAGGGTGTGTATTCACCAGGTTTCATTCTCATATCTGTATGGTTTTACAGATGATGAGTGGGAGGAAGTTATTGGGAATTAGGTGATCATCCTCATTATATCGGAATTCGTTGTAATTGGTGATATTTGAGGAAATCGCCTGGGTACAGATTTCAACCTACGACGCACAGGTTTTGAGTTATTCAACTCAGCGGACTTATACAGAGTATTGTATGTTGTCCAGTGTCCATCAGGACAGAGAGGTAGGTTCTCGTACTATGTTCTGTTTACTTATGACTTTTTTAGTTTTTAGACAAGTGTTTCATAGAAATACAAGGTCTAAGTTTTGAGAAGTTGTGGGTAAAAGAATAAAGTAGAGAACCAGATGTCGCAAATATCGGGATTCTTCAAAGAGATCGAAGATGTAGATACTTGTGATTGGTATTCAGATGGTAGTAAAAGTTTTGAGAAACTTGTTTCTCTTTCGGGTTACTCATAATTGGAAGGATTCCAAAGTTGAGTAATGCTGATTAGCCTCTCTCCATTAAAGTTGATATGCACTGGAGACAGCTGCATGATTAGAATCTGGTTCCAATTAAATAAGTGCCAAAGTTTCTATATTGGATATAGAATGGTTCGTATCTTAACGATGTTAAGGTACGGGGAGTTGTCTGGCTTATGCTTAAAACCAGACTCTGGATAACTCAGGGCACATTTCTGTAATGGCTGTTTGTGGGTTGGCCCAGGCTATGACGAGGGTTGACTTTCTACCATCTGGAAGATCAATGGTGATATTGTTCTTGACTCGCCACAGTTTTAGTAAAATGGATTTTTTCAGAAAAACAGTAGCGGGAGTATGGTAGAACTGGAAGTGATTCCAGAACCGCAAACGATTACGGAAAATTTAATAGGACCTAAAGATTCAATCAGGTTTGACATTCCATTAGCCACTCCGCAGATTTGGTGGGTAACCTCAAACACCCGAGAGGTACTCTGGTAGCCTCAAGGACGGTGACAGGGAGGTTCTTATCTACCCAGACTTGACACTACTGTTGTTCCAGGCTATGAGACCCGGTAGGTGGGTTGTTGTGGTCAGTGGGAACAGCATAGTGGGCAAGTAGCTTATGTCTATTTATAGACTAGAGCAGTTATAGCGGAGATTGATCATCTAATTTTGATGTGACAGTCATGGATTTGACTTCATCAGAATAGGGGATGGATCTGTTAAGAAGGTAGTAAGGTGTGATGTCCTGGTATTTGGATGACATACACTGAGTAGGAAGTAAAATTCCTATACTACGATCGGTTGTACTGTGGTCATCACACAGTTGTTTCTCCAAACAGGATATGGATATAATATCTGACATTCTGGTTTCTAGATCTATGGTTTTAGATCTGGATTTGGGTAGTTTCCCGATGTGGGTACAATGACAGTATTCTAATGGTTTTTAGAATAGATGACTCCTGGCATGGTGGTGTACCTGCAGGTGATGGAGTCACCCTCTCTAAAGGTGTCTTACAGACTAAAGGGGAGAGGGATGTTCATGATTGGCAGATCACTTGCTTAGGCAATTGAGTCAATCATGAGATGTCAAGTACCACACCAAATGTTGTTTTTGCACTAGATGCAATAAGTTTGTATTAATCCAATTCTGGAGAAACATAAGAAAGCAGTTTTAGAACATAAGTGGATGTTCTACGGATTTGATGACGGCAGCCTCCTTCGGGAGACGGTTATCATTCCAGGCTTCAAAGGTGACATGGTTAACAGAGAGATTGTCAGAGTTATAGTTTTCCCTCTGACGAGGGACGGTATTATGGACAGGTGGTCCAAGAGGATATTGTGGGTGGCATGGTGCAGGATACTGATTAAGTTCAGTTATCGGTACAGTCTAAGAAGTTTGGATTTGGAGTTCATTTATGTACTAGGTCTAATCAGATATCCAGACATATTCTAAGACATGTATTACTCAATTCGGGAGATGGCTTTCTCCGCGAACTTAAGATTAAGAGAGACATAGAAAGAAACATCAGGGCGGATCCACTCACTGAGGCTATTTCTCGAACACAATAGTTTTACAAACGGGCTTTGTGAAACTGATTAGTAGAGGAGTTGGGTGTTGGTTTTACACGGGCTGTGAGTACGCAACATCGCAATAATTAGCCTTAAGTGCAAGTGGGAGATTGTTGGCTATAGTGCCCTCAAAGTCAATTATTGGATCGTAGGTACGTGATTGCAATGATTAAGGAGGACCTATACCGGTTGGACAGTCTTACTCGAGATGATAGTATGCTATCTGGTTTGCCTTTATCAGTCGTGTATAGGTTCAGGTGACTGATCACGATTACACTTTGATAGAGCCCTTAGGATCTTGCTTGACTACCAACAGTATGAGGGCGATCATATAAGTGAGAGTTGGGTGGTCTATAAGCATATCCTCAATAGTGGTCCCTAGTCGTGGGAGTTTCGAGACAGGGCATCGATACTCCGTAGTAGACTAGTGTATACAGTCGAGACCCCGACGAGGGGCGATGGCCTGTCTCACAAGCCACTGGTGTCAGTTGGATCACCTAAGATGTATACAGGTGCTCATTGGGTTATGAGTACACCGGACAGGACTCGCCGGGAACCTGCTAGTTGGTATTATACATATCGTCAGATAGCAGTTCCCTGGTGACATGTGTACGGGTTAGTTCATCGACCTGAGGTCGTCATTTGTCTCGTGTGAGTTCCCACTGTGCTTTGATTTCTACCTTACCACGGCTCAAAGGAGTCCAAACAGGTAGTTTTTGGGTACAGTCCCGAGCCACATGGAGGCACGTGAGCGGATCGGCAGGGGATTCGTCTCTCCCGGTATTGGGGGTGGAGGTCGCGCTGTGTCTAGGAAAGCCATTACACCAAGTCCTTGGCTAAGGCAGGTGAGATTTACTGGTAGGTACTCCAGTAGTATCTCAGGGTGTTCAGGGCTTGTCTCCGACACGACTTATACAGCTATTAGGGGTCTGACGTTACTAGCCCCCTAGGCCGGATATGCGATACTCATAGACGAACGGACCGGACTGTATATACATTGTCACTGTTATGCTCAGTAGGGTTTCTGGATGAGTTCGCTCATCAGCCTCCCTTGAGGTCAGTCCATGGGCAGCCGTTACGCATTGCTAGTGCTGCTGACGGCTTGTGGTTAAACCCACTGCCTGGGTACAGATGAGTCATTAGAGTTCCCCACTGATAGTTTCCCAAGTTCGGGTGAAACGTTGTAGAGGCCGTATGGTTTTATGGCAGGGTTCGGAAAATGCACGTGCGTTTACGCACGTGTCATATTTCGGGCAGATAATACTGGTGGGCTTTGGTTTAAGCCGGATCCATGTATTATACAGAGTAGATATAAAATCTTTGTCTCAGTTGCATTTGTATTCGGTCGTAATACAAATGCGGGTATATTTATACAGTTACGGGGTTATCCTGAAATTCGTTTCGGGATCACTTTTGGAAGTTGTCAGTTTCCAGTTTTCTATCAGCCGTATTTAACATTCGGTTAAATACGAATTTATCTTTTCTTGAGATGAGTGTGGAGGCTTCTAGAAGGTTCTAGAAGTGGTGAGGTGCTTAGTGAGTCATGGTAGCATTTAATGATTCCATTAATGCATGATGACAAGGTTAATGATTCGTCATTTTATTAATTGTGTTCACACTTTGTGTTCACACTTGATATTTTCTCTTATTGTCACCCCCCCTCTCATACACTCACCTCCCCCTCCTCATATATGGCCGGCCGCCTCCCCACTCTCTCATTCACTTGGAAGAAAAAGAAATTGTTGTTGATTAAAAGATTTTGATAGTTTTCGGTGTATCGAATTTCATTGCTCATTTCATTCCATCACCCGATTCCAATGGCAACTTCATTAACCGTTCGTCCATGGCTTTGGATGAAGCGAGACAAAGTCTTCTGCTCATTCTCTACATCATTCTTGGTCGTCTCTTTTAGCAAACTTGACGACGAGTTGCCTCGAGTCAGAGGCGGGAGCCCGTTTAAAGATCCGATGACGTGGTGCCACCTGGACGAGGAGATCGGAGATCGACGAGATCGGAGCAGCCGCAACAGAGCATGGGATGATGGTTAAAGAACGAAGGACTCAGATCGTTCGGTATAACCTTTCTTCCCTCTTTGTAGATTGTTAGTTTAGCGTTAATGGCAGATCCGGGTTATAGTATGCGATAGCGCCAGTTATAAAAGTTTTTGTTTCGCATTTGGCGTCAGATTGACGGCCGGGACGCTACCGTAGACTTACAGATATGACTCTCAGGGTTGCTAACGGAATGAGCATGTATGCTGAATCCGTAGGGGAATATCATCTTGGACTGACAACTGGGAAGATATTGATTCTGCGTGACTGTTTTTATGTACCAGGTGCGACTTGTAATATCATATCTTTATCCTTACTTTCTAAGGAAGGATGTGATTTTACTTTTGTAAGCGATGTAGTGAACATCCACCTAAATCAAGTTCTGATTGGGTCAGGTACATTGAAAAACGGCATATACGTATTGAATCAAGCTCAGGTCTTCAGTGTCCAGAACACACTTAAAAGAAAGTCTCTGGAATTAAATCAGGCTTTCTTGTGGCATTCTAGACTGGGTCAGATTAATGAGACACGGTTGACAAAGTTACATAAAGAAGGATACTTGGATCCGTTCGAGTACCAGTCTTATGCCACTTGTGAATCTTGTCTCATGGGAAAGATGACAAAGACTCCGTTCACTGGACACGGAGAAAGAGCAAGCGAGCTCTTGGGACTCATACACAGTGATGTGTGTGGTCCACTGTCTACACATGCGCGAAGTGGTTATTCATACTTCATTACTTTCACAGATGATTGCTCTAGGTATGGACATGTCTTCCTGATGAAGCATAAATCCGAGGCCTTTGAGAAATTTCGGGAATACAAGAATGAAGTTGAAAAACAAACAGGCAAAAGTATCAAAACACTGAGATCTGATCGAGGTGGTGAATACTTGAGTGTCGAGTTTCTGGGATTCTTAAAAGAGAATGGAATTCTCTCTCAGCTTACTCCTCCATACACACCACAACACAACGGTCTATCGGAAAGGCTGAATCGAACCCTATTGGATATGCTTCGTTCCATGATGAGTAAGGCTGAGTTGCCGCGATCCTTCTGGAGTTATGCACTAGAAACAGCTGCATATCTTTTGGACCAAGTTCCTACTAAGTCAGTGCCTACCACACCATATCAGATGTGGAGTGGGAAGAAACCCTGTCTTAAACACTTTAAGACATAGGGATGTCCAGCTTTTGTAAAAAAGCAGCATGCGGACAAGCTCGAGGCCGGTCAGTACAGTGTAAGTTTGTGGGATACCCAAGGAACTCCAAGGGGTATATTTTCTATTACGCAGAGGAACAAAAGGTTTTTGTTTCTCGTCATGCCCGCTTCTTGAAAACTGAGTTTTTGGAAAATCAGATAAGTGGGAGCGCAGTAGAACTGGAAAAAATTCCAGAACCACGAGCTATTACTGAAACCTTAGTGGAACCAGAAGGTTCAGGAGAACCGGACATCCCAGCGCCACTCCGCAGGAGTAGTAGGCAGTCTCATCCGCCCGAGAGATACTACGGTTTTCTCATAGACGGGGATAGAGAGGATTGCACTATGGATTATGGTGAGCCTACTAGCTTCCAGCAAGCCATTCAGTGCAGTGACTCGGTAAATTGGCTGGATGCAATGCAGACCGAGATGGAGTCCATGTACACCAACAAAGTTTGGACTTTGGACTTTGCTCAAGAAGGGGTAAAACCCGTAGGATCCAAATGGATCTTCAGAAAGAAGATTGGTGTAGATGGGCAGGTTGAAACCTGTAAAGCTAGACTTATTGCAAAGGGTTTTCGTCAAACACCTGGTTTGGACTATGACGAGACTTTTTCTCCAGTGGCTATGCTGAAATCCATTCGGATCCTTTTTGCCATTGCTAGCTTCCACGATTATGAAATCTGGCAGATGGACGTAAAGACGGCTTTCCTAAATGGAAATTTAGAAGAGTGCGTCTATATGGATCAGCCGGAGGGATTCATTCAGAGTGGGAGCAACGGTAAAGTGTGCAAGTTGCTAAAGTCTATTTATGGACTGAAGCAGACATCACGGAGTTGGAACATCTGCTTTAATGATACTGTCAAAGAATTGACATTATCAAAAACCCAGATGAACCAAGCATTTACAGTAAGATTGTAGGGAGAACTGTGGTATTCCTCATCTTGTACGTGGATGACATTCTCCTAATAGGAAATGATATTCCTATGCTACAGTCAGTCAAAGGATTCTTGTCGTAGAGGTTCTGCATGAAGGACCTGGGCGATGCCAACTACATTCCGGGGATCCAGATCTATCGTGATAGATCTAAGAGGATGTTGGGACTTTCACAGTCCAGGTACATTGACACCATACTGAAAAGATTCAGTATGGAAGATTCCAAGCGCGGTAATTTACCGGCTTGTTACGGGATCACCCTCTCCAAAGAGATGTCTTCCAAGTATGATTTGGAAAGGGATCGCATGTCCATTATACCCTATGCTTCTACGGTAGGCTCTATAATGTATGCAATGTTATGTACCAGACCAGATATAGCATACGCATCGAGCGTTGTAAGCCGGTATCAGTCGGACCCAGGGGAGAAACACAGGATAGCGGTAAAGAACATTCTCAAGTACCTGAGAAGGACTAAGTAGATGTTCTTGGTGTATGGCGGAAAAGACCTCCAGATCGAGGCCTTTCCTGACTCCAGCTTCCAGAGTGACAAGGATGACTCTAAGTCCATGTCGTGTTATGTCTTTACCCTCAATGGAGGGGCGGTTTGCTGGAAGAGTTCCAAGCAGGAGACCGTTGCTGACTCAACTATGGAAGCGGAGTACATAGCTGCTTGCGATGCCGCAAAGGAAGCTGTCTGGATGAAGAAGTTCCTCACGGAGCTTCAGGTGGTTCCTACCATTGTTGATCCAATACCGCTGTATTGCGACAACAACGGTGCTATAGCTTTAGCGCAGGAACCCAGGTCCCATCAGAAGTCCAGGCACATTTTGAGGCGGTACCACCTGATCAGGGAGATCGTTGATCGCCGGGAGATCGAGGTGAAGAGAGTAAATTCGGAGAATAACACTGCAGATCCACTCACGAAGGTCCTACCCCAGACTCAGTTCGAGCGGCTGATCGTGATGATAGGTCTACGATACGCCAGTACATGGCCTTAATGCAAGTGGGAGATTGTTAGTGTATATGCCCTAGAGGCCATTACTGTATCACACTAGCTTGTATATTACTTAATGGAAGCTTAGGATATTCACAGTTGTATAGAAAATCTTGCTCAAAATTATAGTATGCTACTTGCTTTGTCTCTACTTCAATACGTGCATGTGTTTCTTTTAGCATATCGCTTATATACATATTAGTGGAGCTCTTAGGATCTTTGCTTGATTACCAGCGTTGTGATGGCAGTCACACTTGTGGGGGCTGGGTAATCTATAAGCACATCCTTATACAGGTCCCTAGTCGTAGGACTATCGAGACAGGGCATCGATGCTCCGGAGTAGACTAGCGTATGCGCTTCTCCTCCCAGCACGGGAGGTGGTCTGTCCCACAGCCATCAGTACGTCGTACTGGAGATAGTATGCTGGTGCTCATTAGGTTACGAGTACACTGGACAGGACTCGTCGGTGACTGTTGGTTAGTATTATACCTATCGTCAGTTATCAGTTCCCAGATGACATGAGTACAGCCTAGTCCGCCGTCTTGACATTGTCACTTCGCCTCGAGTGTGTTCCCACTGTACTTAGATTACTACCCTACCACGGCTCAAAAGAGTCGTGCGAACAAGTAGTAGTTGGGTGCAGTCCCGAAGAACTTGGAGGCAGTGACGGTTAGACAGGATTCGTCTCTCCCGGTATTGGGGGTTGACATCTCGCTGTTTCTAGGAGAGCCATTACACGAGTAGTCCCTGGCCAGGGCAAGCGAGATATACTGGTAGGTTTTCAGTGTTATCTCAGGGTGTTCTGGGCTACACTCCGATACAACTTGTACCGCTACTAGGGGACTGACGTTCACCACCACCTAGGCCCGCCATGCGATGTATCAGACGAACAGACCGGACTGTACGGAGATTGTCACATACAGGCTCAGTAGGAGTTCGGATGGGTTTACCTCATCGGCCTTCTTATCGACATCTACCTGGGGAATGTTACGTACAGCTAGTGCCGCTTGCGGTCCGTGGTTAAACCCACTGCCAGCGTAGTGTCGAGTCTTTAGAATCCCACACAGAGTGTTTCCCTGCACTGAGTGAAACGTGTAGAGGCCGTATGGTTTTACGGCAGGGCTGCGATCACTTACGTACACTTGTGTGCATATGTTGTTCGGGCAGGCAATACTAATGGGCTTTGGTTTAAGCCGGATCCTAGTATTGCACGGATGGATTTGTTTTGTCTTCTGTGCATTCGCATTCTACGGAATGCGGATGCGGGTGTGTATGCACAGTTTTGAAGAGCGATGAAGGAGGAGGTGCCTCATTAGGGTTTTGGCAGTTGGTTCGGCCAAAACCGTTATGTGGCAGGCTCATTAGGGTTTTGGAAATTCGTTCGGTCAAAACCATTATGAGCCGTGGACATTATTTCCTAATCCTTTTAGTGATAATTATATGATGGCTAATTGCTTTGACCATTTGACCACCTTGACCACTCTTGACTTTGTTGACTAGTTGACTAAAGTTGACCTTGACCTTCATGAGAGGTCTACAATCTTCTTTGGTTTTCTTTTTCATTTTGGATTATGAAAATGGTCATGTCAATGTAGCCATCAACTTTATCATGATAGGATTAGTAATGATGATGTTTAGTATTATTGTAACCATGGTTCATTTTTCATATAGTAATCTTTTTCATTTTCTCTTTTCTCATTCTCTCTCTTGTGAGAAGAAAAGAAAATGAGCTTTCATGGTCGCTAGTTCTCCTTCATCTTCCTCCTCTTGATTTCTTCTTTTGATCTCATGTGTTGAGAGAAAAAGAATCCATATAGACAAACACTTCCATCAACCTCTTCTACAGAACCTAGGACTTCAAGACTAGCGATCTTGTTGCCCTAGTTGCCTCGGCTCAAGGTGGAGTTCGGTGTACATCTCTCGGGTGGATCTTCTTCGACTCAAGAAGGCCGCGGAGGTAACCAAGGTCCGGATCAACCCTCGGAGCGTGGACGGACGAGTAGGACAGCGGAATGAAGACCCGAAGGACCGGTGTCGTGAGGTATAATTTCTACGGCATAGTAGTTAACGCCTCTAGTAGTTTGCTAGTTTCTAGTTTAGCAAAGATCCGGCTTTTAGTCCATGTTGCCTTTGCGCTAAATAATTGTTTTTCGCCATTTCCGCCTCCCCGTAAGAACCGGGGTGAGCAACGTGGACTTACAGCACTGTGATCGGTTGGTCATTACCATAAGTCCCTGGCCAAGGCTGATTGAGAATTACCGATGGACCGATTAGTAGATTCTCGGATGGTATTGAGCCATACCGGCATGACTTATACGGTTATTCGGGGTCTGACGTTCACCACCTCCCTAGAACATACATACGATACTCTAAGACGAACAGACCGGACTGCGCGGATATTGTCACGGACCGGCTCAATAGGAGTTCGGATGGGTTTCCTCATCGGCCTTCTTATCGACATCTACCTGTAGACCGTTACGTACAGCTAGTGCCGCTTACGGTCTGTGGTTAAACACACTGCCAGCGCAGTAGTCAAGTCTTTAGAGTCCCACACAGAGATTTCCCTACTCCAGGCGAAACGATATAGAGGTCGTACGGTTTTACGACAAGGGTTCGGACGCATACGTCTGTTTACGCACGTACGACGTTCGGACAGTTTTTACTAGCCGGCTTTGGTTTAAGCCAGATTCTTGTATCAGGTTATTGGATTTATATAGTCTAAATTTTTTCCGTGTTTTGATGGATAGGAAGGGCGTTCTCGTAATTTTGCGGGAAGCTTCTAGAAGTATGGTGACTTGAGGGTTGAGGTCGCATTTTCCTTAAATGCATTTGTGACTCATTTTGTGTGATTCATCATATCGTTAATGCATCATTAAATGCTTAATGACTCATATAGTGAATCACTCATATTGAATAGTGTAGCATGATGAATAATCACATTATTCATTTATTTGATAAAACATTATGCTTCATATATATTCAAGTGAGAAGCTTTTTCATTATGATTATCATGTTCACCTTCTCTCTCCTCAAGCTCACTCTTTCTTCAAACCCTAATCCTACCACTCATGAGTTGAGATCAAGGATTAGAATAGACTAATTAACCCATAACCTAACTCTATATCATCTAAGTTCCTTTGATTAGCAACTAGAGAAACTTAGTTACCTCATGCATAGAGGTAAAGCTTGGATTAGGGTTCTCGGGTGGATCATCTATCACGGAAAGGAGGCCGAGGAGAACATAGAGATCGAAAAGACGAAGGACACGATTCACTAGGTATAATCTATTTTCATAGTAGTGATTTGTATGAAAACTTGTATTTACCGCAATCAGAAACGGCGTCGCTTCGCAGCTAGCCGGTGAGTACGGGTCGATCCACAGAGATGGGTAAATTCCTTTTATGTGTTTTAGCGAGTTGATTCAAAGTGTCGTTTTGGTTGGTTTATAAAAATCTATGAAAACTGGATCTAATTAATCTAATTAAATGTCTTGCTAGGGTTAGGCTTAGGGGGAGTTTTGGAGATTAACGTTTTCCTCACCGCTTTCAATGCCTTCTTTTTTAGATCTATTAGATGTTACGGTAATTGTCAATAAAGTGGGTCCGAATCTTTTGGGACGATGTTTCTTCCTCTAGATTCGCATCCTTCCTTTGTTGATAATTACCCTAACCCCCATGGAAAACACGCGCAACCGGCCCTTTATACTACGGTTCACCGTTACCTCGAGGGGTAGGGTGCCGTAGGGAGCAGTTGTGCGCGTATGCAAGGAGTTCTAATTCATTAGGTGAATCTGGCTTTGAAAGGGGTGAGAGATCTCATCTCTCAACCCTTTCCCTAAGGCTAACCCTAACAAGCGAGGAGATTACTCGCTCATTAGGGGATGAGAAAACATTTTAATTAAAGGAACAGAAATAAAATTACTTACTAATTCGATGGCTCCCTCCAACCAAGAAGACAGAATAGATCTGAATATAACTCCCGGAAATTCTGAATTTTATTTATTGAAAAGAGGCATACTTTTTACAGATCTGGGAATACAATATATAGGAAAACAGAAAACCTAGGGTTACAAACTCTCACACATGCGAAATTACAGATTTGACCTCTAAAAATCCCAACATCCGAACCGTCGCACCGACACGGAAAAACTCCACCGACACGGGCGCTTAATGGCCGCGGAACCGCGGCATTGGTTGGCTTGGGCCGCGGTTCCGCGGCCCTTTGGTGAGCTTAGCTCACCCAACTTCTGGTCTTGGTCCAGGACTTCTTGGGCTTCCTTTTTTTTTACTTCTTTTCTCTGTTGGACTTCTTAGTCTTCTCCAGATGTTTCAGTGAATACTTGTAGCGATCTTTTAACCGTTCACTTTGACATTTCGGACTGCATTGCCTTATACAATTGTAAATTGTTCTTCATGACTAGGATCCGTCTACTTGTTGGTCAAAAGTCCCTTTTCTGTATCAACTTTTGTCTTTTTCACTGTATTTGCTCCAAGACCCTGTATCCTGTAATATGCAGCAAACTGCGTCATGAGTACCTGTTTATTTATAAAACGGATAAGAATAGGAGGATGAAAAATGCAATATTATGGTCTGAACAAATACCCCCAAACTTATCTTTTGCTCGTCCTCGAGCAAACTTATTATTTTTTATTCACTAAAATCCTAACCACTCTTTCGCAGGGAAACGCGATTGCACTGAGCACGTGCAACAAGCCGTTAAACCTCTAGGTGTCCCTAGTAGGAGGAGTGTTGTCTCCTGAGGGTTTTCAGCGGATTACACCCATAAAATCCTATCAATTCAGCCCATTAACTTTTGTTCTCCAATTAGGTCTTCTAATAAGGAATTCTATTATCTTCTACCTGTAAATTATCCACCCATATTCTTCACGCTTCCTCATTATTTAACTTAAGATTATATATGTTATGTAGACCTACTTAGCTTTCGGCATCTCTTAAGTCTTCCTTCTAGGGTTTCATCTCCACTTAGGAATTTCTATCAACTCTATTAAAGATACAAGTTTTATCTTTCATTTCTCTCTCTTATCTAAATTCCAATCACATACCCCAACGTGTGTGTATAGATCACCCCTACACTTGGAAATTCAATTCAAGCAATCATGCCCTTGTCCATTGTCCAAAGTACTGATTAATACGTGAATTTTTAATTGAATTTTTGCTTACACATCCTTCATGCGACCGTTAATACTTCATGAGGTACCAACGACCGATTACAAAATGTGTTTGCACTTTAAAAGCGTACTTCCTAATTTTTGCAACACCCAAGGCTTTAGCAGTGACTCCCAAACCAGTTGGTCTAGGGCACTAGGTGATGAAGCACCCTCGCTAAATATTTTTCTATTTTTGCAGCCTTAAGTAATCACAAAAACCAGTGTCCATTTTTTTATTATTCATTCACATTTTTTTCTATTATTTTCATCGTACTAAGGACTTTAGACAAGAGCATTTCAAGGTCTCTTCTACTATTCCAAGTTTCAAGGTGCGTGATTGTACAATTTGTAGGGTATACGTTTTCAGAATCTAGACTTAAGCTAGGAACTATTTTTCAAACTTATACTCTAATAAGAACATCAATACTCTTCCCTCATTTTGACTTAGCCCAAGAAATGAACCCAAAATTTGCCTATTTCTAAATAAACTACAAGGCATATATTTTCTACCGTTAAATTTTGAGGAATGTTATTTTTAGGGTTTTTAATTCACTAAGTCTAAGATCTAGTTGCTCCTAGCCAGTTAACCTATTTGTCAAACTCAAGTTAATTAGCCAAAATTGAATACAATAATTTTTATAATTTTTGAAAATTTTCAATTTTAATGGGTTTCCAAATAAGTATGCAATTGCAAAAATATGTACAAATGAATGCGTAGAAGAAGACATACCGAGCATACCCCCAAACTTGAACTTGACAGTGTCCTCACTGTCATACTAAACCAAGAGGGTCAAAATACCGGCACTTCCCTGTTTATTTATTTACAAAAATTTTTATTTGCTAAGAAAAACAAAAATATATACAAAAAGGCCCTCCCCCAAACTTCATTAAACTATGTTAGACATTACTGCCAAACTTTGTATAGACCAACACCAACCAGTTGAAAATTTTATCAGTAAAGAGTCACTACTACAAAGAAGGGTTGCCCCTACGGATATATCCGTAGGGGCAACCCACTGCCCCTACGGATATATACGTAGGGGCGAAAAAATACCCCGTAGGTGCAAAGGCTGCAGGTGCAAGTTGAGGCCCTGAACTTGCCCCTACGGTTAAATTATTGCCCCTACGGATATGTCTGTAGGTCCAGTTGCCCCTACGGATTAAGCCGTAGGGTATGAGATTTTATATTATTTACGGTTTATTTTAATAAATTACTTGGCCCTACGGGTATATCCGTAGGGGCCTGTACTACCCCCTACGGATATATGCGTAGGTACGTTTCCGTAGGGGCACAAATTCAGGATTCCTGATATTTTGCCCCTACGGATAACGCCGTAGGGGAGAGTCAGTGGCCCCTACGGATATATCCGTAGGGACTTTCCCAACCCCCTGGCACTTAGATCTGGGGGAAATATCAGTTACTGCTGATATTTTGCCCCTACGGATATATCCGTAGGGGTAACATGTGTGCCTACGGATTAATCCGTAGGTACATATTGTCTGTAATTTTTTTAAAAAAATGGGCTGCTTGATTTTTTCCCGCCCTGTGCACAATAATATATACATCAATCAAATCATATATTGCAGTATTCATAATCACATCTCACGCATATATATAATATACAAAAGAAACACAAAAACTGAATATGATATAAATACAAACCAATATCAATATCGTTTCAAAATGTAGTACAATGTGTATGATATAAATAAATACATGTTTCAAAAAAAAAGAACCAAAAATCTACCTTAGCTCGGTACAGCTCCACCTCTGAATAACGATAGAATAACGCGCGCCTGCTCCTCGGTCAATAAACTCTGCAATTCGTCGCGAGCGGGAGTCTGAGTGGGCGGTGGAGCTACAGGAGCTGTCTGCGGAACCGCAGCCGATGTAGTGGCTTGCGGAGCCGCAGCCGAAGGAGATGCGTGTGGAGGCTCGGCCGATCTACCCTGTCGCGTCTGGATATAACGTGTGTAAGAAGCGTGTAAGAACTGTTTATTATTCGAATTCGTATCATTATTAAGTTATTTCGAAACCCTGTTTGGATATCTAGTTTGGAAAAGCGTTGTTTATTTCAATTACATATGTATGTATGATTAATCAAACTTAAGTCTAAAACGAAATAAGCTCAAGCTACGTACTAATTATGGATATGTTGATATGTATATAATATGAAATGATATTTTACTATAAAGTAGTATACATACCAGCATCTCATTCAACTCCTGAACGGTGGCCTTCAAGCTCTCCTGTTCCTGCTGGATACGTCGCTCACTGGAGACGGAGGAAGTAGCCGCCGGGGTGGAGTCCAACCTCATATGGGCCCTGCTAGAGCCCAGTCCTCGGCCTCTCTCCCAACCTCCGTGGTCCCGTTCGTGTGCGGCGTCCAGGACTGGGGTCAGCAGCCTCGAATGTTGCCTTCCCCCTAGCAACTGTCAGAACATTATATTTAGCACATACTGGTCTATAAAATTGACAAGAAATACCAAAATCAACAAATTCAAAGGCTTACCTACAGAGATAGAAGATGTGCTCCTCTGGTATCTGCATGTATCAAAATTTGAATAATATTAATTAATTTCAGTACATACATACTAACAAGGTAAACACGCATATAGCGCTGCTTACACATATGACAGGGAGTGAACAAGCTCTTGTAGATCATCAGGCGCAAATCTAATCTCATCAAGCAGCCCATGATAATGAGTTGGATGACTAAGAGCAAAAGGAATGTGTGTATATTTATGATATAGCATTCTAAATCAATATACATGCCCTATATAATATATAAACATACCTGGAGGAACGGGAGTGGCCTCTGTCACTGATATGGACGCATCACCAACAACTAGACAATCAAACATTGACAATATAAGTAATTTTGACATAAAGAGGCATGGATATCTATAATATTACATTCAAAATGAATATTAGAGAGCGCACCTGCAATGAGAAGTGATAAAAGTATCACCCAACAAGAGTGTAATTTACAGAATCAGTTGAGACTCTTAAAAGTCATAGAAGAACCCGACCTGCACAAATCTGATGTATGCTTTCCATTGGACACTAAGAAGTCTCTAAAGGGAAAAGCCTATGTGAAAGCCATCATTAGTTCATATCAGAAGATTGATGCTGAAACAGAGAACGAGGAATGTCATTTTTTTCTTCTTCCGTCACATTACTGTCTTCTCCTTCTGCCACATTACTGTCTTCTCCTTCTTATTATGTGTGCGTGCAAATTCAATGACTATATTGAGAATATGGATTAATAGTGGGTAGGAAAAGTATTTCTCAAATGGCTTTTGCGTCTTAAAACCATAAACTACTAAGTAATGGCATACATAAATTTTTTAGTATAAAGGTTGTTATTTTAAGTTTTCCCTTATAGAGATATGATCTAACTGCATCTATAAACTATAAGTGTGCAGAAAATTATGATAAGAAACCATAAGAAAGGGTCGTAGCCATGCATAACCTTGAATCTACATACCAAAACATGCAAAAGCATGCACTTATTGTCACCTTGCCTTGGAATATAAAATATCTTGGAAGACTATAAGCGAGCATTTAAATCTTGATAGCTTTTGACTTCAACATATATTTTTCTCAAGTACCATGAAATATACTTGCTCCGTATAAACCGTTTTCAGGAAGATGGATTAATAATGACAAATTATCCATTGTGGCTTAATAGGTTAGTATTTTCTCTTCTATTGACCATCTTTCTAATCTTCTTGGTAAATTTATTCGGAACCGGCTGCGAATCATTAAAAGACATGCATAAGAAAGAAAGCTAAAATACAGATATATATCATACCGATACATCGAAACTTCATAGTTGCGATGGCAATCCAGAGATATTTATTTCTACACACGTGGTGCGCGTGCGAATGCGTCAGGCATCATGGACAAATATTTCAGAACATGGAAAGTATTATTCGTATAAAGTAATTAAAACTTTTAAACACCTTGGGTAGATATTTTCTTAGTTGATGCAATCATATCATGAGGACTAAATTTAAGCTATTATACATATGCATATGTATTTTTCTAACCTAATATATCACAGAGAGAGAGAGAGAGAGAGAGAGAGAGAGAACACCTGGTAGGTAGAGAAATCAGGTAGCAGGATCCTGAAGAAATGGAGTCCATAGAATTGCTCATCATCATCATCCATGATCCCTTTGATAATATTTTTTCAAAGGGATCACGGATGATGATGATGAGCAATGCTATGGACTCCATTTCTTCAGGATCCTGCTACCTGATTTCTCTATCTACCTGGTGTTCTCTCTCTCTCTCTCTCTCTCTCTCTGTGTGTGTGATATATTAGGTTAGAAAAATACATAAGCATATGTATAATAGCTTAAATTTAGTCCTCATGATATGATTGCATCAACTAAGAAAATATCTACCCAAGGTGTTTAAAAGTTTTAATTACTTTATACGAATAATACTTTCCATGTTCTGAAATATTTGTCCATGATGCCTGACGCATTCGCACGCGCACCACGTGTGTAGAAATAAATATCTCTGGATTGCCATCGCAACTATGAAGTTTCGATGTATCGGTATGCTATATATCTGTATTTTAGCTTTCTTTCTTATGCATGTCATTTAATGATTCGCAGCCGGTTCCGAATAAATTTACCAAGCAGATTAGAAAGATGGTCAATAGAAGAGAAAATACTAACCTAGTGAGCCACAATAGATAATTTGTCATTATTAATCCATCTTCCTGAAAACGGTTTATACGGAGCAAGTATATTTCATGGTACTTGAGAAAAATATATGTTGAAGTCAAAAGCTATCAAGATTTAAATGCTCGCTTATAGTCTTCCAAGATATTTTATATTCCAAGGCAAGGTGACAATAAGTGCATGCTTTTGCATGATTTGGTATGTAGATTCAAGGTTATGCATGGCTACGACCCTTTCTTATGATTTCTTATCATAATTTTCTGCACACTTATAGTTTATAGATGCAGTTAGATCATATCTCTATAAGGGAAAACTTAAAATAACAACCTTTATACTAAAAAAATTATGTATGCCATTACTTAGTAGTTTATGGTTTTAAGACGCAAAAGCCATTTGAGAAATAGTTTTCCTACCCACTATTAATCCATATTCTCAATATAGTCATTGAATTTGTACGCGCACATAATAAGAAGGAGAAGACAGTAATGTGGCAGAAGGAGAAGACAGTAATGTGGCGGAAGAAGAAAAAAATGACATTCCTCGTTCTCTGTTTCAGCATCAATCTTCTGATATGAACTAATGATGGCTTTCACATAGGCTTTTCCCTTTAGAGACTTCTTAGTGTCCAATGGAAAGCATACATCAGATTTGTGCAGGTCGGGTTCTTCTATGACTTTTAAGAGTCTCAACTGATTCTGTAAATTACACCCTAGTTGGGTGATACTTTTACCACTTCTCACTGCAGGTGCGCTCTCTAATATCCATTTTGAATATCGATAATATTACATTCAAAATGGATATTAGAGAGCGCACCTGCAATGAGAAGTGGTAAAAGTACCACCCAACTAGAGTGTAATTTACAGAATCAGTTGAGACTCTTGAAAGTCATAGAAGAACCCGACCTGCACAAATCTGATGTATGCTTTCCATTGGACACTAAGAAGTCTCTAAAGGGAAAAGCCTATGTGAAAGCCATCATTAGTTCATATCAGAAGATTGATGCTGAAACAGAGAACGAGGAATGTCATTTTTTTCTTCTTCCGCCACATTACTGTCTTCTCCTTCTTCTTCTGCCACATTATTGTCTTCTCCTTCTTATTATGTGCGCGTACAAATTCAATGACTATATTGAGAATATGGATTAATAGTGGGTTGGAAAAGTATTTCTCAAATGGCTTTTGCGTCTAAAAACCATAAACTACTAAGTAATGGCATACATAATTTTTTAGTATAAAGGTTGTTATTTTAAGTGCGCGTGCAAATTCAATGAAAGTTAGATTTGAGGATACCCATGTATGAGTTGTATTCTATATATGTGTGTTTCGATTTATGATTTCGCTTAAGTGTAGGTTTGTTTTTACTTAAATTTCAAATGTATATACATGCATACTGTCTTCTCCTTCTTCTTCTGCCACATTACTGTCTTCTCCTTCTTCTTCTGCCACATTACTTTCTTCTCCTTCTTATTATGTACAGTACTTCCACAAAATACGTGTTGTCATTTCTAAATGGAAGTTTCTCAGTGCCACCATAGTAGCAGAAGATGGAATTGTTTATCGCCACTAGATTATGCTAAGCCTTGGATAGATTAGGCAAACATGATCTAGAAGAATATAATTAGCAGAGGAAATATGCAAATAAACATGCATGCAAGCTGACATTAAAAGATTAATATAACAGAGATGTCTACTGATGATTTGTAAGATGTTATCGCAGGTAGGACAACTGCCAATTCTATGGCTTGTGGCCACCAGCGACTGCTTTCTCACCACAGTAAAAATAATGAGGGACTATAACATATCATGAATTCGATATGCACCGTGATTTCATAGCATATGTCTATTGACCTATAATGTATAAGTTCTCGGCGTTGATTGCAGAGGTGCATACAGTCTGAACTAGTAAATATACGTAAGAAGGAAAAAGAAGAAACGATTCATAAATATGGTTGGGCCAGAAACAGACTTAGTCACTGAATGACATATAACTGATATTTCTTGATGTAGAAATCAATACACCTTTGATAACAAACTCATTCTTTTTTGGGAGATACATGAATAACCGACTCTGACCCTCAGCATTCCATTGAACACATGAAAATCCATCGTATCTCATATCCAGCCACCTCACTTCACCGATCCTATGATCGCCCTCTAGAGGACGCACAGCCCTAGCCGCAGCCCCAGCCCCAACCCTAGCCTTAGGTGGTGGTGATGAATGTGAATCCTCATGTGATTTTGCATATTATTGCAAGAGCGTTAATGGGTTTTCAAGATTTGTACGTAGTCAAGAGCAATTGTGAGCAAGGAAATTAAAAATATTTTTGGAATTTTATCAAACGGTTGGTGAGCAAACTAGCAAAACGTTTTGAATGAAAATATAATGTAAAATAATTTCGAGAATCAAAAGTGATAAGCTTTGTTAATGATATGGGAGAGAAGCTTGCTTTTTCTTTTTTGTGAGAAATATTTTAGGTTTTTTTCCTTATTTCTGTTACATCCTGACCGAAGAACTTTCGCAATTGTTAAAATTCAGCATTTTGGTCAGTCCTCTCCTTTATTGATATGCATGTGATGTTAGGGTTGGATTTAACACAGCAACCATTGTTCATCAATATATATTACCAAATAAAGCTCTTTATTGTTGGTTATGTTGGTTTCATCCTATTCTTGCCTCAATTTGGTGTAATTTGAAATGGCCCACGATTCTAGGGTTTGATATGGGATGGCAATAGAAAAGAGAATTTGTTCTCAAGTTATGATCGAATACCATAATAAATTGGGAGTTGGTTAGGATTGTGAAATTGTGAAAGTAGTTGCATTTTTTTCAAGTATGATCTTGTGAAAATCGGATGAAATATTTAACATCATTTTGTTGTTATTTAGGATTAGCACCCTCTAAAGGATTTTAAGTTAAGATAATGGATATGGATCTTTTGTCAGGATAAAGAAGATCTGCACATGCATAAATACTTGTATAAGATAATTCAAAATTTGGGACAACGGATACATACCGCTAAAAGATATAAATCGAAAACCCAAACAATATTTTGTGATAAACTTAAGTGTTCTTGCAAACTAATACAAATCTTGTTAAAAATTTGATAAATTGACCTTCCCCTTCCCCAGCCCGCAGCCCCAGCCGCACCCCCAATAAAAAATTTGATAAATTGACCCTTCCCCTTCCCCGACCCCGACCCTAACCCTACCCCGACCCCGAACCCGACCCCGCAGCCTAGCCCCTGCCCCAACCCTAATCCGACCCCGACTGCGACCGCGACCCCAGCCCAACCCCAACTCGCGCGCCATGAACCTTAAGCCCAAAATAATCCAATAAATTCTTTAACTTACCTCGAGATTTACTCACCTGAACGGCTGCTGGGGCAGGGGCGACGATCTGAACGGCGGTGGCGACGACCTTAACCGCGGTGGCGACGAGAACTCCAGTGGCGACGAAACCGGCGGTGGCGACGAGGAGAACAACCTTGGCGGCGATGGCGTGGCGCATTGGGGGCTTATTTTCGCGCCCGATCGAGAGAGAGAGGGAAATGAGCGTAGGCGATCGATCTGGGATTTTATTAAATCGATATTTACTTGCCCCTACGGATATATCCGTAGGTCCTTTGTTTGCGGCTCCGTAGGGGCAAACACCTAATTAAGAATTAATATTTTTATTCTTGGACGTCTTTGCCCGTAGGGGCAACCTTTTAGCCCTACGGATATATCCGTAGGGCCAAGTTATTTCTGCCCCTACGGATTAAACTATCCGTAGGGGCAACCCCCTATTTTACTAGTGAGTATTGGTTGGTGGAAGAATAAGTTGTAGCGATCCGCAAAGAATTGGGAAAGATAGAAGTAGTGGTAAGGGAGGTGTGGAGGTAAATATACAGGCGATGGTGATGTATCAAAACGAGAATGTAAATGATCAGCACTCAGTGGAGTGTTGGCATTCTCGTAGCTTATTAAAAGAAATGGGGGTATTTCAACTTCTAAAGGAGAAGGTTGACTCACCACAATACCCCCAAGATGTTCCTGTGGGTCCTCTATTGACTCGGCATCATCCATCAATTGTATATGATACTTAATTATGAGGGAACTTATTTCCTCGATGTCCGCCATAGTCCAACCGAAAACTTGCCGCCTATCTTGTAAGATCATTAAGAGGGCGTTCTCTTGCTCGAGGGCTAGAGAGGCCGATATGATAATGGGAAAGGTCTCATTCTCACCTATGTAAGCATATCTAAGGTGAGACGGCAAGGGCGTGGGTTCGAGTTTTAGAGGCGAAAGAATCATTTCGGAATCTACCTCGAACTCAAAGGACTCCAACACAGGTTCGAAATCACTACAAACAACCGATTCGGATGGCTCGACTAACTCATCCAAAAATTCAAAAGCCTTATATTCGGGCTGTGAGTCATCATCATCCGAAAAAGTAAAACATTCATAATCAATATCGGTTGTGTCAACTGTGGTAGGCATAAGGAGGGACGCACTAGTGGCGTCAAAACTGTCTTCACCAAATAGAAATCTCTCAAGTTCGCAGTCCTCCTGCGTGATTTCGTGAATAGAGCAAACTTCTCGTGTACTAGTTTTAGGCACGGGGGGCAGACTTCCCATCTTATAAATATTGAACTCACTAGACATTTTCCCAAAGGATAGAGTCATGGAGCCATTGCGACAGTTTATTACAGCATTGGAAGTGGCCAAAAATGGTCGACCTAGGATCACCGGAATTTGGTTTCTTGGGTTAGCAACAGGTTGTGTATCCATAACGATAAAATCAACGGGGAATATGAACTCCCCGACTTTGATCAACACATCCTCTAGTTGACCCCTTGGATGGGTGATTGATCGATCAGCAATTTGGAGAGTGCAACGAGTGGGTTTCAACTCTCCAACCCCTAATTGTTCGTACACGGAGTAGGGAATCAGGTTAACACTAGATCCAAGATCTAAAAGTGCTCGATTAATTTTCTTATCCCCAATTGTGATTGAAATAGTAGGACAGCCGGGGTCCTTTCGTTTTTGGGGTAAGGTTTGATGGTGGTTAATAGCATTGCTCACTGCACTAGCCACTAGCACTTTCTTGGGTACTTGAGATGCCTTTCTCTTCGAGGTGCATAAGCCCTTTAAGATATTCGCGTATGAAGGGACTTGTTGGATTGCATCCAAGAGAGGTATATTTATGCTAACCTGATTAAATAACTCCACAATCTTCTCCACTTGTGCAGTTGGTTTATTGGGACTCAACCTGTTTGGAAATGGTGCATTTTGAAAATTTGTTGAGTCACATGTCTGTGGAGTAGAATGTGGAGTAGGAACGGATCCCGGTGTAGATGTGTTCGTGTTGTGAGAAATGGGTCCGTTCGAGCTGGAAGAAGTAGAGCCGTGTGAAGGGTGGAGAATAGGATCTAAAGAAAAAGGTGAAGAAGAAAGTGAAGCAGGGGATGGTGATGAAGGAGAAGAAGAAGAAGAAGAAAAAGAACCACCGGCGGGGATGTCATCACTAGTTCCCACATTATTTTGCAACTCTTCCGGATCTCAACGTGGTCACCGCATTTACATTGTGATTGTGATATGCGTTTTGTGGGTGACCGGGATTTGGCAATGGTTGAGATGGAAGCTTTCCCTTTTCTCTCTCGCTCAACGCAGCAGTTAATTGTGCAATTTGTGCCTCAATAGATTTGATACTTTGATCGTGTGAGGCATTGTTTGTCATCAAAGATTGAACATAATTTTCAAATCTTGCTGCGGATTCTGTAGATTGCTTGAGAAATGCATCTAGACTTTTTTCGAGCGAGATAACCTTATCATCATTTGGTTGAACCAAATTGTTCGTTTGATTTGTATAAGGTTGTTGTTGGAAAGGTTGCTGGTTTTGAGTTTGTAAGGGTGCTTGTTGTTGTTGTGGAGGAGGTCTTTGAAAATTATTGTTCCCTTGGACTTGTTGATTTTGGTTCCAAGCGAAATTCGGGTGACTCCTCCACCCCTGATTGTATGTCGAAGAGTATGGATCGTTTCTTTGTCGTTGCTGAAATGCAGCATTGACTTGATCCTGTCCATGAATAGGTGTATTATAAGGACACTCTTCGGTTAGATGCGATGGATTCGCACAACAAGCACAAACAGTTCGTGTGGGTAGAGTAGTGGCAGGAGAAGACGATGAGATTTTAGTCTCAATGGCTTCTAGCTTTTTCATAAATGGGGCCATCTCGGCCTTCATAGCAATCGACATATCTATTTGATGTATGCCTGCCCTAGATTGACCAACAGAAGAAGATGATGTGGTCTTGGTACTCTCCCACTGAATTGTTTGCTCACTAAGATCCTCAAGAAACTGGCATGCTTCGTCACTAGACTTGGAGAGAAAATGACCTTGACATATTGTTTCTAGCAACTGCTTCGTTGCTGCGTTCAATCCCTCGTATAATGTTTGGCAAAGGTGCCAACTTTCGATCCCATGATGAGGGCATTGAACAAGTAGGTCTTTAAATCTCTCGAAACACTTCCAAAATGGTTCGGAAGGAAGCTGTGAAAATTGTATAATCTCATTACGGATTCTAGCAGTTTTGTGATGAGGATAGAACTTTTTCAGAAAAGCTCTCACAAACTCATCCCAATTTCTAATGGAATGTGATGCGGTGCTATATAGCCACTTCTCGGCTAGGTCACATAAGGTGAAAGGAATGACCCTTAGCCTTATCGCGTCATCACTTAATTGGGTTGTTTTCATCATAGCGCACACATTTTGGAATTTATTAATAAAAATATATGCATCTTCAGATTCCAAACCATGAAATTTTGGCAGCATATTGATGAAATATGGTTTTATTTCAAAGTTGGGGGCCGGTGGGGGTGAAAGACAAGTAGGTAAAGAAGTGCGGATGGGGTAAAAGAGATCCTGGAGCGCAACTCGTGCGGGCGCTACAACAGGCGGAAGATTCGGGTTATTCGCACCTGGCGGAAGTGGAATCATTCCCATCGGTAAGGTATCGTTGGGGTCGAATCCCGACATACCTTCGAAAGAAGAATTTGAAGGTGCAGGTAAGGAAATGGAGGGAATTTCGACGAAGGGTTCGTCGAATGGTTCGTCGGTCGGTACCAACGAAACACGGACTAATCGGGCGTTAGTATCCCTAGTCCAAAGTGACATACACCAAAGGAGTAGTGTAGTCAGAAAAAAATAGAAAAACAGAATGTGGGGGTAAGATAACGTCAATGGAGGGAAGTGATGGATGTGAGCTGCAAGGTTTTAGCGGCAAGTTGCAAGTTTTTGAAAAGATTTTTTTTTTTTTTAATTTTTGTGTGAGTTTTGCAAAGAGGTTTTTGAAAAGGGACACGTGACACAAATGTATCAACCACACATGCACAATCAAGCCTAGATCTAGGGTCACCTAGGTCTGCTAGACAGCTCCAAACTAGGGCTAGAAATAGGACCTCAAACCGCCTCTTCACGGACAAGTACGGCCAGGTAAGTGGGAAGGAACCACCACTACAGTGGGCCTAATTAATAACCACTAGCCTAGACACCGCAATGTCGGTTAGGATAAACGGCCGATGCCTATACTAGTCCTTTTCCTATTGAGCTCGATATCCTTAGGTCTGAGTCTAGTCTTTTTTAATTAATTTTGGTCAATGCACATGCTTTAGGTGTTTTCTGGGGTCCTGGGAAGGGTGATGAAATCCCCACCCAATCTGAGTTTGGTCAATTAGCCCCTTAGAGTCCGGTTAAATTTTGCAAAACAATAAAATTCACTTGCAATCAATTTTTAGCGCGGCGCAAAGAAACCTGCAGAAAATGTGTTATTTAGAAGGGGGAAGAAGAATTTTAGCGCAAAGAATTCCTGCAGAAAATTTTTACAGTGGATATATTGTAGGTTACAGAGGGGGGAATGAGAAAACAAACCAGCAAATTTTCAGGTGCTGACGTGGCTAATGCGCGGCGGAACCGCGGTTTCACCCCCACCTTTGCCGCGGAAACGCAGTCTTTTGGAGTGATCAGGCTCTGAAAAACTTTCTACTCCTCTGTTATGATATTTGCTCTCTGTTCTGATATGATTTATTTTGTTTTGCCCTCTGTGAATTTCCAGATCCGCGATTCTTCGCTGTTCCTGCAAGATTCAAACAATAAACCCTTCAAACAGATCAAAATTGATAATTTTTTATTTCTTTTTTTATTATTTTCAGATTTTTATAATTTTTAAAATTTATATCAACCCGAAAATTCACAAAAAGAAAAATTATGCCATCCCCGGCAACGGCGCCATTTGATTAGTGTCAAAAATATGAGTTTACCGCAATCAGAAACGGCGTCGCTTCGCAGCTAGCCGGTGAGTACGGGTCGATCCACAGAGATGGGTAAATTCCTTTTATGTGTTTTAACGAGTTGATTCAAAGTGTCGTTTTGGTTGGTTTATAAAAATCTATGAAAACTGGATCTAATTAATCTAATTAAATGTCTTGCTAGGGTTAGGGTTAGGGGGAGTTTTGGAGATTAACGTTTTCCTCACCACTTTCAATGCCTTCTTTTTTAGATCTATTAGATGTTACTGTAATTGTCAATAAAGTGGGTCCGAATCTTTTGGGACGATGTTTCTTCCTCTAGATTCGCATCCTTCCTTTGTTGATAATTACCCTAACCCCCATGGAAAACACGCGCAACCGGCCCTTTATACTACGGTTCACCGTTACCTCGAGGGGTAGGGTGCCGTAGGGAGCAGTTGTGCGCGTATGCAAGGAGTTCTAATTCATTAGGTGAATGTGGCATTGAAAGGGGTGAGAGATCTCATCTCTCAACCCTTTCCCTAAGGCTAACCCTAACAAGCGAGGAGATTACTCGCTCATTAGGGGATGAGAAAACATTTTAATTAAAGGAACAGAAATAAAATTACTTACTAATTCGATGGCTCCCTCCAAGCAAGAAGACAGAATAGATCTGAATATAACTCCCAGAAATTCTGAATTTTATTTATTGAAAAGAGGCATACTTTTTACAGATCTGGGAATACAATATATAGGAAAACAGAAAACCTAGGGTTACAGACTCTCGCACATGCGAAATTACAGATTTGACCTCTAAAAATCCCAACACCCGAACCGTCGCACCGACACGGAAAAACTCCACCGACACGGGCACTTAATGGCCGCGGAACCGCGGCGTTAGTTGGCTTGGGCCGCGGTTCCGCGGCACTTTGGTGAGCTTAGCTCACCCAACTTCTGGTCTTGGTCCAGGACTTCTTGGGCTTCCTTTTTTTATACTTCTTTTCTCTGTTGGACTTCTTAGTCTTCTCCAGATGTTTCAGTGAATACTTGTAGCGATCTTTTAACCGTTCACTTTGACATTTCGGACTGCATTGCCTTATACAATTGTAAATTGTTCTTCGTGACTAGGATCCGTCTATTTGTTGGTCAAAAGTCCCTTTTCTGTATCAACTTTCGTCTTTTTCACTGTATTTGCTCCAAGACCCTGTATCCTGTAATATGCAACAAATGTGCGTCAAGAGTACCTGTTTATTTATAAAACGGATAAGAATAGGGGGATGAAAAATGCAATATTATGGTCTGAACAAGTAGCTAAGAACTTCTATGGCTGTTGTTAGTTATCGTTTAGTAAAGATCTTCGGTTAGTCGATGTTTGCATAAAGAACAAGATCGTTTTTCATATTTCCGCCTCCCCGCAACTCGTGGGGTGTTGTACATCGACCTACAGTGGTATCAGAGCCTCACTAAATAATAATTAACTCATTTGCAAAGTCGTATGAATTTCGAACGCAAAACGAACCGGAAAATATATAGTATTCACATAGTTTCTGTCGATTTTAAATTGAGGTCCAAAAATTTTTCAGGGACCTCCAGAATAACCTAAAGGGAAACCTAAGAACACTGGAGAAATTTGGGTGCATGAATTGGCGAACACACCGCGGAACTACGACCGATCCCACCGATCCGCCGTGGATCCGCGGCCGAGTTGAGCCTGATTCACCCCGAATCTCCCCAGTAACTCTTCTGTGAATATTTTGTCTTTTCTGGAATGTTTATTTTTTGCTCAGGTCTCAGGTATACAGAGAAGTTTTGGAGCAGAATCTAATGGGTTTGATCGATCGAAATTATACGATGTTTGCTAATTTGATTATATCTGTGAACTGTATAATATGTTCGTAAACCTCCCCTAACTGCTAGTATGTAAGTTGGCAGGGGGTTGCACATTTTTGTAATGTTTTAACTGTTTGTGATTATGAACTTAATTGGATTGTTGTGATGATTGGCCGGGGTTTGAGATGGGTTATTATATTCATTCATTCGATGTAATTGTAATATGTTGTAATATTATTTTGCGGGGCACATCCAGGTTGCGGTTGTAGCCACTGCTGTATTATCTCTTTTTACTGTTTTTGCTCCTAAGATAGACCTAAGGTGGGGTGCACAAACTACCGGGTACTTTGAAGTGTTTAGTGGCCTACTCATGTTGTTGAGCGAGACCGCTTCACTTCGGGTAATTGGCGGGTAGTTTGCCGTACCCGTAGGGGTCTAGGGTGGGGTAATGGCTATCCATCACAACTGTGTAATCCGTCTATCGTTGCAGGCTCAAAAGAAACGCGGATTGCTTGCATAATCCAATAATGTTCATCTGTGATCTGGAATGCCTATTATTGCGTCTGACGAATGTACAATATCTATATATGATAGCTATTTAGACGTCACTTATGTTTTACACCCACGCTAGCCCAGCCCCCGCTCTGCCGTTAGTTAAGTAACCTAACGGTTGATGACGAGACCCAGAGGCGAATGCGGATGGCATAAGAGGACGTTATATTTTCGTTGTTTTCTGCAATAATAGGTTAATGATGGGACGCATTATCATTAATGCAAAGAAAATAAAACCTAAACTTAATCGTTGGAACAATTTCAAAAACCGCTCGGTTTTCTTCAAAAAGCAAAATTTTAAATGCGGAGCTTAAACCACTCATTTTAATAAAGGTTATCATGGTTCCTTCGATCATATCAAGTTCATTACGTTAACGGTTTTTTACCAAAAACCAGCCGTAACCCTCCTTCGTTTCAAATAGACAGCACATCGTATTCATGCTATGCTTGTTGGCCTACGTCAAGGCATAGTGTATGGTAGCAGTGTGTTGCTTAATTGTTGCATAGATAGATGCATTAGTTTAGGACAGACGTATAGCCTTGTTGGCCTACGTCAAGGGCATGTACGATGTACCTAAATTAATCAGGACAACGACGGGTAGAACTTGACTTGCGTCTTATGATTTGTTGGCCTACGTCAAGGTCATGAGCGCTTGGGGTAAAAATCATATCGGGACTTTCAAACATAAAGGAAACATGTAGATTTAGCATACCTTCTGGAGTATGGTAACTAGAGTGGCGTCCATCTAGGGCATCATACAATGATAGTTGGATCCCGATCCCATTGATGAGTAGGATTACTCTCCGGAAATTTTCTCACTTAACAATCAATTCTATAAACCAAGTAGGTGTCCAGAAAGGTGTTAGAGGGGTACGCCTCCAGGGAAAAGAGGTTATTTAATTAAGGAACTTCGCGAAAGCGTTGGAAAAGCTCCCTCGAAGTACCAACACTGGCCTGGCAGAAAGGTTAAGCAAGTATTGTGACGTGTGATTAAATCCTGACTAATTCTTCTTTTTTGTTTTGAAGAAGGATTTGAGGTTACAGTGGGAGCCATCCTGTTTAGATAAACCAATAACCAATCTAAACTTGCAAAAGCATATGCTGAGTGTTTCTTTTCTCTCTCTCTGACAGCTACCATGACAGGACTAAAACTATTACTTGAAAAAAATATACTGACCGGGCAAAACTATAAAGTTTAGCTAAGGAACGTCAACATTGCACTGACTTATGACAAAGTAGCATATATTACCACCGTTGTTCCTCCCCTTATCCCAGGACCAGATTCCTCAGTTGCGGACAAGGAAGTTCGCAAAACCTAGGATCTAGACTGTGAGCGAGCTAAGTGTATCATGCCGGCGTCCATGAACAATGAACTCCAGAAACAGCACGAGAGTATGGATATTATATCCATCTTTCTCCATTGCAAGGAATTGTATGGGGAGCACTCTCGTATCGCAAGGTACGAGACCTCAAGAAAACTCTTCCAGATGAGGTTAGCTCCAGGATCACCTGTTGGAGAGCACGTCCTAAAAATGATCAGCCTCATTGAGGAACTCGCAAATCTGGGATGCGTGCTAGAGAATGATTTGTACATCGACTTAATATTGCAGTCCCTTCCCCACACCTTCTCTCAGTTCGTGCTGAACTTCAACATGCACGAAATGGAAGCTGATCTTCCAAAGCTCCTCACTATGTTGAGGGTAGCAAAGACCTCATTGAAAAAAGAGAAGACCCCCATTCTTTATGTTGGCCAATCATCATCTTCTAAATCTAAAGCGAAAGCTAAAGGGAAGAAGAAGATGAAAGCGACCAAACCGAAGGGTGGTGTCAAGAAGGTGCAGGGAACGAACAAGGCAGGAAGGGTGAAGGCAGATATAAACGAATGCTATTATTGTCACAAGCAAGGGCACTGGAAGAAGGATTGTTTGGCCTTCAAAGCCAAAGACAAGAAGCAAGCAGTTTCTTCTGCTTCAGGTGTGTTCGTAATCAAAAATTGTCTTTCAGTAAACTCTACATCATGGGTACTTGATACCAGTTCTGGTTCTCACATCTGTAATTCATTGCAGGATCTGAGAAATAGTAGAGCACTGGAGACAGGTGATATGTCTCTCCAGATGGGCAATGGAATGCATGTAGATGCAATTGCAATAGGGGAATATCACCTAGGGTTGACTAGTGGGCACATTTTGGTGTTGTACAGCTGTTTTTGTATTCCCAGTATGCTGTGTAATATTATATCAGTATCTTTGTTATCTAATAAAGGATATAATTTTGCACTTGAAAGAAATGTAATGAACATTCTCCTAAATCAAGAACTGATTGGGTTTGGCACACTAGAAAACGGCATATACATACTTAATCAACCTCAAATTTTCAATATTCAAAACACGCTTATAAGAAAGGCTCCAGATTCAAATCAAGCCTTCCTATGGCATTGTAGACTTGGTCATATAAACGAAACAAGGTTGACTAAATTACATAAAGATGGATATCTAGATCCGTTTGAATATTCATCATATGCAACTTGTCAATCATGTATCAAAGGAAAAATGACCAAATCTCCGTTCACCGGACACGGAGAAAGAGCCACAGAACACTTGGGACTTGTACACAGTGATGTATGTGGTCCAATGTCTACGAATGCACGAAGCGGTCACTCCTACTTCATTACTTTTACTGATGACTTCTCAAGGTATGGACATGTGTTCTTAATGAAACACAAATCCGAAGCCTTTGAGAAGTTTAAGGGGTATAAAAATGAAGTAGAGAAACAGGCTGGTAAAAGCATCAAGACACTTCGATTTGATCGAGGTGGAGAATACTTAAGTACCAGTTTCCTTGAATGCTTAAAAGAGAATGGAATTCTCTCTCAGCTTACTCCGCCTTATACACCTTAGCATAATGGTGTATAAGAAAGGAGGAATCGCACGCTACTTGACATGGTGCGTTCAATGATGAGTAGTGCTGAGTTGCCACATTCCTTCTGGGGTTTTGTGCTAGAATCAGCAGCATATCTATTGAATATAGTTCTAACTGAGTCTGTGCCTATAACTCCATATGAAATGTGGAGCGGGAAGAGACCATATCTCAAGTATATCAAGATATGGGGGTGTCCGGCATATGTTAAAAAGCATAATACGGACAAGCTCGAGACACGATCGGTTTTGTGCAAGTTTGTAGGATACCCTAAGCATTCAAGGGGATATCTGGTCTACCACACTGAAGAACAAAAGGTGTTTGTCGCTCGCCACATTGTCTTCTTAGAGAGCGAATTTCTTGCAAAAGAAATTAGTGGGAGCGTGGTAGAGCTGGAAGAAATTCCAGAACCTCAAACTGCTGCCGAGGACTTAGTAGAACCTCAGGTTTCAATAGAACCCGACGAACCAACGCCACTCCGCAGATCTAGTAGGCTTTCTCATCCTCCTGAAATATACTATGGTTTTCTTCTAGATGGAGACCGAGAGGATTGCATCATCGATGATGATGAGCCTACTAGTTTTCAGCAGGCTATCACGAGTAGCGACTCGGTGAAGTGGCTGGATGCTATGAGATCCGAAATGGAATCCATGTACACCAGTAAAGTGTGGACTTTAGAAGTTGCTCCTCCTAGGGTGAAACCAGTTGGATGCAAATGGATCTTCAAAAAAAGATTGGTGCATTTGGACAAATGGAAACCTACGAAGCTAGAATCGTTGCAAAAGGTTTTTGTCAAAGACCAGGATTGGACTATGATGAAACATTTTCACCTGTAGCTATGCTTAAATCCATTCGGATCCTGCTTGCGATTGCTGCCTTCCATGACTATGAAATCTAGCCGATGGACGTAAAAACAACTTTTCTAAATGGACATTTAGAAGAGAGTGTTTACATGGATCAACCAGAAGGTTTCTTAGACAGTGGGAGCAGTGGAAGAGTGTGCAAGTTGCTTAAATCCATTTATAGATTAAAGCAAGCATCACGGAGTTGGAACATTTGCTTTGATGAGACAGTCAAGGAATTTGACTTTATCAAAAATATAGATGAACCATGTATTTATAGGAAGATTGTAGAAGGAGCGGTAGTCTTCCTCCTTTTATACGTCGACGACATACTACTGATAGGAAATGATGTCCCTATGCTACAATCAGTAAAGCTCTTCTTGTCACAGAAATTCTCCATGAAAGACTTGGGAGATGCATCATACATTCTGGGCATTAAGATCTATCGTGATAGATCTAATAGAATGTTGGGACTTTCACAGTCCAGGTATATTGGCACTATACTAAAGAGATTTAGTATGGAAGATTCCAAGCGCGGTAATATACCCGCTTGTCACGGGATCACCCACTCCAAAGAGATGTCTCCAAAGACTGATGAAGAGAGGGCTCGCATGGGCATTATACCCTACGCATCGGCAGTAGGATCTATAATGTATGCGATGTTATGTACCAGACTAGATGTAGCTTACGCACTTAGTGTGGTAAGCAGGTATCAGTCTGACCCAGGTGAGAAGCATTGGATAGCGGTAAAGAACATTCTCAAGTACCTGAGAAGGACTAAGGAGATGTTCTTGATTTACGGTAATGGGGACCTCCAGGTTGAGGCTTTTACCGACTCCGGATTCCAAAGTGACAAAGACGACTCTAAGTCCATTTCGGGTTTTGTGTTTACCCTCAATGGAGGGGCAGTATGTTGGAGGAGTTCCAAACAAGTTACCGTCGCAGACTCAACTATGGAGGCTGAGTATATAGCTGCCAGCGAAGCCGCGAAAGAAGCTGTCTAAATGAAGAAGTTCATCTCGGAACTTCAAGTGGTTCCGTCAATTGCCAATCCAATACCTTTGTATTTTGATAACAATAGGGCTGTAGCATTAGCGAAAGAACCAAGGTCCCATCAGAAATCCAGGCACATCCTGAGGCGGTATCACCTGATCAGGGAGATCGTGGATCGTCGGGAGATCGAGGTGCAGAGAGTGGACACAAAAGACAACACGGCAGATCCATTCACCAAGGCCATCCCTCAAGTCCAGTTCGAGAGGCTGTTTGAGATGTTGGGCATGCGGTACGCCAGCAACTGGATCTAATGTAGACAGTGGGTACTCATTGCACCAATTATAGGCCTTAATGCAAGTGGGAGATTGTTGGATATATATGACCTAGAGGCCTTCATTGTATAGGATGCTAGGGATATGTATATACATGACAATCTTGCTTAATATGATAGTACGCTATTTGGTTTGACTTTATCTTAACGTGTGATATATTTTACTTTGTATTTATAAACATGTTGATAAAGCCCATAGGGTGTTTGCCTGACTACCGGCAATGTGATGGCAGTCAAACTTGTGGGAGCTGGATAGTCAATAGGCACATCCTCAAATGTCCCTGGTCAAAAGAGTATCGAGACTGGGCATCGATGCTCCAGACTAGACTAGTGTATACATATCTAGACCCTGACGAGGGGCGATGGATTGGTCCCGCAACCATTGGTGATGTGCACCTAAGATTGTATACAGATGCTCACTGAGAGTGAGTACACCGGACAAGACTCGCCGAGAACTGACTGGATGGTATTATACCTAACGTCAGATTGCAGTTCTCAGGTGACATGTGTGCAGATAGTCTGTTGACTTAAGGTCGTCATTTGTCTCGTGTGAGTTCCCACTGTACTTTGATTACTACCCTACCACGGCTCAAAGGAGTCGTGCAAACAGGTTTTAGTTGGGTACAGTCCCGAGCGACGTGGAGGCAGCGAGCGACTGTTAGGGATTCGTCTCTCCCGGTATAAGGAGATGATATCGCACTGTGATCGGTTGGTCAATACCATAAGTCCCTGGCCAGGGCTAATTGAGAATTACTGATGGACTGATCAGTAGATTATCGGATGGTATTGAGCCATACCGGCACGACTTGTACGGTTATTAGGGGTCTGATGTTCACCACCTCCCTAGACCATACATACGATACTCTTAGACGAACAGACCGGACTGCGCGGATATTGTCACGGACAGGCTCAATAGGAGTTCGGATGGGTTTCCTCATCGACCTTCTTATCGACATCTACCTGGGGACCGTTACATACAGCTAGTGCCACTTGTGGTCTATGGTTAAACCCACTGCCAGCGTAGTAGTCGAGTCTTTATAGTCCCACACAGAGATTTCCCTACTCCAGGCGAAACGATATAGAGGTCGTATGGTTTTACGACAATGGTTCGGACGCATACGTGTGTTTACGCACGTACGACGTTCGGAGAGTTTTTACTAGCCGGCTTTGGTTTAAGCCAGATTCTAGTATCAGGTTATTGGATTTATACAGTCTAAATTTTTTCCGTGTTTTCACGGATAGGAGGGCCGTTCTTGTAATTTTGGGGGAAGCTTCTAGATTATGGCGACTTGAGGGTTGAGGTGGCATTTTCATTAAATGCATTTGTGACTCATTTTGTGTGATTCATCATATCATTAATCCATCATTAAATGCTTAATGACTCATATTGAATTAATGTAGCATGATGAAAAATCACATTATTCATTTATTTGATAAAACATTATGCTTCATATATATTCAAGTGATAAGCTTTTTCATTATGATTATCATGTTCACCTTTTCTCTCCTCAAGCTCACTCTCTCTTCAAACCCTAATCCTACAACTCATGAGTTGAGGTCAAGGATTAGAATAGACTAATTAACCCATAACCTAACTCTATATCATCTAAGTTCCTTTGATTAGCAACTAGAGAAACTTAGTTACCTCAAGCATAGAGGTAAAGCTTGGATTAGGGTTCTCGGCTGGATCATCTATCACGGAAAGGAGGCCGAGGAGGACGTAGAGATCGAAAAGATGAAGGACACGATTCACTAGGTATAATCTCTTTTCATAGTAGCTAAGAACTTCTATGGTTTTTGTTAGTTAACGTTTAATAAAGATCTTCGGTTAGTCGATGTTTGCATAAAGAACAAGATCATTTTTCATATTTCCGCCTCGCCGCAACTCGTGGGGTGTTGTACATCGACCTACACATATATCATTTTAGCACCAAACTACAACTTTTTTTTTACCAAACTAGCATTTACAAATATCATAATATAGCAAAGTTAAACCATTTAAATCTTTACTATAATTTTAAAACTCACCAAATTAGGATTAGCAAAACTCTAGTTTGTAATTAAGCTAATTAGGTAATTAGGAAAATATCATTTAACAAATCTAGCAAGTTGGTTAACTTTTCTTTTGCCTAAAATTAACAATTAACCTATTCATTAATCAAAACCCTAATTGATTATCCAAAAACCATTTCTAGAATTTTAAACATGCAATTAAATAGCTTTATATTAACAACTAATAAGCTAATTAAAGTATTAGAACAACAATTAGAGATTAGGGTTAGGGTTTTATACCTTCAAGGAATCACAAAAAGAAAGAACCAAGATCATTAAAAAGCTCCAAAATGATGATTTCTATGAAGATTAAAGTTTGATTTGTGAAGAAGAATGATGGGTTTTAGTTTATATTTGAGTTTGTGTGAATTATTTAGGATTTTTCATGAATTATTTGTGCTAGAAATGATTAAAATGGAGTGAGGAAAATACAAGGGCAGTAAGGAAGAGAAATAGCCGGCCAAGCTTGGAAAGGGGGGAATTTTGGTGAAGTGTGTAGAAAATTCTAGCAACAAATCAATAAATGCTACATTTAATGCAAATGCCACCTTTTTTTTCTTTTCTTTTCTTTAAAAATTCATTTTAAACAAAAAATATCTAGATATTTGGAATGAATGGTTTAACAAAATATCTAGTGATTAGATTAGCATAAAACCACATTTGTAGTAATTAACCTAAGCCAGAAAGTAATTACCACTAATAAAGTGCACAAATAAAGCATTAAAATAACATTTAATTAGGGAAAAATTCTATGTGAACCAAAACTTTCCATTGACCCCCAAAGTCCGCGCATCAGCTTTATTCTAGCTAAACTAGATGCCAACAAGTTTATACAGAAATTTGATCACAATCGGGTTAAAACGGAAAACACCGACTATTATTCCCTAAAAACGGAAAATTCACAAAACGATTTCTAAAACGTTACACAGACGATGAGTTCATTGGTTGAGGCCATTCGAGCGCAGCGACAGGAGGTTGTCACCCCTGTTACCCAGTTGTCCCTTGCTATCAGCACACAGCACTTCGTCACCTACACAGCCCCAGTGGATGCAGCCCCAGTTGATGAGGCACGTCTTCCAGAGAATTTTGGAGTTCCAGAACAGTGGAGGACTCATACCGGTGTACCATCCCAGAGACAGAGGTGTAGTCGTCGAGATAGGTTTCGTGCACGTCACGGAGTAGCAGAGGCTTGGGACGAGGAGAGTCGGTTAGCTAGATCAGCCATTCGTTGTGTTAACTTCTATCAGCGATTCTTTTGTTGCGTGACACGTGTTTCGGTCGTGTGCCAATTGGATAGGAGATAGAGATTCGTCCGTCATTTTGATCCTTCTTGAGATATTAGATTTGACGTTCTCCTGGGCACGGACTGGTTAGCTACGTGCTAGGCGTCTGTGGACCGCCGTGAGGAAACAGCCAGGTTTTGTTTTCCCGGCGAGTCAGTTCTTGTTGTGCAGGGGGACAGTGGTGCCACCTCTCACAGTTTTAATTCAGCCTTTTTCGCTAGTCGGCTTTTGAGGAGAGGATGTCGAGGATTCTTGGCATTCATTCGTGATACCGGAGCCATAGTGGGTTCGTTGGACCGGGTTTCCATCGTTCGAGAGTTTTCCGACGTTTTTCCAGATGAGCCGGCGAAGCTCAGGGAGCTTAAGGATCTGCTGCAGAGTTGCTAGATAGGTGGGGCTTGTGCGTCTGAGTGTTTCGCTTTGGGGAGATCTTATTTTGTTCGTCAAGGAGGAAGACGGCAGTTTGAGGTTGTGTATTGATTGATCATCAATTGAACCGGCTTACGGTGCGAATATGTATTCTTTACCTCGCATTGACGATTTCTTGATCAGCTCCAGTGTGCGAGACATTTTTCTAAGTTGTTTGGGATCAGGTCATCATTGTTGCGGGTTCGGAGTGATGACATTCTGAAGACTGCTTTTGTGCGTGCTACGGGCAACATGTGTTTTGGTGGTGTTGTTGGACTCACCAATGCCCTAGCAGTATTCGTGGATGTGATGAACCGGATTTCATCAGGCCGTTCCTCGACCAGTTGATTGTTGTGTTGTTGATGACATTCTAGTCTATTCCAAGAGTCATGAGGAACGTGAGCAGCACTTGAGGATTTGTTTTGCAGATACTGGGAGAGCACCAGCTGTCTGCTAAATTCTTGGAGTGTTCCTTCAGGCCTGATTGTGTTGACTCCTAGGTCTTGTAGTTACGGGAGACGGTTTTCGTATGGTCCCGAGGAAGATCGAGGCCGTACAGCTTTAGCCCAGTCTTGTGTACGGGACGGAGGTCCGCAGATATTTGGGCTTAGCATGTTTTTACCGCCGTTTCGTGCAGGATTGCTAGTGGATCGTTGCACCGTTGACTGGACTGGCCGGAAAGAAGGTTCTTTTTCTTTGGACTGAGGCATGTGTGCGGAGTTTTCAGCAGTTGGAGATTCGGTTGACAACTGAACCAGTTCTTTCTTTGCTTTCTGGTTCGGGCGACTTTGTTGTTTAACTGTGATGTTTCACGAGTGGGGCTCGATTTTGCGCTGATGTGTCACTATAGAGTTATCTCTTATGCTTCCCGACAGTTGGAGGAAGTACAAGCAGGATATCCTACTCATGATCTGGAGATGGCCACGGTGGTCGTGGGTTGAAGATCTGAGGACACTACTTGTTCGGAGAGTCATGTCAGATTTTCACGGACCACCAGAGCTTAATGTACATCTTCCTGCAGTGGGTTTTGAGTGTTGAGATAGTCTTCTGCAGATTTACTGTTCTTGTGCGATCGTTGAGTAAAGCTTAATGTTCGCCTCTACTGAGAGGACAACTTTCTCATGTGCGCGCCCAACCACATTTCCTTAATCACTTTCGCGAGGCACAGCCTGCCGATGCTCGTTCGTCAGATATTCTTAAGCATACTCGGCAGGGTAAAGATTCGGAGTCCTTGATTTGTGACAAGATGTGCTACGTTTAGGGACGCATTTGTATGTACCTGTTGCTGATGAGTAGAGATGCGAAATCCTATAGCAGGAACATAAGTCAGCTTTCGGTGTTCATTCAAGTTCCACCAATAGGTGACGTGACTTGTGAGATTGTTACGGGTGGGCAGGATGACGAGTGAAGTTTCGGATTTTCGTTTCGAGGTGTCTGTCTTGTTGTGAGCTAAGGTTGAGCATCGGAGACCGGCTGGAGAGTTGCAACCTTTAACCGTTCCAGAGTTGGAATGAGAGCAGATCTCCATGAATATTCATTGTGGCGTCTACCCAGGTTTAGACAGGGTGTGACTCCATTTGGGTGTTTGTTGTCCGGTTATGCTCAGTTTGCTCAGTTGTTCTTTGTTAAGTTTGTGCGTTTGCACGGACTTCCTTCATACATTGTATCCAATAGAGGGACCCTTTTCACCTGCCGTCTTTGGCATAAGTCTCAGGAAGCCTTGGGTACTGGTTGAGCTTTAGCTTCGCTTTTTCCATCCGCAAGACGACGGTTTGTAAGAGCGGGCTATACAGACTTTGGAGGATATTCTTGTGCGTGCGTACTAATTGTTGTCGGCAGTTGGGATCGTTACTTACCATTGTTAGGATTATCCTTCGATAGAAGTTATCAGGAGACACTCGAATTGACAACCTTTAGGTTTTGTTTTTTAGGTCGTATCGATCGCCATTCTATTTTTCTGACTCTGCGAGAGTAGGATTTTTGAACCCCAGCTAATCATGAGACTACGGAGAAGATCCAGTTGATTCAGGTCAGGATGAAAGTAGCCCAGTGCAGGCAGAATTCTTATGCTGACCGTAGATGTCGTAGACTTGAGTTCTCAGTCGGAATTCATGTATTCCTATGGATTTTTCCGATGAAATGGTGTGTTGAGTTTTGGGAAGCTTATCCCGGGATTGTAGGTCCTTTTGAGTTCCTCAAGCGAGTTAGTTCTGTTGCCTAAATAATTGTCACTTCCGCCCAGATTATTGACTATTCACCCCGTATTTCCTTGTGTCGATAATTTGCAAATACCTTCATGACCTTTCTCACATGATTCAGCACCAGACCATTTAATTGGGACGCGATCTTTTCGTTCACCGGAAGCCAAGTGTGTTAATGGCTCGGCAGGTAGAGAAAATTCGGTCAACGGTCTTGCCATCTGTAGAGCGTTTTCTTAGACGTAGCCTTATAGTGAGATGATCACTTGGGAGGCTGCGAGCGAGATTTGGGAGTTTTGTACTCTTCTCCTTGAAGGTACGCTTAGTGAGAATTTTAAATTCGGGGACCGAATTTCTTTAAGGGGGGAAGATTGTAATGTTTTAGAAATCTTTTTGCGAATTTTCCGTTTTTTGGGTAAAATAGTCGGTGTTTTCCGTTTTAACCCGATTGTGATCAAACTTCTGTATAGATTTGCCGGCACCTAGTTTAGCTAGAATAAGGCTAGTGCGTGGGCTTTGGGGGTTAATGGGAAGTTTTGGTTCACATAGATTTTTTTCCTAATTAAATTTTATTTTAATGCTTTATTTATGCACTTTAATAGTTGTAATTACATTTTGGGTTAATTACTTCTAATTTGAATCTTTGCTGATCTAATCACTAGATCTTTTTTTGTTAAGCCAACCATCCAAATATCTAGATTTTTTTGTGCAAAAGGATTTAAATTTTTTAAAGAAAAGAAAAGAAAGAAAAGGTGGCAAAATGCATTAATGAGTATTTATTATCAAATTTTGCTAGAACTTTCTTCACAAAAATCACAAAAGTACCCCCCTCCACAATATTGGCCGAGCCTCCCCATTTCTGCCCCAAAATTTTTCCTAGCTCAAATTCTTCATTTCCAAGATCAAAAACTCATCAAAAATCCCAAAATAAATCCACAAATTCCTAAATAAAAATTAAACCATCATTTCCCTTCACTAATCTATCTTGGATCATCAATAAAAAACATGGTTTTTGGAGGCAAAGATGATGGATCAAGTTGATCTTTTGTGTTCTTGTTAAGGTATAATTTCTAAGCATAATCCTTAATTGTTATATTTAAATCATAAGCTAGCTATTTAATTGGTTAATTATATCTTTAATTTCATGTTTAATTCATTCCTGTTAATGTTAATGATGTTCAAGTTAGGTTTTATCATGATGAAATGGTTAATTGTTAATTGAAGATTATGAAAACTTAATCAAATTGCTAATTTGTTATATGATATTTTCCTAATCGGTTAATTTAGCTAATTAACAAACTAAAATTTTGCTAATCCTAATTTATTGAGATTAAAATTATAGTAAAGTTTTAAATGGTTTAATCTTGCTAATTAGTGATGGTTGTAAATGCTAGTTTGGTAAAAACTTATAGTTTTGTGCTAAATTGATATATGTTGCTCACTAGATTTCGGTAAGTTTTGGTGTGGGTTTCTTTTGACGTTGCGACGTTATACCTATTATATTCCACATTTTTTAGTGTGTTGTGAATGCGTGATCGGTACGATCAGGGTCTAGGCTTGGTAATTGTGTCACTTTGCGTTCCTAGCTAGGGTCGTGCCGATATCGTTCGTGTCTTTGTGTAGCTTTTGCTTTTGAGTTAGTTTCGTGTTAGTGATATGTATGCCCTAGAGGCCATTACTGTATATACGATGTATATTGTAGTGGTTTCTTGGACATATATATGGAGGACTTTCTTGCTCGACATGATAGTATGCTATCTGGTTGCTCTTTATCTTAACATGTACTCTGATTGTCTCTATGTTACATGTCGATAAAGCCCTTAGGATGAGTACTTGACTACCAGGACTATGATGCAGATCATATTAGTGGGGACAGTTTAGTCAGTAAGTACATCCTTTAAATGTTCCTAGTCATAGGTATATCGAGACAGGGCATCGATATACCAGAGTAAACTAGCGTATGCTTCTTGACCCATGTAGATGGGCGATGGATGATCCCATATCCATTGGTGTTTGACATCAGAGACAGTGTTGGGTTTACCTAGCACCTCATCTAGGGTCTGGAAGCATCATATATGCCACAATAAATTTTAAAGGTGCTAAGTGAACTTGACAAAAATCATAACTAGAAATTTAGGGTTCCATGCAACTAAGCATCACATGCAAATGAAAAACTATCACTAAAGGTAGAGATTACAACCTTTGTAGACCTCCCTTGGTGACTCCTTGGCACTATAAGAGTTTGGAACAGATCGATGGAAGCCTTCCTAGTCAACGAAGAACCACCCGAAGTCCCTTTGCCCAAAGCTCCTTGATTTACTTGATTTTTGAATGAAGTAGTGCAAACACACTACACAAATGGGCTAGATGTGTGTAGTATGATGATGTGGTTCGTATTCTATAATCAAAACCCTATCTTTTTATCAACTTCACTCAAAGAAAAATCTCAAGAGAGGAAGAAGAAGTTGATGGCTTAGCTTAAGCTCAAAGTATTTGTGATGAATAATTGTGATGAGAATGAATAATCAATATTATATCATTCTCACCCCAACCATGGTTTGTAATTATTTAGATATTTATCATTGAGTTAATAAAGCCAAAGGAAAATTTGCTCAAGGTTAAAAAGTAGGTCAAGTATGGTCAAAGATGATAAACATTAACCATGAGTGGATTATCCTTACATTAACTTAAAATGATAAATATATATATAATTACTACAATATGAGTCTTGCATTTCCACCAAATTTGTATCAACAACCATGATACAATGTATGTATGTTTGTGTCCATGCACATCATCAGGTGCATACATGCATGCATACAAAATAGAAAAGGGTTTAATTAAAGAATTAATCTAAAAGTCATTTGTTAAATCAATACTTGATTTAGCAAACCGGTCATATTACATACGACCCGACCAATAGAAAATGCCCAATTAATATACGGTATCACATAACCGTATTTGATCGGGTCCCCGCGCATATCTCATATGCACACCACATCTTTTCAGCTGAGCCAGGAAACTTCATTGTGGGACTCTAAGACTCGTCAATAAGCTGGCAATAGGTGATGATCAAATCAAATACCTACAAGCCGCAAGCGGTCAGCTAAAGGTAACGGCCACCAGGGTATTGAACGATCAGAAGAACACCAGCGAAGCTGTCAAAACTCCCGTCGAGCCAACTGGCAACACTTACCGTACAGTCCAGTCTCTTCGTCAGATATGCTGCATATCGAGTCTAGCGATGGAATCGTCGACGCCAATAACTCAATAAGTTATGCCGGTGTATGGCTCATAACAGATCGAGAAACTACTGATAACGCTTATCAGTAAATCTCAGCAGCCCTGGCCAGGGACTTCCTGTTATAGCCAATCGATCATAGCACAACATCAACTCCCAATACCGGGAGAGGCGAAACCCCTCCTATCGCTCATCTCCTCCATGTGCCTCGAGACTGTACCCAAAGACCACCTGTTTGCACGACTCAGTAGAGCCGTGGTAGGGTGGATATCAAAGTATAGTGGGAGGGCACACAAGACTCTATGACGATCTTGGGTCTACAGACTAACCTGTACCAGTGTCACCTGAGAACTGCTATCCGACGATAGATATAATACCTCATAGGAGTTCTCTGTGAGTCCGTTCAGTGTACCCAGTCTCCACTGAGTACCCGCATACAATCTTTGGAATCACCTCACCAGATGGATATGGGATCATCCATCGCCCATTATATAGGACAAGAATGGTATACGCTAGTCTACACTGGAATATCGATCCCCCGTCTCGATACACCCATGACTAGGAACAGTTCAAGGATATGCTTATAAACTACAAGTGCCCCACTAGTACGATCCGCATCATAGTCACAGTAGTTAAGAAAATATCCTGAGGGCTTTATCAACTTTTTCCAAACGAATAATATGCATGATCAAATGAACACGTCAAGATAAAGTAAACCAGATAGCATACTATCATGTCGAGCAAGAAAGTCATCTATATACATATATACATGTCCAAGCATCCACTATACATATAATAGCCTCTAGGGCATACATATATCTAACAGACAGTATATGGGTGCTCAGTGGAGACTGGGTACACTGGACGGACTCGCCCAGAACTCCAAGATGGTATTATACTACACGTCAGATGGTAGTTCTCTGGTGACACTGGTACAGGTTAGTCTGTAGACCCGAGTTCGTCATAGAATCTGGTGTGATTCCCACTGTGCATTGATTTCCTCCTTACCACGTTCAAGAGACCGTGCAAAACGGTGGCTTTTGGGTACAGTCCCGAATCACATGGAGGCAATGAGCGATAGGAGGGGTTTCGTCTCTCCCTGTATTGGGAGTTAATGTTGCGCTGTGTTCGATTGGATATAACTGGAAATCACTGGCCAGGGTTGCTGAGATTTGCTGATAAGTGTTATCAGTAGTTTCTCGAACTGTTATGGACCTCATATGGACACAACTTATCGGTTACTGGGGTCTGACGTTTACCACCCCTAGACTGGATATACGACATATCAGACGAAGAGACCGGACTGTACGGGAGTGTTACTGATTGGATTCGCAGGAGAATGCACATGCTTGCTTGTTGATCTTCTGATCGCTCAATACCTGGGTAGCTGTTACGTTTAGCTGACCGCTTGCAGCTTGTGGGTGTTTGATATGATCATCACCTACTGCCGGCGTATTGACGATTCTTTAGAGTCCTACATAGAGGTTTCCTGGCTCAGGCAAGATGAAGTAGGAGCACATATGTGATATGTGCGGGACCGAGAATAATATGATATGAGATACCGTATTCTATTCTCGCGATATGAGATATCGGTCGGGTATATGTGATATAGCCGGGTTATCGGATCAAGTGTTGATTCGATGAATTGGTACATGTTATATTAGTCAGTTATATGTATTATAGCCGGGTTATCGGATCAAGTGTTGATTTGATAATTTAATGTATATTATATATGAGATATATTACATTACATTAACTAAAAAAAGCTCGCTTATTGATTCATTTTCTCACGGGGTAATACATTGATGTATATGTGATATATGTTAATTGTATTATTTTCTTTTGTTACAAAATATATTACATATGTGATATATAATATTGTAACATGTTAGGGTTACAAATGCAACATGCTTTGTAGAGTTTAAACATGGTTAGGGTTTTGATTAGGGTTAAGCTTGGATGAAGCTTCCATGAAGCTTTGACTTTTGTCACTTGCTTTGATTTTTTGTGTAGATATTTCTTAACCCAACCCAAACCCTTTACCCTAGTTTATTATCTACAAGGGTTAAGCCTTCATGCTTAACTCATGGTTGATTTGTAACCACAAGAATAATTCATTTATTCATCCCAAAAGGATTTGCTTCATCTTCTTCTTCTTTCTTCTTGGATGAAAACCTTCACTAGGTTTTTGATAAGTGATGATAATGAGTGAGAATATGAAAACAAAAAAGAGCTAAAATCCTACTTCATCATCCTCATCTATTCTAGCCACTTAGATTAGGGTGTTTGCTTTGCTAATACTTGATTAGTGAATCAAGAGCTTGGGTTTGAGATTCTTCAAGGTAGATCATCTAATTTGTTGAAGATTGGAAGCAAGCTTGCATCTTTCTCTTCATAGAGCCTCTCGAGAGTCGGAGTTCATGATGATCGCAGCGAAGGAACCTCATCACGGAGCTTATGAAGTGAAGGAACGGACTACAAAGGTTGTAATCCCTAACTCTTAGATGTTAAAGTGTTAACATGCTAGTTATGTTTGATTCTCTAGTTAAAGTTCCTATGTTTAGGGTTATCTATAATGGCAAAATTTGAAATTGGCATGACAGATGCCACCCAAAACCTTGTTGTCGTTGTAGGTATCCCAACAGTGGTATCAGAGCCTAACTAGAGATTTAGATGGATAAGTGTAGGATTACGAAACCGAAACAACTCCGTAACACCCGATGCGAAACCCCACTTTCTGTCGAATTTAAATTGAGCTCTAAAAATTTTTCAAATATGTACAGAAGACTATATGAGATACTCTATGAGCATGGCCCAAACCCCACCCCCCTCTCGGATTTTGGCCGATCACTTGGCCAAAAATTCCGAGCAGGCCGGCCACCCAGTACATTCTGGGTTCCTGGTTTGGGTCATGGTCAAGTCTCTGGGGTTTAGTATTTTTGGTGTTGTTTATTTTGGCTAAATTTGCATCAGATGTTTATTTACTCAAAAGGTAATTCGGAGTGTTTCGTAATCGCAATTCTAGCTTAGTTTCTTGATTGTTTAGACAGTGTTAAAAAGTTCGAACGGATATAAATAACTTATTTTTCCCCCTGCCGGAAAATTTCCAAGTGTTGGATTTTTCCTTAGTTAAAGAGCATTCAAAGTCGTGCAAGTAACACGGTGGACCCTCTAGAAGAACAAAATCTTAACTCGATTATGTGACCGTCTGAACAACCTCTGAACCCTAGGGTTTGTGGTAGTTCGGCGTTGCCACATGTTAGGCGTTGGTTTGACCCTTCTACCGCTGGACCATTGGTACTGTGGCATGTGATGGATGCTTTTGAACTAAGTTCAAGAGTTGAGCAAAAAAGGAAATTTTGGGTGTTTGTTTATTCGATCGGAATGTTTAATATCGTCTAACTTTTTCTATAATGTGATATAATATTTGGAATCCACATATATTTATGAGATAACTAATTTGAATGTTATAAATCTAGCAGTTTAGTCTCACTAGATCGGTTGCTACGGGATTTTGATGCGATCAAAAGTCCGTCGCAATCACGTAGCGAACGCGGATACTCGTCGGGTAAACATAAAAGATAGCCACGCCCTATAGCCCCGACCAAGTGACTGTAGGAGAACCTCATCTCCAAAAGCATCCTTTTGGGTGCTCGCGGCAGCGGTGTTCAGCCTTAGTGCACTTCGTCGACGGCACCGGGGGGTGCGGGCGTCTACTAAAGTTTCCGATGACCATTCGATCAGGATATCGGGAATCTTGTTGAATTTCCCGACTAAATATTGAAAAGTGTTTTCGATATTGAGACTAAAATGCGGGGTTTATAATTTTTAGGCATGCGATGTCTAAGGAATTCATTTGGTTAGGCATGCGATGTCTAAAGTGGTTGCGAATTCCAACTGTTGTAGTTTTACACTTTCTTTTCTGCGACCGTAAATGTAATATGTGGTGTATCGCCAGTTTCGTTGCTATACATCAACGACAATTGGGATACGCATATTTACTTACGTTGATGACATGTGATGTTATGTGTTGCTTGGATATGTTATATTGGATCGTCGTGTTTTGAATAGCCGGGGGTTTTATGTGAGATGAGAGTTTTTTATTTTTCATTCATGTAAAAGTCATTGTATGTAATATGTAAGTCTACGGTAGCGCTCCGGCTGTCAACAGACGCCAAATGCGGAACAAAAACTTTTTAACTGGCGCTATCGTATACTTTAACCCGGATCTGCCATTATTGCTAAACTAACAAACTATAAAGTGTGTAGAAAGGTTATACCGAACGATCCGAGTCCTTCGTTCTTCAACCATCATCCCACGCTCCGTTGCGGCTGCTCCGATCTCGTCGATCTCCAATCTGCTCGTCCAGATGGCACCACGTCAACGATTCTTTAAACGGGCTCCCGCCTCTGACTCGAGGCAACTCGGTCGTCAAGTTTGCTAAAAGAGACGACCAAGATTGATGTAGAGAATGAGTAGAAGACTTTGTCTCGTTCCGTCCAAAGCTATGGACGAACGGTTAATGAAGTTGCCAATGGAAATGAAATGGAACGAGAAATGAACTATGAAATTTCCATGTATCCAAAACTTTAGTCTTTTCTTTTTAACAACCATAATTTTCTCAAGTGAGTAAGTGGAGGAGGAGAGGGGGCCGGCCACTTATATCAAGAGGGGGTGAGTGTAGGAGGGAGGAGGTGACCACAAGAAGAAAAGATCAAGAGAAAAAATCTATGGCAAAACAAAACACATTAATGAAATGAATGACTCACTAAACCTAGTCATCCATTCATTAATGCAAACTTAAGGTTCATGAACCTAGTCACCATCCTAGTCACCTCTTCTAGAAACTTCTCGAAGCATCTACACTCATCTCAAGAAAAGATAAATCCGTCTTTAACCGAATGTTAAAAGACGGGCGATAGAAAACTGGAAACTGGCAACTTCCAAAAGTGATCCCGTAACGAATTTCAGGATAACCCCGTAACTGTATAAATATACCCGCATTTGTATTACGACCGAATACAAATGCAACTGAGACAAAGATATTATATCTACTCAATATAATACTCGGATCCGGCTTAAACCAAAGCCGACCAGTATCATCTGCCCGAAAAATAACACGTGCGTAAACGCACATGCATTTTCCGAACCCTGCCATAAAACCATACGGCCTCTACAACGTTTCGCCCGAACTTGGGAAACTGTCTGTGGGGGACTCTAATGACTTGTCAGTACCCTGGCAGCGGGTTTAACCACAAACAGTCAGCGGCACTAGCAATACGTAACGGCTGCCCATGGACTGACCTCAAGGGAGGCCGATGAGCGAACTCATCCGGAAACCCTACTGAGCCTAACAGTGACAATGTATATACAGTCCGGTCCGTTCGTCTATGAGTATCGCATATCTGCCTAGGGGGCTAGTAACGTCAGACCCCCAATAGCAGTATAAGTCGTGTCGGAGTGTAGCCCAATAACACCCTGAGATACTACTGGAGTACCTACCAGTAAATCTCCTGCCACGGCCGTGGGCTTTGTGTAATGGCTCTCCTAGACACAGCACGATCTCGCCCCCAATACCGGGAGAGACGAATCCCCTGCCGATCCGCTCACGTGCCTCCATATGGCTCGGGACTGTACCCAAAAACTACATGTTTGCACGACTCCTTTGAGCCATGGTAGGGTAGAAATCAAAGCATAGTGGGAACTCACACGAGACAAATGACGACCTCAGGTCGATGAACTAACCTGTACATATGTCACCAGGGAACTGCTATCTGACGATATGTATAATACCAACTAGCAGATTCCCGGTGAGTCATGTCCGGTGTACTCATAACCCAATGAGCACCTATATACATCTTAGGTGATCCAACTGACACCAGTGGCTTGTGAGACTGGCCACCGCCCCTCGTCGGGGTCTCGACTGTATACACTAGTCTACTCCAGAGTATCGATGCCCTGTCTCGAAACTCCCACGACTAGGGACCACTATTAAGGATATGCGTATAAACTACCCAACTCTCACGTTTATGATCGCCATCATACTGTTGGTAGTAAAGCAAGATCCTAAGGGCTCTATCAAAGTGTAACATGTAATCAGTTACCTGAACATGTACACGACTGATAAAGGCAAACCAGATAGCATACTATCATCTCGAGTAAGACTGTCTTACCGGTATAGGTCCTCCGCAATCAGTGCAATCACGTACCTGCGATCCAATAATTGAATCTGAGGGCACTATCTCCAACAATCTCCCACTTGCACTCAAGGCTAATTATTGCGATGTCGACTACTCACAGCCCGTGTGAAACCGAACATCCAACTCCTCTACTAATCAGTTTCACAAAGCCCGTTTGTAAAACTATTGTGTTCGAGAAATAGCCTCAGTGAGTGGATCCGCCTAGATGTTCCTTTCTATATCTCTCTAAATATTAAGTTCGCGGAGAAAGCCATCTCCCGAATCGAGTAATACCTGTCTTAGAATATGTCTGGATATCTGATGGGACCTAGTTCTTAAATGAACTCCAAATCCAAAACTTCCTAGACTGTATCGATCACTGAACCTAATCAGAATCCGGCACCATGCCTCCCACAATATCCTCTTGGACCACCTGCCCATAATACTGTCCCTCGTCAGAGGAAAAACTAAAACTCTGACAATCACTCTGTCATCCACGTCACCTTTGAAGCATGGAATGATAATCTTCTCCCGAAGGAGGCAGCCGTTATCAAATCCGTTGAACATGTACTTATGTTCAAAAATTGCTTCCTTATGTTTCTCCATGATTGGATTAATACAAACTTATCGCATCAAGTGCAAAAACAATATCTGGTGTGGTACTTGACATCTCATGATTGACTCAGTTGCCTAAGCAAGTGATCCGTCAATCATGCCCATCCCTCTCCCCTTTAGTCTGTAAGACACCTTTAGAGAGGGTGACTCCATCACCTGCAGGTACACCACCATGCTAGGAGTCATCTATTCTAAAAACCATTAGAATACTGTCAAAGTACCAACATTGGGAAACAACCCAAATCCAGATCTAAAACCATAAATCTAGAAACCAGAATGTCAAATATTATATCCATATCCTGTCTGGAGAAACAACTGTGTGACGACCATAGTACAACCGATCGTAGTATAAGAATTTTACTTTCTACTCTGTGTATGTCATCCATATACCATGACATCACACCCTACTACCTTCTTAATAGATCCATCCGCTATTCTGATTGAAGTCAAACCCCATGACTGTCACATCAAAAATAGATAATCTATCTCCGCTATAACTGCTCAAGTCTATAAATAGACATAAGTATCTTGCCCGCTATGCTTCCGATGCTCCCACTGACTACGACAACCCTCCTACCGGGTCTCATAGCATAGAACAACAGTAGTGTCAAGTCTGGGTAAACAAGAACCTCCCTGTCACCGTCCTTGAGGCTACCGGAGTACCTCTCGGGTGTCTGAGGTTACCCATCATATCTGCGGAGTGGCTATTGGAATGTCAAACCTGATTGAACCTTTAGGTCCTATTAAATTTTCCATAATCGTTTGCTGTTCTGGAATCACTTCCAGTTCTACCATACTCCCACTACTGTTTTTCTGAAAAAATCCATTTTACTAAAACTGTGGCGAGTCAAGAACAATATCACTATTGATCTTCCAAATGGTAGAAAATCAACCCTCGTCATAGCCAGGGTGAACCCACAAACAGCCATTACAGAAACGTTCCCTGAGTTATCCAGTGTCTGGTTTTAAGCATAAGCTGGACAACTCCCCGTACCTTAACATCGTTAAGATATGAACCATTCTATATCCAATATAGAAACTTTGGCACTAATTTAATTGGAACCATATTCAATCATGCAGCTGTCTCCAGTGCATATCATCTTAATGAAAAGAGGCTAATCAGTATTACTCAACTTAGGAATCCATCCAATTATGAGTAACCTGAAAGAGAAACAAGTTTCTCAAAACCATTACTATTATCTGAATACCAATCACAAGAATCTACATCTTCGATCTCTTTGAAGAATCCCGATACTTGTGATACCTGGTTCTCTACTTTATTCTTATACCCACAACTTCTTAAAACTTAGACCTTGTATTTCTACGAAACACTTGTCTAAATACTAGAGAAGTTATAAGTAAACAGAACATAGAACGAGGACCTACCCCTTTGTCCTGATGGACACTTGGACAACATACAATACTTTGTATAAGTCCGCTGAGTTGAGCAACTCAAAACCTGTGCGTAGTAGGTTGAAAACTGTACCCTGGTGATTTCCTCAAATATCACCAATTACAACGAATTCTGATATAATGAGGATGATCACCTAATTCCCAATAACGTACTCCCGCTCATCATCTGTAAAACCATACAGATATGAGAATGAAACATGGTAAATACATACCCTTGGAGTAAGTATCTAATCGGAAAAACAGTTTTCTTTTAACAATGCACTGAAACATGAAAATGTTTCGTAGGGGTATCCTGGTATTCATAGTAATGCCTCTTCCATAATCCAATTCATGACTTCAACCGTATATTTTATTTCCATCTCTCCAAATCCCTTTATTTGTTTTTAGTCGTTACCTTCTGTACACCATCGTTAGGCTAAATGGTTTTCTTCCTTCCCTACCGTTCGGCACCGGCCTTTGGTTTGGAAGAAGACTATCCAGTAAGCATAATAGGTGTACCCTCCTAAACCAAGGAGTACTTGCAACTGAGAGAAGGTGATGATAAAAGACAACTGAATAATACCTTATTCTTTTAAAGGTGAAATAGGAGTGGCGATGATGTACGCGGTTTGGTCATGAATGATAACAGTCGCAACTTACTTTGCCCTCTTTCTAATCCCTTTATTTTGTCTTTTGTTATTTCCTTCTGTACACCCTACTTAGGCTAATTGGTTTTCTTCATTCCCTACCTTTCGGCACCTGCCTATGGTTTGGAATAAGACTATCCAATAAGCATAATAGGTGTACTCTCCTAAACCAAGGAGCCCTCGCAACCTGAGAGAAGGTTATAATAAAAGACAACTGAATAAACCAATTCTATTTCTCCTGAACCTTGATCCATCCTCGAAGAAGTCCCTTCGAGTTCGTATATAACCATACGATGGATCTATCCAATGGAAGTGGATGTCCGTAGTAATACGGGGTGTTCTGAGAAATTCAAAGGGTAAAAGAATGAGTGCCAATGACTTATGCAACTCAGACAATCCAAAAGCCAGTATTTTAAGAAGGTTCGGTCAACTTGGTCACTGAGTCATAGTCTAGGGTCGGTCAAAGGTCGCTGCCAAAGAGAGAGAGAAAAGAAACACTCTGCGTGCACTCTAACCTAGATCAGAATGGTTATCACTTTATCTAATCCGGAAACCTCCCACTGTCCTGTCAAATTCTCCTCCAAACCTGAAAGAAGAATCAATCGGGATCACCCGAAGAGTAAACCAACTCATCAGTGGGAATCGGGATCCAACTCTCATCGCATGATAACGTGATGGAATGCATCCACGTTACTCATACTCCAGAAGGTATGCGCATACTTGGTAAGTTTCAGTTTCTTTAGAAATTCCCGATATGATTTTTGCCCCATGCTCTTATAACCTGGGTGTTAGGTCAAAATGTCATAAGTCACATGCTAAGTTCTACCCATCACTATCTTGTTAATTTGAACCCACCCGCACATGCCCTTGGCGTTAGGTCAAAATGGCAGAACGGCTGTCCCAAACCAACTCATCTATCTATGCAATATTTGAATACCCAGCAGCTACCAAACACTATGCCTTGGCGTTAGGTCAAAATACATAGCTTGAATACTACTGAATACCCAAAAAAAATGACGGAGGGCTACGGCTGGTTTTTGGCGAAAAACCTTTAACGTAATGAACTTGATATCGCTGAAGGAACCTGATAGCTTTTTAAAATATAGTGGTGAAAACCTTTTGCTAAAGAGGTCACACCCAGTGAAGGGATCTCGGCTCTTTCCTCGTGGAATGAGGTGCAGGATATTCCACTGAATACCGTGATGCAAAGCAACATGTAATCGACTATAGTGAAGTTATTACCCTGACGCAAACTTTTGCCTAAGGGGTCAGTCCCGGTGAAGGGATATCGGCCCTTGCCCCGTCGAATGAGGTGCAGGATATTCCACTGAATACCGCTATGCAAAACAAAAGGAAACGTCTTTGCAATAACACTTTTTAAATTTGTTCCAACAACTGCCAAATAGGTTTGTTTTCCTTTGCATTGATCAAAATCAACGCAGTCCCATCATTCAATCACACCAGAAAAGAACGAAAATAAAATGTACGTATATGCCATCCGCATTCGTCACTAGGTCCCGTCATCACCCGTTAGGTTACTTAACTAACGACAGAGCGGGGACTGGACTAGTGCGGGTGTAAAACATATGCAACATCTAATAGTATATAAACCAATATACAATAATCGCTCCAGGCGTGATAATATGCAACATTACAGAAAAGTAATATGCATCACTGAACAATACAGATAATCTGGGATCCCCGAGTTTCACAGAGCCGCTGCTGAAACCCGACGTTCCCCTGTCGTGTGGATAGCCTGTGCAATGAAACCTAGACCCCTACGGGTGCGGCAAGTTACCCGCCAAAACCTGAAGCGAGGCAGCCCCCTACAGCAAAGTGAATGGACCACCCAGCACTTCACGGAATCCGGTAATCTTGGGCACCCCTCCTTGGGTCAACCTGTACCCCCTACGAGTGCGGCGAATAGTCTGCCAATTCTAGAGTGAGGCCCCTCTGTCTCTCAAAGCCATGAGATGCAGACCCGTTGCCCTCCAGAACCCGGCTATCCGTGCACTCTGTCGCGGGGAAAAACCTAGTACAGTAATGAAAAATAGTACAACAGGTACATCGACCGCAACCTGGTCGTGCCCCAAAAGAATATTATACAACAGGCAGTGACGGCAGTCCACATGTTGGACGCTCGCCCCGCAATATCAAATGTACAAATAAATCCAAACTGCACTACCATTGCACACTGCTATCCACCACGACAAATCCGCAACATCACAGCACAACACAGAACATCAACACGAATGTCACGTTCGCAAACCCGTCTAAAAGAACTATAGCAATCAGACGCGGTTTACCGATCAAATGACATTCCCGGTCGGAGATATAATGTAAGCACTGTAAACGAACATGTTTAAATTTCGATCGACTAAATATCACAAAATGGGCCCCACAAACAACTGGTGAACAGTAACAAAATCTGGGCCCAATAGATATGTACCAAAAACCCCAATTTCCAACAGAGAAGACACTGTGCAAATTTGGTGCACTGATTCAATAGAACGGCCGCGGAAGCGCGGCCAAACTATGGGTTTGGCCGCGATTCCGCGGCAGTTTGGTGGAATCACGTGCTCAAATTTGGTCGGTGTGCTTCTGAAACCCTGCACAACATTCTGTGATATGTAGAATAATTTTAGGACATCATTTAAAATCGACAGAAACTGTGAAGCTTGAAAATTGTGTTTTTCGATATCCGGTTCGATCGATATTTTAAACGTGTTAGCACAAGTTAGTATAGCAAAATGGCGAGGCTCTGATACCACTGTAAGTCTACGGTAGCGCTCCGGCTGTCAACAGACGCCAAATGCGGAACAAAAACTTTTTAACTGGCGCTATCGTATACTTTAACCCGGATCTGCCATTATTGCTAAACTAACAAACTATAAAGTGTGTAGAAAGGTTATACCGAACGATCCGAGTCCTTCGTTCTTCAACCATCAACCCACGCTCCGTTGCGGCTGCTCCGATCTCGTTGATCTCCAATCTGCTCGTCCAGGTGGCACCACGTCAACGATTCTTTAAACGGGCTCCCGCCTCTGACTCGAGGCAACTCGGTCGTCAAGTTTGCTAAAAGAGACGACCAAGATTGATGTAGAGAATGAGTAGAAGACTTTGTCTCGTTCCGTCCAAAGCTATGGACGAACGGTTAATGAAGTGGCCAATGGAAATGAAATGGAACAAGAAATAAACTATGAAATTTCCATGTATCCAAAACTTTAGTCTTTTCTTTTTAACAACCATAATTTTCTCAAGTGAGTAAGTGGAGGAGGAGAGGGGGCCGGCCACTTATATCAAGAGGGGGTGAGTGTAGGAGGGAGGAGGTGACCACAAGAAGAAAAGATCAAGAGAAAAAATCTATGGCAAAACAAAACACATTAATGAAATGAATGACTCACTAAACCTAGTCATCCATTCATTAATGCAAACTTAAGGTTCATGAACCTAGTCACCATCCTAGTCACCTCTTCTAGAAACTTCTCGAAGCATCTACACTCATCTCAAGAAAAGGTAAATCCGTCTTTAACCGAATGTTAAAACACGGGCGATAAAAAACTGGAAACTGGAAACTTCCAAAAGTGATCCCGAAACGAATTTCAGGATAACCCCGTAACTGTATAAATATACCCGCATTTGTATTACAACCGAATACAAATGCAACTGAGACAAAGATATTATATCTACTCAATATAATACTCGGATCCGGCTTAAACCAAAGCCGACCAGTATCATCTGCCCGAAAAATAACACGTGCGTAAACGCACGTGCATTTTCCGAACCCTGCCATAAAACCATACGGCCTCTACAACGTTTCGCCCGAACTTGGAAAACTGTCCGTGGGGGACTCTAATGACTCGTCAGTACCCTGGCAGTGGGTTTAACCACAAACCGTCAGCGTGTCACGACCCGCAGGGTACGGAACGTGACTGGCACTTAAGTTACGAAACGTCTCAAGACGTCCGTAAAATAAGTAAGCCAAAGCCCAGAAACCAAAACCAAATAACCAAAAGAATGAAGGAAAACCAATCCATTGAAAGCGAGTTTATCAAATAAGTCATATAAAAACCTTTTTTAAAAACAATACAAATTTTTCCGAAAATTTCGGCAGAGTCTCCTTTGTAAATACTGGCCCCCAAAATGGGTACAACAAGAATATATATGAATCCAACAAATAAGGCATCCCCAAGCGGGAGCTAGCTCTTCGCCACAAGGCGGTCACAAATCCCACGGAATATAAAACAACAACATGCGAAATGATCATAAAGAAGCATGAGAAAAACAGCATGTCGACTCAAGTGAGCTCGACCCCAAAATACAGCATAAAAAGTCCACAAATCCCACAGTCTCATCTCTAGGTCAATATACAACAATACTGGTAGATACAGTAGATGGAGTACTCTAGATACAAAGAATATACAAGGTGGTTCAAAAATAATAATATAACCCACCTAAGAGCAAAACCGCGAGTCCAGGCAAAAGAAGCAAGTGCGCCCGCCGCTACTGTACTGACGGAGCGGACCTGAAAAAGGCTGTGGCACAACGGGGGTGAGTTGCCAACTCGTGAGTAATAAATAACATCTACACAGGCTATCGAATGCATGCACACAAGCATCCTAGCATCTCAAATACAGGTAAGGCAGGACATAATAGCAGGTATGTATGCAATATGAATATACTGGCAGGTATGAATGCGATGCGAATCAACTCATGATCTGAATGTGTAAGTATAAGAATCATGTTTTTCCTTTAGGAATCTCTTTTGAAATACCAGCACAATACCCATAGAATCAACAAGAACCTGTGTCCAGCAACGACACCTCAAAACTATCATAAATCTCATATATCCATGTCATAGTATCTCTGGCCTCAGCCATCCGGCTGACCCAGCTCAATATCAAAATCTCATTATCTCGCGGCCACGATCGGTATCCTCTGGATATCCGCCGTGCCAAACAGTCACCGGTAGGTAATCCGTCCCCTGCCAGGCTCAACGTCAGCACCATATTCATCTTACCCCGGGGTACCATACCGGGCCCACCATGTACCCGTGACGGTTCCTCCACTCCTCGACACGGATCTCGAAAACCATAGCAAACTCATGCTGGACGACACTTACATCACTAGAAAACCGCAATTTACATATTTTAAAAATATAATAAGTTTAGAAATTTTGCGGCTTTCCCCCAAAATCCAGAAATATCATAAAATCTCAAGAAATCCTCATAAGTGCATATGTCAATGATAATGAATGCATATGGTATCAATAATCAAGTTGCGATGTGTGATTAATAGATTAGGCATGAACAAATAATATGATGTAGTACATGCACATGAATAGCAATCCTACGATTTCATTTTAAGGAATTAAAGCAATAGCGCAAGTTTAAGTATCAATTATAGTAAAAGGTTTCAATTTAAAGGTTATCTAGTGTGGTGGCATGGCAATTACCAGGGTGTGTGTGTAAGCATGAATAGTGCTCGTGCTGCATATAAAAACCCTGGCAATGGTGCAGATGTCCTATAAAATGGGTTCGCATATGTATGTCAATATATGCATGGATGCAGCAAATAATCATATAAGTATTACACCCCTAATTACTAACATCACTAAGAATCTTTTAAGTTACTAAAACTATCGGGCGGCTTGCGCCATCCAACGATAGTCCCCCGTAGATGTTACATCTACTCACCGGAATCCCTAGCTAGTCACGTCCAATCACCGCTTTCCCCTTTCGTGCCGCGTCTGACGTCTCCACGACCGAACCTGGAATTTACATCAATACCAAACACAAGGTTACATATCAAGAACGACGCAAAACCCAAACGAAAATACCATAGTTCACAAGCTAGGTACAACGTGCACAAAGTGCGCGGAACACACGCGAAAATCGCAAAAATCTACAAAAATGCCGATTGGTCGCCCGACAAAACTAAAACCCGAACACTCAAAAATCCGCACTCACACATCCTAAAAGTCATAGGATACGCTAAAAATGTCATCAAGACATCGCAAATAAATCATCACAATATTTTAATAAAAACTAGTAAGCTAGAATTTGCAATTTGGTGCAAATATCGACAATTAGCGACAAAGTTAACACAATCCAACACAACAATTCAAACTAACTCACTAGATAGCCACTACACTAATTTTAAACCATTAACTATGCTTCAAAACATATTTTCCACAACCAACCCTTCTCTTGATTTTCGGTAATTGGCAAAACAAGGAAAATATCACACAAGATTAACTTGGATTAGCATAACATCAAGCCACTTAAGCAAAGTAACCCTATAGATTGGTTAAGTAAACAACTAGATAGCTAATTAGTTTTAATTAACTAAATGATGGTTTCTAAAAACCCTAGTTTAACTCTAACCATAAACCTTTAAAAACTAGATTAGAAACTAACATTAAATTAACACTAGATTTTAGCCCAATTAGCAAGTTAATCACTTAGATTAAGCTAATCAAAATAACTAGGTAACAAAATAGCTTAATTAATCTCTTAATGGTGTTCTAAATCCTAAATTAATTTCAAACCACAAACTTAAAAAAAACTAGTATGCAAAAAGCACTAAAATTAACACTAAAACAATTTTCAAAGTTCTAATTAGCACACTTTAAACTACAATTTAACCATTTGATTAGAAATTATACCTCAAAAGATCAATCCCTATATTGCTAAAACCTCCCAAGATGCCATGTTTCTCCAAGATTTGAACCAATTTGGGTTTGAGAAGAGAGGGAATAAGGTTTTGTGTTGAAAAAGTGAAGGATTTGTTGATTTTTATTGAATTTTGATGCAATTTTTTGAAGAAAATGAGAGAAAAGAAAAGGAAAATAATAGAAATGGGGGGGGGAGCTGGTCTCGGCCAGAAGAGGGGAGTGGTGTGGGCTTGCGAAATCTTTCACAAGTCAAAGCCATTTCATATCCAAAGTACACCATACCTTAATTACAATATTTTAATCCTTTTCAAAACAAATCATTCACCACAATAGTTAAAGTCAAATGGAGGGGGATGGGGCTGCTGCAGGAGTGGTGGGGCCGGCCTTGGGGTGTGGGGGTGAGTGGGAGAGGTTACAAAAAGAATTCCATGCAAAAAGACCCCCCACAAGTCCAAAATTGCAAGTTTTAGCTTAAAATTCAATAAATTTCGTTTTCCATATTAAAAATTTGTTAAAACTTAAAATAAATTACTAAAAATTTATGTTACAACTAGATTTTAATTAATATGATTTTAAAGCTTAATTTTAGCCCATTTAAATTTGTATTTATCGCTAATTTAATGTATTTTCTTACCAGCTTAAAATAATATTAAAAAATTGAAAAATTAGGGAAAAATTTTAAACGACCAGAACTTCATAATTAACTCATTTTATACTAAAAACTAGCAATTACCTATCCAAATTAGGTATAATTAGTCCTAAACTGCAAAATAACAAAAAGGACGGTTTTCGGAAAAATACCGAATTTTCACCGATTTTCAGGAAAACACCAAAACGACTTTTCAAGGCGTTACAATTTTCCCCCCTTAAAGAAATTCGGTCCCCGAATTTAAAAATATAGCTACGCGTACCTTCAAAGAGATGGGGATATTTCTTCCTCATCTCGCCCTCGGTCTCCCAGGTAACCTCCTCGCTGCTCGGGCTACGCCAAAGGACCTTGACGGTTGGTATAATCTTCGATCTCAACATCTTCACCTGCCGATCCAGGATGGCCACCGGCTGCTCTGCAAACGAAAGGTCGCGCTCTAGCTGGACTGTCGGGTGCTGAATCGCATGCGAAGGGTCGTGAAGGTACTTGCGGAGCATCGAAACATGGAAGACGGGGTGAACATCGGGAAAGCTGGGTGGAAGGGCCAAACGATATGCAACAGCGCCGACACGCTCGAGAATCTCGAAGGGACCCACAAATCTGGGACTAAGCTTTCCTTTCCGCCCAAATCGCATCACGCCCTTCATCGGCGAGACCCTCAGAAAAACATGATCGCCAACTGCGAACTCTAGTCTTCGACGGCGCCTGTCTGCATACGATCTCTGCCTGCTCTGAGCCGCTCTCATCCGGTCTCGGATCAACTGTATCTTCGCTGTCGTCTCCTCAACAAGCTGCGGCCCCAAAATACTGTTCTCGCTGAGCTCTATCCAACAGACGGGCGATCTGCATCTCCTCCCATACAATGCCTCGAAAGGTGCCATCTGAATAGTATCCTGGAAGCTGTTGTTGTAGGAGAACTCCACTAGAGGTAAATGACGATCCCAGGTACCGCCGAAGTCTAAAATGCACGCTCTGAGCATGTCCTCGAGAGTCTAAATGGTCCGCTCTGACTGTCCGTCGGTATGCGGATGAAATGCTGTGCTGAAGCTCAAACGAGTGCCCAAAGCCTCCTGGAGTCTGTGCCATAGTCGGCTGGTGAACTGGGTGCCTCGATCTGACACAATACAAGTCGGTACGCCATGTAGTCGCACGATCTCGTCAATGTAGAGCTGAGCATACTGAGCGAAGCTGAAAGTCGTCTTCACTGGCAGGAAGTGAGCCGCTTTCGTCAATCGATCTATGATCACCCAGATGGAGTCGTACCCTCGACTGGTCCTGGGTAGACCCACAACGAAGTCCATCGAAATCTGCTCCCATTTCCACTCTGGAATGGGTAACGGCTGTAGCTCTTCTGCAGCCCTCTGGTGCTCGGCCTTGACTTGCTGACAAGTCAGGCATCTCGAAACGAACTCCGCAATGTCCCTCTTCATCCCGTCCCACCAGTAGGTCTCTCTCATATCATGGTACATCTTAGTGGAACCGGGGTGGACACTATACACTGATCGGTGTGCCTCCTCAAGAATTTCGCGCCGCAATCCATCAGCATCTGGTACGCATAGTCTAGATCCATAGCGTAAAATCCCCTGATCGTCAATCACGAACTCGGAAAATCTGCCCTGTCCCATCTGTGCCATGATCTCTGAGCAACGGTCGTCACTGCGCTGTGCCTCATATATACGATCAAGCAACTGTGGGCGTGCACGAACATGCGCGAGCTGTCCCCCTGTCTGAGTGAGCTCGAACACAACTCGGCTGTCGCATAACATCTGCCAATCTGCTGACGACTGCCTCTGCACTGCGTGAAAAAAGGATAGACTACCCCCGGGCCTCCTACTCAACGCATCCGCCACTACATTCGCCTTGCCTGTGTGATATAAGATCTCACAGTCGTAGTCTTTCACCAACTCCATCCAACGACGCTGTCTGAGGTTCAGGTCTCGCTGCTGAAATATGTACTTTAAGCTCTTGTGATCGGTGAATATCTGACACGACTCGCCGTATGGGTAATGTAGCCAAATCATCAATGCAAAGACCACTGCAGCCATCTCCAAATCATGAGTGGGGTAGTTCTGTTCATGATTCTTCAACTGCCGAGAAGCATATGCGATCACCCGGCCATGCTGCATCAATACGCATCCTAATCCCACTCGAGAAGCATCACAGTAGACAACAAATCCGCCTGATCCCGAAGGCAAAGATAATACTGGCGCCGTAGTCAAACATGTCCGCAGCTGCTGAAAACTGCGCTCGCACTCCTCTGTCCAAACGAAAGGAACTCCCTTCCGGGTCAAACCGGTCAAAGGTGCAGCTATACGGGAGAAGTCCTGAACAAAACGCCTGTAGTAGCCTGCCAGGCCTAGAAAACTACGGATCTCAGTAACCGATGTAGGTCGGGGCCACTGCTGAACAGCCTCAATCTTCTTCGGGTCCACACATATGCCGTCTCTCGTAACCACGTGACCCAAGAATCCGACGCTGTCCAGCCAGAATGCACACTTGGAGAACTTTGCGAACAGCTGGTGCTCCCTCAGAGTCTATAACGTAATCTGTAAGTGCTGCTCGTGCTCCTCTCTGCTCCGGGAGTACACCAAGATATCATCGATAAACACGATGATGAACAAGTCAAGATACGGCCTGAATGTACGGTTCATCAAATCCATGAATGCAGCTGGGGCGTTGGTGAGTCCGAACGACATCACCAAAAACTCGTAGTGGCCATAGCGCGTGCGGAAAGCTGTCCTCAGTATATCCTCCTGTCGAACCCGCGGCTGATGGTACCCTGATCGCAAGTCGATCCTCGAAAAATATCCAGCACCCTGAAGCTGGTCGAACAAATCATCAATGCGTGGCAACGGATATCCGTTCCGAACAGTAACCTTGTTCAGCTGGCGGTAGTCGATACATAAGCGCAAACTTCCGTCCTTCTTCTTGACAAACAGGACCGGAGCACCCCATGGAGAAACACTAGGTCGAATAAGCCCCTTCTCTAACAAATCCTACAACTGATCCTTCAGCTCTCGAAGCTCTGCCGGGGCCATCCGATAAGGCGGTATAGAAATAGGCCCCGAGCCGGGAATCAAATCAATGCAGAACTCAACGTCGCGCTCAGGTGGTAGCCCAGGTAGCTCATCAGGGAAAACATCAGGGAACTCACAAACAACCGGGACCCGGTCCAACGGAACCTCTGCAGCTCGAGTATCACAAATATACGCTAAGAATCCCTGACATCCCTTCCACAAGAGCTGACCAGCGCGAAGAGACGAAATCAAGCTGGGAAGGGTGACGCTGCGGTCTCCCTGAATAATAAGGACTGGCTCTCCCGGAAAGCTAAATCTGACTGCCTTCTCACGGCAGTCCACCGAAGCATAACAAGTGGCTAGCCAATCCATGCCCAGAAGCACATCAAAGTCTAACATATCGAGAAGAATCAAATCAACTGATGAATCCCTCTCCCCGATACGAACGGAACACAATCGAAATACAAAACGAGCGACAAACGCCTCGCCTACCGGAGTAACAACAACAAGCGGATGATCTAACGACGACGACTCACGGCCCAACATTGGTGGAAAGTGTGTAGATACGTACGAGTGTGTGGAACCTGGGTCAAATAATACCCGTGGGTCGAAAGAACAAACTGGCAAGGTACCTGTCACAACGGCATTGGATGCCTGCGCATCCAGCGGTGTCAAAGCAAATACTCGGGCCTGTCCTCCACCGATAGCGGGCTGACCTCGACCTCGGCCTCTGCCTCCTCGTCCTCTCTGAACAGGACCGCCGCATCCACGGCCTCTGGGTGCACCTAACTGGCGTGGAGCATCGCCAGTGATAGGAAGTAGGGCTCTCTGAGGAGGGGGTGGTGATGGTGGTAGGGTCACATGCGGAACTGTCGCTGCTCCCTGTCGTTTCGCCGGACAGTCTCTGACAAGATGGTGCGGACTCCCGCACCCAAAACACCCCGGCGACGGTTGCTGTCCCTGGGGATATGAACCATATAACTGTCCCCGTCCAAATCCTCTGCCAGGCCTATCTCTCGGAAAGAATCTGGCGTGCTGCCTCTGAGACGGTACATCGGTGCGAATCCTCTTCGGCCCAGAAACGGCCGAAGTCTGTGATATACGTGCCTCCATCCGTAATGCCGTATCCATAGCAGCTGAATAAGTGTCATAGTGCTGGGCGCCAATGGCAAGATATAGCTGGGCATCAAGTCCCTGTACAAACCTCTTCACCATCTTCTCTTCGGTATCCACCAAATACGGAGCATATCGGGATAACTGTGTAAACTGGATGTCATACTCAGACACCGTCATCCCAGGTGTCTTGACTAAGGCCTCGAAGCTACGAGCTCTGGCGTCACGAATGCTCTCTGGGAGGAAACGATCTAGAAAGACCGCTGTAAACTCGGCCCAAGTCATAGGCGGTAGACCTGCAGCTCGACCTCTCAAGACTGACTCCCACCATGTCTGCACGAGACCCTCTAGTCGGAAACTCGCAAGCTCCACCCATCGATCATCCGAACATCTCAGCGAACGGCAGATCCTGGCTAAACTGTCAAGGAACGTCTGTGGGTCCTCCACTGCCTCGGTGCCGGTGAATACTGGAGGTCTCAGCCTCATGAAATCCTGTAGTGAAACCGGGATGGTCACGGTGGTAGTAGTAGGAGCAGGTATCATGGTCGTCTGTGATGTAGTAGGTACGTCATCCGGCCTCGGTGTACGACTGGCTGCAACTAGGGATCCTACCATCTGACGTAGCTCCTGCATGCCCCCCATCATCTGTCGCAACTCCTCCATACCAGTCTCGAGCCTATCCATACGGCCTGGGGAAGGTGGATCGGTCTGTCCCTGCGGCGTAGGCATACCACCCTGCTCAGTCCTAGTCTCGGACGAGCCAGCTCGAATCTCGTCTCGGGCGGCAGCCCTCTGTGCCCTCGTAGCCTTCGATGGCATAGTGGCTGTTACAGGGAAACGGATAATAAGAACAGTGCAATAGAATCATAGGATACACGGAATTGAAGAAGGAATTTTCAAGCAAGTATATCCTAAAGTCACTTAGGCGGAGTACCGTATCGCAAGTATGCCGCGGACATACATACGCTACGTTACCCTACTTAAGTCACTTACTCCGTCTACCAAGGGTCATCCTACACTCAAAAAGGTAAAACCTATCGCTCTGATACCAACTTTGTCACGACCCGCAGGGTATGGAACGTGACTGGCACTTAAGTTACGAAACGTCTCAAGACGTCCGTAAAATAAGTAAGCCAAAGCCTAGAAACCAAAACCAAATAAGCAAAAGAATGAAGGAAAACCAATCCATTGAAAGCGAGTTTATCAAATAAGTCATATAAAAACCTTTTTTAAAAACAATACAAATTTTTCCGAAAATTTCGGCAGAGTCTCCTTTGTAAATACTGGCCCCCAAAATGGGTACAACAAGAATATATATGAATCCAACAAATAAGGCATCCCCAAGCGGGAGTTAGCTCTTCACCACAAGGTGGTCACAAATCCCACGGAATATAACACAACAACATGCGAAATGATCATAAAGAAGCATGAGAAAAACAGCATGTCGACTCAAGTGAGCTCGACCCCAAAATACAGCATAAAAAGTCCACAAATCCCACAGTCTCATCTCTAGGTCAATATACAACAATACTGGTAGATACAGTAGATGGAGTACTCTAGATACAAAGAATATACAAGGTGGTTCAAAAATAATAATATAACCCACCTAAGAGCAAAACCGCGAGTCCAGGCAAAAGAAGCAAGTGCGCCCGCCGCTACTGTACTGACGGAGCGGACCTGAAAAAGGCTGTGGCACAACGGGGGTGAGTTGCCAACTCGTGAGTAATAAATAACATCTACACAGGCTATCGAATGCATGCACACAAGCATCCTAGCATCTTAAATACAGGTAAGGCAGGACATAATAGCAGGTATGTATGCAATATGAATATACTGGCAGGTATGAATGCGATGCGAATCAACTCATGATCTGAATGTGTAAGTATAAGAATCATGTTTTTCCTTTAGGAATCTCTTTTGAAATACCAGCACAATACCCATAGAATCAACAAGAACCTGTGTCCAGCAACGACACCTCAAAACTATCACAAATCTCATATATCCATGTCATAGTATCTCTGGCCTCAGCCATCCGGCTGACCCAGCTCAATATCAAAATCTCATCATCTCGCGGCCACGATCGGTATCCTCTGGATATCCGCCGTGCCAAACAGTCACCGGTAGGTAATCCGTCCCCTGCCAGGCTCAACGTCAGCACCACATTCATATTGCCCCGAGGTACCATACCGGGCCCACCATGTACCCGTGACGGTTCCTCCACTCCTCGACACGGATCTCGAAAACCACAGCAAACTCATGGTGGACGACACTTACATCACTACAAAACCGCAATTTACATATTTTAAAAATATAATAAGTTTAGAAATTTTGCGGCTTTCCCCCGAAATCCAGAAATATCATAAAATCTCAAGAAATCCTCATAAGTGCATATGTCAATGATAATGAATGCATATGGTATCAATAATCAAGTTGCGATGTGTGATTAATAGATTAGGCATGAACAAATAATATGATGAAGTACATGCACATGAATAGCAATCCTACGATTTCATTTTAAGGAATTAAAGCAATAGCGCAAGTTTAAGTATCAATTATAGTAAAAGGTTTCAATTTAAAGGTTATCTAGTGTGGTGGCATGGCAATTATCAGGGTGTGTATGTAAGCATGAATAGTGCTCGTGCTGCATATAAAAACCCTGGCAATGGTGCAGGTGTCCTATAAAATGGGTTCGCATATGTATGTCAATATAAGGCATGGATGCAGCAAATAATCATATAAGTATTACACCCCTAATTACTAACATCACTAAGAATCTTTTAAGTTACTAAAACTATCGGGCGGCTTGCGCCATCCAACGATAGTCCCCCGTAGATGTTACATCTACTCACCGGAATCCCTAGCTAGTCACGTCCAATCACCGCTTTCCCCTTTCGTGCCGCGTCTGACGTCTCCGCGACCGAACCTGGAATTTACATCAATACCAAACATAAGGTTACATATCAAGAACGATGCAAAACCCAAACGAAAATACCATAGTTCACAAGCTAGGTACAACGTGCACAAAGTGCGCGGAACACACGCAAAAATCGCAAAAATCTACAAAAATGCCGATTGGTCGCCCGGCAAAACTAAAACCCGAACACTCAAAAATCCGCACTCACACATCCTAAAATTCATAGGATACGCTAAAAATGTCATCAAGACATCGCAAATAAATCATCACAATATTTTAATAAAAACTAGTAAGCTAGAATTTGCAATTTGGTGCAAACATCGACAATTAGCGACAAAGTTAACACAATCCAACACAACAATTCAAACTAACTCACTAGGTAGCCACTACACTAATTTTAAACCATTAACTATGCTTCAAAACATATTTTCCACAACCAACCCTTCTCTTGATTTTTGGTAATTGGCAAAACAAGGAAAATATCACACAAGATTAACTTGGATTAGCATAACATCAAGCCACTTAAGCAAAGTAACCCTATAGATTGGTTAAGTAAACAACTAGATAACTAATTAGCTTTAATTAACTAAATGATGGTTTCTAAAAACCCTAGTTTAACTCTAACCATAAACCTTTAAAAACTAGATTAGAAACTAACACTAAATTAACACTAGATTTTAGCCCAATTAGCAAGTTAATCACTTAGATTAAGCTAATCAAAATAACTAGGTAACAAAATAGCTTAATTAATCTCTTAATGGTGTTCTAAATCCTAAATTAATTTCAAACCACAAACTTTAAAAAAACTAGTATGCAAAAAGCACTAAAATTAACACTAAAACAATTTTCAAAGTTCTAATTAGAACACTTTAAACTACAATTTAACCATTTGATTAGAAATTATACCTCAAAAGATCAATCCCTATGTTGCTAAAACCTCCCAAAATGCCATCTTTCTCCAAGATTTGAACCAATTTGGGTTTGAGAAGAGAGGGAATAAGGTTTTGTGTTGAAAAAGTGAAGGATTTGTTGATTTTTATTGAATTTTGATGCAATTTTTTGATGAAAATGAGAGAAAAGAGAAGGAAAATAATGGAAATGGGGGGGGGGAGCCGGTCTCGGCCAGAAGAGGGAGAGGGGAGTGGTGTGGGCTTGCTAAATCTTTCACAAGTCAAAGCCATTTCATATCCAAAGTACACCATACCTTAATTACAATATTTTAATCCTTTTCAAAACAAATCATTCACCACAATAGTTAAAGTCAAATGGAGGGGGATGGGGCTGCTGCAGGAGTGGTGGGGCCGGCCTTGGGGTGTGGGGGTGAGTCGGAGAGGTTACAAAAGGAATTCCATGCAAAAGACCCCCCACAAGTCCAAAATTGCAAGTTTTAGCTTAAAATTCAATAAATTTCGTTTTCCATATTAAAAATTTGTTAAAACTTAAAATAAATTACTAAAAATTTATGTTACAACTAGATTTTAATTAACATGATTTTAAAGCTTAATTTTAGCCCATTTAAATTTGTATTTATCGCTAATTTAATTTATTTTCTTACCGGCTTAAAATAATATTAAAAAATTGAAAAATTAGGGAAAAATTTTAAACGACCAGAACTTCATAATTAACTCATTTTATACTAAAAACTAGCAATTCCCTATCCAAATTAGGTATAATTAGTTCTAAACTGCAAAATAACAAAAAGGACGGTTTTCGGAAAAATACCGAATTTTCACCGATTTTCAGGAAAACACCAAAACGACTTTTCAAGGCGTTACACAGCGGCACTAGCAATGCATAACGGCTGCCCATGGACTGACCTCAAGGGAGGCCGATAAGCGAACTCATCCGGAAACCCTACTGAGCCTAATAGTGATAATGTATATACAGTCCGGTCCGTTCGTCTATGAGTATCGCATATCTGCCTAGGGGGCTAGTAACGTCAGACCCCCAATAGCAGTATAAGTCATGTCGGAGTGTATCCCAATAACACCGTGAGATACTACTGGAGTACCTACCAGTAAATCTCCTGCCACGGCCGTGGGCTATGTGTAATGGCTCTCCTAGACACAGCACGATCTCGCCCCCAATACCGGGAGAGACGAATCCCCTGCCGATCCGCTCACGTGCCTCTATATGGCTCGGGACTGTACCCAAAAACTACCTGTTTGCATGACTCTTTTGAGCCATGGTAGGGTAGAAATCAAAGCATAGTGGGAACTCACACGAGACAAATGACGACCTCAGGTCGATGAACTAACCTGTACACATGTCACCAAGGAACTGCTTTCTGACGATATGTATAATACCAACTAGCAGATTCCCGTTGAGTCCTGTCCGGTGTACTCATAACCCAATGAGCATCTGTATACATCTTAGGTGATCCAAATGACACCAGTGGCTTGTGAGACCGGCCACCGCCCCTCGTCGGGGTCTCGACTGTATACACTAGTCTACTCCGGAGTATCGATGCCCTGTCTCGAAACTCCCACGACTAGGGACCACTATTAAGGATATGCGTATAAACTACCCAACTCTCACGTATATGATCGCCATCATACTGTTGGTAGTAAAGCAAGATCCTAAGGGCTCTATCAAAGTGTAACATGTAATCAGTTACCTGAACATGTACACGACTGATAAAGGAAAACCAGATAGCATACTATCATCTAGAGTAAGACTGTCTTAACGGTATAGGTCCTCCGCAATCATTGCAATCACGTACCTGCGATCCAATAATTGACTCTGAGGGCACTATCTCCAACATAATATTCTATCACGATCCGAAATAGGCACGTGACGGCCCTAATACTATGCAACGTCTACAGGCGTAACGCAGTAAAAGAAAGCCAAAACACAGAAATCTAAACCATTAAAAGACAAGAAAAGATAAGAAAAATTGTTTAAACTTTTGAAAATCTCAAGTATAAATTCTTTAAGTCCAATTTACTTTCTTTTAAAATTTGGGCAGCACCTCCTTTGTATATACCAGCCCCAAAATTCGGTACAACATAAATATAAGTAAAGCATCCCCAAACAGGAGCAAATCTACGCCAAAAGGCGGAAAACAACCACCACAACAGATATACGACGCCGTAGCGAAGAAATAAAAGACGATAGAAGTAAAACTGCATAAAAGACAGCCAATTCTAAAAATAACATATAACAACGTCCTCACATCAAGTCTCTAAGTCAACATGAAAGTAGTAGATGGAGAGTACAAGGATATAACAAATATACAATACAACAAGAATAACCACAAACCCACCTAAAGCAAAACTTCACACTGTAAGCCGATGCGGAATCCGCAGCAAAAGATGATAAGATAGTTGATAATAACCTTCCTCGACAACTCTGGGAACAACCTGCAAAACAAACTGTGGCACAACGGGGGTGAGTTGCCAACTCGTGAATAGTAAATAACGTATGCAGGTAATCGTAAGTATGCACGTACAGCGCGAATCTAACATGTGCAATTAATAGCAATAAATGGTCATATGAATTCAATAGTCATGAAAGGTACACTAACAGGTACAACAACATGTACAACTAATACATGAAGTAATAATAATATGACAATCTGTATGCAACAATCATGTAATGTACTATATCGGTACTACTATTACATGAAGAAAGGATATGAATAAAGGTATGTAAATGCAACAGTCATGGAAGGTACTCTATCAGGTACACTAATGCATGAAGCAGTGCATGAACTGTAAATGTGGAGTATGGGGTGAAACATGTCATTTCCACGGAATCCTGACATCGTGGTAGGATCAAAATCCATCAAGACAATCCAAATCCTAAATCCTCTAATCAGCCCCCAAATTGGCTTTCATTTCATATATAAGTTTCACAAATCCTGAATGTACAACATCAAGTAAATCTCATATATCCTGAATGTATAAAATCAAGTAAGTATCATATATCCTTTATGTACAATATCAAGAAATCTCAAATGTCCCAAGTCCAATATCAAGTGAATCTCTTATATCCTAGGTATATTTGCATGAATGAATATGATGATGTATATAAATTGATATGTATACATATATATTAGCGTCCCACTCCACTAATATATATATATATGCATATATAACACCGTCCCACTCCACTGTTATATATACTTAGGAGTAAAATATCATGAAAACAATGTGTCAAGTATTGACACAGAAATGCTGATCTATCAGGTGCTGTCACCATGACTGGCACCCAGATAGGTACGTATCGCACGCTATCTGAAGAGCCCGAGTGCCTAGCTCTGACCCTCGTCTTTCCACGTAACCATACGTAAATGACTCCCGTCGGTATCCCCATGATAACCGCCGAGTCATAGGTAATGTCACCGGATGGTATGGTTCCCCTGCCAGGCTCATGGGCATGTTACATCGACTCTTGCCCCGGGGTACCACCGTGCCCCACCATGTACCCTCATACGGCCCATGACTCTTGTTGGAGATAGTGCCCTCAAAGTCAATTATTGGATCGCAGGTAGGTGATTGCAATGATTGAGGCAGGACCTATACCGATATGACAGTCTTGCTCGAGATGATAGTATGCTATCTGGTTTGTATTTATCATCATATATATGCTTTAGTTCACTATTGCATGATGATAGAGCCCATAGGATTCATGCTTGACTACCAGCAGTATGATGGCGATCATATACGTAGGAGCTGGGGTCTATAAGCACATCCTTAAAAGTGTCCCTATTCGTCGGAGTTTCGAGACAGGGCATCGATACTCCAGAGTAGACTAGTGTATACAGTCGAGACCCCGACGAGGGGCAGTGGCCGGTCTCACAAGCCACTGGTGTCAGTTGGATCACCTAAGATGTATACAGGTGCTCATTAGGTTATGGGTACACCGGACAGGACTCGCCGGGAAGATGCTAGTTGGTATTATACATATCGTCAGATAGCAGTTCCCTGGTGACATGTGTACAGGTTAGTTTTTCGACCTGGGATCGTCATTTGTCTCGTGTGAGTTCCCACTGTGCTTTGATTCCTACCCTACCACGCTCAAAGGAGTTGTGCAAACAGGTATTTTTTGGGTACAGTCCCGAGCCACATGGAGGCAGTGAGCGGATCGTCGGGGATTCGGCTCTCCCGGTATTGGGGGTTGATGTCGCACAGTGCACGGGTGGCCATCACTAGAAATCCTTGGCCAAGCTAGTGGAGAATTACTGATTTGGATCAGTAGTTTCTCAGGTGGTGATGGGCTTCATACCGACACGAATTATCGCGTTATTAGGGGTCTGACTTTATCCACCCCCCTAGACTCGATATGCGATACTCTTTAGACGAACAGACCGAACTGTATATACATTGTCACCGTTAGGCTCAGTAGGGTTTATAGATGAGTTCGCTCATCAGCTTCCCTTCCAATCGATACATAGGCAAACCGTTACGTACAGCTTGTACCCCTGACGTGCTAGTGGTGATACCCAGTGCCAGTGTGTTGATGAGTCATTAGAGTCCCCCACAGACACTTTCCCAAGTTCGGGCGAAACGTTGTAGAAGCCGTATGGGTTTATGGCAAGGTTCGGAAAATGCACGTGCATTTTCGCACGTGTCGTTTTTTCGGGCAGATAATACTGGTCGGCTTTGGTTTAAGCCGGATCCGAGTATTATACTGTGTAGATATAATATCTTTGTCTCGGTTGCATTTGTATTCGGTCGTAATACAAATGCGGGTATGTTTATACTAATACGGGGTTATCCTGAAATTCGTTTCAGGATCACTTTTGGAAGTTGCCAGTTTCCAATTTTCTATCAGCCGTATTTAACAGTCGGTTAAATGCGGATTTATCTTTTCTTGATAAGGGTGAGTCAAAGTTCTAGAAGGTTCTAGATTTAGGTGACAAGGCTTGATGATTCATTGTTAGCATTAATTGGTCATTAAATGGATGGATGACTAAGGTTATGGGTCATTGTTTCCATTAATGCTTTTTTGGTTTTGCTTAGGATATTTTGATCAAGATCTTTTGCTTTGTGGTCACCCCCCTCTCCTACACTCACCCTCCTCCTTCTATTAAAGTGGCCGGCCATTCTATGATGAGGATCATGGTTGTTGTTCATTTGGGAAATCGATTATGATAGTTTTGGATTCATGGAAATTAGAATAGACAATTTTTATTTCACCCGATTCAACTGGCAACTTCATTAACCGTTCGTCCATAGTCTTGGACGTAACGAGGCAAAGTGTTCTACTCATTCTCTACTTCTTCTTGGTCGTCTCTTTTAGCAAACTTGACGACCGAGTTGCCTCGGTTCAGAGGCGGGAGCCCGTTTAAAGATCCGTCGACATGGTGCCACCTGGACGAGAAGACTGGAGATCGAGGAGATCGGAGCAGCCGTAACAAAGCGTAGGATGATGGTTGAAGACCGAAGGACTCGGATCATTCGGTATAACGTTTCTACCCATTTGTAATTTGTTAGTTTAGCTTTAATGGCAGATCCGGGTTACGGTACACGATAGCGCCAGTTTGTAAAAAAGTTTTTGTTCCGCATTTGGCATCTGTTAGACGGCGGGGTCGCTACCGTGGACTTACAGTGGTATCAGAGCCTCACCATTAAGCTATACTAACTTGTGCTAACGCGTTTAAAAAATCGATCGAACCGAATTTCCAAAAACTGCAATTTCTATGATCTGAGTTTCTGTCGATTTTTAAAACAGTCTAAAAATAATTTTACATATCACAGAAGACTAAGCAGGGTTTTGTAAGAATACTGATGAATTTTGAGCACGTGATCCCACGTGACCGCCGCGGAACCGCGGCAGTACTGTGGGAACAGTGCTTCAAAATTCTTCAGTAGGCTTTTCTGTGGAAATTGTGGTTTTTGGTATTGTTCTTTTGGGCCCAGATTTTGTTACTGTACAGCAGATGTTTGTGGGGCCCACTTCGGGAAATTTAGTCGATCGAAATTTTAAATATGTTAGTTTACAGTATTTACATTATATCTCCGACCGGGAATGTCATTTGATCGGTAAGCCACGTCTGATTGCTATAGTTCTTTAAGACGGGTTTGCGAACGTGACATTCACGTTGATGTTCTGTGTTGTACTGTGATGTTGCGGATTTGTCGTGGTGGATAGCAGGGTGCAACGATAGTGCAGTTTGGATTTATTTGTACATTTGATATTGCGGGGCGAGCGTCCAACATGTGAACTGCTGTCACTGCCTGTTGTATAATATTCTTTTGGGGCACGACCGGGTAGAAGTCGATGTACCCGTTGTATATATTTATTTCTGTACTAGGTTTACCCCGCGACGGAGTGCACGGATAGCCGGGTTCTGGAGGGCAACGGGTCCGTATCTCATGGCTTTGAGAGGCAAAGGGACCTTACTGTAGAATTGGCAGACTATTCACCGCACTCATAGGGGATGCAGGTTGACCCAAGGAGGGGTGCTCAATTTACCGGATTCCGTGAAGTGCCGGGTGTTCCATTCACTATGCTGTGGGGACTAGCTCGCTTCAGGTTTTGGCGGGTAACTTGCCGCACCCGTAGGGGTCTAGGTTTCATTGCACAGGCTATCCACATGACCAGGGGAACGTCCGTTTTCAGTAGCGGCTCTGTGAAACCCGGGGATCCCAGATTATCTATATTGTTCTGTGATGCTTATTACTTTTCTGTAATGTTGCATATTATCATGCCTGGAGCGATTATTGTATATTGGTATATATACTATTAGATGTTGTATATGTTTTACACCCGTGCTAGTCCAGCCCCCGCTCTGTCGTTAGTTAAGTAACCTAACGGGTGATGACGGGACCCAGTGACGAATGCGGATGGCATATACGTACATTTTATTTTTCGTTCTTTTCTGGTGTGATTGATTGATAGGACTGCGTTGATTCTTATCAATGCAAGGATAAAACAAACCTATATTCGATGTTGTTGGAACCAATTTTAAAAGGTGTTATTACAAAGATGTTTCCTTTTGTTTTGCATAGCGGTATTCAGTTGGAATATCCTGCACCTCATTCCACGAGGCAAGGGCCGAGATCCCTTCACCGGGAGTGACACCTTGGGCAGAAGTTTACGTCAGGGTAATAACTTCACTATAATCGATTACAAGTTGCTATGCATCACGGTATTCAGTTAGAATATCCTGCACCTCATTCCACGAGGAAAGAGCCGAAATCCCTTCACCGGGAGTGACCTCTTTAGCAAAAGGTTTTCGCTACTATATTTTTATAAAAAGCTATCAGGTTCCTTCAACGAGATCAAGTTCATTACGTTATAGGTTTTTCGCCAAAAACCAGCCGTAGCCCTCCGTCATTTCTTATGGATGGTCAGTAGTATTCAAGCTATGTATTTTGACCTAACGCCAAGGCATAGTGATTGGTAGCTGCTGGGTATTCATTTGTTGCATAGATAGATGCGTTGGTTTGGGACAGTCGTTCTGTCATACTTGGCCCTTCGTCAAGGGCATGTGCGGGTGGGTTCAAATTAACTTGGATAATGACGGATAGAACTTTACATGCGACTTATGATATTTTTACTTAACGCCAAGGTCATAAGAGCATGGGGCAAAAATAACATCGGGAGTTTCTAATGAAACTGAAACTTGCCAGATATGCGCATACCTTCTGGAGTGTGATAACTTGAGTGGCTTCCATCAAGTTATCATGCGATGATAGTTGGATCTCGATTCTCACTGATGAGTTGGTTTACTCTTCGGGTGATCCCGACTAATTCTTCTTTCAGGTTTGGAGGAGAATTTGAGATTACAGTGGGAGGTTTCCTGATTAGATAAAATGATAACCATTCTGATCTAGGTTAGAGTGCACGCAGAGTGTTTCTTTTCTCTCTCTCTCTTTGGCAGCGACCTTTGACCGACCCTAGACTATGACTCAGTGACCAAGTTGACCGAACCTTCTTAAAATACTGACTTTTGGATTGTCTTAGTTGCATAAGTCATTGCCGCTCCTTCTTTTACCCTTTACATTTCTCAGAACACCCCGTATTACTACGGATATCCACTTCCATTTGATAGATCCATCGTATGGTTATATACGAACTCGAAGGTACTACTTCGAGGATGGATCCAGGTTCAGGAGAAATAGAATTGATTATTCAGTTGTCTTTTATTATCACCTTCTCTCAGGTTGCGAGGGCTCCTTAGTTTAGGAGAGTACACCTATTACGTTTATTGGATTGTCTTATTCCAAACCATAGGCTGGTGTCGAAAGGTAGGGAATGTAGAAAACCAATTAGTCTAAGTAGGGTGTACAGAAGATAATAACTAAAGACAAAACTAATATGATTGGAAAGAGGGCAAAGTAAATTGCGACTGTTATCATTCACGACCAAACCACGTACTTCATCGCCACTCCTATTTCACCTTTGCTTTTTCCCCAGTTCGGGAGAAATAGAATAAGGTATTCTTCAGTCCTTTTTTATCATCACCTTCTCTCAATTTGCGAGTACTCCTAGGATTAGAAGAGTACACCTATTATGCATACAGGATAGTCTTCTTCCAAACCAAAGGCTGGTGCCGAACGGTAGGGAAGGAAGAAAACCATTTAGCCTAACGAAGGTGTACAGAAGGTAATGAATAAAGACAAATAAAGGGATTTGGAGAGATGGGAAAGAAATATACGGTTAAAGTCATGAATTGGATTATGGATGAGGCATTACTAGGAATACCAGGATACCCCTACGAAACATTTTTTATGTTTCAGTACATTGTTAAAGGAAAACTGATTTCCCGATTAGATACTTACTCCAGGGTATGTATTTACCAGGTTTCATTCTCATATCTGTATGGTTTTACAGATGATGAGTGGGAGTAAGTTATTGGGAATTAGGTGATTATCCTTATTACATCGGAATTCGTTGTAATTGGTGATATTTGAGGAAATCACCTGGGTACAGTTTTCAACCTACGATACACAGGTTTTGAGTTATTCAAACCCAGCGGACTTATACAGAGTATTGTATGTTGTCCAGTATTCGTCAGGACAAAGGGGTAGGTCCTCGTACTATGTTCTGTTTACTTGTGACTTCTCTAGTTTTTAGACAAGCGTTTCGTAGAAATACAATATCTAAGTTTTGAGAAGTTGTGGGTATAAGAATAAAGTAGAGAACCAGGTATCACAAGTATCGGGATTCTTCAAAGAGATTGAAGATGCAGATTCTTGTGGTTGGTATTCAGATGATAGTAATGGTTTTGAGAAACTTGTTTCTCTTTCAGGTTACTCATAATTGGATGCATTTCTAAGTTGAGTAATGCTGATTAGCCTTTCTCCATTAAGTTGATATGCACTGGAGACAGCTGCAGGGTTTGAATCTGGTTCCAATTAAACTAGTGCCTCTATTTCTATATTGTATATAGAATGGTTTATATCTTAACGATGTTAAGGTAAGGGGAGTTGTCCAGCTTATGCTTAAAACCAGACACTGGATAAATCAAGGAACGTTTCTGTAATGGCAGTTTGTGGGTTGACCATGGCTTTGACGAGGGTTGACATTTCTACCATCTGGAAGATCGATAGTGATATTGTTCTAAACTCGCCACAGTTTTAGTAAAATGGATTTTTTCAGAAAACAGTAGTGGGGGTATGGTAGAACTGGAAGTGATTCCAGAACCGTAAATGATTACGGAAAATTTAATAGGACCTATATATTCAATCTGGTTTGACATTTCATTAGCCACTCCGCAGATTTGGTGGGTAACCTCAAACAACCGAGAGATACTCCGATAGCCTCAAAGAAGGTGGCAGGGAGGTTCTTGTTGTAAGTCCACATTGCGACCCCCGGTTCTTACGGGGAGGCGGAAACGGTATAAAAATCAAATTTTTAGCGCATGGGGCAACATGGACTAACAAAGTCCGGATCTTTTCCTAAACTAAAACTAGCAAACTTACTAAAGAGAGTTAGCTACTCGGAAAGATGGTTATACCTAAACTTGAACTCCTTCTTCTTCAAACTTTGTGGAGGTTGATGGTTCTTGCCTCGTCGCCTTCTTCCGTCGAAGATGGATCCACCTGAGGGTTCAACCTTCGGGCTCTAACTCGAACTTTGAGTGAACTAGGATCTCCGGCTTGCTAAACCTTGAACCCTAGAGAGAGTAGAGAGTATCTATGGGGTGCTTTCTTTTTCAAGGTGAGGGATTCTCAACACATGAGAAGGAATCACCTTGAGCTTGAGGAAGAAGAAGATGAAGTGAGGAGAGAGAATGGTTATGAAAGAATGAGCTCTCTTTTTCCTTTTTGCAACCATATCAAAAGAAAAAGAATTATCTAATTAGTAATAATAATTCAAATGAGAATAGTTGATGGTAGTTTTGGAATGACCACTATCATGCTTCATTAAATGAGTGTAAGCATGAATCAAGGAGAATCCTTTCAAAGCATGATGGTGGTCAACATTCAACCATGGTCAACAAGTCAACCATGGTCAACAAGTCCACAAAATCAACCATAACAATATTTCATTTAATTACTATTATTAAATTGATATTTCATAAATCTATTAGGGTTTGGAAAATGACGACTGTCAACTGTGCATACACACCCGTTCCGAAACCCTAATGAAAAAACCTCATCCTCCACCTCAAGCAACTGTGCATACACACCTGCATTCTCGTTCCGAGGAACAAGAATACCGAGATATAAAAGCAACCCCAAAACTTACACCAGTATCTGGCTCAAACCAGAGCCTGCCAGTATAATCCGTGCGGACTCCAAACGTGCACAAGTGCGCGGATGAGAACGAACCCTGCCGCAAAACCATGCGACCTCTACTCTGTTTTGCCCAGAGGCGAATACCCTCTGTGTGGGACTCTAAAGACTCGACACTACGCTGGCAGTGGGTTTAACTACAGACCGCATGCGGCACTAGCTGTGCGTAACGGTCCCCAGGTAGATGCCGACAAGAAGGCTGACGAGGTGAACCCCATCAGAACTCCTACTGAGTCTGAATGTGACATTCTCCGTACAGTCCGGTCTGTTCGTCTGATACATCGCATGTCGGGCCTAAGGGGCGGTAAAACGTCAGTCCCCCAATAGCGGTTCAAGTCGTATCGGAGTGAAGCCCAAAACACCCTGAGATAACACTGGAAGCCTACCAGTATATCTCGCTTGCCCTGGCCAGGGACTACTCGTGTAATGGCTCTCCTAGACACAGCGCGATGTCAGCCCCCAATACCGGGAGAGACGAATCCTGTCTAACCGTCACTGCCTCCAAGTGCTTCGGGACTGCACCCAACCACTACCTGTTTGCACGACTCCTTTGAGCCGTGGTATGGTAGTGATCAAAGTGCAGTGGGAACACACTCTAGGCGAAGTGCCAGTGTCAAGTCAGCGGACTAAGCTGTACTCATGTCACCTGGGAACTGATAACTGACGATAGGTATAATACCAACCTGTCAGTTCCCGACGAGTCCTGTCCAGTGTACTCGTAACCTAACGAGCACCCGTATACTATCTCCAGTACGACGTACTGATGGCTGTGGGACAGACCATCTCCCACACTAGGATGAGAAGCGCATACGCTAGTCTACTCCGGAGTATCGATGCCCTGTCTCGATAGTCCTGCGACTAGGGACCTGTATAAGGATGTGCTTACAGATTACCCAGCCCCCACTAGTGTGACTGCCATCACAACGCTGGTAATCAAGCAAAGATCCTAAGGGCTCCACTAATGCGTATAGGTGATATCGCAAAATAAGCACATGTACACATTGAAGTAGAAACAAACCAAGTAACATACTACTATATTGAGCAAGATTGTTTATACAAGGTGAATATCCCAAGCCTCCATTAAGTAATATACAAACTAGTATGATACAGTAATGGCCTCTAGGGCATATGCACTAACAATCTCCCACTTGCACTAAGGCCATGTACTGGCGTATCGAAGACCTATCATCTCGATCAGCCGCTCGAACTGAGTCTGGGGTAGGGCCTTGGTGAATGGATCTGCAGTGTTTTCTTCTGAAGCAACCCTCCGAACCTCGATCTCCTTGCGATCCACGATCTCCCTGATCAGGTGATACCGCCTCAAGATGTGCCTGGATCTCTGATGGGACCTGGGTTCCTTCGCTAAAGCTATAGCCCCGTTGTTGTCGCAATACAGAGGTATTGGGTCAACAATGGACGGAACCACCTGAAGTTCTTTCAAGAACTTCCTCATCCAGACAGCTTCTTTTGCGGCATCAGATGCAGCGATGTATTCCGCTTCCATAGTCGAGTCTGCAACGGTTTCCTGTTTGGAACTCTTCCAACACACCGCCCCTCCATTGAGGGTAAAGACAAAACCCGACATGGACTTGGAATCATCCTTGTCACTCTGGAAGCTGGAGTCAGCAAAGGCCTCGATCTGGAGGTCTTTTCCGCCATACACCAAGAACATCTCCTTAGTCCTTCTCAGGTACTTGAGAATGTTCTTTACTGCTATCCAGTGTTTCTCCCCAGGGTTTGACTGATACCGGCTTACTACACTTAGTGCATAAGCTACATCCGGTCTGGTACACAACATCGCATACATTATAGAGCCTACCGCAGAAGCGTAGGGTATAATAGACATGCGATCCCTCTCCAAATCAGTCTTGGGAGACATCACTTTAGAGAGGGTGATCCCGTGACAAGCCGGTAGGTTACCGCGCTTGGAATCTTCCATACTGAATCTTTTCAGTACGGTGTCGATGTACCTGGACTGTGAAAGTCCTAATATCCTCTTGGATCTATCACGATGGATCCGGATCCCCAGAATGTACGAAGCATCACCCAGGTCTTTCATGGAGAACCTTTGTGACAAGAACCCCTTGACAGATTGTAGCATAGGAATGTCATTTCCTATTAAGAGAATGTCATCCACGTATAAAACGAGGAATACTACAGTTCTCTCTACAAATCTACTATAGATGCATGGTTCATCTGGATTTTTGATAAAGCCAAATTCCTTGACCGTCTCATCAAAACAGATGTTCCAACTCCGCGATGCCTGCTTTAGTCCATAGATGGACTTAAGCAACTTGCACACCTTTCCGCTGCTCCCACTCTGAATGAAACCCTCTGGCTGATCCATATAGACACACTCCTCTAAATTTCCATTTAGAAAAGCGGTTTTTACGTCCATCTGCCAAATCTCATAATCATGGAAGGCAGCAATGGCAAGAAGGATCCGAATGGATTTCAGCATAGCCACTGGAGAAAAGGTTTCGTCATAGTCCAAGCCAGGTCTTTGATGGAAACCCTTTGCTACAAGTCTAGCTTTATAGGTCTCAACCTGTCCATCTACACCAATCTTCCTTTTGAAGATCCACTTGCATCCTACGGGTTTTACCCCGTCTGGAGCAATGTCCAACGTCCATACTTTGTTGGTGTACATGGACTCCATTTCGGTCTGCATTGCATCCAGCCATTTTACCGAGTCAACGCTCTGAACGGCCTGTTGGAAGCTAGTAGGCTCATCATAGTCTATGATGCAATCCTCTCTATCCCCGTCTATGAGAAAACCGTAGTATCTCTCTGGCGGATGAGACTGCCTACTACTTCTGCGGAGCGGCATAGGAATGTCCTGTTCTTTTGAACCCTCTGGTTCCATTAAGCTTTCAGTAATAGTCTGTGGTTCTGGAATTTCTTCCAGTTCTATTGCGCTCCCACTTACTTCTTTTTCTAAGAACTGATGTTCCAGAAAATGGGCATTACGAGAAACAAGGACTTTTTGTTCCTCTGCGTAATAGAAAAGATACCCCCTGGAGTTCTTTGGGTATCCCACAAACTTGCACAGTACTGAGCGTGCCTCGAGCTTTTCCGTATGCTGCTTTTTGACATAAGCTGGACATCCCCAAATCTTCAGGTACTGAAGATAGGGTTTCTTCCCACTCCATAACTCATATGGTGTGGTAGGCACAGTCTTAGTAGGAACTCGGTTCAAAAGGTATGCAGCTGTTTCTAGCACATACCCCCAGAATGATCGCGGTAACTCAGCGTTACTCATCATGGACCGTACCATATCCAATAGGGTCCGGTTCCGTCTCTCCGATACACCGTTATGTTTGCGGAGTGTATGGAGGAGTAAGCTGAGAGAGAATCCCATTCTCTTTTAAGTAATTCAGGAACTCGGCACTTAAGTATTCTCCACCTCGATCCGATCTTAGAATCTTGATACTTTTTGCCGGTTTGTTTTTCAACTTCATTCTTATATTCCAGGAATTTTTCAAAAGCTTCGGACTTATGTTTCATTAAGAAGACATAACCGTACCTTGAAAAATCATCCGTAAAGGTAATGAAGTAAGAATAACCGCTTCGCGCATGTGTAGACATTGGACCGCACACGTCGCTGTGTACGAGTCCCAAGAGCTCGCTCGCTCTTACTCCGTGTCCAGTGAACGGAGTCTTTGTCATCTTTCCTTTGAGACAGGATTGACAAGCGGCATACGATTGATATTCGAACGGATCCAAATATCCTTCTGTATGTAACTTAGTCAACCTTCTCTCATTGATGTGACCCAGTCTACAATGCCATAAGAAAGTCTGATTGATATCTGGAGACTTTCTTTTGTGTGTATTCTAGACATTAAAAATCTGTGGTTGGTTCAATACGTATATACCATTGCTCAATGTACCTGACCCAATCAGAACTTGATTAAGGTGAATGTTTACAACATTACTTACAAACGCAAATTCATAACCTTCTTTAGAAACCAAAGATACAGAAATGATATTACAAGTTGCGTTGGGTACAAAAAAGCAATTACGCAAAACCAAAACATGCCCATCTGACATTCCCAGGTGATAGTCCCCCACGGCTTTAGCATCCATGCTAGCTCCGTTCGCAACTCTGAGGGTCATGTCACCTTCCTTCAAAACCCTACGGTTTCTCAACGCCTGCAAAGAATTACAGATATGAGATCCTGATCCGGTATCCAATACCCAGGAAGTAGAGTTTATAGAAAGACAGTTTTCAATAACATACACACCTGAAGCTGAAGCCGCAACCTGCTTCAGTTCCTGTGTCCTGGCCTTCCAAGCCCTGCAATCTTTCTTCCAGTGTCCACTCTTATGACAATAGAAGCATTCTTCCTTTCCAACAAGCTTCCCCGCAATCTTTGTTGCCTTTTTCCTTTCCCTTCGTACCCACTTTACTAACACCGCCTCTTGGTTTGGCGGGGGCTTTCTTCCTCTTTTCCCTTGGCTTTCGCCTTGGACCTAGAGGAAGAAGATCCTCCTACAAACAAAGCGGGTGTATCCCTACCCTTCTGTAGGGTGCCCTCTGCGCTCCTCAACAGGTTGAGGAGTTCTGAAAGTTCAACTTCCTTTTCTTGTAAGTTGAAGTTCAGTATAAACTGGGCGTAAGTGGATGGAAGGGACTGGAGAATTAAATCCGTATAGAGTTCACTGTCCAACGTGGTCCCAAGTTCCGCGAGCTCCTCAGTGTAGCCAATCATCTTAAGCACGTGGTCCGCTACCGATGATCCGACGGCCAACTTTGTCGAAAATAACTTCTTCGACACTTCGTATCTTGCGAAACGAGACTGCTCTCCATACAGTTCTTTTGTATGGAGAAAATATGGACTCGAGGTCCATATTCTCATGCCTCCTCTGATGTTCGTTGTCCATAGAGGCAAGCACGAGGCACCTGGCCTTCGCGCAATCAATCTCCCAAGTCTTACGGATTTCCTTATCCACGACGCTGGAGGTGGGAGCTAGGACGGGGGGAGCTTTGGTGGTAAGAAGATACCCCAGCTTGTCGTAAGTGTTTGCCAATTTGACATTCCTGAGCCAATCTTTGTAGTTTGGCCCTGTCAGTATGTTTTTATCTAGAAGTAACTTAAGTCCAGTCATTTCGAATTTGGTCGCCGCAGGGG